>JACSVZ010000013.1:4251702-4893193 GCA_014706295.1 Lycocorax pyrrhopterus obiensis
ATATTTTTTTTTCATACTGCTAAAAGGGACAGGAAAAAAAAAATCTTTTCTCTCTTTTTCATCTTCTCAGTGCTCAACTTGAAGAGTGGAATAATTATGAAGAAAGCCCGATGTACCTGAATCAGTCTGGGGACACCACAACCTTGCGTGTCATTGAAGGTACTTTGAAAGTCAGGACTATGAGGTGAATTACATGCTAGCTGGGAAAAAAAAAAACATTTAAAACAGGGAATAATACAGCTTCTTCAAGCTGAGAAAAGCAGCTGCACGGTGGTCTGGGATAACAAGTGTGATTCTCTGTCCTGTCCCTCTGTGCAGTGTCAGGGTTCTGGGGCACAGACAAAAGAAAAAGTTAACATTTTGGGGGTGAAATGATGTTTATAGTAAAACTGCAGTGGGGAATATCACGAGACATTACCCATGTAGAAGAGAATAAAAAGAAGATAGTGAAGCAAAACTCAGCATCTTCTTGGGAGCAGAAGGGCACAGAGCACAAGACTTTTCCACCTCCATCAGTATTTTTTCCCAGTATGATTTTCTCGATCAAAGGCGCCACTGCTCTGCTTTAACATTTTCCAGCGTTGTCTCTTTTGGGGAGGTTATTTCTGCCATATTGCACTGATTTTCTCTCCCACTGGGAAGGGAGCCAAGCAACTCCCTTGGGGGGAACTGCCCCAGCCCTCTGGGATTTCATAGATCCCTGAAAACTGTGGCCAGTCAGGCTTGGTGCTGCAGCTGCCTGCATGTAAACCAATGCTCAAATAGCAAAGGGAAGGACCTGCAGGACATGGTGGATGTCCATGGTGAATGTGTGCCTGGATGCTGAGCATCCCAACTGAAAATGAGTTTTGCAACTAAAAATGCAGTGACTTTAACATGGACTAAAATTTAATATCTGTTCATAAATATCTTTCCTAGTACCTAAGGCAGAAGCTCAAAAACTCAAGGTGAGTGTCTTGAAAACTTTTAATATCTGTATTTCTTACCTGCCAAGAATTTCTCTGTGTGTTCTCTGTGAAGACTCTCAAAAAATAAATAAGAAATTGCAGAGGGGACACAAAGACTAATGAGATTCCCAAACACACCAGTGGGAAGAGTCAGTTCCCTTGACTTCCACTGCAGAAATGTAAGGAAGTGATAACACCAGCTGGATGTTGGTAGTAGGCCGAGTAAGTGTTAAGCACAAATACCAAGAATGTGAATTTTGGAAGGAAAAATCCAATGAAATGTTCTGGAAATTCCTGCCAAGGGTGAGCTGGTGCTGGTAATCCCTCTGGGAAGATGTAAGAGCAAAATGGAGCCAGGCTGCTTGGCATGGCAGCACCCTTGGAGTTCTGGCTCGTAAGGGAGGACAAGTTTGGTGGGCACAACTGTAGGGGCTTTCATCCCCTGCTGCAGGGATATCTCTGCTGCAGACCACTCTTTTCACTCCCCCCTGGCTGCAGAGGTGGCAGTTCCCCTCGAAGTGGGGATATCCTGCAGGGAAGGCGGGATCCTGCACGGCACGGGGCAGGAATTGCTGAAGCTGTTCCTGGAGAAGCCCTGCTTGGCCGAGCTCAGGGGGCAGCTGGGCTGAGAGCACACATCACCTCGTGCCAGGAGATGTCCAGGTCCTGGCTATCAGCTCTGGCCCTGCTGAAACAGGGGAAACTGCTCTTTGTAAAATGTCCAACTCCACTTTCAAGTCCTGGCTTGCAAAGCCATCGAACTGCCTGGGGAATAGCTCAGCTTTCCAAACATATTTATCTGTGTGTGATTTGCAGAGAGGTTCTCTGGCTTGGACAGAGTCTCATTTTATGGTAGGCTGGGAAATCTTTATTTAAATTAAAAAAACTTCCCCCTCTTCTGCAAGCTCCCCAGTCTGAAATAGCTTCCTTGCTGACCAGTAGCTTCCTTGGTCCAACCCTAGCACTGTTTTATTATCCCCATGTAGTTTGTCAATGTGTGTATGCCCTGTCCTGCAAAGTAGATGAAATATCCTTGCCTGATGACTATTCCAAACACAAAATACTTCTGGGCTTTCTAAAGAAAT
Source organism: Lycocorax pyrrhopterus obiensis (assembly GCA_014706295.1). NCBI lineage: Eukaryota > Metazoa > Chordata > Aves > Passeriformes > Paradisaeidae > Lycocorax > Lycocorax pyrrhopterus. Next base: position 4,253,735 of record JACSVZ010000013.1, read on the forward strand.
ATTTCTTGAAATGCTGGTTGACAGTTGAGGCCTTGTATGAAAGCTTGACTGCTGAGAAAAGCACAGTGGCTGAAGGCTTTCCTCTTCTTTATTCTAGAAACAGAAGATTTTTCCCTTTGCCAAATCCAGGTAATTTCCTTTCCTCTCTCTCAAACTTCTTCTTGCCCCACAACTGATTGAGGTTAGGAATTGAATATTGTAACACTCAGTAAATAGAAAGAAATATAATTCATATATTTCATGACCAAGACAGCGTAGATGATGCTTTTCTATGCCAGCACTCATGATTGCTAAGATGGTTTTCATTCTAAAGCATATCTGGAGGGGAGACTATAAAAATTACACTGTCTGTTCCTACTGAAACCTGAACTCTTCCAGTGCAAGCAGGGAGAGTTATGAGGCCCTCAAGCTGGGGCACCTGCTTCTAGGTCCAAGGCAAGGCAAAGTCCACACTGAATTTCACCCTACAAGTGTCACACTCCAAGCTCCTTGTGGTGTGTATTCACAGTCACTGTCTGAAGGCTGGGGCTTTTTGGTGGGGATTGAAGAGTTATGTGATAAAAGGGGGTCACTTTCGTGGGAAATGGGATGCTGGGAAACAAAAAGTATCAAGTCCTGCATCCTGTTGCTGTTTCTTCTTCCCTAAATCTTGACACGGTGTGGTGAGAGGCACGCCGTGTGATTCAGGTGCCACCACAAATGGATCTGATTTGTCCATTCCTGCTGTGAGGAAACAATCATATTAGTTTGTCTCTCTTCCAAGAATGGTTTCCATTATCCCTGAGTGACCACTGGCCTTTAGATTTGGATTTGCCCTTACTTTGCTGGTGGTCATTTGGGCATCTCCCTCATTCAGAGGGAGAATGAGCTGCCTCCTTGGGCACTGTCATAAGGCAATGTGTTTTTCTGTGACTTTGCTGAAGTGTCTGCCTTCTGAGATCTCTCTCATTTCTGAACATTTCAGTCCAGAAAGAGCTATAATAGAGGATGAAAAGGAGGGAAAGCCAAGTCATGGAAGAACAAAACTGGAAGTGAACGAAATTTTCCAGGTATTGTATCCTTGAGATTAATTTTAATAATTATTATAGGATGTCTCTTCTTTTCTCCTTCTGTCCTCCCTCTCTTTGGGAAACAGTTGAAGCTTGAGCCCTTAATCCCAGGGGGTTTTCTGCCTTCTCTTTTGCCTGTTCATCACTCAACTGCTTCAGCCTAAGAGGTTGATGGAGAAGGGTGTGAAGCTGTTTCAAGTCCACAGATAACTTAAATTCTTATAGATACATAGATGTATAATAGAATTATATATTAGAAAGCCGTTTCTAAGGACTGCATTGACCAAACCAAACGCTTGATCCCAGACAGGTGGAAATGAATACATGATTCCCACCAGCCAAGCCAAGGGAGATGGCAGGGGTGGGCTGAAGGTTCTGCAAGGGAAGCAGGATGTGACCAGTCCCCAAACTGCAACGTATCCAACCCCACCAGGGCTGGCAAAAGACAGAGCAGAGCTCTGTGAGTATCTCGTTGCGCCGCTGAGTGTTTCCTCCATCCCCAGCCCCATCTGCTGCCCAAATGTCTCTTCCATATGGGAAATATCGTTAAATTTGGATGCAACTCTTGAACCAATTTAGTTAAACCGGGGCAAAAGGTTGCATGAGCATTTGTATTCTGGTCTGAATCATTTATTTTGGCTGTGCAAATAGCTTCCTAAGTTGGTTAACCATCTGCGTAACTCCGGCCGAGGTGTTTGTTTTTCTAGCAGATTGCCCTTATCCGTGAGAGCTGAAATCCGTCTCCTCTGCTCCTTGTAATTTATGGAGTCTCAGGAAAGGGGTTGGCTGAGGCTTGGGGTGGAACACACATGAGCAGGGTGAGAGCCTGAAGTCTCCCTCTGTCCCTCAGTGAGATGGGTGATGGCTCCTTGCTCCATCTCCTCGCGGTGCAAGGCTGGCTTTGGGCTCCTTCTGCCAGGATACTCTGAGACAGTGACCAGAGCTGCTGGTGGGCACCTCAGCTGCACAATTAAGCCAAATCACAATTTTGCAACTTCAGCTATAAATGTTCATGGGTCCTATTCTGCAAAGGCTCTGCAAGCCACTGGTGTGATATGGCAGCATTTCAAAGATGAAAGAGAGAAAAATAGCTCTGTTAAGGGCTCTGTGGACAGACCAGGAGTGTGAAGGAGAAAGTGTAAATTGACTGTGACCATGGTTATTTTTATTGGTGTGGTTCTCAGGTATTATTTTTTTTTATTATTATTTTAAATCACCTCATAATAATTTTCTGGTTTGGTTGGTGTCTGTTTCTGTAAAAAATCCTGCTGGTTTGCTTGACCTTTGAACAGCTGGAGGTAATTTCTGCTGGGACTTTTTTTTTCAAAGTACTCCTGGTGACCCTCCTGCTTAAACAGGGAGGCTGATTTGGAGAATTGTTGGGTCCCACCCCTGTCTGCTTTTCTTCTTCGTGGAATTTGAATGTTTTGCATAAATTTTGGTCTTTAGCTGGACCGTACTGAGGTGGCACCTGTGTCCAGCAAGACCTACTGCAGGAATCAGAATGGTTTGGGTTTTGGGGGGACCTAAAAGATCCTCTCATTCCACCCCTTGCCATGGGCAGGGACACCTTCCACTGTCCCAGGCTGCTCCAAGCCCTGTCCAGCCTGGCCTCGGACACTCCCCATGTTCATTTACCAACACTATCTGCTTTTGTTTGTGTGGCTGCATTTCTGTGTTGCTCCAGATCTCTCAAATCAGTTTTAAGGTTTTAACATTGCCACTTAAGAGTTCTCCAGTAATAATCTTTTTCTAACCTCAAGAGGTGCAACCTCCAGGCTTGATTCCAGCCCTCAGTGAAATCCATCTCTGGGATACTCATCCTCCTTGGGTCCTTTCCAAGGTGTTGATTTACAGGTGTATTCCAAAGGTCCGGTTCATTATTTGGATCTTAATATTTCCACCAACCATGCCAAGCTTTCCCTCCAATCACTTCTCTGGAGATCCAAGAATAATCTCTTGGATGCTTTTAGGTGAGGAAGATTTGGGTCAGAGCTGCCAAAATAGAGAATATCGATGGACATTTTAATTTTTTCTAAACCTAAAATATTTTTATGACTTTTAAAAGTTTTAAAGCTAAAAACTTCAAAAATTGTTCACTTTTCTTTCTTGAAGTGTCTCAGAGCAGAGAATTTCCTGGACACCTGGAATGGAAAATATATCTGCAGGCTCTTATTTGTTGTGTTACCCCTAACAGGTGTCCTTGCCCTGAGGGAAGTTCCTCAGAAAAGCCCCAAAAGCAAAGGTCCTTTCTCATTTCCAGGGCACGGCGTGGCTGTTGGTGCTCCAAAGCCAGGGGTGGAAGGAGCAGCCTTGGAGCAGAACCCTTGGCAGTCTCTGCAGGCACCAGAGGACATCTATGACGACGTTGAGGAGTTGCAGGACAGGCTGTGAGTGTGGGCCTGGGCTCTTGCAGTGCCTGTGGCTATGAAATGTCATTTAACATCTCTGCTGCAGCAAACCCCCATGTCACGCTTGTGTCTTCCAGCAGCCACGGCTCAGATGCCTCAAGTTCCTTCACTTCAGACAGCAGTGAGTGGGGAAGCTCAAACAGGAGCTGCTTTTGATTTGGGCTAGTCCCTGGGAGATGCTGGGAATGGTTTCATTTCGCTTTCAGCATCTACAGTGTCTCCTTCTGGCCGGGCTGCTCTGAATTCCCATTAAAACCAGTGGGGAGTGTTATACATGTCTAGCATGGAATTCATCTGAGCAGCCCTGAAGCCTCTGTGAGAGTAAAATGTAAAAGGTCTGGGTGCAATTTGTCCAGCAAACCTCACCTTATTGCTACTGAACGGGGCCTGTCTTAATGGCATGCCTTGGTTTTAAGTTTCAGGAAACAGCTACGAGGAAACATATGAAGATGTTGAGATTGGGGGTGATAATCCAGCAAAACCAGAGTAAGCTGCAATTTCTTAGCCTGTATTTTGAAATTCTGACCACACAGCCTTGATCTCACATGCCAGGTACTGGCTGGAAGCCTTTTTTCTTCCTGACTCAACTGCAGAGAAGTTGTTGTGTGGGTGGGTTTCTTCCCTTCCTTCTCCCTCTTTCCCCTCTGGCTGACACTTAGGGAGCAAAAAGTCGTTACCAGAATTAAATCCCGAAGCAGTGAGGGGGATTTCTTTCTTCCTGTAACACCCTCCACCCTTTGGAAGTACTGCCCTCCTGGGCCTCTCCCTGCATCAAACACACAGGACAGTCTCACTTGCCTTCTCTTGATTGAAAGTGCTGCTCAGCTGTAGCTGAGAATTGGCACCTTTTTCGTGTGTGCGAGAAGAGGTGATGCTCGAGGGACAAATTGTCCCCATGAAACAGGACAAAGTGCCTCACATTTGGGATCACAGAAGGCTGGAAAAGAACCTGATGTGCTGTAATTAACTTGCAACCTGCTCTTTTTTATACAGCCTCTCAAGATGTTAGCTTCCACGGGGTGTGTTGTAAAACCAATGAGTTTTGCAGCCTCGGGTTTACATGTTGCCTGAGCTTCCCAAATGGATTAAGAGGTGAAACGTGAAGTTTAGTTGTGTTTCGTGTGGTTCCCTACCCTCATGCAGTAAAAAGTTGCCTTTGTAAGGAACAGAGGCTGCCCTTGGGGAAGGCATATGTGGCACACAATAGCTTGGAGTGCATCTGGTGGCTCTCTCCTGAGGAGCAGTGTGGGAGGGATAATAAGGTGTTGCTGTACATCTGTTTTTCCCTTATGGATGGGAGGCTTGCACTGGCCTGCATCTGGATCCCAGTCCAGCTTCCACGTGGATGTAGAGGCTGTGTGTGTCAGAGAGGGAGGAAAAGGGGGAAAGCTGAAACCCTGGAGGTGACAGGATGGTTATTAAAAGAAGGAAGTGTCACTTCTCTGGAAATTGTCCGTGGGAGTTGTGTGGTGGGGGTGCATCAGCTTCTCCAGCCCCGAGGGAAGCGTGTTCCCAGATGGATCATGCACATCCCCACCCCCCTTGGGAAGCACATCCGTGCCTCTTCTTTGCCCCTCTGCACCTGGGCATGGAGCAGTGGCAGAAATTAAACTCTCCTGCTGGTCCACAGAGGAGCAGTGCATCCTGCCAGGGCTGCAGAGGAATTTGAAGACCATTTGGGACCAAATTCACAGGTTTCAGAGGTCAGGGTCTTAATCCCCAAACTAGCCTTCCTGTGATCCCTCTGTTGATCCCACGTGCAGGATTAGGTGTGCTGGTACACATAAAGGGTTTTTAGCAGTCCTTGTGCAGGGGTAACGAGCCCCAGGGGAGGATCTGGGCTGCTTGCAGATACTTTACTAGAAAACTGCTGTGTGGATTTGCATCCCTTTGCAAGCTCCAGGGGGAAGTGTGTGCCATGGACCATGCTCCTCAAGGACACACACAACAGAAATGTGTGATGGAGGGTGGCTCAGAAGGTGCCCCTGATGTCTCCTTTAATGGTCACTGCAATGCTTCTGGGTGATGCTGCCCTTTCCTCAGGAATTTTCACTCCAAATAAACTTGGATCACCCTCTAGTTGTTGGGTCAGAGGAGAACAAGTTCAATTAACACAGAAAAGTTTGAAGCTAAGCAAAGATTTGATCTTGGACTTAATAATTAAGCACCTTTTGCTGTGCTGGTGCTTATCCCAGTAAGTCTATCATCCATATGGTGCTGTTAAGGCTTAAATTCTTCTTCTGAGCTGAGGTCCAGGGTCTGCTGACCTTCCTTTCCCTGCTTCAGGATCTCTGGGGCTGCTTCTGCACCTCGTGTCTCTTTTAATTTAAAACCCGTTTCTCTTTTGGACAGAACAGAAAAACAGAAGAGATTTGGAAACCTGTTTAAGATAGAAAAGTTGAAGCTGAACAATTTCAGGCTCAAGGACAACCTAAGGTAAGAAAATGTTGATGGTCTCACCCCTTCCCCCTTCAAACCTGAGCATTCTTTCTGGCAATAATTAGAGAGCAGGAGGTCTAGGAGCAAGGAATATAGGGTTTTTTGGGAAACTTAGGCCAAAAGTACTTCTATCAATTCACTAGGCTATGGCAGATGTGACCAATGGTCCATCTGTGCAGCTTCTCCAGAATCTCTGGCACTCTGAAAGCTGGTCCTACAGCAGTTTCCAGGTTTCCACAGACTTTCTGCTGCCTCTGGTACCTTTCTGATGCCTCAGCACGACACGAGGGAATGCAGGAATGTGATACCTGCTGCCTTGACCTGTGAGCCAGGATCAGGGTCGGCCTTGCTGATGCGGCACTTGAGGGTTGAGGGGTTTTATTCCAAGTCCCATTCAGAGCCAAGCTGGCAACAGCATCTGCTGAAGAAGTTTGCCAGTGAGTCTTTAGTCTAACAGGGTAGAGGATATTGTATAACTTCCTACAGTGCCTTTTTGGGTACTCTATTACTGAAAACCCTGGATAAGTTTCCAGGGAAATTGCCTTTTCCTCAAGCGTGCAGTAGCTGCCTGCAGAACCCCTCCTACACTGCTGCCAGCGAGTGCCTCAGCCTGTGCACAGTGCCTGAACTCTAGGAAAACGCTGCCTTTCCTTATTTCTTTGGCAATTCCAGGTTAAACATTTCCTCTTTTCTGTTAGGGACGTTTGTTTTCCCTACAAACCTCTTCACACGAGATGCTCTGCTGTGTCAGTGGCTCCTTTAGATAGAAATGTCACGATAGGGGAAGGACCTATGTGCCATTCTTCTGTCTCAAAGAACCCTTAAAGCTCCTGAAATCATCTTAGATATCTACAGACATTGTCACATTTAAATTCCTGGACACCCCCTGGCACTGGCAGACTTACAGGAGGGGATTACTTCTGACTAAAAATGCCAATTGTCCAGAAACCCTCTTGCTGTTGGGAAGGGCAGCAGGAGTTTGGGCTGTTCTTTGGATGCAGTGTAGATATTTTCTGCTTGATGAAGACCTGGCTGTTGCTGCTCTCAGGATGGAAATGCTCATTTAGCAAGGGATATCATTTTGGGAAATGCTGTTGGTACCGTGGAGCCCGTGCACCTCGACCTGTCTCCGTCACTGGCAGCCTGTTGGGGCTCGTGGCTTTTTGGGCAATGCTGATGTGCAGATTTGTTTCTAAAAGCCTTTTTTCTATCCACAGGTTGGTTTCCATTTCAGTACCAAATTTAGGTAAGCACATACCTGTACCTGACTCCAGGGGATTTGTGTGTGTTTGAAGAGGCAAATTTTTGTACAACCAGCTTGGTGCATCCTGCCTTTCTGAAAATCATGTAATGTGGCAGCAGTAGCTTTGAAGACTTGATAGAAATTCGTGCTTCACTCAAGCATGAGGGTTTTGCTCATTTTTGGGTGGTTTTGCTTTAAAGAAGAGCATTCCTCCTGCAGATCTGGATATATTCAGGAAGGTAACCTGTGAAGCAGTCCATGCTGAACCACTGCTCCCAGGCTGGAGGTGGTGTGTGAGCCCGTGGCACTCCAGCAGCTCTCTGTAACAGCTCTCTCTTTGTTCCTGCCTGCTGGAGGGTCGAGTTCATCCTTTACATAAAGGGGGTGGATACAACCTCAGCCTCGAGGATGTGCTGGAGTGAACACGCCCACGTCCTTGGGATGGGAGGCAGAGCTAAGCTGGGGCTTTGCTGCTGCTCCTGCTCCATCCGTGGAGCCGGGTGGCCAAACCCACCCAGAAACTGCCCATACACCCAACTAACCAATCCAAGCACCATTCCTTTTGCTGGACCTTTGCTGGGCGTTAGGAGCCCTGAGGTTCCTTTTGCATTTCTTTGTCTCTTTTGGGTCAAGTGATGAGAGCAGCCCAAATTTTCCTCTGCAATACATTATTTGGAGTACCAGGCTCAAAATGGCATCTCCTAATGATTTTCTTTCCTTCATTTTGATTGACAGCAGCTGTCTCCCAGGAGGACAACGTGTATGACGATGTTGATGTGGAGCAGAGAGAGACCAGGTGAGGAGAGTGCCCTATCCTGGGGGTGTGCTCAGCCCAAGGAGATTTTCCTCTTGGCACAAACCTGTGCCTGGTACTGTAACCCACTAAGGGTCATGAGCTGGTTGGGATTCAGTCCTCTGGAGACAGCCCAGGTGCCCTCCCTGTGTGTGTTTAATTTGGCAGGATGCTTCCTCGCTGTTACCCAGTTAGTGCCAGAGACGTGAAAAGGAGGGAGCAGCTCCCTGAAACACGTGAGAGAGAAATCAGATCTTTTTCCTAAGGAAGGAAAACTCAGTCTCCCAGACCCGATTATCAGCCCCGTCCTGGCAGGCTCCTTGTCAGAAAAATTACTTTTAATAGGAACAGCATGTCCTGGTGTCTTGCTGCCAGATGATTGCGGTGGCTGCGCAGTGCCGGTGTAAATCACAGAGAGCGTTTGCATTTCAGTGCAGGGCGTGGGGCAGACGGAGGAAAATCCCGGCTCTGTAGGCACGTGGGTCTGGGGAGGGGACACGATCTGCTGGGAAAAACCTGAATCCCTGTGTGTCTGTTCCTCTCAGAGGGAAGGATGAGAAGTACAAAGTCCGGATGCCGAAACTTTGGATGGTGAGAGAGTACAAGGACAAAACGAAAAGCATCGACGATGTGGAAAGGTCTTGATTTCCATTGTGTTCCCGTTCTGTCTGACTCTGTATACGTCTCTTGAGTGGTTTCAGGAGTGGGATGTCCCTGATTGCACAGACATTTTGTGTTGGCTGCTAGTCCAGGGTCCTTTCCTTTGAAGCCAGGTTTCAGGAATCTTTGCAGAAAATATCTCAAGGGTGAAACAAACTCTTGGATCTGAACCGAGCACAAGGGAGGGATACCCAGAGGTCTTATCCTGAACTCTTGTCATGACTTTCCACTGAGCTGAGACAAAAAGCTGTTACTTGCTGTATATTTGGCTCATTTTTGCTATTTTAGTAGGTTTAGATTAGATTTTAGGAAGGAATTCCTCCCTGTGAGGGTGGTGAGGCCCTGGCACAGGGTGCCCAGAGAAGCTGTGGCTGCCCCATCCCTGGAAGTGTCCAAGACCAGGCTGGACAGGGCTTGGAGCAACCTGGGATAGTGGAAGGTGTCCCTGCCCGTGGCAGGGGGGGAAACCATTCTATGATTTTAAGATTCTATGATTTTGGCAAGAGCCTTGTATTTTAAAGTATTGATTATTTGGGCTGATTGCATTGACTCTTGCTGTGCCATTTGTGCATAAAAGCAAATATTTTTTTGTTTGTTTAGGTTTTTTGTTTGGTTGGTTTTTGGGGGGTTTTTTTTGGTTGGTTTTTTTTTTTTGTTACCAGTGCTGCAAAAATTTGCATGGAAGTGGGAGATTTCCTTTCCCTTTTAGATCACAAAAATGTGCATCACAACGACCTTTTTCATGACCCTTTTTCAATACCTGAGACTTCAAACAAACACAAAACAGAGACCCATTTTTCAGGTTCTCACCACAGAGTTCCTGCACGGGGTTGCTCAAACACCACTGGTTGAGGTGTGCAGAGGCACAGGTGTAACTTTACAGACCATCAGGGAGTCCATGCAATTCCATCCCTTCCTTGGAGATCACAGGTCCTGCAGGCTGGGACTGCCGAGGAGGAATCTCTTCACAGCTTAAAAGTCCCTAATTTCAGCTCTTGTTTCACCTCCTCTTTAATTTTAAGTGCATCAAAATGAGCCAAGGATGAATAATTTATTACAAATGGGTGGGTTTTGGTTTTTTTTTTGTTTGATGTTTGTTTCCTGTCTTAGTTTTAAAATGAATGCTACAGCTATAATTTCGTGTACCAGAAAGTGTGGCATCCCCATATGCAGGGAATGCCCCATTCCCTTTAAGTGGGTTATAAGAACTTGTTTTCCACTTTACAGTGCCATATAAATGCCTGCTTGGGGGACTTTCTCCTCCATGTGCTAAAAAACCCAAAGAAAATCTGGAGAGCTGTGTCCAACCCCACTTCCATAAGTGACTCAGGATGAGAGTTATCTGGGGACCCTTTATTTCTGAATATAAATAAAACCAGAAGGAGACAGACTGCTGGGGGAAAAGCGAGTTGTTGACTTCCATAAAAACGGGGCTGATTTGAAACACTCGATAGAGAGTTTATTTGTTCCCACGCTGCTTACAGATCAAAAAAAAAAAAAATTATCCCAAATGGAAATACAAAATGGCTCAAGTTGTGCCTCACTAAGAAATTCGAGTTGTCTATTCACCCTTTTTTGAGAAATAGGGATGTGAACAGTGTGCTTTCCTCTTCCGAGGAAATAGGGATGTGAACAGTGTGCTTTCCTCTTCCTTGCAGACAAGGCTGGAATTAGGCTCTGGGTTGCAACTCCAGATGTGCCAGGGGTTGTTTAAATGGAGCTCAGAAGTGCATGTATGTGTGAAGAGATATGTCTGTCTCTTCTTGCAGAAATATCTTCAAATTCAAGAAGAGCAGTGAAGAAAAGAGCAAGAAGATGGAGAAAGAAGAGAAGTTCTTTAGAGAGACATTTATGGTGCGTGTCTTTCTAGCTGTGTCTGGGGAGGAAGGCAGCTCTGTGGCTTGTTCAAAAGACACGTGGTGCAATGTTTTTGGTCCTCGGTCATGTTGAGAAAGTTGTCCCACCGACCTGTTGCCTTCTCCCCTAATCTGGGATTTCCAGAGGAGAAAAGCAGCTCCGTGGTTTGCTTAAAAGACAGCTGGTGGAACCTCCTTGGTCCTCAGCTACGCTGGGAAAGTTGCCCCCTAACCTGCTGCCTTCTCCCCTAATTTGGGATCTTCATCAGAGGTGCTGCTGAGGTTTTTCTCCCTCCTTCCCCCCAAAGCCTCACAGCCCATCCCGAAACCTCTCCCTCCGTCCCTCCCCGCTGCCCTTACGGAGATTGCACACAACTACAGAGCACTTGCTGGTTCCTCCCTGTCCTGCAGTACGACAAGGAGATCCGTGTCCTCGCCACGGCCACCGCCGAGCGCTCGGTGCCCAGCCAGCGGCGCGTCGACCTCCCGGTCGCAGCCGGGGAGCGGCTGGACGTGATCGACGCCGTGCAGGGCCACGCCGTCATCTGCCGCAACGCCCAGGGCAGATGTGAGTCTGCAGCCCAGCCCTGGGGGGCCAAATCCCCCCCCAAACCGCAGCACGTCCTTCGTGCTCAGCCATTCTGGCTGCGTTTGCTCCGTTCTAACTAATTCCTGTCCTTTTTCCTCTTCCCTCAGATGGGTACGTTCTGGTGGAGCACTTGAACTTCAGGTAAACTCCGATTTTTTTTTATTTATTATGATGCCCGTTTTCCTCTCTTTCCTGTGTGGAGATAGCTGGAGAAACGTACTTAAAACTTCTGAAGGCAGGGGGAGTTAATGTAAACAGCCAGTATTAAATATTAAATATTAAATAAGTATTTCCAGTTTTGCTCTGCTGCTGTACAAGTTTCCAGTCCAACTGCAGCTAAAAAAAGCCCCGTCCAGTCATGACTTGTGTAAATTGGAGATTCCTGACTTGCCTTCAGATGTGCCATATTAATTCACATCTGCTGCAAACATGGGCCACTCGGTGTGCCTTGCCTTGCCAAAACACACCCTGAAATTCCCTGCTGCAGCGCTTCCTTGCATGCTCATGCATAATTCACACAAATGAGCCTCCTCTTACCCAGGTGGCCCTTGCTGGAAGAATTTCTTTTTTTTTTTTTCTCTTTCTTTGAGACAGACAGTACTAACTGCCCTGAGAGCTGCTCTCCCCCGGAGCATCCCTGAAGGTCTCTTTTTGTGCTTCCTGCATCCGTGACAGCCCACGTTGGTCAGCTGTGGAGTGGTGATGGGAATGTAAATAAAGCTGGGGTTTTTTACACCATTTAATGTGCAAGAGATGTTTCCTTCTCTTTTTTTTTCCCCCCTGCCATTTAGAGCATGTCTTCACTGATTATTAGTTATTTTCAGTATTTCTCACTTTCTGGAGTACCCTGTTGGTCAGGTCTGAAATAGCCATTACATTTCTGCATGTGCATGAGGAAAAAAATAGTGCAGTTCAGTTGCTCCACCTCATTGCTGCCAGAACTGCAAGTTTTCCCAAAAGCTTTGCTCTTTGAAAAGCAAACCATATAAATTTGAACTGGTTTTGGTCTTAAAAGTATTGGGAGAAGCAGTACGGATCACCACTCTTGCTGTGTTAAATATATGAAACAGTGGAAAAGTCGACTCATTTCTCTGGGAAAAAAAAAAAAGAAAGAAAGAAAAAAGAGTAAATAAAGCACTCAGTCAAAATTTGCTTTATTTTTGTAAGCTAACTTAGGCATCCCAGGGGCTCGCAGCTACAGGGAGTTGCCCAACAGTTGCCCCTGTGTTCAGCCTGCTCTGTCTCCACTGTGGGCCTGGAGGATGATTGCTTCTTTTAAGAAAAATGCTCCTAAATGTAGGAAGAGAAATATAAATTGCTAATGGCTTCTCCTCCATGTATTCTGTAGATACCTTTTCAAAAGCAAAAAAAAATGTAGATGAAGTTTTTACATGGCTTTGAAAGAAAAAAAAAACCCTTAAATCTGACTGTAGTGTACAGTTTTTACCCCTGCCTGGCACATTTTAAGAGCCCATATCAGTTTTCTCATAAATATCCTAAAAATGTAAGATGTTTTAATTAGAAATTATTAAACGTTCCAGGCTTCAGAAAAATAAAAGTGCTGTTTGCCACAGGGCCATTTCAAAGCATAGGAGACATCAGTAAAAAAAACCAGAGCAAATATTTAACACTGACTTTTAAGTCTGTACAGGCATTCTTATTTATTTTACCATGTGGTCACTATTAAGTGCATTGGCCTGCATCCATCCTTGCAGCAAAAGAAAAAAAATAAAAATAAAGCACTCCCCTGTAAGCATGCGCAGCTTTGCAGCCCTGCCAGCCCAAATATTTGGATTTTTCTGGTGGAGATGGAGAGTTTTGGGAGCTGGAGCGCGTGTTTGGCTTTGGCACAGCCTGGGACGTGCTCTGTGCCCTTCACCTCCATCCCTTTGCAGGGAATCGGCCCCAGGGAAGTGCTGGAGATGGTTTCTCCCTGTTTTTTTTTTTTCTTTCCATGGTGATGTTTAGGATTAATATCTTGAAGAAAACACTCCCTTCCTCCACTCCTTCCTCATCCTCCTCCCTGGCCAGCACTCCTTCACAAGTCATGAAGTCTATTCATCACCCCCTGTGCAAGCACTACGGGCAAATCCTGTATTAGCCACGTGTGCAAGCTCTTTTTTGCCTCCCAAGGAAGTTATTTAACAAGTTTTTCATATTTTAAACGAAGGTTTTTTTAGGAATCTCCCCCTGCATCCTGTGACAGACGTGATCCGGCCCCAATCCCGGTGCAGTGACACACAGTCCTTGTGGGTTTGTGCCCCAAATCCCTGTGAAACTCAAACTTCTGCACTGCCAGTGGCAGCTGATTTAATGCAAGGATGCCTTGCAATACCCTTAGAAATGTTTTTTTCTTCTCATGGACACATTCCAGTGCATGCAGAGAAGGAATGAGCGTGCTATGGGCTGACTCCAGACAATACAAAGATGCTTTAGACACAGCAACTTAGATTTCCTCAATCAAACCACAGGTTGGCCGTATTTAGGTCAAGAGATTGGTCAGGAAATTAAACTCATCCTTTTTTTTTTTTCTTTTATATATAGTCTCATTGGTACATCCTAACCACATCAAAACTTAATTCTCATCTGGGTGTCAAACCCTGTTCCTCCACGTTTCCCCTCAGAGGGGAAATAATCATGGTAACAGTTGTGAGGTGACGAGTCTGAGGGAGAGCTGAAATTGTGTGAAAAGGGGACAGGACAGGGACAAAGGTGGAGCACTGCCTGCAGCTGTGTGCTTTAACTGGATTTACATCCTGCTGCATCACAGGCACAGAGGAAACAGGTCCCCAGTTTTGTCCCCAGCACTTTTTCTGCAGTGAAAGGTTATTTTTGCGTGATGTCTTTAAAATGCTTCTCTCTCTTTACTCCTTGGTGTAAGGAGTCGAGATCTGAGTCAGCACATGTAAATACAGGGGCCTGGCTCCTGGCATGGATTTTGGGTTGGGGAAGCTGTTTAAATTATCCTTGTAGAAATTTTAACTCCCCTCCCCGCCCCTTTGCCCCCCGCCAAGCCCTGAGGGCATCCGTGGTCCCACAGCTGGGATGTGCAAGGATCTCCAGAGGGAAATTCCACCAGCCAACCCCAGACTGCAGAAAAGGGACTGTGCAATAAGGAAGTTCGAAGGATTTGTAGTTTTTATCTCTTTTTATCTCTGAGTTTATTAAAGTGCAAATGTCAACCATGGAGACAGCTATCACATGCAGTGCAGTACACCAAGAAACACTTTCCACACCATAAATGGAAGGAAAAAGGCTTCGTTGTGATTATCTAATGCACAAAGGACAAAACTGAACCAGGGCTCTGTGCCCTCCCATAACAGAAAGTACTAAAGACATGAATTGGAAAACAAAACCCTCTCCAGGCCCTCAGTTGACAAAATAAGAAAATATCAAGAAGGATGGAGTGTTTATAGAGCTCAGGGTTTTGGTTTTTTTTTTTTCTGAGCTTCATGTTATTGATATATTTGAAGGGATGCTTCTACTCAAAACTTTTTAAAGTTCAGCATCTTTTTTTAAAAAAATCATAAATACATAATATTATAAATCATAAATACTCCTTAGAGTATGAATTTAAAAATTGTAGTGGACAAGTCCAGTTCACCTCTCTCATAGAGCTGAGGTTTGTCTGCCCAAAGATGCCGGGCCACGGACACCACAGACTGCCTGGGATTCAGTTTTGCTTTGTGCTCTAAAAGAAAAAAAACCAAAACAAATGCATTGAGGTACAAACCACGTGAGTATAACATGATACAGAACACATGAACATGCTTTCAGCAACAAGAATAAATATTACCCTGGCTACAGGATCTACTTCACAGCTTTGTGAGATGAGGATAAATAAACTATTTCCAAACTTGAAAAGAAAAAAAATAACCAGAGATGAGTCTTACAAATAAACTTTGATTTTTAAATTAAGGCAGCTTCAGCAGGAACTTCAAGGCTTTTGTTGAAAACAGACTTGTTCTAACACCAAAAGTGTACTCGTGCTTGCAGGCAGAGCTCTGATCCACAGTCCAGTTCTCCTAATTTTGACGATTAAAACGGGCAAAGATCTGTGCATCGAATACCAGGCGTGCTCTCTGCAAAAGTCAGTGTTCCATCAGTAGGTGTAATGTGGGAACTCTGAAATCCAGCTCGTCTCTCGGGCATGGGAGTGAGGTACCTCTGGCTGAATCGTTACCTCCATGGCCGGGAGGCAGACTGGGAGCTCAGAATTACAAGAAGCTGTTGCTTTTTTTTCATAAGTGAATGATGAAGAAGGGATATATAAGGGGAGGGCTAAGGAAGCCAAAGGAAAGCACTAAATGAAAAGCCCATACCAAAGTAAGACCTTAAGAAAGGTGACTCTAGTAAGGTACATCATATACTTGGAACAAAACCAGCTCCTAAAACTTTCCAGGAAAGAAACAGCAGGAGCTCGAGCGGGGGTTGGTTTGGCTCATCCAGATGTGCGATTCTTCTTCTTCCCTCTCTCCTCTCAGCTAATAAAAGGGTGAAGCCAAATAATTGCACAACAAATGGTACTTCAAGTATTTAGAAACACGGCCTGCATGTCTCAGCGGGGGGATTCTGCATGAGCTGGGGAAATTGTGCACCTCGTGAAACAGAGCTGCCACTTCCAGCAGTCCCGACGCGCAGCGAAGGCACGAGTTCGTGTCCTGCACACAGGTCCCTCTTCTCCTGCAGGGGTGCACGCTGACAGTAAAGAGCAGTGAAATGAAAAGGAGTAGACAGAAGGGTTATTTTGTTCAAACCTCATCTATTCCAACACGAACGCCACTATGATCACACGCAAGAACGCACGCACAACACACACTAACCAGCCGGCTCACGTTTTTACAGCACTGCCCGTGTGTTCCCCTGTGCTTGTACACACCTCATGAAATCTAAACGGGACACACAGCTGAAGATGCATTTCTGACCTGTTGAAGGGAAAAAAATACCCTGCTGCCTTCACCAGCTCCAGCTCCTGAAAATAAACCTGCCCAAACCCCATCATCACCAGGGCTTTGGCCAGAGTGGGTGGAAGGGCAGAATTCTCACAGCTCCTGATGCCACTTTCTGCTCCCACCCCTGGCCAAGGCCATGCTGAGCCTGATGGGGTCAGCTAAGCTACTCATGGGCTTTACCTAAAAGAGGGTGTAAAAATAGCATCCCCTTTGTCCAGCTCCTCTCAGAGGCTGGGATTAGAGTGTGGTGGCAGTGTCCAGGGCACACACCTGCCCTGCTGGAAGAATAAAGCTGAGAGGCCAACGACAGGGGTGCCGCCTATGTTTTATATATATGGCATGTATGCATATATAATATTTACATATGTATAGCTTCCAACAAGAACAGCACAAGGTATTTCTGAATTAACTCATCCAGGAGCTGGAGGTTGCTGTTGGAGCCTATCTGAACTCTTTATCCTTTGCATTTTCTCTCTCCCCCTCCTCGGGCTGAAGCAAAGTTTGGGTGAGTTTGTGGCTTGCAAAGCACAGCTGTCCAGTGGCTTCTGAAGAATTGCACTTGGAGTAATTCAAGTTTCTGTAGTTCAAATATTGTCTACCCTGCTTTTCCCGACGCTTGTGCATGTACCAGCATAACTCAAAAAGAGCTGACCACAGTGTAACAGTGTGAAAGTTAAACTCTTCCTCTGGAAAATGTAACTGGAGGTCAGCAGCTCCTCTGCAGCTGGGGAACAGAACACAGCCTATTTGAAAGTAAAAATAAATAATAAAAAGAAGGGAAAGTCCTCAGAGTATTTCAAAGTGCAGCACGGATTTGGGTAAGGCTGTGATGGACCGTTCAATCTGCTGCGGTCACTGAGGAGGTGCTTCCACCAGTGCTGCTCCCTCCACTGCCTCTGCTGACCCTGAGCAGGGAAGGTGCCTCATCTCTTTGTGTCTGTCCATGTGGAAAGCTGAGTAACTCCGACTGCCTTCCAGGCAGGACTGGTTTTGCAGATCCACACAGCAGTTAATGTTTGCGCGGGTCTGAGAAGATGCCAAGTGCCACAAGGGGCTTATTCTACAGCCTAGAAATCCCACCCGCCTCCAGGAAGCAAATATTTCCTCCCAAGGGCATTTGCTGCTGCTTAATACTACTAGTTCTGCTGGGCAGGAAATCCCAGAGGACAAGAGTCAATTTTTAAAAAGACATCAGTACATCTACCTGCTCCTGAGCCCCAGACTGTAATACCCCTTATCAAGGGGGGGCTACAGGTGCTTCCAGGATTTGGCAAGATGCTCAGCTGGGAGTGAAAATTTGAAAAGCCTTTAACATTTCAAATACATTTCACTCACTGCTGTTTCCTGGGTGGGAATTAATGCCTGTCCCTACAGCTGCTCCTGCTCCTTTCCAGAGGGATTTCTCTCCATCACCCAAAACCACTCAGGGCTCTTTGCTCGTGTCTCAGCCTTGATCCAAAAGCTGCTGAAGGGCTGGGTGCTGCTCAGCTTTGACTCTGGGGTGGGGTTTGGCTTTTTTTTTTTTTTGCATGCAGGAGTTTGGATTCTCCATCCAAACTCACACCGCAGCACTGGGGACACAAATCACCTGGCAGCCACCAGGCACAGCACCAAAGCCATCCTCCACCCTAGAGTATTGATTTAAAAATCATAACATAATAAAAGGCTCATTACAAAACCTAGGAGCACTACAAATATTTCCAGTGTTTCTTTTAAAAACAGAGCTGTTCTGCTGTGGGTTTACAGTCCAACCACTGCTGGGTTGGATTTAGTGTTCAAGAGCTTAACAACAAAACTGATTTTTTTTTTTCTTTTTTTTTGGAAGCTTACTACTTTGTGCGGCTTCTGGAAAAATTGGAGCTGTAAAGTCACGTTAGTGAGGATCCAAGCACAATCTGTAACAAAAGTAAGGCAATTCTGTGGTTCTTTTTAAAAAAAAAAGGGACTTCAAGCTGAAAAGGTCCATTTAACTGCCAGTAGATGGCAAAAATATCCCATGTTTGTCTTGATTACCTTAAATGATTAGTAAAAAAGGCTTAATGTGTTGTTCTCTTCCTCGCTTCTCATAGAAACTTGCAGAAAGTATAAATTAAAGTGCAACTGTACCAAAAGAAAACCCTAGGAAAAAACCTCAAGGGGTCATAAGAAGCTATCAAAAAGACAGATTAATTTTTTTTTTTCAAGTTGAATGACTGCATACCTGGGACCAGCAAAAGCTCTCTGCTTTGTTTCTCAAAACAGAACACAAAGGAAAAACAAAACAAAACCAACCCCCCCCCACCTAGGATTTTTTTGGCAAGGTTTTCATAAAGCATTTGTTCCTTGATTAGACTATTACTTCTTAATCAAGTAAATGGAATTAAATACCATGTCAAACCCAAGCAGATGCCAATGCTGCCCATTAGATTAATCCTGTGTAATAAAAAATAACAACTCTTTTAAACAAAGAAGTCACACATGCAGTGGGGTTTACCCTCGGGCAACAAGAATTTAACCTTAAAAATCCCCGCAGTTCATCTTAAAAAATAAAATCCCATCCTTCGGATAGCCAGTAGCAAAGGAGCAGTAAAATTCCAGGTTGGGACATCCCTGCCTGGTCAGCGGAGCGGCGAGGGCCACAGTCCAGTGGGCAGCAGCAGGACGGGACAGCCCTTGGGCACGGGAAGTGAGTGTCCAGCAGCAGGGAAGGCAGATTTGGCAGTGATGTGAGGGAGGTGACAACAGGCAGAGCTTCCCAGGGAAAGGTGAGCGCTCCGGAGCGGTGCGGTGCTGATGGCTCGCAACAGCTCAGTGATGATCCCAGCCCTCGGGTGAAGCGCTGGGTTTGCAGGGGGGTGATCCGGATCCTGTCCTCTGCTCACCTGAACCCTGCTGGGGATTCAGCCCCTGGAGCCCGAGGTGAGGCAGGGGAGGGGGAGCAGGCTGGGGGGAGGTGGCGATTAAGGGCTGGAACAAAGGCAGTCTGCCTTCAGCGCCGAACGTGGCGAGCAGGTCAGTGCTGTCCGGAGCTCTCGGGGGGAAGTAAAGCACCTTAGGGACAGTCCTCTGCAAAGACTGGGCACGGGGAGGCCTCCCCACGGCAGGTTTGCAACAGGACCTTTGCACATCCCACCTTCCCTCCCCATCTTCAGCAGAGGGAAAAAGAGAGGGGAGGGAGGTCATATTGCACTAGCGCAGAAGCATCCAGGCAGCTGCTGCTTTGGGGAGAAAAGTGTTAGAGAGGCCAGTACCTGGGTGTGAACACTGCAGAGCTGCTTCACCACCCTCCACTCCGTTTCATGGAGCTCCTGGTCAACACCTTCCACCTGGCTCGGCCCACCCTGCCCCTGCTCTGCACAGCCACGGGGAGACATCAACCTCCCTGCAGGAAGCTTGGCTGTGCCTCCATTACCTCAGGATGAGCTAGGGGGAAGATGTTTTCCAAAAACTCAGTGATACATTTGTTACTTTACAGCCTTGACATTTCCCACGGGGTTCACTAATTAAAAGAAAGGGTATTGGATACATTTCACCAGGCACAAGGAGAGAAATGACCTTAAGTTCCTCGTTGCCTTGTCAGAGGGGAGGACGTTTTGGGTCTGGGCTTGGCTCTGTGCCACGGGCCGTGGGGTGGTGAGGGGAGGAGGAGGAGGAGGAGGAAGAACAACGAAGCGAAAGGAACAAGGGGCGGATGAGCCGGCGTGGATCCTCACAGTGCGTGGCGGGGCCGGTGCCATCAGCGGGCCAGGGCCATGATGAGGCTGGCACACATCTCGAAGAAGTCCATGGTGTGGCTGCCCAGGCGCGGGGGCAGCGAGGGGATGCTGCCCACGAAGGAGCCGCTCAGGGAGCCCGTCAGCGACTGGCACTCGGTGGCCGCGGCCGCGTCGATGCTCAGGCGCGGCCGGTGCAAGCCCGCGGCCGAGCAGGAGCGCTGGGGCGTGGAGGAGCCAGACCTCTGCTCCATCACCTCGTCTTGAAAAGCCAAAAAATAAAAAAAATAAAAAAAAAAAGAGAGGAAAGAGAAAAAGTGGGATTAGTTTGGCAGCTGCAACGCAGGTGTGGTAATGAAACGGGAACAGCAGCGGAAGTGAACGGCTTGAAAGCGCTTTTACCAACTTGACACAGCCACATAAGCGCTTCTAAATGCAGAGGATGGTTCTTAAGCTTGCAGCCTTGCCCTTCTATGTGTTCTCCATCTCCTACTCACCGTCGATGCTTTTGAAGTCCAGCAGATAGCTGCGGTTGTCCACCTGGTAGAGCTGCAGGCTCATCTTCACGTAGTTGCCGGTCACGGGGTTCTTGCGGCGCACCCGCAGGTGGTAGGCGTTCACCACCTGCAACGGGAAACCTGCCCTCAGCAGGGAGATTCCAGGCAGCCACAGGAACACTTCTTTCCTTATTTTTTTTAAATATGAGCAAGACATCTTCTGGGAAAAACAGCTTCTCCAAAGGACAATGCCTGTAAACTTGAGCAAATGGCTTCATTTCCTCCTATCTTTAAATATTCTTCTTAAGGCTCTGATTCACCAGCTGCTGGCAGAGGAAGCTGCAGTGACCCATCTGCCAGGCACAAAAGTGATGTTTGCTCCTCCCTCACCAGCAGCCATGGCCATACGAGCCAAAAAGTCCACTCGTGGACCCACACAGAAGGACAGCATCCATGAAACCAGGGCCAGCTGGGCAGAGCAACCTCTCCCATCAGCACGGCTAAACCCAGTGTTTGTGGCTCAGCCTCGAGCTGTGTATTTCCCCTAGCTGCCTCCCACCTGACAATCTGCTGCATCCCATTTACAACGAGATCTTTTCTCTGCACTATATTTATGAAGCAACTGCGTGGATGGGAGAGTTAATTCCGATGAAGAGTCACATCTGAAGTTATTCTTAGGGTGGGAAAGTCTATTGTGAAACCTCCTCATATGAAATAAGCTCCACTGCCCACACAAAGACGTTGGGCTGAGTTGGTTTGCAAGGCTGTACCAGAAATACAGCAGGTTTGTTCACTCTCTGCAAAACCATGCAGCTAACAAATGTCTGGCTGGTGGGGGCAAATGCACCTGGCCATGGTCCATGTCCTGGCTGGCGCAGGGAAATCGGGTTTCTGGAAGCTACTTGGCTTTCAAGACATAATATTATCAAAAATAAGGAGGAGTCAGGAGGTTTTAAAGAAGCAGCACAGTGAAATTCATACAGTACGACGCTTGGGACCTGGAGGGAGGAGGAGAACTCCTCTGGTGATGAAGATCTGGGCTGGAATTCTCCTTACCTCGCTCCCAACGCTCACACGATGCTGCTGCCACAAGTCAAGAGGCCACAAGTTAGGAGGGCTCACCTCAGGGGCTGCACCAGGATTTAGGGAGTCAGGCACAGCAGCAGAGATCCAGGGCTAACTTAGGGATTTATTATTCCAACTTTGAAAAAGACTGTGACTAAATGTTCCACAGCCTGGGAGAAATACCTGCAGTGAGTACTGTCAACTAAAACATCTGGGTTTAAATCAAGAAGCTGAGCCCTAAACTGAGGAAGCAGTAAGTGTCTGAAAACACATCTGATCCATGAGCACTGCAGCATCTCCATCAAGGAGAAGGCCACCACATCCATGATACAAACTCTGCTCTCAAGGCCCCCTGCCCCTCATCCTTGCATCCTTTAGGACAATGCATACTGTGCCATTTCAGCATTTCAGTCCTGACAGGACCAGGCAGAAATAATGAGAGTTCCTCTGCTCAGGAGCACTCAAGATGACCTCACAAGGAATTAGCCACTAAAATTAGAAATGTGAACAGCTCCTCTTAACCCTGCAGCTAAACGAGGCAGAATCACTTTCCAGCCAAAGGCTCGGAGCACTCAGAAAGAAACCCCTTATTTCACGCCATAAATAAACACCGCAGACACCGAAGCACAGCTGGCACCTTAATTCAGAGTTTGCATTAACAAGGAATAGCAGGGATGATCACAAGGTGGGGGCATTTATCTGGAAACACGTAAGGCTGTAACCACACTTACAAACCTCCCTGAGCTTACGGGAAAAAGGACGGTGGAAACCCACCCCAGAGCACCAGCACTCCCTACCTTCCACTCAAAGTCCAGCTGCTTCATAGCCCGGTACACCTCGGCCATAATGTCATAGGGTTTGCTCTGGCTGCGGATCCCCAGGTGCCACTTGGCCTTTTTGACAGTCAGGGGCTTTGGCTTGGTGGTGTTGAGGGCGTCCAGGGGGCACCGGGCTTTGGGGCTGTCCGCGATGAGCGGCGGCATCCGCTCGGGGTGCGGCTTCACGCCCGGAGGGATGTGCAGGGTGCTGTCGTCCATGAAGGAGCCGGTGGGGGGGGGCTGGAGGCCAGGTAGAACTCGCTGGCCTGGTTCATGATGCGGCGGTTGTCGATGACCAGGTGGTAGGCCACGGCCAGCTGGTCCTGCGGGTCGCCGCTGTACAGGCTGTTCATCACCTCCGACTCCGTGCACTCGAACTTCTCGCACACCTCCCGCACCGCGTCGTCGTCGATGACCGTGGCGTCGTAGGAAGGGTCCTCCGGGAACAGGTAACTGGGCAGCTCCTCCTTGAACCACTCGTGCTCCCTGGGCAAGGCAGAGGGGAGCAGCGTGAGCCCTGTGCGAGGCAAGGCGGGGAAACCACGGCCAGCCAAGAACAAAGCCCAGCCGATGGACCGGGAGCAAAAGCCAGCCCGGTACTGGGACAGCGATGGCACTCTGCACACTGGGCTTTGAAGTAAGACCTCAGCACTCCCAAGATTTTCACACTTTGGGATTCCCATGGGCCTGACAGGGATACAGAGCATCAAAGCTACCCAGGTACCCAATTCCCACCGATTTACAATGAGGTGAATCATAATTAAGTGTTTAAAACTCATACAGTGCCTTGTCTATAGGTTGTATATATCGACTGCAATCTCACCACATGTGCTGCTGCTCTAACATGTAATTAAATCCTCTAATCCTAAGGAATTAAGAAATTAAAAAGGAAGTTTGCATGGGTTTACTTGAAGGGTAAAATTAAGGCTGTCCATTGAAAATGCATTAAAAACCTGAGAACTCCTGAAGTCCTAATAATATTTATGTTTATGTTCAGCACGCCAGCTAGACGTAATACATCCAATATTTACATATTAAGTTAGTAATTCTTGGGTTTCTCCTCCTTTTCTATTGGATATACAGTAAGTACAATGATTACCCTCTTTATGTGGTACCCAGAGGGACGTGGTCTTGAAATAAAGTAATGAAAAATGGCTGGTGGATATTAAGTTCTTAGGGTTATTGGATGCTATAGCTGGTTTTGCTAACTGCTGTTAAGAGATTTTTGAGGCTATTTTATAATGGAATAAAATAGAATTTTAAATATTTGGGCATAAAATATATATAAAATCCTCATCCTGCTCATCATCACCCACTTCCAGCCAGCACAGAAGGGTGCAGGGCTGCTCCTTGAATCACTTGGGACAAAAACCATCTGGATTAGCTGATTACTCCTGAAAACCACCCTGCCCACCTGCCAGCAGGTGACCCCCAGGACAGTCACCAGGACACCAGAGACCCCCACAGGCAGCCAGCCCACTCCAGCCCACCTGATGTCCTTGATGGTGGCTCGCTTGAGGGGGTCCACCTGCAGCATGTGCATGAGGAGCGTGGCCACGGAGCGGTTGAGGTATTCTGGGATGTAAAACACCCCCCCACGGATCTTCTTGAACAGGGTGGGCACGTGCTCGTCGTCAAAAGGCAGAGTGCCGCACAGGAGGGCGTAGAGGATGACACCACAGCTCCAGATGTCCACCTCTGGGCCAGCATAGAGCCTGCACGAGGGCAAGGGCAGGAGAAATGTGTCACCACCATCCTCTCCTCGGTCAGGGTGCAGGTGGGGGGACCCCCCCTGCCAGCTCCACCAGGGGCAGGGCTCCAGCCCACAACAGGGAGGCTCACGTGGTTCCCCCCAAACTGTTGCGGTGCACTATGTGCTGGAAGAGAGATAGGCCCTGAGGGCCAGAGAGAGAGCCTCTTTCTTGGACCCAGAGGTGACCCTGGGAGTGCATCCAGGTCACTGAGGATGGGCTGAGAGAGGATTGTGGGTTTGTGGACAGTGCTGGACCTATGAGATGTGATAATTGTAGTTTGTGACCTTACAGGGTATTGTTTACCTGTTACCATAATAGGCAATGTCTATCCACTATCCCAGGTGATTGGGGGACACTGAGGTGAACATCTTTCCTGTTTATATGATGTGATATCCTGTTGGGTGCTGGTATTTAGGGAATATTCACTGCACAATAAAGGCTTTGCACTGCTCCATCTTGTGTGCGGAGTCGTGCCCCTGCGTGAATACTGCACAAACCAAATCTGCCTCGGCCAAAACTGCTCAGGGAAATGAATGGCAGAGCTGGCACCGGCTGCCCACGCTCCTGCATACAACCCTGCCTCCACCAAACTCTCCAAAAAGCCAAACCCAATGTTCCTCATTTTCCAGACCTTTCCTCTCTTCCCACCCTGAACTGCTCCTTACCTTCTTTATTCCTTTCAAACCAGACCCTTCCTCCCCTTCCACACCAGACTCTTCCTCACCTTCCACATTGGAGCCTTCCTCACCTTCCACACAGGACCATTCATCACCTTCCACATGCGATTGTTCCTCATCTTCCCCACTGAACCCTTCCTCACCTTCCACACCAGACTTTCCAAGAGCCCTGCCAGGCTGTTTGCTCCTCTGCCCCGAGGGCTCAGCCAGAAATTTCTGTTCACTGAACGAGGCAGATCAAACAGCAGCAGATACTCTGTCTCTGAGTGTTTATTTTTGGTGTGCTGCTATCTAAGTGCTCCCGCTTCCGACAAGCTGCCAAATGTGCTCTCTGCCATCACCAGCCCAGGACACCCCAAATACGCAGTTCTGCTGCTCCTTTGCTCGGTCTGCTTATCTCTTTTTGCTACAACTGATGCTTCCCCACAGATTTTGGGAGGCAACGCTTCCCCTTGGGCTGTGAGGCCCTACCAAAATACAGAGGTTGAAATGCAAATACAGAAGTCTCTTCATGAAACCTCAGCATCCTGCACTTGCTCCCCCTGAAAAGCATCACTGCAGACACATCAGCGTAGAAACCATGCAGGTCATGCACGTGGCCATTGTCTGAACACCCCCAAAACACTTGGTCTGCTTGTCCAAGGGTGAGACTCTCCCTGCTGAGGCCAGAGACAGCAATGAAGTCATTTTGGAAAGGCAGAGGATCAGCTGGATCAGCCCTGCCTCCATGCCCAGCTCCCACAGATCAGAAGTGTGATTCTTTTGCTGATAACTGCACTGCCTGAGCAGTTTTTTGGACTTTTAAGCCCAAATGAGATGCACTTTCATGACTCTGAAGCCTGAGCTGTCACACCCTACTGCTTTTGTGCCCTAGCAGGGAAGGCAGCAGGAGCCAGGAGTCGGCTCCCTCCTGCCCCACACACCCACCAGCAAGGCAGGGCGGGTGGATTGTGCCTGTCCCCCCCAAATGCAGCTCTCACACGCTGCTACAGCTCTGAAAATGGGCAACATGTGGGCTCAGTTTTGGTTTTCCTGCTTACTTTTGTTGCCACTAAGCTGCACTGCCTGTACCCTTGGAACACCCAGGGACTAAATCCTTCTTGCTGGTCTGCCATGTGCCTTGTCTCCTATACAAATTGAAAAACATGTGTCTGGCCTTCACTGAAATGGAAATACTGTGAATATTTTCTTGGAATCTCAGTAGTTTCTGGCTTTGTCCCCTTCTTGTCAGTGAGGATTTACTTGGTTTCACACACAGAGCTGTAGTCACAACAGGGTTTTTGGCTGTTAGTCTAATTCCTGGGATGCTCTGCCAACACTTGCTCTGGTGTAAACAGGGATAAAATAATCATAATCACAGCAAACACATTCTGAACAAAATGTTCTATTTAAAAGCTACAGTTATAGGCAAAAAGACATTGGATTAGGAAAAGTAAAGCTCGTGGCAAAGGGAGATTCAAAAAAAAAGGGGGCAGATAATGAGATGGGCAGTTCGGGGGACCATACAGAGGACTGAAAATTTGAAAATCTATATTTGCAATCCTTGCTAAGCTATTACAGACAGAATTAGGGAAAAATGTACATTCTATGTAATTTCTGTTCCTGACAGTAAAATACAGGAGGCAACGCTTCTGCATCAACAAGTGGAAGTCCAATTCAACCTTGTGGAGTGTGCTCCACACTCCATGTGCTGCACAGATGTTTCATGCTGAGAGATGCGACCACAGAGGAGGTTTGTCAATTCAATGAATCAGTTCAAAACAAAGCTCTGAACGCTGAACCTACTGCCATAGCCAAAACCCCAAGCCTAAGGAACCAGAAGACAAGTATTTTCAGTACAAGTGTTGGGAAGTGATTAAAGATCCTCCTGGTTCTTTTGTTAGTGAATGGTTTTCCTCATTAACACTGTGTTTTATATTACAGGTGGGCAGGAGAGGAGGGGGTGGCCTGGAAAAGCCTTTCCACCTGGAACCTCACTGTTTGCATCCAAAGAGTCATTTTCACCCTCTTTAATTAGCAATATAAACGGTCAACATCTGGTATTAATAATTCCTCCAAAGTAAACACCTGTAGCAAAACACGGTTTGCTATTACAGCTACTGAGAAGTAAAATAACCAAGAAAACCTTCAGATCTTTGCCAACAGATTCACCCAAACATAAAATCCAGGTTGGAAGGATTCAGCTGCTTTTACTAGA
This sequence comes from Lycocorax pyrrhopterus obiensis, assembly GCA_014706295.1. Classification (NCBI taxonomy): domain Eukaryota; kingdom Metazoa; phylum Chordata; class Aves; order Passeriformes; family Paradisaeidae; genus Lycocorax; species Lycocorax pyrrhopterus. The sequence continues at coordinate 4,280,427 of JACSVZ010000013.1, forward strand.
TGTGCAAAGCTGTTTCCAATACCAAGAACAAATTTAAAGCCCATGTGCTCACGCAGACTCTGATTAGAAATGGAATGTCTTACCTTCCAGAGATGACTTCAGGGGCTGCATAATTTGGGGAACCACAGCTGGTGCGTAGAAATTCACCATCTGACATCATGTTGGACAGTCCTACAAAGAAAACATTTATCACATACTGATTTTTGATTTGAAGGTCCAGCCATGGAGTCTTCTGTGTCACATAGAGGAGAGGCAGGCAAGTGGGGTGGGATATTTGGAAGAAAACTGTTGATATAATTTAGACAGACCCCTTCGAGCTGATTTGAAAATTATTATTGGAAGAGAAGAGTTGATATAATTTAGATACACTCCTCTGAGCTGATTTCAAAATTATTATTGTTGTAGTTATTATTATTGTTGCTGTTGGGTTTTTTGTTGGTTTGGTTTTTCTATACCCAACCAAGAAATATTCACTCCTGACTAATTTTGCTCCTCCAAGTTGCAAATCCCAGAGCACAGAGGAAAAGAGACATAATTCATCCCAGAGCACTTACCTCACATGGGAATTGGGTGGGGCTGTGACATGAGTAAATCTTCAGAAGGATTTACATTGCTAGAAAGGACTCACCAGGACAGAGTTGGTTGCCTGGGTATTTTAATGGATTTCAATCCGTAATGCCACTTAAAGACTCCTGTTACTGCTTGTTGTAAAATGAACTGAGGCCAAGAACACATGGCCAAACAGAGGGAGAACATGCACGAAAATAAACACACACTGCCAGCTCACCCTGAATTAGCTGCACCGAGTCTGCCTCAAAAATAAATTAGGTAAATTTCAGGTCGGGTGATTACACTAAAACACAGCGGAGATTTACAAATTACTTCGCTGCTCCATTCTCCGTGCCAGCACAGAAGCAGCCTGCAACAAGCAATCCCCGCTGCTGCAGGAAGGGCAGTGTTTGGAAGCGTGGGCTTTCCCAATCCCCGCTGCTGCAGGAAGGGCAGTGTTTGGAAGCGTGGGCTCTCCCAATCCCCGCTGCTGCAGGAAGGGCAGCGTTTGGAAGCGTGGGCTCTCCCAATCCCTGCTGCTGCAGGAAGGGCAGCGTTTGGAAGCGTGGGCTCTCCCAATCCCTGCTGCTGCAGGAAGGGCAGTGTTTGGAAGCGTGGGCTCTCCCAATCCCTGCTGCTGCAGGAAGGGCAGTGTTTGTAAGAGTGGGCTTTCCCAATCCCTGCTGCTGCAGGAAGGGCAGTGTTTGGAAGCGTGGGCTTTCCAGGTGCAGCAGCTACTGGTGGCTGGGGCAGGCTCTGGGTTTCGTACGGCGGCTCCACGGCCACGCTCCGGCGGCGCTGGCTGCGCCTCTGGAATGCTGCCGGGGTCACATACCAAAATCAGCTATCTTTGCATTCATGTGTGCATCCAGCAGCACGTTCTCTGGCTTCAGGTCCCTGTGCACGACCATGTGCCTGTGGCAGTAATCCACCGCAGAGAGGATCTGCTGGAAAAGGCGTCGCGCTTCTGCCTCCTCCACCTGTGGGAACAGCAAAGAGAACAGCCCTGCAGGTTGGTGTGCACGCAGAGCTGGCGAGGGAAGCTTTGACTTAGCAAGGAGCTGAAAGTTTCCAGGGTACAGACAGAAAATCCCAGCGTGCCTGCAACCAGAAGCAGCAAATAAAGCAGATTTCTCACCCTCGCATTTAAAATGTGCCAGTGTTTGCAAATAATGCGGCCCAGATATGAAAGGTGAGACCTCAATTTAGCTGAGCTGTTGACAAGTATTTAAAGGTGGCACCTGTCAGGCAATGGCCTGCTGTCCCAATGGGACTGGTACAGATCCAGGCTGGACAAAACACCACAGAGGATGCTGCTGGGAGCAATTCCTCATGGACTTCCTCTGGAAGCAACAGGTGAAGCTGGAATACTGTGGTGATTTTAATTACCTGTATAGCTATAAAGCTGTATGAGCCATATTAGAGAAACTATATTTAAAATTACTATTTTTAGTGACGAATTCCAAAAGACTCCCTTCATGAAAAACTGAGTTTATGAATGCAGAGCTTCAGAAAGGATCCAAATTAGTCACTGAAAAGATCTAGATGGGTAAAATGTGTGAGAAATCAGAACTGTTCATAGGAAAGAAAATTGAGTCAGCTCCATCGACCATGGCACTACTCTAGCCCAATCTGTTGTAAATGTATTGATTTTGTAGCACAGAGAGGGAACGTGTGATGGGCTGATCCTTCACATGAACCCTTATTCTGGATGCCCACTTTGGCCCATTTTTACCTCCTGGCCCTGCAACTCCTCCGTGGGGCAGTGACCAGTGATTTTCTCTGCAACCAAAATCTCCCATTTCACGGGCTCAACCCACGCCTCAGGTGATTTACACCCAGAGGGACTGCTGGCATTTGACAAGGTTGTTCAGATAAGCCATATCTTGAAAAGTCTTCGAAGAGCCTGACATGGAGCCGAGGGGGAGTCTGGGAGAGGTGAATGAGTGGGGTGGAGACCACACCGAGTGGTCTTCCCCTCCCATGCCGTAAATCTGCTGCTGAAACTGCTTTTGACAGGCAATCCATAGCTAAAAAATCACAAAAATAAGCCAGTTTTCCAAATATTTGCCCTAAGCAACACGTTACCTTGGACATTTTGGTTTGGGGATGGAAAATACGCCTGAGAACGCTGCAAAAAATCACACCCGAGTTTCGTGCGAGCCGGGACGAGACACCCCAGACGGGGTTGCTGTGAAGCAACTTCTATTTTGGGCCTTAACCTTAACTGTGCTCCCTTGAGCAGTCACTTTGCTCCTGAACACCACCATCCTCTTCCCACACGAGCGTCTGGGCTGACTCGGGACTGGCACTTACCCGTCCGTGCTTACAGATGTAATCAAACAATTCCCCGCCGGACACGTACTCCATGACCATGAAGAAGTCTGTTGGTGTGCTGATGACCTGGTACCTTCAAAAAACACAAGCAGATTTAGAAAAAATAGGTAATTAAGAACAGGGAAAGGCTTTTAAACAGATTATGTATTCCACATCAACGCTTCGAACAAGAATTTGTTTGGGTCTTGCATTTGTAACTGCTTTCCTCTTCTGAAAAGCCATCTCTTATTTGCAGTATAATCTTTCACTTGTCTGTGAAAGGACCTCTTTTCCAGACCTATGATCTTCCTTCAGCCTATTAAATAATCCTCTGAAATATCTGCCAGGCAATCTTATCACATTCAGGACTGCCCTGACTTTCAAATTTCCATTTTGGGTAAGATCTGCAACAACAGCTTTAGAAACGAATGCTTGGTTAGCTGGGGGCAAGGAGAGGACCCATCTGGTTTCCCTCAGATCAAGAAAAAAGGAGATAAAGAACTCTAGGCACTAGAGAGAGCTTCTTCTGGATAGGTACAGAAACAAAAAGGAGCCCCCCCCTCCAAAGTTATTTTTCAAATATTAAATCCCTTTATGCTCTAGAATGGGGGGAAAAAAACCCCAGAGTATCACCTTCAACTTGCAGATTTATTCTCCATTTTCTTTCAAAATGATCCCTGACTGCTGCAAGGCATTTCATTGTCCCAGCTGGAATAAACTGCCAGTGATCAGCTGAGGTCAATGCAGCCCCAGGAATTCACAGCAGCACCAGCTGGGACCTCCCTCTCTTTTATTACAGATTCATTGTTTTGTTGTTGTTTGCTTCTTTCTTTTTTTTTTTTTGCTTTCTTTTGCAGATGAATTTCTTGGATTTTTACAGCTGGGTTGTAATTTGAAACAAAGAGATTTCAGCAGTTTTCAGAGGTTGGCAGGGAAACATAGGATAGTCCCATAAAGATCAACAGCATCAACCTCAATTTTCTGAAGAGCTTTGGACCCAGACACCTAAGTTACTGTTAATTGCCCCAATATTTCTTTTATATACATTTAAAAACTTATTGAAAGAGGTTTGTGTGCCCCAGTCTCCTCACATCTTTATCACCGTATTTCATGAATGCAACATGTACCATAGGACACAGATATTGTCAAACTGGGTTTAATTTTTATTGCTTTGACAAATGTGTGAACAGGGTTTGACTTTCAGGATGCTGGGCACACAGCTGAGGAGCCTTGCTGGTGTTTTCATGAAATAATACCAATCTGTTCTCCAATAAATCCATGGAGCTGTGAAGTTACTCTAAAGTCAACAGCTGCTGCATGGTTAGTTATTTAACTGCAGAGAGAATTTGTTTTCCCTTGCCTCTAAGTCCCAGGTATTTGCTATATCTCATGCCAGCTTTAAGGCTGACCTAAATGTCAACTTACCCTTGCAGTTACCATTCAACAGCTTTCTTTTATAGGAATGCCAAAGATATTATCGAGTGCCTCATTAATGTGGGCTGGCTGCACAAACTGGGGATTGAGCAGGAATCCCAGAGGCTGCAGTGCAGGTGCTGATTTATGACCCAAACTCAGGTTCATCAAAGTGGCGACTTTGAAAACTTATGTCTGAATAATAAATTCCGAAAAAAGAAAAAAAAAATGTTCTTTTAAGCTCTGGATAATCAGTCCATTAAAACATAAATCCTATTGACTGGAGGCCAAGGTTTCGCTCTCAGAGCCTGACCATGCTGCAATTCATGGAATCACAGAATGGTTTGGGTTGGATGGGACATTAAAGCCCATCCAGTTCCAACCTTCCACTATCCCAGGTTGCTCCAAGCCCTGTCCAACCTGGCCTGGGACACTTCCAAGGATGGGGAAGCCACAGCTTCTCTGGAAAACCTGCGCCAGTGGATGTTCCAACACACAAAAACCTGACCCAACTAATTTTTTACTGCTCTAATCCATCTCCTGAAACCCAGGGAAGTGTGGATGAGAGGTGTTTGTGCAGAGAGGAGCAGCTGAACACGCGGCAGGGAGGGTACTCACAGTTTGATAATGTGAGGGTGCCGGAAGAGTTTCAGGTTTTGAATTTCTCGTTTGATCTTCCCCACCACGTCCAGGCTGCGGATTTTCTGCCTGTTCAGTATTTTTACTGCAACTTTGTGCCCTGTCAGCTGGTGTTCACCAACTATTAGAGAGAGAGAGCATTGCAAAGTCACTAAACAGTGCAGCAGGATTCACTCAAGCAGTTTAGGGCGCTATAAGCAAAAAGCCACTTCTGAAGGGAAAAAAGCAAAAGATTGGGGTGTGAAATATCTTAAAATTTTTGTCTCTTCACTGTTTTCCCAGTGGAGTCATAGAAGGCAGAAAAGAGGGGACTTATCTGCCAAAACCACTCCACTAAATAAAACAAAGTGACTTGCTGGAGGAGGTCATACCCCAAGCTAATTTGCAAGGGATTTATAGCATGTAAAAGCTAGATTAATCAGAAACAGATATATTTAAATGGCAGAGGAGAATCTCCACCATAACACACTGGTTGACAAAATTCCTCATAAATCCAGTCTTAAAACTGGACCATCACACTTCTTTTTTTAAAAACTGGTATAAGGATTTTCCCTGCCCAAAATAGGACTGCGGGATTTGCATTACTAAAATGAATTTCTATTTATACTTCCTCCAGCGTGCTTCTTGCTTTGATGACAAGCTGCAGGAGCACTGCTGGACTGCAGGAGCAAATTCTGCTTTCAGGAAAGACGCAAACTTCAATATGAGGGTTTTTTTTAAAATGCACTCGCTGCATTGAGATGCTGATGTTTGTCTCCTGCGTTCAGGGAAAAACCAAAACCACAAACTGGGAGCAGCCCCACTGCCACTGGGGGAATTGCACTTAACGATGTGAAATGAATTCGGTGTGGGATCCATTTGTTATCAATAAACAGACCACGCAAAAAAATGAAAAGCTCCCAGGAAGCAAGATTTGTATTGAAGCTGAGAGCAGAAACTACTTGAAAACGGGGTGTTTATATCCAAAAAGGGTTCTCAGACCATGAGCTGCCCCTTCTCAGTGTTCCTTAATGTGATACTCAACAGGGTGACACACGGATGGTTTCCTAAAGCCTGCACAGAAAAAACCTGCTCGCATCAAATATTTGTGCTCTCTAATTAGGAACGCCGCCCTTCCAGCACTAACACACGGTGCAGGGAGTTAATTACTGCGAGCAAACCTTGCTATTACATTATTAGAGCCTGTAATTTGGGCAGCCCTAATGAGCTGATCAGAAGCACCCGGGGTAAGCAGGAGGCGTGAGAAGGGCAGGGCAGCAGCACTCGGGGCACGCCAGGTCACTATTATTAGCCACCAGATAAGACCTGCCAGAGATTCTTTCCTCAGTAAGAGCATCCTAAAAATAAAACACTTTACTGCCCTTGAAAATTAAAGCACCACTTTGCGTGTCCATTTTATTCCTCGTAATACTTAAAACTACTGGATGATGGAATGAAAATAAACTCAGCTTTGCAGCAGAGATGCAATTTAGGGATTAGCTGAGGGCTGGAGGAGGCAGATAATTCCCCTAGCGCAGTGCAAGGAGAGTGCTGTAAATCGTCCAGGGAGGCATTTTCCCTGGTGAATCCTTGGGGAGAGGAGAGCAGGGCAGTGCTGGAGGGAGGCAAAGCGAAGTTTTTTCATTGAACCAGGAGTGATTTCTGCCACCCTTTGTTTCAGAACAACACTTTCTGGCCTTGCCTCAGCATATGCTTTGAAAAATTTTCATTATACACTTGGGGGAAAAAAAAAAGGCCATGCCCAGAATGAATAATTATTGTTTTTAATACTATTGCCAAATAGTTCATCCCCTTTCCCATCCGTGACAAACAATGTGTAACTCTGCGAAGGTTTCCTAGCACAAACACATTAATAATTAAACATAAACAGCCCATTTTGTAATCCATCTTTTGCTTACAGTAAGCATGAGATACAGAGATATTATTGTTTCTGTCCCCAGTGACTTGTTAAGCCTCCTTGAACTCGGTGAGAGAGAGACAAAGAGGGAACACAATTTGGAGACTTTTAAGCCTTTGAGGGCTCTCTGTAGCTGCAGGAATTTTGACATGGGCAGTAAGGACAACCCTCCCTCTGCTCACAGAGTCACTGTCTCTGACCCCCAGGATCATCCCAGAAGTGAGGGGCAGGTCCCATGTCTCCCACAGGCATGGAAGAGCATCCTCACCCCAAGGGTGGGCAGTGGTGGCCTTGGCTGGTGGTGAGGACACCTCCTCCTTCCCCCTCAGATTGAAAAAGTAGAAAGGAGACTCTTCTCATTTACTTACTTTTATAAAAAGAAAAAAAAATGAGGAAGAATAATGATTACAGCACCACGAGCACAGATAATAATTAAAGCCCCTCGACAGCATGGGTTTTTTACATCACTTTCTTTATCCTACCAGCTCAGGCAGCACAAGCAGTTAACATTTTTTGCAAATGCTTCAGGGCAATGCAGAAGCTTATGGAGGGGTGAGGAAACTCCTCTCCTATCAGCTCTGCTGGCCCTTATCTCAGCCCAAAGTTAAAAACGAAATCCATCCAAAGCATATATTTAGCAATGCTGTATTAATGCTGCCCCAGTGGTGTATCAGCCTCTCCTCCATCTGCTCAGTCTCCTTTAGTTCATCCTCCCTCTGACACAAAGTTTGTCTTTCAGCAGCAATGCCACAGTGCCTGGGAAAAATGGGATCTGATCCCGACTGGAGCCCGTGGAGGGGCCACCACAACCAACATAAACACAACCCAAGCACTGCCAGTCCCTGAGGGACCACAGATCGGTCACTCTGGTGGGAAAGAAGCCACCAAGGCCCCCAGGGATGCCATGGGTGGCATCACATGGAAAAAAATAATCGGGTTACTCTGCTGGATTTTGACTGGAGCTCTCCAGGCTGCACTCACTGTGAACCTTGCTGTGTGAGGGCTGTGGTCACAGGAGAGCTTTCGGGGACCCACGGGGTGGGAGGTGCCCATGGCAAACACAATCTGTCCAATCTGTTCTTACCAGCCCTCAGGGAAGGACACGCCACCTCCTTCCTCCAAGGCTTTGCTAAACTCCAAATCCAAGATCTTCTTCACTGTTCTATTTCTGCAAATTATTCTTACCTTTGGCCTGGAGGACAGGGAAAAATAACTATATTTGGTAAAAATGCTGTGTGGTAACTTCAAGCCTTGACATGACACCTCCTGTCCATCCACCACGTCAGCTCCTGCCACCTTCCTCTCTTCCAACAGATGCTGTGTCCTCATCACCATTTCCAGATGGGATTTCAGCATTATCACCAAAATCCTGCCCTCATCTGCCAGCCTGTTTGCTCCCCTCTGTGCCCTTTCTGCAAATGAGATCAAGAAACTGAATGGGCTTAGAACTAAACAGTTTCTTGCAGCGTGCAGCCACTTTTTAGGAAGATCAGTTCCCTGATGACCCAGCGAGTCGGGGACTTTTTCTGTCATGTCTCTGGCTTCTGAAGGCTCAAAATGACTACTCAGCTCCAGCCATGAGTTCAAGCTCTGGTTCGTACCCCATGTTACTAAATCCTCCCTTTCACTGCCATTTTATTATTTCCTTAATAACAATAATCCTGAGCAACTGTAAATTACGATTTCTTAACTTCGAGGAGTAAGGCAGGAAAAAGTGCCAAAACCAAAGCCTTGTGCGAGACAGAGTTTGAAGAAAACCCACCAGCAACAAGAAATGCCACTGATGGCACCTGACTTCTCCCTGAAAAAGCAATTATAATACCCAACATACCATGCTTGAATCAACTGACAAAAACCTCTTTACTTTTCTCACACGAATACAAGTTTTTCTAAAGCTCATTCGATTAAAATGCTGTAATTCTGTATAAACGGGAGATTCCATTTCTTCATTTCAGTTCCCAGCCTCAAGAACAAACTTCACCTGTCAGCTGTAGGCAAAATATTAAGGGAAAAAAAAACCCCATATAAAGGGTACTAGTCATCTAGAAAGGATTTTGAGCTAGGAAATCTCTTTTATGTTATTTGAAATATTTCTTTGGAAAATGTCCATTTTTACCAAAGTCAGGTCATAGGTGGGGTAGGGGGTATTTGTGCTAGTTAAGGAAAAAAAAGGCTATTGTTGGCAGGTTTAAATTGGTCTGCAAGGAAAAAAAAACCTGCCTTTGGAGCAGTTTTTGAGGTCTGCTAGTACACATGAGTGATTTAAATGGTCCTTACTGTTAGAAGTATTTATTCTGATAATTCTTTAGACAGTAAATTTGTGGTTTGGGATTAAACACAGCAATATATTTTTAGGGGTGTGATTAATGGTCGCAGGTGGACTTAGCTGCAGTGGTTGTGGTGGTTTCCTTCATCTGCTGTCAATTTGGGTTTATTTTAAAACTCCGGGTGCCGAGGGCAGGCACAGCACCCCTTTGCCCGGCCACATCCCAGTGGGGTGGGGGGCACTGAGTGGGGCAGCTGCTCCCCCAGCTCAAGCTAAACCCATTTCCTACTGGGAAACACAGCTTAGACACTGAATTTTGTTGGGGTTTTTTTGGTTTTTTAGTATCTTGTTTAAAAAATGAAATTTGCACGTAATGGCAGAACTCACAGGAAAAAGAAATACAAATATTTGCAAACCTCACAGCCAGGCAAAGCAAAGCTGGTGTCCTCAGGATGTGAGCTGGCTGCTCTGGCATGACTGGCCAAGGAATCCCTGTGTGGAGGAGCACCAACCTGACACAACCTCCCCCATCCCGCAATCCTGGAACAGTTTGGGTTGGAGGAGACCTTAAACCTCATCCCATTCCACACCCTTGCCACGGGCAGGGACACTTTCCACTATCCCAGGTTGCTCCAAGCTCCATCCAGCCTGGCCTTGGACACTTCCAGGGATGGGGTAGCCACAGCTTCTCTGGGCACCCTGTGCCAGGGCCTCCCCACCATCACAGGGAAGAATTTTCTTCCCAATATTTCATCTAACCCTGCCCCGTGTCAGTGTGAAGCCATTCCCCCTCGCCCCGCCAGAAGTCCCTCTCCAGCTCTCTTGCAGCCCCTTTAGGCACTGGAAGGTGCTCTGCGGTCGCTCTGGAGCCCTCCCTTCCCCAGGTGCACCCGCAGCTCGCTCCTCCCTGCCCGCCCCGGCCCCTCCATCCCCGCGGGAGCCGCTGCGGGGCTCGCTCGGCTCGGCGGGGCGATGCTCGGAGGGGCGGCAGCACGAACCCCCTTCGCTCCCTGCTCCAGGAGCCCGCCGGAGCACCTGCCGCCCCTCGGGAAGGGAAGCAGCGAGGAGCGCAGCCCCGGCACCGAGGGGCAGGATGCGGTGCGCGCCTCAGCCTCCCCATCGCCTCCCTGCGAGCGCGGGAGCAAAGTTTTGGTGGGTCCTGCTCGCAGCACGGGCTCCGGGGGCTGCGACAGCCCGGAGCACCGAGGGGCAAGCGCCGCATCTCCCACCAGCCGCCGGCCACCGCCGCATCCCCGCCGCGGGCAGCGGCCGCCTCCCCGCCCGTGTGCCCCGGACGCGGCTCCGCCAGCCGCTCTCATCCCCCGGGGATGCTGAGAGGAGCCGCCGAGGGAGCGGCAGCGGAGGGAAGGGAGGGGATGCCGGCGCGGAGGCCGCGGGAGCGGGAGGAGGGAGGCGGCGGCGAGGGGCGCACCCAGCCCGGCCCGGCCCCGCCCGCGGCCGCGGTACTCAGCTCTTGACTTTGCCGAAGGTGCCGACCCCCAGCGTGTCCCCCAGCACGTAGTGGCCGATCTTCACCCGCCCATCGTGCTTCTGCTTCTCGGCCATGTTCGCCCCCCGCCGCCGGACCACAATGCACAGGGCCGGGCCGGCGGGGCGGGGAGCGGAGCCAGCGGGCCCGGCCGCCGAGGGGCGGGGAGCGGGAGCGGCGCCCGCGCCGCCAGGTGGGGACCGGCGGGGTGGGGACACCGCTCCGGCCCGGGGACACCTGCCGGGGCACACCCCCGGGGGCGGCACCTGCCGGGGTGACGCCCTCCCCGGGTGGCACTGGTCGGGGGGTACATTCTCTATCGCTATGCCTCTGCCGAGGGGTGACATCCTCCCCCGGTGGCACTGTTCGGGGTTACGTTCTCTATCGCTATGCCTCTGCCGAGGAGTGACATCCTCCCCCAGTGGCACTGGTCAGGGCTATATTCTCTATTGCTATGCCTCTGCCGAGGGGTGACATCCTCCCCGGTGGGAGTGTTCGGGGGGTACATTCTCTATCGCTATGCCTCTGCCGAGGAGTGACATCCTTCCCCGGGTGGCACTGTTCGGGGTTACGTTCTCTATTGCTATGCCTCTGCCGAGGGGTGACATCCTCCCCCGGTGGCACTGTTCGGGGGTACATTCTCTATTGCTATGCACCTGCCGGGGTGACACCCTCCCCCGGTGACACTGTTCGGGGGTACATTCTCTATTGCTATGCACCTGCCGGGGTGACACCCTCCCCCGGTGACACTGTTCGGGGGTATATTCTCTATTGCCGTGCACCTGCCGGGGGTGACGCCCCTTCGGAGCAGCATCTGCCACAAGGGACATCGTCCTCCTGTCTTCCAGGTTCACCCTCGATTGCCATGCACCTGCCTGGGGGTGACACCCTCCTCCGGTGACACTGTTCGGGGGTGTATTCTCTACTGCTATGCACCTGCCTGGGGGTGACAGCCTCCTCTGGTGGCACTGTCCTCGGGGTACACCCCCCCTGCCTGCTGTGACATCCTTCTTGGGGTGGTGCCACCCTTAGGCTCCGCCCTCCTTCGGGGTACACCTGCCCGATGTGGGGACGTGGTCCTTAGAGCACGCCCTCCTTTTGGGGCACCCTCCTTGTGGTGTGCCTGGCTTGGGGTGGCACATGTCAGAGGGGTGCTGGTGGCACCCTCCTTGGAGTGGCACCCACCCGAGGCTCACACTGTCCTTGAGGTGCACCCTGCTCTGCCTGTGAGGGATGTCACACCTGCCCGGGGATGCACCCATCAGAGGGTGGCACTGTCCTTGGGGTACGCCCTGCTTTTGATGCTGCTGCCTTGGGTTGATCCCTCCTTTGGGTGACACCGTTCACCAGCCAGGGGAGTTGCTTTTGGCACAAAGGAGGGATGCTGGGCGTGAGAGGCAGGGCCCCAAATGCACCCTCTGAGGCCCAGCTGCGCCTCGGGCTGGGAGACAAGGTGCACTCAATAAGCAGTTTCAGCCAGAATTCCGAAAGATTTCATAGTGAAAGCAGGATGTTCTCCCTCATCTCCTAAGTAGAACATAAACTTTGTCTGGACCTCATGCATTGTTCACATTAAAAAAAAAAAAAAAAGAATGGATGCTCATCCCAAACAAGTAGCACAGCTGAGCACCAAAATTGGCATCTAGCATATCTGAAAAGTGGTCCTGCCACGTTTTAGTAGCGTTAATTTGTAGCTCTTTGTTTCTCATTCAGCTGCACGAAGTAGCAGAAGGCAGTCACAAATGCAATCTGTGCTCCAAGGTAATAAAGAGCTGTTTGGGAAGCTGGAACAGTGTGCGTAAATACAAGGTCCCTGATAAAATAATGACCAGCCTATGCAACTGTGCTATCATAAATAATAAAGTGGCAACTTAATTCAAGAAATCCAATAACATAAATAACTAAAATAACAAGCTGGGGGTAGAACAGGAAGGTTGCTGTAACACAAAACCATTTGTAATATAATGAAACCATCTCTGTTCCACCAGAACAATTGATGTACGTGAAGGCATAAGAGAAACAGCATTTACAAACAGTAAACTTTGGATAAGATAGCAAAGCTACAATCTCCTGGAACGCCTGAGAAAGCTCTGCCGTCTTCAGGCAGCTGCAAAGTTGTCAGCCCATGCAAGCCTTTACCCTGCAAGCTCTGGGCAGCTCTGCTCTGTCTTTGGGGTTTGTTTGATCTCCACTTCCAGTCCTGGCAAGCCCCGGCTCTGCCTGAATGAAACACCACACAAAGAGGTGTGAACTCGAGTGGTGTTTGTTTAATGGTTAAACTAATATGTTTAACAAGAGCTGCTGCATGGAGATGCACCCTTTTGCTGTCCTGCTCGTTTCCTGAAAGCCGGTCACTAAATCTCAGGGCAAGCTGACCTCATGAGTGTTTCCACTGCCTGTTGACACACAGGAGCAGTCTACTAGAAACATCAAGTTAATATCAATCAGGTTTTTAACGTACAGGATATATTTTGGGGGCCTAAGGTTTACAGGAGACTCAGGGAAAGCCCTTTTCTTGGCAACAGGGATGTCCCCAGGTGGGTGAGTGCCTTCCACCCTCCCCACTGTTGGCAAGAGCCGAGAGCAGAGCCTGGGATGCTCCTGGAAAGCAGTGCCAGAGCTCAGGCTCGAGAATGTTTACTTAATTTCCCTCTGGCTTTTAAGAATATACATATATGCGTGTGTATCTCTGTCATGGGTGCCTCATTTGCAGACACGGGGGAAGGGAGCTGTGCTGGCAGGCAGGAGCTGAAGGGTCTCGAGGAAAAGGCTGGGTGGGGCATGTTGCTAGGAGATGGAGACTCCAGTGTCTGGCAAAGTGGCGTTTTTATTTTTGGTGCAGATCACACAAAATGGTATTTGACTGAGAAGCAGGGTAGAAATCTCTTCTCCCTGCTTACATTCGTCTCCGAATGATCTGTTTTGTGTAGCAGCGTTGCGGCTTATTTAAAACACAAATCAAATGTAGATTGTGTGTTGTTCAGTCCAGCTGGAGGCTGGGTGTTTGCAATCTCCAAGAATTTTTTCTTTTCCTATTTTCTTTTTCCCTGCTCATTGAGAAATCCCCTGTCTGAGCAGCAGGATATATGTCTCTCTTTAGGGGAGGGCATCCTCACATGCCTCGGGTTCCTCTGTGGCCAGTTTTCCCTTGTTTTTTCAGACACTGCGAGTTAGCAGTCGGTTTTTCTGGGTTTGGGCTTATTAAATACATCCTGCCAGGGCTTGTTCTCTCTTGCTTTGCTGCCTGTGCCTCTTGTTATGCCCCAGTGCCAGCCAGGACCCCCCCATCCGAGCTGGCTGCACGTCCACCCTCCTCACGGGCAGGGACTGTGCGATGGCACGGGGAAAGCTGCCATGGAATACCTTCACTCTCCCTGGTGTGCTGCCAGGGCTGGATTTGCAGGAGAAATTTGGTCTGAGTGCTAAAACTGGGATATTTTTGCCCCCTTCTGTGGGACGCAGGAGTCCTGGGCAGAAACACAGGTCCCCGGCAGCTCCCACAGAGGCTTTGCCACATGCCCACATTTTGCTGGTGCTCCTCTCAGGCACCAAGCTTCCTTCACTGGATATTCAAGGGGATTTTTTTTGGAAATGCTGGGCTAAGCAGCAGGATGCTGAAGGGCTGGGAGGGCAGCAAGGAAAAGCTGGGCGCTGCCTGTTGCCACGCTGGCTTCAGTCACCATGGGGAGCCTACAGAAGGGTTTGCAGCTGAACATCTCAGGTTGTGTCCAGCCTCCCACCTCAGCACCCTGCCTCTTTCACCACATTTGGGTGCTGTATTTTTCCAGTTCAATGTGACCAAAAAAATGCCAGGGATGCTGTGCATCTGTTAACACAAAAGCTCAACTTCTGGAGCGTGCTATCCAACCCTTGTAAGTGCCCTAAATCTGTGGATTTCCAGCAGGATTTGCATTCCCAGTCTGTTTTGGGAGGAGATAATTAATGAGATAATGCAGCAGCGGGTAAACCGTGACATGTGAAATGGGTTTTTTTGAGTGCTGGAGAAACTGCATGCATCAGAGGCAGCTTATGCACATTAGATTTGTAACCAAGCAATTCCCATTTATATTATGTAAGTGATGTCATTTATCAAACTCCACGTAGCGGCCAAGAGCAGATGTTGAACCATTTGTGCTACAGAGTTGGAAATTAACTTTTCTGGTGGTTATTAAAATTATTAATTATTCAAATACAATCTTGTGAGTGTCATGTAATGGAACAAAAAGCAGTGTTATTCCAAAAATGCAATGGGTGTGGGTCCAGAGGCTGTTACGGCCTCTTGTTGGTATTGGGTGAAAATCTGTGTGGCAATACGTGATGCTCAGGTGGGGATGTGGGCTGAAAACTCTGAATGACGGTGGGGAAGCAGCGTGGTGTTTCTTGCATTGGAAATAGAACATTTTAAGCATGCACATGATAAACATCCATTTCATGAGGAGGCTGCTGAGGAGAGACTGCCCGCCTGTGCCAGCACTGGGTGCACAGCACTACCCAGCACCTAGAGAAGAACAGTATTTCTGAGAGGATTACTCCTACATGAGAATGAGACTTCTGGATAAGATTTTATTGAGGGCACAAATGAGTAATTGGATTCCTCAAGCCATTAGAATGTAACAGGAATGAATTCCTGCTCTCTTTTTATATGCTCTGTGATTAGTGTGATGGTTTGGTTGGGGGGTTATTTTTAAAGCAGGTTGGACTCTATGATCCTTGAGGTCTTTTCCAACCTTAACAATTCTATGATTCTCTATGCACTAGTCCTTTTTGTGCAATCATGGAATCAATCTTTTAGGCTTTGTCCACAAATAGGAAGCCAAATATGGGTGTGCGATGAGCTATATGGAAAGGTCAGGGTGTGTTTTTTCATTTTCATGCAGTCTTACCCTCCTTTTCTTTACAAGTTGTGCACAGCACAGTTCCTACAGAAACTTTGTGGCCTCAGCAGTGAATCCTGGAAGATAGCTTGTAGCGGGGTGAAGGCAAAATCAGTGACTCTGGGAGCTGCTCATAGCAATTTTTCCAGCGGCTTGCCGAGTATGTTTTCATTTAGGGCATAATCTGTGAGATAATCCCAGCTCCACTGGGAAAGCGCTTGCTGCTGAGGAGGAGTTTGAAGTTTATCCTCACCCTTCGCTTTGCACTCATGAGCATCTATTCCAGGGACAGACTGAGGAAGAGTTTAGGCTTTGGTCTGCTGCCTGTGCATAGATCCAGCCTTTTTTGCCCTTGATATGCAATGCTGTTTAAAGATCCGTGACCTCGCAGCCTCAGTCCGCTCTTCCCTTGCCCTGTCCGAAGCGTTTTCTGCACCAGAGCACTGCAGCAAGCAGGGAGGAACAGCATGTTCTCCACATCCACCACGGCCAGGACAAGAATAGGGCTAAAATTAAACCACACACAGATGGCATGAGACGAAGAAATACTTGAAGTGAGGCTTACCGAAGTGTCAGAATCTGTTATTTGGACGGGGCTGTGGAGTGCAGATGTTCCTGCCTGGGATGCTGCAGCTCAATCCCTGCACGTCCAGTGCCTGGTTCGTGTCTCAGCCAGGACCTCAGGATTTGGGTTCAGCCCCTATGGGATGCTGGGCAAGCTGTCAAGGGTTACGTGCAACTAAGGGTTGGAATGCCCAAAGTAGGAGAGATGGAGCTGAGCTAGAGTTGAAAAATCCCCATCCAAACCTTCCACTTGGCTGCTGCCAAGCCCTAATGTCTAAGTGGCTTTTATTTTATTTCTGCTTTCGAGCTCCCCACCTGGGAATCTGCCAAAAGTTAGACCTCTCTCATTAACCCAAACTGCTCCACTTTTAACAGGGCTGAGCTGTGAAGTCACTAAGCCCAGAACAACCCTTGGAGCTGATATTCCTCTGCATCTTAGGAGCATCTTTAGTGCCTTGTGGTACCTGCAGTTCAGGACAAAGCTTTACCTGGGGGAAATCAGGAGTTCTAGTTCCCATTTCCAGTTGTGTCAACATATCACCTTCAATCACCATTTTTTAAGTAAACCTAGGTATTATATTATTTTTATTCAGCCCTCAATCTGTCTGTGTTTCAGTTCCCCATCCTCGTAACTCATTCCTTCTCCCCGCCTGTGTCTGAGAGGGCATTTTAGGCTGGAAACTCTCAGACCTGCTCTGAAAAATGTCTGTATTTATGGCAGGGCATTACACTCGGTGGCAGGCTGTGAGTATGATGGGTTGGCTGTACCTTTGACAGATTTGTCCCCGCCGTTGTCCCTGGGCCGGGCTGCAGCACATAGTCCTGTTTGTGTGTGTGTGTTTTTAATAACCATGTTGTTTTAGCTGAAATGCCTCTCTCTCCCTGGCCCTGGCACTCTCAGGGAATCGCTCTCGCCCTCTCTCATCACAGTGGCAAACTGAGAAAGGTTTCCTTTAGTCAGCTGGGGGAGAGGAGGAGGATTTATGAATTGGAGAAACACATTCCTGATGCGGAATAGGCGCATTCCCCCTTCCCCCCCGCTGCCCCCCACTCAATAAAAGCACCATTTGTGTGGCAAATAGCCAAGGGTTTTATGAATACAGCACTTACTTTCTCCAGCTGCTAGAAACCTTTCTCAAATATGAATTAAAATTAAAAGCCTTGCTAGACAGTTTTAGCGCTCATAATTCTGCTATTTTTGGTCTGCGGTGGGGAGTTCTTGCATCAGAAATCTTGGTTGGAGAGGCTTGAGTGGCTTCTTTCAAATATTATTAAATTGAAAAAAAAAATCTGGAAGATGTATGACTTTAAATAATGTCCCACATTATAAGGCTCATCAGGAACTCGATGTGATTATGTCCCTAGATTTGATGTTTTCCTCTCTGTTACGGCTGTGAAATTCTGTCTCTGATATTTTATGGAGGCTTTCCCTTCCTTCAGAAGCCATTGGGGTGAGTTCTTGAGGAACTGGTCCAGTTGAGATTAAGTATTTTTAATAAATCAGCTACTGGGGAAAAAAGATTGAGACGATTCCATGCATAGGAATATCTTATAGGTTTTGAGAAAAGCATTTTAGGTTCCATCATGGGAATGAGTTCTGGTAGGAGATGTGGGAAACCACAGCAGCATTAGCAAGATGGTTGATTAAAAATCAAATTAAAAATCCATTTCTGACAGCGGAAGTTTTTCCCCCTCCCCCTCACCCCCTGAATACACTTTCGAGAGAGCAGCCTGAATAACTTTGGATATCCACAGTCAGTGACAGAAGGATCACCTTAGAGGAGGGAAGGGGCTCACACTGTGGCCATGGGCTCACCAGGGCCTTCCCAAACAATTTGTGCATCTGTATTCCAGCCCTGTGACAGCCAGCAAGGCAAGGAAAAATGTCTGGACAAATATAAAATCTCACGCACTCCGATTTTGAACATGAATCAAGAAAATGTGTCCGGGGAGTGGAATCTAGCTGTGTGTAGGTTGCAGTGGCATGAAGATGGAGTGGGTGTAAGTTGCAGACATTCACTGAATGGTCTCTCGTATATTTCTAGACCTGTGCACAGCATGGAGAGGTGGAACTGAGAGCAAATCTTGCCTTATGAATTAGGATGGCATGGCAACAGGATGGCTCGACTTATTTGCAAGTTTATTTGCAAGAGAAGTAGAGATTCTCCACTTCTGTCGCGTCAGCCTGAATCCCATCCAGAACAGAGATAAATGGCAAAGCCTCCTAGAGATGGAAAATTAACCAAAAGGGCCATCAATGCCTTTGCATGGGGACGTACACTCAGAAATTCCGAATTTTGTTGACTGCTAGGAAAAGTGTGTGTTCCCCTCATTGCACATCAATCCTGGTAGGATCATCTTTGAGGATGAGAAGCTGCATGCCTGTAATGGCCGTGCAAAGGCTGCCACAAAACAGATTTTGATTCCGTTGTGGCATTTCAGTGTGGCTGTGAGCTGGAGGCTCCAAGGCTGCAGCAGCATCGTCTATGTGGGTCACCGAGCTCGGCACGGCCACAGTGGGGAACGTGTGAGAGCTGCCGTGCTCGTTTGGAGAGGAGCCTTAATTATCCAGAAGCTCTGATGAGAAATAATTGCTAAAGGCTTCAGCACAAGTTGCCATTGTCCAAGAAGTCGTTGTCCCTTGGCTGCTCCGCAGGAATTTTGTGCACCCAGGCTTTCCCTGGCGCCGATGGAGCCTGGAATTCCTGTGCTTCCAGAGGGAGGTGAGACCTCTTCCATGGGCAGTGATGATCCATCAGCTGAAGTGGGGGAACACTTCACAGCACAGCAACCTGACATGTACAAAACCCTTTAAATGTGTGTGCAGACACCAGCTTGCAGCACTCCTAAGGGAAATTCCCCTCCAACCCGTGTGTCCCACTGCCATGGAAAAATCACGATGAGTTAGGGCCAAAGGGCCGACATCTCGTCACCAAAAGGACGTTACTCTATTTTACCAGATAAAGCACAAACCACACATATTAAAGGGTCTTTTCCCTGTTTCCCAGGCTTCTGAGTTAACCTCTATCCAATGCTTTCTTTACTAATTCAGCAGTGCATTGGGAAAATAAACCTAAATTTAACCATCCATGTTAGAAACAAACAACCCAAAACCCCTTCCATGAGAAATAACAATCTTTTGTCTCGATTTTGTGTTCCTAAGCAGCGGCCTCATGACACCCTGACTAGATGTGTGCAGCAGTAGTGCTAGATAGTCAGGGATATCATATTTTGCTTATGCTGTATTGTGTGTTTGTGCATTAATTTAATTTTACAGTCTCTCTATGGTTGCTTTTATAAGCAGGGATATCATTTTACTTGTGTCCTGTTACAAGTTTGTGCGTTAGGATAATTTTCCACTTTTTTTTTCCAATGCCTGCTGAATGCAGTTGGCTTTTCCCATGGACTTCAGCGTATGTTGTGTCAGGAATTTACTGATTGATTGGAGAAATGCTATATAGGAATAATCCTGCAAATGTTTTCTAACCAGCTCATGTGATACCAGACATCATCCTACAGTAGCATTTTTGGCCCGTTCTTGTGCCTTGTGTAAAGGACAGCGATTTTCACAGCTGGCCTTCCCATCAGTTGCTCCTGCTGCCTCGAGATTAGATCTCCTAATCTGGTTTTATCATTTCTGTCAGCCAGCCATCCTGGTTTAATCCCTCCTGCTCTGCTAAGGCCACGGAATGCTTCCAGCCTGAGGATGCCCCCTGGGATGGGAGCCTTGGGGCTGGCGTGGCCGTGGGAGCCGTGCTTGCATCCTCTGCAGAAGTCTTTGGAGACCTGCTCTCAGATGAGAATCTTCATTTTTCGCAGCCTGCTTGAGTAGAAATCAAAATGCTTTTGCCAAGTTTTCTGGGCCGGGAGGGAAAATCTGGAAGGCGCAGATGTAGGTGGAATCTCGTGGGCTTCCCCTGAGAGCCCTACACCGGCACGTATCACTGTGCAGGAATTACAGTGACAAAGCTTAATTAGTACAAAATGAGGTCTCATTGGGTCCCTCAGTGACATAGCTGGACCAGGATGGGGTGTGTGACAAGTAGGAAACAACAGATGACTTTGGGCCTTGTAAGTCTGCACATGGAAACGGAGCCCTGCCGTGTCCCCCGACCATCTGAGCTGCACATGTTTGGTGAAGGTGCTTGGGATTTGGCTCTTATCTCTGCATGGGAGGAGTGGGAGATAAATCTGAAGGGCTTTCCAGACAAAAGGAACTTATCGAGTGATACTGAAAGCAGACGGCGCAGAGCCAAGCTCGGATTTGGCCCTTGTTTGAGCGGAGTGGAAAGAAACTGTGGCCAAGGATCAGCTGGAAAACCATTTAACCCTCCCTGAGACTGAGCAGCAGCTTTGCTGAGAACGTCTGATTTGGAATACAAGCATGAGAAAAATAAAGAGAGCAATGACTGATACACTGATTGACAGCATGTCTTGTAGGACAACCTGCAAACGCGGCTGCTGAAGGTTATCCCACGTGTGATCGTGGGCTCTGATGAGGTAGAGCCGTAAAATGTGAGAGGTTATAGTGGAAAAAATGCTGCTTCTGATCCTTTTCACCTCTTGTGATGTGCCTTTTCCTTGCCCTGCCTGCGTCTCAAATTCTGGTTTAGGGATTAAATTTGTTGGGGCAAGTAGAATCAGAGGGATTAGCTGAACAAATTAATGCATCCTAACATGGAGGATTTTTCATTTGTAGAATTCCTCATTGTTTGTTGCATCTCAGTCATCTGGCCTCCAGCTCATGGTCTACATTCACTTGACCATGTTTGCTGTGAGTCTTTATAGTCAGTTTATAAACTGTCCAGTCTGACTCTTTTCTTTCATTATTATTTTTTTGAGCTGTCCTGCTCCTCCTGATGGTCCCTGAATGCATCCAGAGGAGGGTAACAAAGCTGGAAGGCGTATCCTGGATGCTGGGCTTGTCTCAGATTCCTGGGGCATGGAGAGGGAGGTGCTGAGCTCTTCTCCCTGGTATCCAGTGGTAGAACATGTGGGAATGGTTCAACCAGGGGAAGTTTAGATTGGACATTGAGAAGCATTTCTTCACCAGGAGTGTAATTGTGTTGAGGAATTGTGTTCATAATAATAAATGATAAACAAAAGGTGTCTGCTACTTTTTCTCCTTCCTAAAGTGATTGCAGCTATTCTGGTGAGGAACAGTAGATGGGATTTTTGGCTAAGGGCTGCTTATGCAGTTTAAGACAGGTTTGGGCTCTCCTACAGGGATTGCCCACCAGTGGTTTAAGTGAACTGCTTTTGCTGTATCATGGCTAGAAGGAAGAAATGGAAACCAGCCCCCTCTCATGCTTAGCTGTGCAGTGAAATGACTCTGGATGGCCAGACCTTCACACTGAACTGCACATGAAACTTCCTCTGTCTTGCAGAAGAGCTGTGATATCCAGGCAGGCTTTGAATTCCATCTCTCTCTTCAGTCCACAGTAACCAACCTTCTATGCAGGGCCACCATGCAGGATGCTCCTGGGTCTCCATGTGCAGTAGGAGCAATTTTTACTCTTAAGGCAGCCCTGGTGCTTCTTGAGCCCTAATGAAGAAAGCCTGTGGGGCTTTTTTTGTTGAACTCATCGCTGGGAGTCTGGATCCCTTGCTGCTTATCTTTCATTTGCAGTCCAAGGCTTTCCTGATTTTGTGAAGGATGAGGCTCTGTATTATCAACACAGTTTTCAGCACAATACAAAACACAGCTCCATACTAGCTCCTACGAAGAAAATTAACTCTACCTCAGCCAAAGCCAGCACAGAATCCTAAGAAAAAATCCCACAAGAACTAACCTCATATCCCATCCTGCTCCAGCTGCAAAGCAGAGGTTTTAGGTCTGCCTTCTTTGACATAAACACTGAGCAGTGTCTATTAAGACAACTGAAAACAGAAGGAATTGTGTTTGATATTTCCAAGGGCAAAAATGAGACTCATTGCTTAGTGAGAGTCATTTCAGTATTCAAGATATGCGAACCTGTGGGACATGTACTGATGATTACTTGATATTTCCCAGTTATTTTTAACTGATGTATCATCTGATGTAAATCTCCTTTTTAAGATTCACATTCATTTTATAAAATGCAGAGTAGCTCGAAAAACAGAGCGCCTCGAATCTTGATTCAGGCAGCTTTTTATCAACCTTTGGAATTCAGTAAAAAACTAAGGAGAAATTAAGGATCTGTGTCAGAGAAACTGGAGATGTAAACAGCTGCTGGGCTGCCTTTTGCATCCTGTAGGGAGTTTGTCTACTTTTTATAGCAGCTCTTGTCACCTAATGCAGAGGGATTTTGAACCACAGCTTGGGATCCCTCAGCACTGTTGCACAGCAGACAGTTAATAGAAGACATTGTTCCCTGGAATGTAATGCTATTATTGTTTCAACTATTTTGTTCAAGGTCTTTAATCTCTCCTCATGATCATCCCCTTCTGCATTTTTAATTATCGATGCTTTACATGAAGAAATGCTGAAGTGTGAAAGATTAGATAAGGAAGCATCCAGCACCCAGCAGCCCTTTGCTCAGAGGGGCTGTGAACAGGGCTGCTGCACTGATTTGTTAAACCACAGCCTGTGTTTTATCAGCAACACACACATCAAATGCACTGAGCACAACAAATAAACACAGCTCCTAACAGGAAAGAGACCCCTTTCAGCGTGGTGCTTGTGCTTGCTGGCTCGTGTGAGAGAATAAAAGGAGTGAGACTTTTTTTTGTAAATGAGGAATGATGGAATAAGTCTGTGAGAACAAGATTAGGCTCATTTCGATCTGGGGGTGGCTGGTTTGCTCCTGATTCAGGGTGATTCCTGAGCTGTCACACAGATGGCCTCAGCCAGCACCCAAGGGACAGGGCAGTGCTCAGGGGGCTGCCTTGGGACCCTGTTCTAAGGGGGAGCTGACTCTGGAGAGGAGATCCAGCTAGAACACCCTTAGGATCTTCTCCTGTGCCCTCAGGCTGGGGATTTCAGCTGTGCCCTGTAGAGACCACGTTTACATTCCAATATAACTGGTGAGACTGGCTCTGCCCATGCCCTGTTGTTTTCCTGCCCAGGGCTGCTGTGCATAAATGCACCTGTTTCTGACAGATTTTGCTTCATTTTATCATAGAACAATTCCTAAACAATTTAAGCCAAGCTTTACTATGGCAGGTCTAATCCAAAATGAAGTCTCACCACCCTTCTCTGCAGGCTCACCTGAGGTTAATCTTCAGAGTTTGCCCAGCTGCACGTTCTGCTGTTCCTGATGTGTTGAATGATGTTGGGCAACATCTACCAGCATCTCCAGCTGCCTGGGAGGTGTGTTCTCCCTCAGATGGGGACTTAAAAAATTAAAGAGAGAAGACATCTTATCAGGGCCTGTCGTGACAGGACAAGGGGTAGTGGTTTAAATTAAAAGAGGAATGATTCAGACTCGATATAAGGAAGAAATCTTTCTATGATGTGGGTGGTAAAACACTGGCACAGGTTGCCCAGAGAAGCTGTGGCTGCCCCTGGATCCCTGGAAGTGTTCAAGGTCAGGTTGGACACGGCTCTGAGCAACCTGGGATAGTGGAAGGTGTCCCTGTTCATTGCAGGGGGGTTGGAAGTAGATGGTCTTTAGGTTCAACCTAAACTATTTTATGGTTCTACGATAGCCATGGCCTCATTTAAAATCTTCCTGTCCTGCAGAAACAGGGGAGGAAAGGGCACACATGGGACTGCTGGTAATATGTTGAAGACACAAGATAGAGAGTGCACAGCTTCTTTAAACGAATTGGAGCTGAGTGTTGCTCCAGAAGCCCAGCACAAACATTCCTCTTGCTGGTGGGCGATGGAGCAGCCCCCTGCCTTGTGTCCTGCCCTCTGTTTGTCCATTCAGGACACTCTCCAGCCACTCCTCCTCTCCTCAGGCCAGGGGTAATTGCAGCTATTTCACAGGCAGCACTATCCAGTGGGTTTTCCTAAACACACTGCAGGGCCTGGTCTGACCAAGATCAGTCGAGCAGGTATGTTCTTCCCACATTAAAGCCAATTAACTTTGGATGGGGATGAGTGAGAGCAACATTTAGTCCAGTTTTGCCCTGGATTGGTTCACGCTGGCTGAGGCTGAGTCTCCCATCTTTCCCGGAGGCAGAGCCTCCCGTATGTGTGAAGGCCGGGCTTACACGGAGCCATCAGAGCAGGGCAGGGCTTTGATCTCGAAATTGCACCACTTGAAACTGCAGATGAAAAAAACTGAGTTAATAGAACAGCAGGCAAGCCTGCGAGTGAATCATTTCAGCTTCTCCCAGAGCAGGCTCAGTCCCTGTGCCTCTGAAATAGGGGGCAGGAGCCATGCACGGCCCCAGAGGTGCCGGAATGCTCCTGACGGCCTCGTTGCAGCAAGAGCAGGGACGTGCCAGCTTTGGGAGGGCAAGAAGCAGAGGAAAGCAGGACAAGGGGTGGGTGGGAGCGTGCCACAGCTCTTGGGGAGCCATGGGGAGCTGTGGAGGAGCAGGAGGCTGTGGAGGAGCAGCTCTGTGCAGCCTCCTGCCCTGGCCCCGAGCCGCGGAGCCGCTGCAGCCGGCACAGTGCCCAGGCAAATTCGGCTGGCTCTGCACCCCAACGCCATCCAGCAGCTCCCAAACCAGACCTGACTTGCTCCCTGCCAGCTCCTGAGCAGCCTGAGTGGGGTGGATAGACATGCCCTGAGGATATGTCTGCATTGCAGCGCAGAGGTGAGACCTGGGCTGGGTGAGACAGACTTGGGCTCGTCCTTGGGAGCCGTGGAGCACCCAGAACATGTGAGGTGCATGCTCCTGGGCTCTGGGGTGTGGAGGAGGAGGGAGGTATTTCGCCTCAGAGAGCCTCATGATGCTTTTGGGGACTGAGTCTGGGTGGTGGAAGGACTTTTTGCACTGGCGTGTGCTGTGCTTACCAGTGGGGTGGCCATTCTGTAGAGATAACACAGAAAAATCATTAAATTATGGGATCATTTAGGTTGGAAATGCTCTTTGAGGTCATTGAGTCCAGCCACTAGCCCAGGACCACCAAGGTCACCACAAAACCATGTTCCCAAGTGCCACATGTACACGTCTTTTAAATCCCTCCAGGGAAGGTGACTCTATCACTGCCCTGGACAGCCTATTCCAACACCTGATAAACATTTTGGTGAAGAATTTTTTCCTAATATCCAATGTAAACCTCCAGACCAGCAGAAGTGGACAAAACGGTAGTGCTGGAGTTGGGAAAAATACACTGCCCTATTCCTTAGGGTGCCTGGATATTGGGGTTTGACTGAGGATCCTCAGCCCCTGCAGCCTGGCAGTAGGACAAGCCCCAACCCTTCAGCTGGGTGGTTCATCTCCAGGAAACCAAAATCATCCAAACAGATTTTAGATGACTCCAGAAAATACTGCCTTCTGAAGGTGTCCCATCTCCTGAGCCTGTGCTGCCAATGTGGTTGCTTATTCCTGAAATTCTTCCATATTATTGACAAAAAAAAAAAAAAGGTTAAAGAAGTGGTCAGCAGAAATTTTATCAACCCAAACCACAAGTGATTTTCAGTGGAATCTTGGGAAATAAAGTCTGGCATGAGCCAGCAGCCCCTGGAAGAGGAGTGGAGATGATTTTCCTCCCGGCAGCTCCAGGCACCTGGGAAGATCCTCTGCTCTCAGCACTCAGCACTAGATGGCATCCAAAGTGGGAATTTGGGCTCCCAAATGCAGTCCTGGTCTCTGAAATTATAATTGTAGCTGAATTAAAAAATGAGAATCCCATTTGGATGAGGGGAAAAAAAACCCAAAGGGCCAAGGAGGTGGAGTTTTCCCATCTCCTGCTGCCATCCTCCTTGTGGTGCAGCTCTCTCTGGGGTCAGTTCCACCACCTCAGCTGAGGGCTGGGCCACCAGGACAGGCAAACAATGTGACAGAGGGAAGAGCAAAGGCATCATCCACAAGTCAAGGTGCACTCAAGCCTGCAGGGATGCATTCACCCATCCTCTTTTCCCTCGGAATGCTGCCAGCCCCGTGGGTGCTTGGACACAGGGCATGCTGCTGTCTGTTCGTGTGGTGTCCCTTGGTGTCACCCAAGGTGTGCAGCCTGGGGTGACTGGAAATGCAGCTGCTCCGAGCTGGAAAACATTTCCCAATGAGGGAATCACCTTTGCATCACCCCCCTTGTTCACTAAATAAGCCAAATTGTCCCTAGGCCATTGGTGGGATTTGGGAGAAAGCAGAAGCACCACGAGAGACGACTCTTGCCTGGGTGATTTTTCCTCCTCCTTATCTTGCAGGTGTCTTCCTGCTGATGTGGGATGAGGAGCGGGAGTGCCCAGCATCTCTCCCTGTCCCACATCTGGGTTCTGCTGGGAGGAAGGTGGGATTAGCCCCTCCAGCCCTCCAGCTTGGGGAGCAAATGATTTGCTTTTATCACCTCTCAACTAAGCCGTGGCCATGAGCAGGTTCCTCAGGAGAGGCAGCTGTGCTTGGCACCCAGGAAGGGGCTCCAATGCACACGAAGGTGTGAGGAGCAGATAGGTAATGGTTCCACGGCCGTGGGTGGCTGCCTGGAGGTGCAGGAGCCACGGGAGTGACACGAGGCTCCCTCCCTGCCCTGTGTGCAGGCTGCAGGTGCCCTCGAGTGTAACACCTTGATGAGCACTGTGTGATGGCCAGCACCATTTCCTGTGCCCCGGCCCTGCCAAGGAGGGTGCCCAGGCCCAGGTCCTGGAGGTGACTTTACAGCCACCTCTCCTGAGCCTTTTCACTCTGTGTCCAGCTGAGCAAAGGGTTCTCAGGCCTGAATATCTCACCACTGCCCAGAAACCATTCTCCCTCTGAAATACCTTTGTGCTCACTCCTTTTGTTTTTCTTTTGCCTGTGTTCTCCTGGTGTGAGCACAGCACCAGGCAGGGACGCAGGAGAGCTTCATCGAGGTTCCACTGGAGTTCAAAATACTTTTCTTCCCAAAAGTATATGTACCTACAAAAACAGCTTCAGCCCAAGCCCTGAGTAGGCAGAGGCACTACAGACTGCTGTTTGTGTGCCCATTCCCTTTGCCTGCAATTATGGGGAAATTGCCATCGTGTAAGCAGCAGCTGTATGAATAACTCTATTATTTGTTATTATTAGTCCTAGATGTGTGTTTTTCTTGAGATCATATCTGCACAAGAAGGCACATTAATAATAGCCTTTTGAACTGGCCAAGTTTAATTTCTATGGATCGTGAAACTTTTGAAGCAAGGTGCTGTTTATTGCTTTCTTTTGAAATCAAAGGTCTTAAGCCGCAGCAGAGAGAGCTCTGTGTTGTCCAGGCAGAGTTCTTGTAAGGGCAGGCGGTCATGTTGAGCTCACTCTCCTCATCTGGCATCAGCAGAAGGGTCTCGTGTTACAGCCTGGTGCCAGCCTATTTTAGGAAGCAAGATTCCCCTTTTATGCAATTATTTCTCATGTGAGTTTAAGTTCTGTGCTCCTTTGCTCTTTTTCTGTTTCAGTCTGTTCTCTCTCTTGCCTTCAGGTGGGGTGTGTGATACAGAGAACAACAGCTTCTCCGCCACCAAGGTGCTGCCCCAGTATGGAAAACATGAGCAAGAAGGGGTCAAGAAATAGGAAAAACCACGTGGAGTGTCCATAAAAGGACATGGACCTGCTGGAGTGAGTCCAGCCACAAAGATCAGCTGAGGGCTGCAGAACCCTGGGAGAGCTGTGGGTGTTCAGCATGGAGAATGTTCCAAACAGACCTCAGAGCCCCTTCCACTGCCTAACGGGCCTCCAAGACAGCTGGAGAGGGACTTTGGACAAGGACATGGAGAGGACAAGGGGCAATGGCTTCACACTGACAGAGGGCAGGGATAGATATTAGGAAGAAGTTCTTCCCTGTGAGGGTGGGGAGGCCCTGGCACAGGGTGCCCAGAGAAGCTGTGGCGGCCCCATCCCTGGAAGTGTCCAAGGCCAGGTTGGACGGGGCTTGGAGCACCCTGGGATAGTGGAAAGTGTCCCTGCAGGGGGTTTGGAATGAGATGATCTTTAAGGTCCCTTCCAACCCAAACCATTCTGTGATTCATGTTTTCTCTTTGAGGACCATTATCAGGAGCTTTTCATGCAAGCCCAGTAGGAAAGAGTAAACTCGGGGCCAGGTTCCTTCACGCACATCATGACCTCCCAGTATTTTTTGGGCTGCTTGTCAGATGCTCATGCCCACGCAAGCACACGCCGTCACAGAGCCACCCAGGATGGCGGTCTCTGAAGAGCAGATGAAAACAAACCCAAATGAAAACAGTGCCTTGTCAGGCTTGTACGATTTGTGCTCTTGCAGTTGGGTTTGTCACCCCAAAAGGCACCTCTTGGGGGGCACTTTGCCCCACTTCCCCAGCAGCTGGTGGCACGAGGCTTTGCTGAAGGCAGGAGGGCGTAAAGGTGGGAGCGTGCCTGGGAAAAGGTGGGCAGGCGAGCACAGGTAAAATGAGAACCCAAAACGCATCACTTTGGGGGAGGGGAGGTGTCTTTTCCTTTCATTTTTGAATCCCAGTGTTTCAAAATAGTCTCGTGGTTTGGAAACAGGAGGATTTTGACATTCAGTGTTTGATGTTGGCAATTCTGATAGAGGAGATAAAGGGTCTGTGATGGAGCACAGGAGTTATTTGAGGGCTGTTGGGCAATGACTGTCAGTGAACCTGTGTCTTTGTGTGTTTGAAGTGTAGACCCTGACATTTACTGCCAATTTTAAAGGGATTTACTCTTTGCTATTTCATAATCCCTGATTCAGAGCAAATTTGCAGATTTTGAAGATCAGAAGAGACCATTAATGCCATCGTCTGTGTCTCTGGATAGCTGAAGCCACCTAACTTCATCTGAGCCCAGTATTTTGTGTTCAGCTGCAGCATAAAGCAAGATATGAAGGCAGAAAGATCAACCACTAACCCAGTACTCAAAAACGTGTTCCAAAGTTTGATCATTGTCACTATTTAAAATAAAATGGGCAATGTAGTTCTCATTTTTCTTAGTCCACCTTCGGGTAGAAGAATATTTTATGCCCAAACATTCATATAAAAGAAAGTATTTCTTCATCCCATTCAAAATAAAGGAAAAGATATGCTGAATATATATCCCAGGGAATCTGCTTGGTTTTACAGGGAAAATAGCCTCCTTCTAGTGGTTTGATGCTGTGGTCTGCAAGGCAACTTTGTATGCACTTGTAAAGTCATTTGAGCTGCATTAAGGTGAATGTCATAACTTGAACAGGATTTTTTTTCCTTCTTTACAGACATTTCTTCAGCCTTTGGAAACCCAGTGTCCCACGCAAAATTAAACTGGCACAGAAAGTGAAGCAGGAAGGGAAGTTTGTGCACTTAAAGAGAAAATGAAAAAGTTTTTTAGCTGGAAATGTGTGTGACAAGGGTGACAAGGCTTGACTATTAAAAGGCTGTGTTGCAAGATAATTTTTGGGAAAAGAATTGCAGCTGGAAAGGGGGTGTGAAACAACTGGTTCATGCTGAGTCAGTAATTCGAGTGCTGTCGTTTTGTAATGCGCTACTAACCCAAACTGTGGATCCTGCCACTCCTCAGTTTTTGGGCCTGGCTCTTATCACAGAAGCAAACAGCCTCTGTGAAAGGATTTGGAATACAAACGTGGGAGAAAATCCTTTTCAGAGCTATAAAACCCTCTTGTGTTGTAAGGAGCTCGATCGTTTCTGGCAAGACGTTCAAAGAAAACAGTGTCAAGATCCTCTCGGTGAATAGCAACATTAATATATTAGGTGTGCATTATGTAAATCCATGCTTCAGTGGAGCACTAGATAAGATAAATGGGAGCAAAGAGCAGGCTTTGAAGGCGGCTGGTGAGATTTTTTGTGTGTGCTGTGCCCGTTGAAGCTTCGGAGCAGAACTCGGAGCCCACTGAGGGCCTGCCACCCCCTCCTGCTCGAGGGGCTGCTGCCGTGGAGCCATTAAATTTTGGCACCACGTGGCACAACCTTGCTCAGCCACAGCACTGCAGGGCTGTGCCTGAAAAAACTCTTTTCTCCCTGATTTGGTGCAGAGGTAGGGAAGTTCCTCCACGGCAGCTCCTTTACATCCCCCTGGCACTGCATGGCACGGAGGGGTGACCAGGGTCACAGCAAACCCAATCTGTGTGCTGGAGCAAATATTTGGGGACGGTCCAGCCTGGCCCTGGCAAACACATCGGAATACTTGAAGCTGGTGGACAATGACTTACCAAGATAGAGAGACTTGGCAGCAGATAAGCCCACGGACTTGTGCATTGTATACAAATACGTGGCCTGGCCCTCGCCGCTCTCGTGAGGCGGCCACAGGAGCGATGCTGGAGCTCTGCCCTGGTGAAACTCCATTTTCTGTTGTACAATTGTGCAGGACGGGATGGACAGAGGGTCCCCACATGTGGGGCCACGTGCTACACTTTTTACTTGTGCTGTTTCATCTCTCGACGAGCCCCATTCTTCCTCCATTTCCTTTTTTGCTTGTGATGCCTTTCAAAAGCCTCTCCCTGCTTCCCCAGTTCCACACCCAGGTCCCTCCAGTACCATCCCATCAGAGCAGGGTCTTGATTCACTTTGGGAAGGCACAACCCCACGTTCAGCATCACTTTTCCTGCTGCCCCATGGTGGCCACCACACACCTGCCCCACCAGCACCCATGTTCATCGTCAGGGACTTCACGCTTTGAAGGTGATGCCAAAAGCTGTGGGGTGGCCCATAAAAATGGCTTGGTCTAGACGTGGAAAAAGATATTAATTTTTCTTTCACTTTTCACTTGGATGCGGAGCATTTTCAACCAGGTCATTGAGACGGTTTGCGACCAGAAATAAATCCAAGCCGAAAAAATGTCGGCGGGCCTGTTTACTTTATAAACCACAAATGTTTGTATCCTGCAACAAATACCTGGGAAGTGCCCGGACCAGACATTACAAACGTGTTAACTACCCCAAGTTAACCAGTAATCAATTCGGGGAGAAAAGCCCGAGCGTGGAGCTCTCCTCTGAGACCGCTCTTTATAACGGGGCTTTCATTTAAACCCCGGCCTAGGAGCGTAATTAAACCATGGCACATTCTTGACTTTCAAACAAACTCCTGGGAGCTGGCCAGCCCCGAGCACAGACCCGGATTTCACCAGGCTGGAAATGAGGGTGATGTGCCACCTCTTTCACGAGCTGTTGTTGACGGTGGAAACGCCTGCCCGGCAGAAATCGGGAATTCTACAGACGGCCCTTCAAGGCTACGCTAATAAACACATGAAAGGATTTGGGGGAAATAGATGAAAATACTGGTCTGTTGAAATCCTTTTTTCAATGCCACCAGTTTTGGGGGGAAGGTGTATTATTCAGGCCTGAAATTTTTTATAATTAGCACACATCAGTAGTAATTCGGACTGCTGATTTTTGATTTTTATGCAGTCCAAGTTACTCGTGTCTCTGTCAATACCGGGCCACGACCTGCTGGGGTGCTTTGATGGAGCTGGAGTTTGGCATTCCCAAGCAAATGCTGAGGAATGGCAGTAGATGGTGCTGTTATTCTCTTTTTTGAGGACAGGGATGGCAGAGGAAAGACAGGCACAACTGTGACTGTACACAAGGTGTTACCATTCCCCAGTGTCCCCAAATTATAAATCAGGCTATTTCAAATCATGGCATCTGGTCTTTAGAAAACCTTAAATCAAACAACGTCCTTTAATTACAGCTTCTGTGTTGATCTTTTGGATGAGATTTCGAGGTCACGTTTTCAAGCTTTTTGTTGTAATCATGTAATTTGAAATTTATTTCTTTTTTTTTCATTTTTGTTAATAATTTGTATTGAAATTCTCCAATCATGTCACGAGCTAGCAAGATTTAGGGGTACTAAATTAAATCAGGGAGAAACATCAGGGTTGTGCAACTTGGCGGGGATACAGATGCTGGTTTCAAAACAGGCTGGACTTTAAGTTGTTGGCTAATTGAATGTTGCTGACCCTGAGTGATTTGGGATGCCAGGAACGGGTCCGTGACCACAGAATATCCCACCCCATGGGTCACTGAGGCACGTGCCTGAGGGCTGACCCTCCTGGCCTGCATCAGCCTGGATCCCCAACTTCAGGATCCCTGGACAGCACCAAATGCTGCATCAGGATGACATTTATCAGCTAATCCTTTTTAATGGCCTGAAGGTTTATGAGGCTTGCTCCTTCCCAGCCACACTGGGGAGGGCAGAACTGGGGCCCCCTTTGGATTTCACTTTTATTTGCCTTTCTCTGCAGCGACAGGTCTAACTCCAGCCTTTGTAAAAATTTAACAGGGCAGCGTTGACTGTGCAGGTTGGACAACCTGGCGCCGGGGACGGTGTCCAGCGTGGGGACACGGGCAGGGGACACAGCAGGTGTCCTGCCCTTAACCTCCTCCTGCCGTGGGGTGGGCTGGGCAATGCCACCACTCGCAGCCCCTCTGAGGGTGTTTCCTCCAGCAGCAGCAGCTGGTGATGCTAAAAATACCCTGGAACAGGGTAGTGGAGGTTCAGCTTCGGACTTTTCAGAAGTTTACTGGCATTTTGGCCTCGTGACTCCAGTCCAGGCCACCTGATGTGCAGCACGTAAGCGCGCTCCGCTTTCCCCCTTCGGTGGGGAACAATCTCAGATAATGGATAACAATCAGCTCGCTTTCTTATTTTAGGATTGCTGTAGCCATGGCCATTAGCAGCTCCGAGAAATACAATAGGCAGGGCCTGGTCCTCCCACGCTGCGTGTCCCCTCTCCAGAAGAGCTGCTGCCAAAATCCTCCCTGTGACAGAAAAGCAAGGCGGGTTCCCAAGGAAAACCTGGCTGTGGGTCTGAGGGGGAAAGGGTGGCTTGGCATCAGGCAGCGCATCAAAATGAGCATGTCACCAGGCACACTTCGGGCACCAAACTGCTCTGCAACATCATCTCTGTTTGCAGCTCTTCAGGAAGAGCAGAAGACGTGCAACCTGGAGAAGAGAAGGCTCCAGGAGAGCTTAGAACCCCTTCCAGTACCTAAAGGGGATCCAAAAGAGCTGGAGAGGGACTTTGGATAAGGATATAGAGTGACAGGACAAGGGGGAATGGCTTTGAACTGACAGAGGGGAGGTTTAGATTAGGTATAAGGAAGAAATTCTTCCCCGTGAGGGTGGTGAGGCCCTGGCACAGGGTGCCCACAGAAGCTGTGGCTTCCTCATCCCTGGAAGCGTCCAAGGCCAGGTTGGACAGGGCTTGGTCTAGTGGGGAATGAGATGATCTTTAAGGTCCCTTCCAACCCAAACCATTCCAGGATTCTGTGATACTCTGCACTTGTAAGTGGAGCAGCCCAGGGCGCCAGGGCCACATCCTGCCCGGCCGAGGAGCAGCTCCAGGAGCACAGGGATGGTGCTGGCCAAGGGCAGTGCGGCTGCCCAGCTGCTTCTGCACCCCAGAGCTAATGCTGGACTGATGGGGGGATTCCCTAAAGCTGTGCTGGGCCAAGTGGAGTGGGATGGGGCAAGCAGGAGCATAAGGGCAGGCTACAGGTTCACTCCCTGCTCCAAAAAGTAGCTATTTTACGTTACATAATGTGTGGGATAAACGACTTCCATGAGCCTCAGGGCAGAAAGTGGAGCCTTCTCCCTTCCCTTCTCTCTCCCCAAACCCACCCTGTGCACCTGGTGGAAACACAAGCTCTCACGGGGCTCCTCTTGCCCCAAACCAGACCTTACTGTCCCACTTGAGCACACTCTTCTGTGGAGAAGAAAGAAAAAAAGGAAATACAAGAACATTTTTACTGTTGTTTTTTGGTTTGGTTTGGTTTGGTTTGGTTTTCTTTGGCTGATACCCTTTGGGCTGGATCACGTTGACTGGTCATGATGAGCGAGTAAGGTACGAGTAAAACCTTCTCTCAATTTTTATGTTATTGGCATGTCATGAACAGGTTTCCACATAGTCCTGTCCCACTGATACAAAGAAAAAAGGGGCAGCAACAAGTTCCTGCCCCTTTGCCCATTCTGGGAATAGCCTTCAAGAGCTGATTCTCCTAAAACAACATGACTGAATGGATAAAACTCAATCTCTCTTTTCAAATTGTTGGGTTGTGAAAATAAACTGGGAAAGAACAAGTGGTATAGCAGTTTTTGATCTTCCCAGAAATTGTATCAGCGTGTTCCTTGCTCGCCAGAGGTTTGGTCCAGCTGGGGTGGGAAGGTGGTGAAAATCAGTCCTCCAAAAATGCAGAGCAAAATTCACTAGTAATACAAACTCAGTGAGTTCAAATAATTTATACGAAGAAAAACCTCAGTCCACGGTGAGAATTTCAAGTCTGACTGAAAGGAAAAGATGAGGTCCTGAAGGATACTGTTGCATGGTGTATTCGAGAATTCCATTTATGAATAAACAATTAATTATTACAAATGTATCTCTTGCATATTATGGACAAAGGCACAGAAGCTGCTTTTTGGCACTGCTGACTCACCCATTGTCAAATGTGAACTGGGCAATTGTGGTGGCTGCTGCTCCCTTAAGAAATTGTCCAAGACTCAGATTTGTGTGCCCCGGCTTGCATCAATTAACAGCACAATCTTTTTGTTATGAAAATGCAAACATAAGTAGCCTGAGGGGTCTTGTAAATGCAAATACAAAACTGTAATTTCAATTTCCCTGAAAGTACAAGAAAGCCACTTTTAAAATTTTTTTTAATTTGCTGTTACAATGATAAGCCTCAACTTTTGTTTATTTTTTTCCTCCTTGCTTTGAACGCAAAATGGAATTTAACCCAGGGAATCTGCAGATTTGGGGATGTGGGGAGGCTGGAGCCAGCTGTTGGAATCTGTGGGCTCCTCTAGGTGGGGCCAGGCCCTGGAGGGTGAGGGGAAGGTGGATGCTTGGCATCACAGTGGACATGAGTTGGGCTGGGCAGTGTGCCCACAGCTGGCCCCTCGGCTGGGGGAGAATTCTCACGTGAAGATTCTTTCCGATGGCTCCAGGCATCCGAGGAGCCTAAATTAGGCACCCACACCTCTGCCACGCTCAGGGGAAAGGCAGAGGGACCTTGAGATGTGTCCTCCCGGGAAGCTTGGTCCCGCGGGTGGGTGATTGGCACCATTTTGGGCCAAAAGTGATGCTTTTGTACTCAGTGCCATGGGGTGATAAAGAGCAAAAGAGCCTCCTGAAAACTACGTGGGAGGTGGCACCTGATTTCACGTCACTGAGGCATAAAGAAAGAATTGGGGGAACATCCAAGGTCTGTTTTCCCCTTTCTTTTTTTTTACACCGCACATATAAAAGTAAAATATGGAAACACTTTCTTCCTCCCTCCCAGGCTGGGCTCAGTATGCCCAGGTATGTGTCTAAACAGATTCCTGGAAAACCTGCCCTTGCCGAGGCGCGCTCTCCAGCGCTCAGGTTGTGGTCTGCAGCTCCGGGAGGAGCAGCAGGGAAGGGTGGCCTCGCTGGGGGGGTCTCTCTGCCTGGGAAACACCAGGGGTGCAGCAGGATATGTGCCAGCACACAGGTGAGAGGCTGACAAATACACGACCCAAAAATAAGAGGAGAAGTGGTTAAACACTGTCCTGAGCAGCTCCCCGGGGTAGCAGCACCACCTGCACCCCTGCTCAGAGCAGAGCATCGCCCTCCTGCCAGCTGGGGTTCCTGGGAAACCTTTCCTTTACTTCCCTGGCGATTTTTAATTAGACCAAACGAGCGATTAACCAACACAACACTCCCTCACCCAGCTCTATGCTCACACTCATTTGATGAAGGTGGTGCTGCTGCTGCGGGAGGGCAAAGCCGCCACGGTTCAGCGATGGCACCTGGCAGGGTGGCACAGCCAAACCCTCAGCCCTGAGCCCCGCTGGGGTCTGCCAGGGTCTGTGGGTACCACACACATCATGTCCCCTCCCCTGTCTCAGCACACGGAACAGAGCTGGAGGGCAGGAAGAAAAAACAGGAGAAGAAAATGTTTAAAGTTATTTGTTGTTCGTTTTCTGCCCCGTGCTCCGCTCCCACCTTTCGGGAGTCCTCCACCCTTGGATCGGCTGGTTGTTTTCCTTTCCCCCTGCACTCCTGTATGAACGAACGCTAGAGGCTCCCTCCTTCTGGTCTGAGAGAAAACTTTAGTTCCTAACTCCTTTTTTTTTTTTTTAACTTCCCTCAGGAAAAAAATGTGGAGTTAATTATCTATGTAAAATGTCAGATGCAGGAAAGGGGCTGTGCTTACTTGGATATCCCATCCGAGGCGAAGTGACTGATTTTTTTTTTCCCCCCTCTTCTCTTTTTTTTTTTTTTTTTTTTTTTTTTTTTCCTGAGGGTAGAAGGGCCTCGCGAAATAAAAGTGCAGAACCGAGCCGGTGGCTCCCAGAGCGGCCGGGGCGGGCGCGGCGGGAGCCCCCAGCGCAGCGCAGCGCAGCGGAGCCCAGCGCGGAGCCCACCTGCCCCCGGGGCAGCATCGCCCCGCACCTTCTCCCGGACTGAGACCTTGATACACACATATACACACATATATAGATATAAATATATATATAAATACACACTTTTTTTTTTTTTAATCCTTCCCCCGGCTTTTCCTCCAGGACTTTTCCACCGCCTTTGGGACAACCCGCAAACTTCTCCCTCGCTGCCCTTTCGCTGGTTTTTTTTTTTTTTTTTGGACTTGTTTTGGTTTTTGTTCTGCTACTTTGATTTTTTTCTTCTTCTTCTCTTTTTCCTCCTCTCCTTGGGAAGACCCGCCTGCCTCTCTCGCCTCCCGTGCCCCACCGGAGAGGCCGGGAGCGGCTCCGGCGGTGCGGGCAGCACCTCCCCGGCGCACGGCGTGCGAGCCCGGCGGCGCGGCGCGGCTCGGCGCGGCACGGCTCGGCTCGGCTCCGAGCGGCTCTCTGCGGCCCGGCACGGCCCGGCTCGGCTCGGCACGGCTCGTCCCGGGCGCTCGCCCCCGATAATGCAGAGCTACAAGTACGACAAGGCGATCCCGCCGGAGAGCAAGAATGGGGGCAGCCCGGCGCTCAACAACAACCCGGCCAAGAGCAGCAGCAAGAAAGCCCTGCTCATCTGCCTCGACTGCCTCTGCCTCGTCATGGGTGAGCACCGCGGGCTCCGCGCCCCTTCTCCCCGCTCCCGCACCCCCTCCGCTCCCCGGGAAAAACTTCTGGGGAAGTTTGGCGGCGGGCGGGCAGAGCTCGGCCGTGCCCCGGCCGCGCCGCTTCCCAAACAAAAGCGGAGCGGGGCCGCCGGGAGAGCCGGGCCGGGCAGCGAGCGGGGGAGCCGGGGAGCGGCCGGGCCGGGCCGGGGAGCGCGGGGGCAGCCGGGGGTCCCCGCGGGGAGAGCCGGGGCACGGCACCCCCGCACGGCGATCCGCTCGTTATCGGTGGTACTCGCTTATTTGTGCCTCGCTGCCCCCGCGGCCCCGCTGCCGGAGGGTGGGGGAGCTGCCCGGGCGCTGCGGGCGGTGCGCAGGGGGCACTGTGGGCTCGGGGATGCGCTCCGGGGGTGCCCCCGGCACGGGCCCCGCACCCGGCGCTGGCTCGGCGGCACCTCGGCGGCGCCGGGGCCAGCTCCAGGTGGAGGCAGCGCTCTACGGTCAGCCCGGCTCGTGTTTTGGTTCATAATGGAAAATAGCAGCTCTTGCCGCTCTGGGTGCTGTGTGTCGCTCTGCTGGCGGCTTTACCAGCGCTCCTCTCTTTCTCCCGTCTCGCTAAACTCAACTCCTTTAAAAGTTCGGAGCGCTCCCGCAGCCCCTGGCAGAGGTCTGGGTTTGCCTCGCCTGCTTGGCTTTTGGAGATGCGATGGCTTTTGGAGATGCTGTGGCATGGAAGGAAACTGTCAACAGCGCGTCTCAAAAAAACTTTTTGCATTCCAAAACATCAACCCTTCCATTGTGGCTGCGATGCTGAATATTTAATTGACAGACACAGGCAGGGGAAATCAACTGGCTTCCAACAAAGAGATTAATAACACAACAGCACGTGAGTTTAATACTCCAGACACCACAGTCTTTAAAACAATTGTTTCTGCTTAGAGCCTATTTTTTAAAGACTGTCAGTTTGATTTATTTTTTATGCAGTTTATTGATCATCTGGTGTATATTACGGGGCACTAATACATTAAGGGGAGAGGCATGGTTTTCTCTTTATATTCCCACAAGAATAGGGGCCAGTGCAGAAAGCTTTATCTTCTCAGATCTGGAAAAAATAAAAATACTTGATATCCCATATATGAAACTAATATAAGTAGAAACATAACTAGCTGGACTTACCTCACTTATTTAAGCAGAAAGTAGAATTCCTTGTAAAACAGCTCCAAGGAGTCAGAACTTTTAAACTTTTATTTATGCAAGTTTTCTTAACTTGGGGCACTCCTGGCATGAGTAGGTGCTATTTGAATGGGAAAAGGGTTTTGCTTCCCCTTCTGTGGGCTAAGGGTCCTAAATGAAAAAGCAGTTTGGTTGACATGTGTTATTCTACTTGTGCTAGTTTGGGTAAACAGGACTTACCAAGCATCGCTGGAAAGTATTGTTAGCAGGGAATAATGTGATACAGCAAAACTGTGATTGTTGCTTTGTTTCAGGTTGCTACAGGTGGAAATCGGGAAGTAAACCCCATAGCTGGCTTGTTTAGGGGTTTTTGTTGGGGTTCTATGTTGTTGTTTTGTTTCTGGGGGTTTTTTTTTAGGGTGAGGAGCATTTAAAAGTAAAAGCATGAATGCAGCAAGTGAAGGGAAGTTTAGATCTGGCCGATCACTGGCAGGTGAAGAGCATGGGTGGGACATGGTGCAGGAGGTGACTATGGGATGGAGAGCCCATGATGTGTGTGTTTGGGGATGGATAGCTCATGATGTGTGTTTGGGGATGGGCTTTGCAAATACACCCAGACCAGGAGTATCGGACCTGCCGGTGGATGACTGGGCATGAGTTGCTGTGAAAGCTGCCCCACTCATGGGAGACCTGGCTTGCTCTTCCCTCTGCCTTTTGCTAGGGAAGACTATGAGCTTATAGTTTCCGAGCACTTGATTCTCATTTTCTTGTTAAAAAAATCCCCAAAAAACCACTTGGAAAGTGGAAAAAAGGTGCCCTAGCTGAACCCTTCCTGTAAGAGAAAGCTGGACAGGTACAAGTTGGTGGATGTTTACATATTCAGTGGAGGGGAAAAAAAAAAAGAGTCCTACATTAGATAATGAGGAGCAGAATTGGGTGAAATGACTTCTTTTGAGGTGGAGGGACCAGCAGAAGTCTTCTGCTGGTGCATGTGGGCACATGGCCAGTGGCCTCCAGCGCAGTCAAACTGAGTTACGC
This sequence comes from Lycocorax pyrrhopterus obiensis, assembly GCA_014706295.1. NCBI lineage: Eukaryota > Metazoa > Chordata > Aves > Passeriformes > Paradisaeidae > Lycocorax > Lycocorax pyrrhopterus. The sequence continues at coordinate 4,319,631 of JACSVZ010000013.1, forward strand.
CTCTTGAGCAGCTGCCCGTAGACATTCAGAGAAGCAGGGAAACAGAAGGCTTTTTCTCATTTGAGGACCACTTTAGGAACTATTAAAACTGGCCATTTGATTTGCAGAGGCCTGTGACGCTGCACTGGCTCCTGCTGCAGGTACTGCCATAATTCCTTCTGCCTTGAATTGGTTTTCTATGAGGGGAAAATGAAAAGAGTGAACTATGGCTGCAATGTTTTTCAGAAATGACACACTCTCTGAGAGGCTGTAGGTGTGTACAAACCCTTTGTTTACACACAAATTTAAACAAATTACCCAGAAGACAATTATCATAAACATCTAAGAAAGCCCGAATTAGTAAAGCTGAGCTATCAGGAGCTTCCTTCAGCTTTAATTTGGTGAGAGTCGTTAGAAAGATCCACTTTTGTCTTTCATCCTTAAGTAGCACAATGGTTATCTTGATAGCAAATGCATGAGAGGAAGATTTGTATCTTCTTTTCGTGGGGAGCAGAGTCATGGAGCCACGGGCAGAAGCGCATGGCTGGTGGAGTGGGTTGGATGAAGATCCACTGGACCGGACCCTCCATTTCTCCTGCATTTCCAACTTGAGTGGAGTTGGCAGGGAGCTGGATGTTCCTGAATGACCAGCCCACTCCTCCAATGAGTGCACTTGGCGCTCATAAATCCCTGGGTTCTTGCGTGAGCAAGAGTTTTGATCGCCGACACTGTGAACTTCCCAGAAACTCCATGCCCGTGCTTAACTCCGTAAAAAAGGCAGAAAAGAACTGAGTGTGCATTTATTAAAGCAGGTCATGCGAGGGGGGAAAATAACTTTCTCCATCTGCTTCCTCCTCTTGGGAGGGCTCTGTTTAGAGCAGTGGAAGATGCTTCCTGAAATTGTTAGGGCCATAGGTGAGCTTGGTGGTGTGGAAGAGCCCCTGCTGCCCTGTCCCTGTCTCCTGATCACTGCAAAACATCTGAAAATGTGGTTGAGGGGGTCTGGGCGGGTCTGAAGTTGCTCCTGCTGAGCTGGCCGGTGTCTTCACATTGTAGAGTGGTGGGGAACTCTCTGAGCAGCAGCACAAGAGGAGTGATGGGTGGACCTCACTCCACCTTCATCTGATCATCTGCAGCCCATCCCTCTGCCGGGAGTCTCCTGCACCTCCTGCCTGGAGCATAGAGTTGTTATTGGGGGGAACTGGGGTGACCCTGGCTGGGACAGATCTTGGGGACAACTTTCCTGGTGCCGTGGGGTTTTGCTGTCCTGATGCAGCTCTGCAGGGAGCTGCTGCAACAGCCACCAAACCTCCTCCTGATGCTGGAGACGTGGCCAGCTGGGGAAAAGCCTCCTGCCCTGACCCTTGAGGTGGGATGTTTTGGGGCCTGGCCCCACAGATGTAGCATCTAGGGTTAAATTTACTCCTCTCAGACCTGCTTTTTTCCCTTGGCAGGGACTCCTAGTGTTCAGCAAGCCCTGAGCAGCCACCTGTGCTCTGCTGACGGGTGCTAAGTCAAGCGTTTAATCTCGGAAGAGGGGAAGGCTGTGTCAGCAAGGGTGATAGGGCAGATGAGGGTCTTCAGTAGCTTGTATTTGTGCAGCTTGTGCAGGTAAAACAGCTTCCAAAAAGTCCTGCTTGTGCCATAAAATAGAAGGATTTCATCTGGCATACCTGCTTCTGAGGCTCGTGGAAATTTGGTTTATGGGAGCATATGTTTCAGGCTGGTGGGATGTAAACTGCACATAATTTACTGCCCTTCTTCTTTTCTGCCTCTAATTTAATTTTCTCTCTTCTGTCAATCCCAGTTAATCTGTACAACACAAGTTTTACTGCCTTGGGGAGGTTTTTTGAAGCAACAGATGGATAGACCTCTTACAACCTTAATATCTCTGCAGCTTTCTCACAAATTTGGCATCTCCTGTAGTGAGCTTGATGCTAAAATGAACTTTGAAAGTAAATATTTATGCTAGCTGGACCTTGACATGTTTATGTAAGTGGGGATATAATCTTATAATTTGGGCTAACAGTTTAGATTACTCTTAACTTTCCTCTTCTGTGTAGAAACTTGTGTCGTCCTCCAGCTCTCAGAAGCAAAAAGGGTTTGAGCTCTGCCAGGGGCCTTGTCGCTCCATCACGAAAATTGGTGCAAACAGGCCTGGGATTGTCATTTAGGTGTAAGGAGTGGGAGGAATTGGAGATGAGGGGTGAGGTTAGAGTTATGTGGATGGTGTAAAGCTGGATGTGATGAGCTAAGCAGCTTTGCTTTGTTTGGGTTGGGGCTGTTGTTTTTTTATTTTTAGGACTACCCTGCTGCGCAGCACTCGCTCGTCGCGTGGGTGACATCTTTCTGTGCACCTGAAGAAGATGCTGAGCCAACCATTTCTTGTTTTCAGCAAGGGACAACAAGACCTGACTGTACCAAACCAGCTGGACAGTCCCAACCCCTCGGTGTTGCCTTCTCCACGCTGTGTCTCCTCCGTGTCGGGGAGGACCGAGCCCACACCACACAGGAGAAGCTGTGTGGGTGGAGAGTCGTCATCGTGTTTTGAGCATCCCTAGGTGGGGTTTGGCCTTTAATGTTTATGTATCACCTCATACCTGTAGGATCTCTTGGTGGCAGCGAGCTCCTGGCCAGGGAGGGCTGCTCTGGAAGTGCTCTGGCAGAGGCAGGTTGGCAGAAGTGGCACCTTGGCATGGGGTTGTTGTGCAGTTGGACTCGGCCATAACTTGGGAGAAAAGGAGCTTTTTTTGAGCCCAGAAAAGCTTCTAACTGACCCAACAGTCAGCACCCAAAGCATGATACCCACCTGTTGTGCCTCCCTTGAAAGACTGAAGGAGCCAAAGATGGCTGGAAGTAAAGGCGAGATAAATATTTTGGAGGTGTTTGAAATCCACTTTTTTTGCATTTGCTTTGTGAAAACAAACAAACAAACAAAAAAAGACAACCAACCTATCAAAAAGAGATTATTAGTGACAATTATACTTGAGGTGTTAATTGCAGAACAAGGAAATGCTGTACCTATGGCAGACCGAGTCCTCAGGGGTATAAATCTGTTGGCTTTCCTGAGCTGGTGGAACTTGGCCAGCCTGAAGATGTGTCTCCAGGAAAAGCAGAATTATGTGCAACTGCTTCATGGCCAGGAGTGCTTTGAATCCTGTGTGCCTGCTGCTGAGACAGGCAGGAGATGGGATCACAATTACAGCAGATGACATTTTTTTAATTGTCTGTTTGTAGTGAGCACAGAAAATAATATAAACATCGCTCCCAGATCAAACGGATTGTTTTTATACCCTTTAAATCTCAATTTAATATGCATGCCTTTCCTAGGCTGCTTTGGTCTGCCTCTGTTTGTCTGGATACAGGCTGGTGCTGTCTCTCCAGATGCGTGTGCTCCGTGTACCACCCAAAAATGGTTCGCATACCACAGCTGGGGAACCTCTGGCAAACCAGGGCCTCTCTTCAGCGTGTGAGATAGGCAGGGTGTTTGTATGGCTCCATCTCTGCCTGAAATGCCTTCAAAGAGGGGGAGGCGAAGGCCCAGCTCTGCTGCACGGCTCGCTCTGGCGGAGCAGGCTCCGTCCTCCCCGTTCCCTTCATACAATGCTCCCACTTCATCCATAGTAATCCAGAAGGGACCGTTGTGGTCTCCCGGCCTGCCTGTGCCTGGAACAAGGGCCTGCCTGTTGAAGGCAGCGTGGGGAAAGGCAGCGGCCTTCAAACCCTCCTATCCCAGCGTCCACACAGCCAGCGCTGGGAACGGCAGCTGCCCTGGCATCCCAAGGGGCTGAGTCCCAGCGGGGGAAGGAAGCAGGGAAACCCCCTCCCAGGATGTGGCTTTCCCCCCTGCCAGCTGGGGTTTTGATGAGTGCTGTCATATTTTTTTTTTTTTTTCACATTTCTTCCTTTTTGTTCTGTCCTGGGGCCTTGTTCGGCTCTTCTGATAGGGCAGGTTTCATATTTCAAACAAACAAAAAAAAGGCTCAGAAATGAGGATGATAAAACCTCAATGAAAGAGGTGAATTAAAGTAATCCAGCACTTATCCTGTAATTATAAAAGCCTGAAGTCAGTTTTCTGAATGCACTTCTGTGCTTCCCTCCTTGCCAGTATGTCTGGAGGCCCAGCCTGTGGCCAACCTTCCCTCTGCCTTTCCCTCTGCCTTCAGCCGGGTGGGTTTTGCCAAAAGCTGGGAAGAGGGTGCCCTGTGTGTCACATCTCTTGAAGGATCAGCAGGGCCCCTTTCTCAGAAGGGCATTTGTATCCCTTTCAAAGCCACCCCATCTCCGTTTCACTCTCTCCCATGGCATCCACCTTGGGAGGGGCACTACCTGCTCCACAATTTTAGAGCAGGTGGAAAGCTCCTTCGTGTGGATCGGGTGTCTGTGCCCAGGGATGTGTTGGAGCAGTTGTTGGGAAGTTATGCTGGAGAATCCCCTCTTGCCTCTTAGCTGCACGCAAGGGCTTCGTTGCAACAGTGGGATCGTGATCAGCAGAAGCTGCTCCTCCAGTTAGACCCGAGGAGGCAGAATGCCACGAAAACCAGGGAATTTGAAGTGTCTCCGTTTGGGTTTTGATGCAAACAGTTTGAAAGCAAGCCTTAAGCATAAGCTTGTTACCAAGAGAATGCATGAATGAGTTTGAAAATTAGCTTTGTCCTGGCAGGTTTGGAAGTATCAGGAATGCCTATGGAACTCCATCCTTTGGAGTCGGTCACGTAAGTGGGCTTGTTTTTCACATGTGCTGGATGTTTTGGAGACAGAGGGTTGAAAACAGGCTCTGCATCAAGTCGAGTTATAAGCAGAGCATGTAATTTAACTCCAGAGCTTGTGATGCTCTGAAAATGCCTGTGCTCCTTGTGTTCCTGTTCCAGCCCTGGCTGTCCCTTGCCTGTAGATTGCATCCATACACGACCTTGTCTTCTCTGAGCATGTGGTGCTCTCCATCAGGGCCAGGCTGGGGCTGCCAGCCAGAGCCCAGAGGGAGCTGCAGTTGGTCTGACAGTGATGGTGACACTGAGTCAATGGAGAGTGTTCATAATCCTCTGCTGCTTTCCCGTAGTTTTGCATCCCTTGTCCGGAGAGACATGAAAGTGTGATGATCATAGCACTGAGAAGTTTGGGAGGTGCCTCCAGGTTTTCTGATAAAACACCCTAGTGGGCATAGCCTATGATGCCCAGAAAACACAGCAAACTGAGGCTGGAGTAGTTGGCACTGCTAGGTTCAGAGGTGGCTGTGGCACAGAGGAGTCCTTCACTGCTTCGGGAGCTTGCAGATATCAGACTGCACCTCTTGCAGCCTCATCCCCTTTGCTGGCTGCTGCAGCTGAGAACAGCGTGGTTCTTCCCTCCATGGCTTTAAAGAGAAGAAGTGAAAGTTACTGGTTAGGTTTTGGGCAGCCATCCCTCCTGAAAGAAGTGATGCTCCTTCAGAGAGCTCCCATCTCCCAGCAGCATCAGTCTGGTGCTGCACAAAGGGAGCAATGAGCTGCGTGACATCCTGCAGCTGGCTTTCACCTGCTTTTGCTGTAAATCACAGAAAATGACAGACATGTCTGACCAGCCAGCAGTGCCCCTGTGTCCGACCATGCAGGCACTGCACGCAGATATTAATTACATTGCTGTTAATTCAGCGTGTGCTCGTGTGAAGCTGAGACCTCATCACATCCTCCAAGCGCCCAGCCACTGAATTTGAAAGCCAGTATGCCAAATGGTCTGGGCTTCCTGTCTCCTTGACACTCAGCAGGTTATTTATGGCTTTTTTTGGGGGGTGGTGTGATGGGCTTTCCTTTAAGCCTGGAGGAGCAGCCAGCCCAGCCCTGATTATCGTTCCCACCCAGCTGACAGCAAGGTCTTTGCTCTGGTCTTTGTAGCAGCACAGCAGCCGTGGCAACCAGTCCCACATCCCAAGCATTTTGAGGGCTTCCAAGGCTTTTCTGCAATGCCCACCACCCTTTAAAGTGCTAGTTTCCAAAGGGAGAGTCGCAAACAGTGTGGTAAAATGCTGATAAGCAGGTCTGGTCAGTAACCACTGGCTGCATTTGTGTTCTGAGTGATGCTCAGGGAGTAATTTTGGATGGCCAGCGAGCTGATGGCAGGCAGCAAAACTCCTTTGAAGTCGATAGCTGTGAATCAGTTTGGTGTTAGCAGGTTTCTGGAGCGGCTCTTTGATCACTGATCAGATGGCCCCTTGCTTTTTGGGGCGCTGCTTCTCCCTGAATTCAAGTGCTGGGTCGAGGATCGCTGTGCCAGGCTGTGCTGCCCTTGGTCCTGCCCAGGCACGTCACGGGAGGTTTGTGCCTCTGGGAGTTTCTAATCTAGGGAGACAGGGAGCATGAGGGAGCAGCATCAGCTCCGTGCGTGGGCAGGCGCTGGAGCCTGGCGAGGGCACACTTTGAAGGCAGTGTTGCCAGTACAGAGGCACCCAGGTGCCCACTGGGGCTTCCAGAGCTGCTGAGGTACCTCTTACTCCTTCCTGAACTCCCCATTGGGGCTGGAAACTTCAGTGCTTCTGCCAGTCCTGCCAGGCCATGACCAGCCTCCCAAAGTGTCTTGGAATCAGATCCTCGGCGACTGTGGAGGAGTCTGTGAGTGCCAGGGCTTGGGCTGAAGTGTGTCCCTAGGGCATGTGTGCACCTGTCCTGGAGCTTCCCACCCTAATTCCTATGAAAACTTCCCTGGGTGGCTCTGTCCTACTGCTTCCATGTTCTGCAGAAAAAGGAAACAAGCTTGGATTCACCCACTGCAGCAGGAGCTGGCTTGTCCTTTTCCAGAATAAGAGCTGGAGTTTTTCAGGTTAAGGATATGGGGGAAAAGCTGCGCTAAGGCATCTGCCAGTTGGTAATACATAACAAAAATGGATCATTCTCAAGGGGAAGGGCTTGGAGGGGCTTTTATCCTACTCATCCTTGCCAGGCTAAGAAAAAAATTCCCTTTGCTGCCTGACCACAAGAGGCTGTGCTTTCAGTAGAGGACTTGGGGGTTTTTTTGTATTTTTTTCTTATTAACTCTTATTAAAATTTGCAGCATCAGTTACTATCTCCTCAAATAATTCCATTTTTTTTCCCACATAATCTGGGCCAGATATTTTTTCATCCAGCACTCCTGGTTTCTTGACCATCCCTGCAGCTTTAGCATGCAGCTGTCATTCTGCTGCAGCTCCCACAAAGCGGCTGAAAACCAAGGTAACAGCAACATTTTGAGTGAAGGGGATGAAATGTGGGATAGGTTCAGCGTATTTCTTTGTCATTGTTGGAGTCCTATTCAGTCTGGAACTGAATAGGAGGCTGATTAGCATGTGGAAGCATTTCTAAAGCATTGGGCTGTGAGGGTTGGGTGGTTTGGATTTTTTTTTCCTTAAAGGAGAAGTTTTGTGGCATTTATTTTTCTGTCTGAGCTGGTGTGAATCTTTGTCAAATACAAAACCCTTGGAAAAGCTGGGTAGCATTTTGGAGAAAGCCTGTTTTGATAAATCACCATGGGCACAAAGAAGTTTTCCAGGGTGAAAACTCTCACATGCACTGCAGAATCCAGGCATGCAGCATGTTTGAAATTGCCAGACAAGTGGGATAGTGTTTGGGATACACCAGGGTTGTGGATGTAACAACAGGTACTTTGCTTTTGCTCTCACTGAAGTTTTCTGCCACAAGTGGGTATTGGGTCCGCAGTCTGAAAATCCACCTGCTTAAAGCTCAGGGTTTTGCATTCACAGGGAAAGATGTAACACTGAGTTCGATTAAAAAGCTACCTGCAAGTGAAAAACAGCTTCTTCCCCTGTGAAATTGCTTCAAGTCCTTGGCCTGAGGCTGGTTTTGGAGAAGAGGGTTTTCCCTTTAGTCTTGGGTGAGGTGTTGGGCTGATGTTCTCATTAACACTCCCTTGCTGCAAGATCTGCTGTATTTTCTCTGAGGGGTGGAATTATTGCCTTGATGCTGTTTGTGGGTCTCAGCTGGGTCATTGCTAGAGCAGAGATCCTTCCCTGGGAGTACCATATCTTTGCCTTTTGTGGGAAACGCAGGATTTTGGGGCGTTTGCAAGTTCCAAGAGAGAAGAGAGACCGTGTTGCATGTCAGGGGCTGTATGGAAGTACCACACTTGTGCCCTGAGCTTGCAGACAGAGTGGGCAGTGCAAGAAAATGCATTTTATTTCTGTGTACAGTGAGTGGTGGACTTGAGGTCCACCTTGCGGGCCTCAATGAGTGATGGCCTTGGGGCTGCGTGGGAAGCTCACGGCAGTACTTGGAGTCAGACCCGCTTGGGGATGCTGTATGGTCCAGACCTCGTGCCTGGGTTTCTTTGATGCCTTGTCTGGTTTCCTTTCAGTTATTCCAGTTTAAGAAAGACAACATGGTCAGCTCTCTGATGTGCCTTAATGTCACACAGTGGAATGGTTTGGGTGGGAAGGGGCTTTAAAGCTCATCTTGTTTCATGTTCCACCCCTTGCCATGGGCAGAGACACTTTCCACCAGCATCCCAGGTTGCTCCAAGCCCTGTCCAGCCTGGCCTTGAACTCTTCCAGGGATGGGGCAGGCACAGCTTCTCTGGGCACCCTGTGCCAGGGCCTCACCACCCTCTGAGTAATGCCAGCTATTGAAGGCTGATTAAAGCCATTGTTTAATTAAGGAGAACTCAGCTCCTCTGTTCACAATTCATGATTAAAGGATCTTTTGAAGTAATTCTGCAGTACTTTCTTGTTCCCTGCCTTTCTGCCCTTTATCGTGGAGAAAGTTCCTCGCGCTGAGCGTGCCCCGGCTCCACGGGCTGAGCGCTATTACGGGACCGCAAACCTGCTGGCAGATCTGGCTGCTGCCAAAGGCATCCCAACATTAAAAAGCCCTGCAGAGGGGTGGAAGGGAGTTCAATCTCAGGATACGCTGATTTGGAAAGGGAATCTAAACAAAGAGGCTTTTCAGCAGAGGCTGAGGCTTGGCTTCTCTCAAGGGCAGTTTGGGCTTGGGGAAGCATCCGGGAGGCGGCGAGCGGAGCAGGAGTACATGAGCTGGATGCCGCGTGGTGTAAGGTTTCCCAGCACAGCCCGGTTTTGTATTACAGGCTGGGGAACTGGCTGTAAGCTCTCCTCTCCTTTCTTTTCCTTTATTTTTTTTCACCCCCCCCCCCCTTTTTTTTTATTTCTGTTGGAAACAAAGGAGAGGTTTAGGCTTTTTTTTTTTTTTTTAATAAAGGCTCCCATCCCCTGCAGGTTTGGCGGTGCCTCTCCCTGTTGATGCTGGAGGGGGACCCGTCGACCTGGAGGATCCCTTCTCAGGGTCCCACGCCGGCCTCACAGGGATGTTTTAGTTTGCTCAGAAAGCTCAGCCCTCTCAGGGGCTCCCCGAGGGCACTCTGGCAGGAGCTGGCGTTCCTGAGGGGACAGGCACCTCGTAAAGAAGTTCTGGCTCAGATAAGAAGTGGAACGAGGTGGATGCTGGGGCACCTTCCTCACAGCAGGAGGGACACACAGTGAGTGGGGTGTGTGTCTGCCAGGCCCCCTGTTCCCATGGCAGCCCTGTCCCTCGCTGTGACACCTCTGGTGCCACCATGTTCCCGTGAGGTGCCAGGAAGAGCTGAGCAGGGAGGAGGTGCTGCCAACCATCCCAACCAACCAGTTGGGGTTTTTTATAGGCACCAGATGGTTTTAATAGAGGAAAGCTGAACTTCTGATGACCCTTCCCCACAGACGTTGTTTGTTGTTTTGTAATGGTGGCCAGGACAAAACCCTGTTCCAGAACCTGCAGTGAATCGAGAGCTTGGTGCCTTCTTCTCCCATCCCATCATAAGACCCCCACTGCCCCCATGCTCCTCTGCCTGCTCTGGCTGCAAATGGTCCACGGGAAGCTGCTGGGCATGGAAAACTTGAGGCTTTCCACTGATCCCTGGCTAAAGAGATTAGCAAGAGTACAGGCTGCAAGAAACCGAAACATCTAAAAGCAAAGCACAAGGAAGCAATAAAATGTCAGGCCATGTTTTCCCTGCTGGTTGATTAAAAATTCTCCTGATAAGCAGGAAAGCTTTCATGGCTGGACAAGACCTGTATCGTGTCAAATGCAGTGAAAGGTTTATTAGAGAAGGATAAAGCGGTGCAAGCGTTGGGCTGTACTTGCAGCCCTCCTGGAATTGTTACCCCCCAGGGCTGAGGGGCAGTGCTTTTTGGGAAAGAGAAAGTCAAGCAGAAGGAAATGAGGCCTGGGTCTCCATGCTCCCCGTGGGGAAACCATCAGCAGTGGCAAACCAGTGAGCCTGGAGACCTGTGCCCAGTCGGTGCCAAGATGCTCCACTGGGCCCATGGTTTCCCTCTAGCCTGAGAAATCTTCTTGGGATCAATCACAGGACAGGAATGACAAAACAGGAAGACAAAAGGCTCACTTCCATGCTGTTGTGTTTGACTTCCCAAGGTTTTAATTGCCAAGGGCTGCACTGGGAGCCAGCTGGCTGCAAAGGGATGCAGATCTCCAGTAAGAGAGGCAAAGGGATGCAGATTTCAAGCAAGAAAAGAAAAGCTCTTTTTTGTTGTGGGTTTTTTTAAAATCTTTTGTCAGAGAAACTAATAGCTGTTATATTTTCCTACAGGAGATGCAGTCTTGTGTACATTTCCCCTCCAAAAAATAAATTATCACTTTTAGTTACCTGCTTCCTTAGCTCCCCCAGCTGCTGTTAAAGCTCCTGCTGTTATTGTTTTGCTACCTGTAGGAGTAAGAAGGTGCAAGAAGCAGGAAAGGCAAGTATGGAGTGCAAATGGTACCTCAATTTTAGAATTTTTCTCCTTGGAGCAGAAAATCTCTGCTTTTTACAAAGGGAAAACACAGTGGGAGATTTAACTTGCAAGCCCTTGGCCCATGCTCCCAGAGATGTGCATTTCCCTGCAGATGTGGTACACAGTGTCAGCAGGATCAGGCCCACCAGTGTATGGCCCTGGGAACAGGCTGGACAATCCCAATTTTACTGCCAAAACCTTGTTTTTGTATGATATCTTGAAAAGAGGGGGGAAAAAGACCAGCTTAAAATAATAATAACAATAATAATAATAATAATAAAAAAGCATGGGATACTTGGCACGCAGGGTGTATAAATCTCAGCATTAGCTACCTGTGAATCATCCAGCAGCACGTTAATTGGTACCCCTCAGTAGATGAGGATTTGGCACCAGGTCTGCATGTAATTACAAGCCACACACAGAAGGACACAGGCAGCTAATGAACTCCTGCCAAACTCCAGCTCCGCTTCTGCGGCTTTTGAAGTCCGCTGGTCTTTCAGCGTTTTGTATGGTAAGCACTGAAAGGCATCAAATCACTCCTTTGACAGTGTTTAGAAAGGGCTGGTTTGTTGAATAACCCAGTCCCTCCAAAGTCCCAAATCTGAGAACTGGAGCATCTATAGGCTCCTTTCTCAACAGAGCAGTAAATAGGCTGGAAATAGAGGACACCCCTGAGGAGCTGCCGAGCTCCTGCCTCACTGACAGGAGCCAGAGGGCTCCGGTTGCCACGATGGGCTGCAAGAAAAGAAACTATTTCCACTTAAAAAAATACTTCAAAACAATCCCACCATTGGGATGCTTTTTTTTCCCAACCCTCAGTGTTTCAAGCTGAGGCTGTACACAGCATCTCTTCGTGGGTTTGTAGTCGCACTGGTGTTCTGAGCAAGGTGGCAAAAGGGTTTTTGGAGGGTTTCTGCCCTGTTGGGAGGGCAGGTCTTCGTGGTGCTGGGTTTGGAAGGTCGTGGTGCTTTTTCATGGATGCTTTGTTGCTGGGATGGGATTTGAGCCTGAGCCCTTCTCTTCTTTTCTGAGGTGACAAAGGGAGTAGTTGTTGAGATAAAAAACAATTTCCATGAAAACCTGCGATTTTCAGGCAAACATACCAGGCGGGTTTCATGGCAGTACCATGGTGAAGAGGAATAATGCAGCTTGGCATGAAGCCGTTCCAAAAAAAAAAAAAAAGGAGGAGGAGAGGAAACAGAAGAGCCTTTGTCAAAATTAACTGCAGTAAAGAAAAAGGGACTCCTATTCCCTTGGGCTTCTTTAACCTTTTTTCCTTAATTTATTCACACGTTCCTTGACAGCAGGGCACAGCATTGTGGCAGGAGGCTGGAAATGGAAATGGGGAGTTCTCCATTTTTGGTTTTAAAAGGCACGGTACATGTTGTGTCCCTTGAGTCAGTGTGAATAGAGCCTTGGCCCTCGCCTGGGCCATTCGGATGTGGCCCAATTCATCCTGTCCCTTAAAGAAACAGGGTTATGGGATGTCACCTGGCTGCAAAACGCAGCCTTAGTGGGGAGGTTTGGGCTGTGCATGGGAAAGGGGCTGGGGTGACAATGTGGCTGTGCCCAGTCCGGCTGGCCCTGGGCTTGCAGAACAGGGTGGTGAAGTTTTCAGTGTTACTATTACACTGGATTTGCAGAATTTTCAGTTTCTCAGAGGGATAAAAGCACCCAGAAGTCCGAGATGGTGTGCAGCACGGAACCATGCTGTCCCAAAAAAATCTGTTTGGCATTCAGGGGCACAAATAATTCATAAGATCTCATCCAGGGGCAGATGGACCAGGGTAAGTCCTTGTGAGCAGCATGAGGTGGACGCTTCTGTCACTGCAGGTGATGTCTTCCCTCCAAAATACCCCATTCCCTGCTCCTTTCCACCAAAGTACCTCAGACTTCTCTGGGCAACAAGGTGTCAGCATGGCCAAGGCAGCAGTTGTCACACCTCCTCCTTCCCCTGCAAAGTCTCCTTTTCCTGTAATACAAAGCTGTTTTAATTAGGAGCATGATTTTTATATTTTTTTTTTCAATACTACCCAGGTACCAGCACAATCTCAGTCATACCATGTGTTGCATCATGTACACATTAGGATGCCACTGTGTGCAGTCAAAATACAGAGGAACAAGAAGAATGGTAGCATTACACTTTTTTAACCCATTGATAAATAGGCAAAGCCTTACTGAGCTCTGCTCTGGGGACCACCAAGATCAACCCCCATCACTTTAAGGGCCTTTGGATCACTTCCACCCACATCTCTCTGCCTTTCAGCGCTCTGGGCCGTGCTTTATGTCCTGGAAACTCTACCAAATCGCGACTACCGAGGGGGAAAAGCTTCATTTCCAGTTAATCAAGGGAGTTGTGTAATACCATTTTCTCCTGGGGAACTTCCAGAAAAAAGAAAGGAGGAGAGGAAAGGGGGGGAGAAGGGGGGTATTACATAAAGCAAGTATATTAAGAGGAAATAAATTATGAATTAAAAGTGATTAGTGAACTTTTAAGGAAGAGGTCAGAAGTGCTTTTTGGAATACAAACTTTTTAAGCTTCCAGTGCTTGTATTGGGTTACAGAGTTATAACCCAGCCTTATTTGTGCAGGTGGCTGCTGCTTCAAATCCGAAGAAGGATTTTGCATTTACAATAGGTACATTGACAGAACTGGGTCAAAAAGCTACTGGTGGCAGGCTCAGGGCTATGGCCAGGGGCTCTGCTACCTCCTGCACAGGAGCAGTTGATCCCAAAAACGTGCTTAATTACAGTGGCCCTGCCTGGCCATGATGCTCAGGAAGATGTTTGGGTAGTTCAGTGATAAAGTTTGATGAATTTTTATTTAAGAGACCTAATGTTGACCAGGTTAACTGGCTTCATTTTTCCTTCATATTCTTTGTGTCTTTACTGATTTTAAAGTAATAGAATTTTGTTGACTGCATGACACTGGCTGCAGTTTTATATTTCCACCTGTTCTTGTTATGGTTTGGGGTGGCCATGCAAAGAGGAGAACCCAGGACTGTATGTCGGGGTCTTTGGGGGCATGAAGCTGAGATAAGGGATTTTTGCTTGCTGTTTTATGTATTAAAACAGCACCTACAGCTCACAAAATTTTCCTCTTGAATAGAGGTGACGAAGTGGTTGGATGGGGGCCTGAGCAACCTGATCTAGTGGGTGACATCCCTGCCCATGAGCTGCAACTGGGTGATCTTTAAGGTTCCTTCCAACCCAATCCTATCATTCTATGATTCTATATGAGTAGAATGGAGTTGTTATTATGTGAGGAAATATTTGGGTTCACCCAGCCAGGGAGATGACAGGGACAAAGGGGAGCAACTGCTTTGCTCACCCTTCCATCAGTTCGGCAGAAATCCCTCAGATTCCCCCCAAAAGAAACGGGGTGTTGAGTGTTGCTGGGGCTGGGCAGTGGTCTGGGCAGTGGTCTGGGCAGTGGCCCGAGCCCTTCCTCGAAGGCAGAGCCCAGAGGAGTGGTGGTGAGAGGCTCATTCCAAACCCTGCTGACCGGCAGAGCAACCCCTGCTCGCTCCATTTGTGATTGAGAACATAATAGTCACCACAGCGTGTTTTTCACACGAGCTGTTTGCCTTCACCATTGCAGAGTTCAGAGGCATATCTTTTTTTTTTTTAATTTTTCCCCTCTCTTCAAGCTGGGTCATCCTAGGTCAGGCTTGTCATATCTGTGAGACTTCCAAAGCACGTGGATGTGCAGAGGTGCCTCAAAAGGTGTTGACGCTTCAGGGTTTTCATGGGTGTTGCATTTTATCCCTTGCTGTTGGCAATGTGAAATGATGGCTTTGTTTCCATCAAGTTTGGCTGGAGCTGGCTCTGGATTCCTGTTGGTAATGTCTTCGATATTCACCCTCTCCAAATTTGCTGTTTCCATCATGTTTGGCTGGAGCTGGCTCTGGATTCCTGTTGGTAATGTCTTTGATATTCGCCCTCTCCAAATTTGCTGGTTGGCCAGTCTGGTTTAAATCTCTTTTACCGAACAAATGCAGAATTTTATATGGACCTGCATATTGTGCCTTGGATAAGACCTTTTGTTCTTATTAATGCATTCTTAGGTATTGAAAATGTACGTGCACTTTAATATAAAGGTTTTTCGATGCATCAGCTCACGCCAAACTCCCATGAGGAACAACTTAACGCTCTTCGTAGAATTCCCTTCTCTTTCTCCCTTTGTATGTGGTCCTTACCTTTGAAAATAGGTAACAGATACTCACTAAAAGCACTTTTTCTCCCAGAAAAAACCAGTGGCAGCATTCCTGTCCATCTGGAGCTCTTGGAGTGTGAGGCTGGCACATTGTGCTCCAGCCACATGAGGAAGTGTTTCTGCTCTTGGTTTCAAATCCAGAGGAATTTGCAGTGCAAGAGGATAATTTGGCATTTGGCTTAAAGTATCTGCGACCAAGAACCTTTTTATAATAATATTCTCCCAGGATGGCTGAGTCAATCAATATGCTCCAGGTTGCACAGGGTGGGGTATTAACCACAAAGGATGAGTATCATGGAACCCTAGAATGATTTGGGTTGGAAGGGACTTTAAATCTTGTGTTGTTCCAACCCCCCTGGCGTCAGCAGGGACACCTTCCACTAGACCAGGCTGCTCAGAAGCCCATCCAGCCTGGCCTTGGACACTTCCAGGGATGGGTTTGGGCAGCAGGCAGAGACACCTGTCATTTCTGACACCACCTCTGGTTCCTTTTAAAGGCACTTCTCAAATAACCTCTGCGGCCTGAGGTCATCAATGTTACGGGCTTGTCCATATAGAAAATAAATATTTTTGGCTTTCTTCTTGTTTGCTGTTTCACTTGCAGGCATGAGAAGACATTTTACCCAGTGTTCCTGATTAACCAGTTCTTACTAAAAACAAACAAAACCCAAAAAAAGTAAGAACCCAGAGAGTATCATCATCTAGGTCTAAATGAATCTGTCTTGCCCACTAGGAAGTCTTTTGGATTCTGTAACATCTGCTGGAACTAAAATGGTGATGTTTGCTTTGAAGTTCCTATGATTTGGCTGAAAAATAATAATAATAAAAGTGGACAAAAGGAAGGACACAAGACACATTAATATAGATGAGGCAAATGTTCATGGGAGTTACATGAAAGAACCTACACCAAGTAGAAAAATAACTAATTTTTTTTCTTTTTTTGTGGAAATCAACCCATTGTGTCCTAGAACTCTTCCAAACAGGTCAAATCAGAGAAATGCAATATATACTGATCCTTGTTTATAGGTTCTTCAGTACTCTAAAGCAGGTACCTGATTTACCGTAAAGTCTAGGGTTTGTTTGTGTGGAGAATTTTCTCTCCTCATGTGTCTGTGTAGCTGAGAGTAGTGGAACTGTAATAGAGTTGAATGGGAATCTGTTTTGCAAACAAAGATATTAGATGTGTTTCCAAAATACAGGCAGATGCACAGATCTGTCTGCTGGACTGCTGGAATCGAGGTGAAGAACAATTAAGTCTGTGCAGGTAATAAAATAGCAGAGCTGATGGTTAGCCCAGTTGTCTCCTTGTCGTAGTAAATTTATGGTCCTCAAGTGTCCAGATTCAGTCAAAAAACATTCGGATGAAGGCACATCACTGTTGCTTTCAAGACCTTTAAAAATCCGAATTTAATGGCTCAATCCAGGCTGCAGTAGGATCCTTATTTTGGCTGACACTGTGGGGGGGCTGTGGGTCTGGCCCCTTGACATTATTTTTTTAGCTGACCAGACTCCCACCATTCCTTCAGATACACCCAGTGCTGGTGCAGAGCTGGGCTCTGTTTTTGATTGACAGCACATGCCTGATATGGCAGAAATGTGGAAATACTATTCTTTGGGTTATTAAATTTTATTTATATATTTATATACATATATATACACGTACAATGTGAGTTGGCTTCAGGAGTTGCTCGCTCTTGCAGCAGTTGCCAAGGTTGGCCTTGCAGTGCTGCAATTCTTCTCTGAAAGTTGGAGAAGCCAGCTTTTAAAACCCCAATAAAAGCCTACCGTAGGCTAATCTAGTTTATATGCATTTTTAAATATGTACAAATGTTGTAACCCAAATAAGGTTTATATGTACCCAAGATCAGCCACTAAGTACTTCAAACAGAAAGCCTGTCTCTTGTAGGTACCCAAATATTTACAGAGTGTGACTTGAGTGAGGAATTAGATACCCCACTCAGCCCTGCCAAATTAATTAATGGTCTTTTTCACTTATTTAGGTAGATGTCTAATCTAGTGGAACCCTAAGAACACCCAAGGCCAGGACAGTGGCCGACAGAAGCATCATGGAATACTTGTTAGAAATTACCTTTGCTTTGTTGAGATAGCCAGCAACATCCCACAGGAGACCTGCAGGGTTGAAAGAACAAAGATTTAATGGAAAAAACCCTGAACTCCATCAAAACCAGACGTTTGAAAAGAAAAAGGTGGTGATGGTGTTTAATTTGGTGCAAAGGTGAAGGCTGGGCTGGGAAGATGAGAGTGGCCTGGGTGGGTCACTGCACAAATGCCTCTTGCCTTCCGCTCCCTCTGCTTTTTGATGAGTGGCCAATGAAAGCTTATCCCCTTTTTAAATTTTTTTCCCCCCTTTAAATCTGCACAAGTGTTAACTTTTCAAAGACTCTGAGATTCAAAGTGCTGTACCCAACACAGAGTCCTTTTTTTTCTCCTGCCTTTGATTTTTATGCACATTTCAAGCTGGTCAGAGAGTACACGGGGGTTTTGTTTAGGCTTGGTGGTGGGGTTTTAGCTTTCAAGCTGCCAGCCTTCCCAGGATTATTGCCTATTAACTGCCTCTTAATAAAGGTGCTGACCAAAGAAAGGAATATTTTTTCCTTGGTGCTAGATTTCCAAACTCGATTGGCTTTATTAAATGGAAAGACAAATAAATTTAAACCCTGCTCTGAAATACCTTAGCGTAGGACACCAGCAGTTAGAGGTCACCAAGTCACTTGGACTTCCTCCCAACAAAAGCAACATCATTTTTCAATGTCCAGCCCCACAGCATCCCGCAGTGCCTCACACAATTCCTTAGTGTCCACACCTGCTCTGTGCTGCTCGGAGCAGGGCTGAGCCCGTTTGGATGGGGCAAGATCAGTCCCCGAGAGAATTCTATTATGCTCATGGTTTTGGAGCTGTGTTTGATCTCCTGCAGCATAGCTGGATAAAAGCTTGTGGTTGGGATTTCCTTGTTCTGTTATTAAAGCAAAAAATCCCCGTTGTACACGGAAAAGAAACTTTCCTTCACCTTGTGAAGGATGTTACAGTTGAGAAGGTTATTTTCAGCTCCATTTACCTTTATTGCACTGGAAAAAGCAAATCCCTTTGTTTTATGCTTTAGTTTCCTGTGAGGTGGGGATAGCAGCCCTTCTCTGGCTGCACAGGTCCCTTTGGATGTGCCAGTGTTGTGTCCATGCTTTAGGACACGGTCCACATGCTGCTGTGTCATTTCTCAGCATGGAGATACCAGTATTAAGAGGGTGTGAGGCCCTTCTGCAGCATTACTAGAGATTTTGCAGTTGGGTGTAGGTGAGTTGTACCCACAGACAGAATGACCAGATGGGCCCATTTTTGGAGAAAAGGGGCCATCCCTAAAATCAGTGCAATTTTTTTGCCCTCCCTGTACATCTGTCATTCACTTCAGTGCAAGTCAGTGTTTCCTGAAATGAACCTCTCGTGTCCTCAATAGTTTGGTAGCGTGTGTAGAGATGGGAAGTGGTGGAGGTCGAAGATTTAACACCTTTATGGGGTTCAGCTGTTGAATCTGTAGAACCAAATCACTGCAGCCAGGGATGCACAATCTGAATTCCCTATTAAAAAGCTGAGTCAGAGAGGCAGACTGGGGCAGGAGAGGTGATGAGGCCGGATGTTCCATCTTCACAGTACAACCCTGTTCTGCTTGGCTCCCATTTCCAAGGTGTGCGGGCTGTAAGCCCCACTTCTGGATCCTTTTGCCTCGGGCAGGTCTCCTGGTGTGAATAATGTCTCTGTGGTGTTTTGTTGAGGGATCCCAAAGGCATCTCTCTCTGCATTTAATTTTCTGTCTTCTTCCAGACTTCGCTTTGCAGTGTTTTTTCTGCAAAGCCCATGCTCTGGCGGCCTTTTGGCACCACTACAGGTTTCTCCGTGCTGGAATCCCCTTGCCAAAAAAAGTGTGGGTGGTGACCTAGTCCCTCAGAGAACCCATCCTCAGAGAAACAACCTCATGGAAGATAAGCCCTCTTGAGCACAATGTATTGTTTGCCATGGGCTGGGGTCTTCCATTCCTTGGGTGAAAGAGCAGCCTCTCACCCAACCCTCAAAATCAAGGGCATGTTATGTCTTCTAAGTAATATTCATTCAGTTATAGGGAGTGTGTTTATGTTTCTCATGTTAAAAAAAGGGGAAGGGCAAAAAAAAAAAGGGAATCTGAGGTTAGTGTTTTGCTGGAAAAATATCAAGACTTGGTTGGCAATATCCCACTAAACCACAAGTTTGTAGGAGAGAAAACAAACCCATCGGATTTTCCAAACTATGCCTATGTGCTTTATGAAAATGTGTCCCCTGTAGGTCACTTATGCTCTTATTATAGCTGTGGCAAGTGTACACATAATTGAGACATGGAAATACTACCCCATGCTGCTCAACGAATGAAGGGGAAACAAATCTTTATTATTCCTGGGTTCACAGAATATATAGGAACACTATTGTCTTTTTTTTTTAATTTAATTTTTTTTTTAATTTTTTTTTTTTTTTAGGGCCGGTTTTAGCTTTCAGATGTATTTTATTGTCTGTGGTAACATGTGTTTTACAGACCTGTCATGTGAAAGCCATTAACAAGAGGAACTGGAGGAATAACAATGAGCCACGTAACCGTGGTGTGTCTACTCCCCGAGTTCAACCCTGCGCCGCCGCTCCGGGCGCGCGTGAAACCGGATCGCGCCCAGCGGCGTTAGCGCTTCTCCCCCTGCCATTTCTCATCGGGAAACCTAAGGATTTTTTAAGTGGCCTATTAAAAGGGGGTTGCTGGCACCACAGGCAGGCTTTTGGGGCCAAGCTGGCTGGGCATCAGAACGGTTAAATCGTGGAATGAAGATCAGCTGGATTCACACGAGGTGTCCGATTTTATTTACCAAATCTGAGCTGGGCGGGCAGTTCTGAAACTGTTCCTCGCTGGTTCACACACGTGGTGGAAACTGTCCCGCCTTGCCAAGCAGCTCAGGGCCCAGAACTTGCAATTAACCCATTTCCAGAGTTCTTAGAGAGGATCTGAAAGGGGTCCTGAACAGTGGCCTAGACCACTGTTGGGTACTTGAAAATTTTACTTCCAGTACGTGTTGTCCCTGGTCGCAGGTGATGGAGTTTTTTCTTAAGACTAACAAAACCCTGTAGTAATCCTGGCTTAGGCAAACCCATTAACATATAGGAAAAGGAGCCAAAGCGGATTGCGCAAAGTGAAATCCAGAGAGTGGTTCATGTGGAGAACATGGGGAACATTATTTTGATGACACTTCTGAACAACAGGGATGGTGCCCTCGCTAATCACATCTAGCAGATGGTGCTCACTACAGATGTACTGTGGACAGCTTTGGGTCTGACCCAACAGCGCTTCTTTTTTATTTGTTATTTTTATTCATTTTAGAAGGAAAAACCCTCTGATGTCTTTGACTTCTAGCTGTGTAAACAAACCCACAGATACTTAAGCAAGTTAGTGGTCGACAAGTATTCCCTAATTCCTTCTGTAGGATCTGGGTGTGAGACCTGTTGTCTTGGCCCAAGGACAGCTGGAACCACTGTGCATTTGTTTTTCCCCTTACCTGGGTTTCGCTCTGCAAGTGGGAGGAGGGTTTCCTGTACCTTGTGGCTTGTGATTTACTGTGAACGTGGGTTTCAGGGAATTTGGGGCTTGGTTTTGTGGGGATGTACTGCTCCTCTCGATGATGGGCTTAACAGCAAAGATGGATGGGGAAACTGAGGCAAAGGGAAGGAGGGCGCCCTGCCCAAGGTGACATTGTGGCTGGGAAACACCCTTCTAGGTTTGAGGCAGTGCTGTATTCCTCTGAAAAACTTACAAAAACATGGATTTACGGACGTGCCACGATTCCCAGGTGTCTCCTCCGTACTGTGTCCTGACCCACATTCTCGAGCAGATCTGCTCCATGCCTGGTGCAAAGATCCAGCCAAGATGTGCAGACACAGGAATCCTGCACAGAAGGTTCACAGATAGTATTTAAAACCCAGATTTCACGTGGCTTTATTGTGATTGAAGGTGAACAGGCTCTGATGGGAGTTCACGAGCTTTTGTGGATGGGCTGGTCCTTGCATGGATGGGTGTCCCACAGCTGCTCAAAGCACATGATTGTTGCATTAGTAGGTACAAACACTCTCAGAAAGCTGTCAATACACCCTGTAAACACAAAGAGGAGTGAGTCCAGAAAGGCTTCAAAGGCAGGGAAGTGATGGGGATGGAGAGTAGCTGGGCTGGCCAGGTAGGAGAGAAGCCCTGCGGATACTCGATCCTGCCGTGTTTGTTTGCACAGCTCTGGGCTGCTCTGCCTGGGGCACTCGGAAGAGCGTCGGGCCCTCCCCAGAGAAAAGTGCCAGATTGGTTTTCATGGCCTTTTGCAGAGGGATTGCTCCAGGGGTCTGTTCCTGTAAGTTAATATTTGCAGCGCACAGGGCTTAACTGGAACCAGGCTGCGCAGACATCTGATAACCATAACAGAGGAGATGCTTTTTCCCTGCAAGACCAGCTTGGAAAAACAAATCCCAATGCTATTCCCTTTGGAAAGATAGCTGTATGAAAAGAAAAGCACCAGCAACGGTGATGCGTGGCTTGCAAGGGGTTTTCTAGTTGAGTCTTGGGGTTTTTCTGTGAGCTGCTTGTGTTTGCCTGTATTGCTGATGGGTTTGGTTGCTGTCTCCCTTTCTTTGTAGCCGGGTTGCCCTTCCTCATCATCGAGACAAGCACAATCCAACCCTACCAGAGGGGCTTCTACTGCGACGACGACAGCATCAGGTACCCGCAGAAGAACGTGGAGACCATCAACGACGCGGTGCTGTGTGCTGCGGGCATCCTCATCACCATCCTCGCGGTAAGTCCCACCTCCAGAACCTCCTCCTCTGTCCCGGTAGAGGTTTTTGGCACCTCTTTGTCTTGCTAATGTGGCCACGCTATCTACCGGGTGCACATCTCCTCTGCGATTGTTTGACTTTTGTAAGCGTGGAGTTGCAAACATTTACAAATGAAAGCTTGTAATGAGAGGAATGAGATTACTCTGGAAGCCTGTAAACAGGCCCGAAGCTGTTTGGGCAAGTCTATGAGCTTCCCGAGAGCTTTTTCACCCTCCAGTAGGAGTTCAGAGTAGAGGCAAAAACACTTGAGTGTCAGTAAAGACTTGGCATGGTTTGTCCCTATTCAAATAACTCTTGGTATTTGCCTATTTTATAAGGTTTGAAAAACAAAGAAAGGATACATCTTTTCAGTTAACCAGTGCCTGGAAAATTTAACAGGTTAGTATTAGGTTTTTAAGATATTGCATATTACAGCCGTTTTTAAAAGACAATTAAAACCTTCCATGGGGAGCATATTCCCACGGAGTCCTCGCTGCAAAAAGTAGCTAATGCCCCACCTTCCCAATGCCTCTTCATTTTCCTTCTCCTGCCAGTTTTTCTAGAGCTGTGCTAGGAAATGATTGCATGGCGAGAGCTTTATTTGTCAGCCAAAAAGCTGAACTCAGCCCATGAGCTGAGCCTCCTTATGCCAGCGTGTGCCTGGTGTGGGGCAGAAGACAAGAGCTGTCTCCTGGTTGTTGCTTAAACACTTCCAGCTAAGAGGAAATTCCCCTATGAAAAGTACTTACATTTTCCTTCTCACCTGCTGCCAGAACAGCTCAGGTGCTTTCCCAGAGATGCCACCTTCCTCTTGCTCCTTCAGCTGGGAGGGATGGAGGCGGAGAGGTCAGGAGCACTTGTCCCCCTTTCATCTTTCCTCCTAGATGGAATGTCGTGGGCAATAGATGTTTTAGGATGGCACAGTGCCTGCTTTGCTAATACCCCATCCTCAGCCTTGCTGCTCTGTGATGTGAATATCTCCATCGTTTCCTCATCTCTCCATCATTCCCTGACCACATGCACTCACTCAGCAAAGCAGGTCCCCAAAAACTGCCCTGTCCCTATGCCCCCTCCCTCCCCACAACAAGCCCAAAAGGTGCCAGGCCCCCAGTTCTACAAACACGGCAGAATTTCACCCCTCAGGTGAATGACCCCCGAGTGTGGAAAAGCCATAAAAATGAAATGAAAAAGCCTCTCATTTTCGCATTACTGCCGGAGCTATCGGCACGCCAGCTCCATGCAGAGTGTGCTTCTGATCCCTAATGAGGCAGTGGCAAGTACAGGAGTTGGAACAGAAACTGGAAACATAATCAGCTGCCTATGTGATCCATCAACTCTCTACCACGGAATAGCAGGTCAATTAAAAGAGAAAGAAAATCCCCAAAGAATTGGATGTTTCTGCCCTGGTTTCACTGTGCCCACAACAAATGTAACTTAATAAGGTAAATTCAAAAGCTCAGTTATTTGCTGTTGAGTGACAAAAATGGCTAACGAGGAACCGAAGCAACAGATTTCTTTGCTATGGCAGCCTGCACGGAAAATTCAAGTCAGCCTGACCTCCTTTTTCAGATGTAACCCAGATACCAGAATTACTGTAGCATAATAGGAATTCCTTCCAAATCCACAAAGCACCGACTCCGCTCCCTTTGCTCGCATCGTTTGCCTTTGGAAGGCAGGGCAGTGGTTATGAGGACTTCCAGGGAGCTGGCTTTTGGGGTGAAGCAGCCAAAATTTCACACCCTCGCTTTACGTGGCGTCACAGGCAGTCCAGCCTGGGGTGAAAAGGTCCAGGTCATGTTTTAAGTGGCTCGAGGACACCCAGAGAGTTTGTTAAGTATACGGCAGAGGCGAGACCTTTGCTTCCATCAGGATGGGAGAGGATATGCATTTGGTTTTAATATCTGCGTATTTACTGACTTCAGGCAAATTTCCATGCAGATGACACTGGAGAGGCTCGTGCCCCTGGGCTGTGCACTCTCACATCTCTCCTGACTGCTCTTTGTGCTGGAAGGAGGTTGATTTGATGTTGGTGGTCCCTTGGATGGCATGAGGAAGGTGACACTCCTCTTCCTGAGCCTTTTAGGGGTACCACTGCCGTAGTCCCATGTCCCCACACCTGATAGGTCTTGAAAGGCTATGAAAAATTCCTCATAAAATAAATTTGTTAGGTGATCTAAGTTACACAGCTGGATTAGCTGGTTGTTTTACAGTCGGAGGTGATACGCTGCAATGTGATTAGCACAGAGAATGTTACACCAAAAGCAAGTGGCTAGAAAAGCTCCAAAGGTAATTACAGGCTAATTGGATTGCTGGCTATACCTTACAATAACAATAAAATGGGCTTGACAACTGAAAGTCTGCAAAAAGCATTCACAGACAGAAGATTTTGATGTTGGCTTCTCTCTAGTGACCAACTTTTTAAAATATGTGCACCAGTCCCTGAGAGTTGTGTCCATCACCTGGGAATGGCACATGTCCCGTGTGGAGTGCAAGGCATGAGAAGAGCTTGATATCTTTAAAACTTGTTTTCTTTTCAGGATGTCCTTCCAGTCTGTGCACATCTGTGCCGCATTAGTTTTTCACCGTCCTGCTTTATCTGGGACAGCACTGCCAAAAAACCGAGTTTACCCAATTTTTAGCTTCTCATTAAGTTGATCCATGGCTTTCACTAGCTGGGGAGGGTTCCTGGGTACCCAGCAGCATTTTAGTGAGGGAATGAAGGCTCCAATTTACAATCTGCTACATGTGTGCAATTACCCAGACCACCAACGGTGAGAGAAAAATATTAATCCCCAGGCTTTTGTTGGTCCCTGTTTAAAATGGTCACATGCCTTTCCCAGGCCAGGAGCCTCAGGTTTGTGTGGATCTCTTTGTGAGTTTGCAGGAATGGCACATCTCCCAGTATCAGATATCATCCTTAATTTGTCTGGTCTTCCCTCTGTGAAAGCCATGAGTTTTGAGCCTCAGAGCTCCCCTCCTTGTGGATTTAGGCTTTTGGGAGTGGACCTGCCCTCGTGCAGGAGCCTCTGTGTCCATCCAGGACAACCTCCCTCCGCCGGCCTCGCGCCAGTAGATTTCCTGGCTGGCAGCTTGTGCTGGAAAGTGGTCCAGAATGGAGATAAACCATGGTCTTCGGAGACTGTGAGGATTAAAATGATGCTGAATCCAGTTAGCTGCAGCTCTCTGAACAAGTCTTGGTCACTACCAGATTTCCAGGAGGAAATTTCAGCTGTCACATGTAAACCCCAAATGGTGGTGCAGCCACTCACAGCATTTCTGTGAGTGGTAGCAGAGCCTGCTCTAGCTGGGCATTTATTTTCTGTGATTACAGTTGTATCTCTCTTTGATAAAGCCTGCTTAGCTGCAGTTTCAGCTGCCTTGGGTCAACCTTTGTTTTTTCAAGCCCTGGTACGAGTGAGTTCAAACAATGATAGAGCTTCAACTCTTCTTAGTGTAATTGCCATACTTTTCCAGTTTATTAGTTTCCAAAGGTTGTGCCAAGCTTTTAAAAAAGGTAGGCAGGGGAGCCTCGTCTCCTGCTTATGGCTGGCAGGCTGCCACGCCGGGAGGAATATTGCTGGCTGCTCCAGAAAGGGATTAACATGAAGGCATTTTTCCTGACAGTTAATTTTACATATCACAGTCCCCGTGACTACAGAGAGGCAGGGACAAGGGGGCATCCAAAAAAAAAAAAAAAACCAAAAAACCAACCCAGCCTCGATTTATTACTCAGGTATAAAAACATTTAGAGTAATGAATGAAATCCTAAAGCTGTAAATCTGGAGCTTTAAAATTTAGGTGTGTAGCGTGACGGAGAACAATTTAAACCTTTGGCTCTTTGGGAGAGGTGAGACATTTGGACTTCATTTCACAGCCTGATTTTCATTAACCTGCCTTTTAAGAGTCTTGAATGTGAGAGGTTGGGTCCTCTGCTCCCTGACAGTGATTTATGGCGATATTGTCAAACCTCAGCACCCCTGACACAAGAAAAACATAATCTGCTGCCATGTGATGGCAAGACCCCTTGAAATGCCCCAAAATAGCTGGAGGCCTTGAGAGGTCTGAATTGGGTCTGCTGGCAGCAAGTTTTGGGCCAGAATCTGAAAAATTTGGGGCTTTCTGTTTCTTCCTCTGTTGTGTTAATGATTCTAAGACAGGAAGATAAGCAGGCTGTGTGTTTATTTTCCTCCAAAATCAGTTTGATAAGAGGGTAGTGGGGCTGGCCTCTCCTTCCCAACACACACTAATCTTTATCTGGTTTATGTCAATTTTCTTTTCCCACTCTGCTGGAGTGCTATTTCACTTTTGTAAAGATATGCCAACGTGCCAACCCAAAATCTACCCCTCTTTTGTTAGTTTATTGGATTTTTCCATAAACAACATTCCGAGCACTGGGAGGGAGGAGAGGCAGGATGGAGAGACACTGGGCCACGGGTTCTCCTTCCTCACTGGAGAAGCAGATTCCTGGTTTGAGATCTCAGAGCTGCCTCCTCAGCCCTGCATTTACACCCATCCCTGGTTTTGCACAGCGTTTTCCCCCCCCTCTAACCCCCCTGTTGTGCTTCCCTCGCAGATTATAACGGGAGAGCTCTACCGCATCCACTACCTGAAGGAGAAATCCCGCTCCTTTATCCAGAACCCCTACGTGGCAGCTCTCTACAAGCAAGTGGGCTGCTTTGTTTTCGGCTGCGCCATCAGCCAGTCCTTCACAGACATTGCCAAAGTGTCCGTCGGGCGCTTGCGGCCGCATTTCCTGGCGGTTTGCGACTTGGATTTCTCCACCATCAACTGCGCCAAGGGAGTTTACATCCAGAACTACACCTGCAGGGGAAGTGACAGCAGGGTCCAGGAAGCCAGGTGAGAGCCCGTGGCACCAAAGCCGGGTGTTGCTGCCGCTAAATGTGCCTGGGGTTTCTCTGCCGGCAGCAGAGGACTCAAATCTGAGGCTGAGAGTAGGGTTAGATGGGATGTTAGGATGGAATTCTTCCCTGTGAGGGTGGTGAGGCACTGGAACAGACTGCCCAGAGAAGCTGTGGATGCCCTATCCCTGCAAGTGTTCAAGGCCAGCTTGGATGGGGGTCTGCACAACCTGGGATAGTGAAAGCTGTCCCCACCCATAGCAGGGGGGTGGAGTGAGATTGTCTTTGATGTCCCTTCCAGCAAAACCATTCTAGGATTCTATGAAATGCTGCTTTTTCTGCGAAGGCCATAAATCCATTTTCCAGTGACCAGCAGTTTCCCTTGGGAAGTGTGGCACTCAGCTGAATAACATTTCTTTTCCTTTCTCTTTACTCCTGCACTATTGTTCCCCTGAGCCGCTGCTCACTGTGGGAATTCACCCCCAGAGCTGAGCTCATGGTGAGCAGCCCGAGCTGTCCCGTGTGGCAGAGCAGAGCTGCTCCTCAGGGAAGGCTCCACCACACAGGCAGGGCTGCCAGTGCCTCCCCTTGGAGCTCTGTGGCATCCATCAGATACCCAATTTTGACTTTTCCAGGGGCACATTCCTCATGCTGCAAATAAGTGCCCAGAGAAGTTGCTCTCTTCTCACTTCTTTAGGGTTTCCCTGTTATTTGAGGCGAGATGATGAGTTATTGGGTTATCCTGGAAATAACTGCTGTCCCATGAGTAGGCCAGGAAGGGACAAACAATGCGAGCATCCTGTCCATCCATTCGCTTTCCGCCTCTGCAGCAAGCAGGGTGGATAACAGGGGTTTTATAACCTAGAGAATTGGGGGTTGTGGGTCCCTCTGGTCTGGCACCCTCAGATACCACAGGCAAGTCACCGTATTATAGGGAAAATCATAATATTGGGGATTATACTGGCTGGTTCTGAGCACCTGCTTTGTTTTGCAGGAAATCCTTCTTCTCCGGGCACGCGTCCTTCTCCCTGTACACCATGCTGTATTTGGTGGTAAGTGACCTCACTGAGCTGATTGATCCCCTGCCCCCCTGGCCCACATTCCGTAGCAGTAATGGCGTTGGATGGAGAAGCAGGATGAGCGTTGGACATGGAAAAGTTGGTTGAAAATAAGAGTCTTGAGCTGTTGGTGGGAAGATCCACCCTCTGCTGTGGTGTTATTTAGGATGGAGACTCCTGGCGTGATAGCTGAGCTGTGCGTGCAGCTTTGGGATGTAGCCAAGGTGGCAGTTAAATCCAAATCCTACTAAATTTGTGGATGGACCTGTGCAATTTTGTTCACCCCACGCTGTGGTTTCCACTGAGGAGAGTTTGGGGCGAGCCACAACGTTTCGTGGATGGAGGGGGAGGATGTGCTGCCGTGGCCGTGTCAGGAGGTGATGCCTGGCTCCGAAATGTGCCAGCGGAGCAGGTGGAGCAGCCTCTGCCCTCCTGGTTCCGGAGGGGAGAGCTGGGACTTGTTTTCCTTTGTCAGTGAGAAATGGCTCTGCCTTTCCTGCGCCGGGGCTGGGGCCAGGGTGGCTGCCAAGGTGCTTCCTGCCGGGGCTGTGGGAGGCAGCGCTGCCCACACGGGCTGGACACACACACACGGCCTTCTGGGGAGGGCTGCAGAAGGGTTTGTGTCTGGTTTTCCTTTTTTAAAAGTTACTTATTTCATTAAAAAAATCAAGTTTTGCATTGCTTTTAAGATTTGTGCTCCTCCTCCATCCCCGGTAATCTTGGACTAGCGAGCAGAGGAACAGCACTGATAAAAACATGAAACATGAGCTTTTATCTATGAGCAGTGCACCCCCCCGTCCCTTACTCTCTGGGAAGTGACCACTGCTCCCTCCTGCCTTTTCAGCCTTGGATCCCCCCTCCCTGTGAGCAGCTTCTCTAATTGAATCACTGAGCTTTCCAGGCAGTTGTGGGCAGCATGTTAAATTCTTTCTTTGTTTTCCCTTTTATTTTGTTCTTGGAAAACTTTTGGATTTCTGTAGTGAGCGTTTTGGCCGTTTCCTCCCAGCCGTGTTACGATGAAGAGCTGCCTTGGTGATGCTTCACAGGAGGCTCAGCCCATCGTAAAACTCCCTGAGCTGAATTTGGAAGCCATCGCTCACACAGGCAGACATTTATTTCTGGGGAGGTCTGTGGGCAGTCAGAAGTCAGCCCTGAGATTCTTCTGAGCCCAGCATCTGGGAGCAGCAAGGACTGCCAGTCCCTGTTAAGTTGGGGATGGTTTCTCTACCAGGGCTTGACCCATTTTCTGCAGGGTGCTGGACAAACTTTTTTTTTTTAATGTATTTTTCTAAAAATCCATCTCCTGTGGAGCAGGTGGGAGACAAATGGGAATACAGAGTTTGGGGGGCTGGTGACAGAGACCCCAAAACTGCACAGTGCATTCCAAGCTCCCACAGGATGCACGGAAAACCTGCATGGCTGATTTTCCAGTGGTGCTTTGCACCAACACCTGCTGCTTAATGTTCTTTCTGACTTTGCAGCAGGCTTTAGAAGTGGTATTCAGCTCCTGTGTGATGCTTTGGAGCACAGAGGTGCCTCTGGTCTCTCTTTGCTGCCCTTCCCTGTCCCCATATAGGAACACTTGAGCTGTCAGCAGTCACCAGCCTCTCTCCACGCCCCCTGATCCAGGACAGCAGGCTGCTCCATTTGTCCCTCTCTATGGAGGGGACAATCCCTTTATAAAAATTATTTTAATTTTCAACTTGTCCCAAAGCTGTGATAAGGCTGGTAGCAGGCTGCGTCTGACCAGCTGTCCAGTTGCCTTGTGCCTTAAGAAGTCAGGGAAAATTACATCAAGTGTTTGGTGATGAATTGAAGGGAGAAAAAGGCAACTTGAGACAAGACAGGTGAGGCAACGATCTTAAGGCTCTCTTCCACCTAAATGATTCTGATTCCAGGTGTCTAACAGCACCCTGCTCTCCATCACTCCAGCTCCCTGGTCACTGCCACAGAAAAAGGTCACTTCACAGAAAAAAGGAGGCAGAAAATCTGACACGCTGGAGAGGCCAATAATATCAAAAAATAATTACAAGAAAAAGATTATGGTAGACCAGAGGGATTTTATTTGATGCAAGATAAACCCCACTGTCTTGCCCACCTCAATGAATGAGTTGGGGTTTTGAAAGCCTGGTTAGAAATGTGGCATGCAGCATGCCAGTGCCTGCAGGAGGTGTGCTTGATGGATTTAATCAGGGAATCATCTCAATCAAGACAAAACGGATGCTCCCCTGTTCCTGGGAATTGAGGGCCCTGCCACAGCAGGTTGCTGCCTACACTTTGGATACCAAGAGCGTGCCAGGGGCCTCTGCAGAGTGGGGGTATCTGTGGGGCTGAGCGTGTCCTGCAGAGGTTTGGCAGCTCACTCGTGTCCCGAGCGTGTTCCTGATTGAACAATACTTCATATTTCCAGGATAAGTCACTTCCCGTCTTTCCTGGCGTTCCCTGGCTTCACTCTCGGAGCCCTTTCTGAATTAAAATGTTTTCGAGTTTGCTTCACCTGGGGAAGACGGGTGCCAGAAAATTCCAGTCAGTCTATTAAAAGATCCACGGATTCCCACGCATCCCGCGGGGCTTCGCCTGCACCGTGGGGCTGGGTTTGTCCAGGTATTTAGTTGGGCAGTGGATGAGTGACCACAGGTCTTCCCAGCACAGCAGCAGAGCCCTGTGCTATCCATGGGCTGCTAGCAGGAAAACATTGATAGATGCCAAGCCCTGGAGGGCTTTGAGGGAAAAGTCCCAGGGAAAGGCACTTCCAACACAGTAAAATCCCCTGGGATTTAGTTCTAAACGCTGAGACTTCGGGGCTAAGTTTCTCGCAGCCTTCTTGTCACCAGGAATACTCAATTAACATCAGGCCTTTGTATAAAAAATTTAAAAGGGGAAATTACTCTTGGGTAATCCTCTTTGTCTTAATTTTCCTTGCTTTGTTACTCCTTGGCTGAGCTGTAATACATATTTATAGCAGGCTGAGGAAAGGGGAGGTATGGAAGGAACAGC
Organism: Lycocorax pyrrhopterus obiensis; assembly: GCA_014706295.1. Taxonomy (NCBI): domain Eukaryota; kingdom Metazoa; phylum Chordata; class Aves; order Passeriformes; family Paradisaeidae; genus Lycocorax; species Lycocorax pyrrhopterus. Next base: position 4,350,359 of record JACSVZ010000013.1, read on the forward strand.
TTATTCCACGCAGCCCTCTGGAGCTGACCCACACTTCTTGGTTTTGTTTCTGTGGATGTGGGGGAGTCTTTGCAGGGAGCAATGGATTCTTTCCACTCCTCGAGCATGGGAGACCACAATGCTGATTTATTTGCAGCATGGAGTCGCCTGAAATCACATGAAGGGTGCAGAAGAGCTAAATTTAAATATCAGAAAAGCTGAATTAATATCCTTCAGCAACACTGGCTGATTCTGGATAATATACAAGCAAACTTAATATGTGTCAGTGGGTGAGGCAGAAGATTTCAGGATGGGTTGTGGTGTGTTCTACTGATGTAAATGAAAAAAGCAGAGATGTTGCTGGGTTCGTGTGTCAGAGGGAGTGTGAGGTTTCTTCCTGGAGCTCCTTGCTGGGGGGGTGCCCTGGTGCAGCTGAGCAGTGGTGTGCCCTTGTGAAGGAACCTCTGTGGTGGCTGTGGACTTGGAGTTGAGTTTAGTGGTGACCTAAGGAAATGAATAAACTGGAGTTACCTCAGAGGCCAAGGCTGAGGTGTGAACTGAGCTGCTGAGCTGCTGGGGATATTTCTGATGGGGTGAGAGGGTGCTGTGCACTCAGCAGAGGCAGGGAAGAGGCAAACAGCACATGCTGAGAGGTGCTGACAGGTCTTTGCCCATTTCCTGTCCTTCTCTTCTGTCCAGCTTGGTGCTAAAACCCGAATTCTGCATTCCCCAACCTGCAGCTGGCTTTGTCCAGCCAGGGCAGTGCGTTACACTGGAGCGAGTTTGAGCTGGAGAGGTTTTGGCCCTGTAGCACTTTGGGTACCACTCTGCTTGCAGATGGGGCTGGAGGAGGAGGTCACTTCAGGTCAGACAGCCAGGAACAAGCCCAGCTGTTTCCCAGAAGGAAACTTTAGGTGTGACTAAGGGCTGAGGTTGATGGAGTCCAGCCCTGCGGCGGGGAGAGTGTGAACGGGACGGGGTTTCTGGAGAGCAGAAAGCCCCGGGAGGCTGGAGGTGATGCTCTGAGCCTGTGTCCCCTGCCAGCTCCTCCTCGGTTTGCTCAGAGGTTGTGTGTGGCTGTGGGATGTCCCCACCAGCACTGTGGAAGTCCCCTGGCACAGGAAGAGTGGTGTGATGTCCCTCAAGCCATCTGCTTTGTGGTAACTCAGCCTCTGCCAGGAGACAGCGGATGGGAACTCCAAATAACTCCCACTCTGTGTGATCCCGTTCCATCCACCCTTGCTCCTGTTGGTGCTCCTGGTTTTTGCTGCCCTGCGACGATCTGTGGTGGAAATAACCCTGGTTGTGGTCTTGCTCTTCCACCCCCTCCCGGGAAGAGCTCCATTCCAGCTCCACATTCCCATCCAAATCTGTCAGCCTGTAGCAGGCAGCATTTCAGATTTGCTCCCAGGAGCAAAAAAAACCCAAAACCAAAACAAAATAAAACAACAAAAGCACCTTCATAAGCAGATTTTCAGATAAATTTCCAGGAACTTCCCATTTCTTGGTAATAGCACTAATTCCTGCTTTAGGGAAATTCTGATCCTTTCAGCCCCTAAATTCTGCTTTCACTTTTTGACCTTGTCTTATTAACTGGGATTTTCTTTCATACTGAGGGCAGAGGCAAAGTTTGGAGCACCCGAAGTGTTACCTTGAAAGTATTTAGGGGATCCTGGTGTTTGAGAGCAGCTTTTGTAATACTCCATGTTCATAAAATGCCTGTGGAATATGAGGAGTGCTGTTATCCTCTTTTTTTTGTCCTTTTGAATGGGGAATGAAGAGCAACTTTTCCATGGCCTTTATTGTGGCAGTAAAAGGAACTCAGTTGAGATCCTCACACTGGTGTTGCAGTGTCTGAGGGGCACTGTTCAGGTGGGTTTTAGCCCTCCAAGATGTGCAGGTGTGGGTGTGAGTAGGGTGCTGGGGACTTGGAGGACACCCAGCACACCCCATATGGTGCCACACTGCTTTTTACTCCTTTTCCGGGGCTAAAGATTGCACGTGAGGGACACAGCCCAGCCCCAGAAGTGCCTGCTTTGTTGTGTCTTCAAACTTGCTGTTTGCTTTCTATTGCTGATTTTTAATTGATGCTTTGCACCCTCACCTCTAGGTGACCTGTTCAGTCCAGGCTTGTGGGATGGAATGATTTGAGGAGATGTCCAGACTGTGCAAAAGTGACAAATGTCAGATTACCCAGCAGCAAATTTCCTTCTTAAGGGATTTGATGGGACAAAGACACAAGATTAAAATAAAGCATCAGGTTTCAAGTCTTCCTGGTAGAACTGAGAGTGATGGTTTATAATAAATAATACTGGAGCTGTTTTTGCTCTGCAGCAGCAGCGCACTGGAACCTGAGTCTTGCACTGTCACCTGGGCTGAGGTGAGGCTCTTGAACATGAAAATAGAATCATGGAATGGTTTGGGATGGAAGGGATCTTAAAGGTCACCTATTTCCAGCCCCCTGCCCTGGGCAGGGACACCTCCCACTAGACCACGTTGCTCAGGGCTCCATCCAGCCTGGCGTTGGACACTTCCAGGGATGGGGCACCCACAGCTGTATCCTGCCTGCACAGTTACCCTCTGGGGCAGAAGTTGGGTGCCCAAAGACCATGGCAATGAAAATTATCATCCCAAGCTATAGAGAACCAGCCCAGTGGTCCATGTGCTGGGCTGCATCAGCGTGGGCTTGCTGTGGGAGCTGAGACTCACCCCGTAGCTCTGCGTGCGCGAGTTTCCGTGGTGTGGGGTGTGGGATGTGCTCCATGGGGCCGTGGCTCCGTTCCCAGGCTCGGGCTGGTTTGCAGATACATTCCCCAGAATCGCCATGTGCATTATCCAGCACCGAGCTGGTTTGGTGCTGCTCCCTTCCATGTTAATTGGCTAACAATCTGGATAATTTGGAGCATCTGCTCCATTCGGATGATGCAATGTTTCGTTTCTTCTGAAGAGCCCAGTGTGTGTTCTTTCCAAAAAGGGGCAACTACAATGTCTGTGCAACAGCCAAACATACTAAATTGGCCAAAATGATGCTTCCCTCTTATCAGCTTCCCAATTAGTTCTGCTTTTATAGATCATTTTATGCTTTTATGTTGTCATTAAGTTATTTGTGGTTTCAGGGAACCCAGCGAGAGCTTCATTCCCTTTCACATCAAGGCGGTGCAAACTGCTCTGGATGTGTAAAAGGGATCATAAATGGGGAGTAAACCCCTTTCCAGCCCTCTGATGTAGCAGAGCCCCTTGCAGGACACTGGGTCTGACTCCAGTGCTGCATTTAGGAACAGGCAGAGCAGAGCTGCCGGGCTGAGCCCACAGGCAGCGGGGCTGAGCCGCAGGAGCTGAGCGGCATTTGCCACGCACTTTCACACCCTTTGAGCCTCTCTGCTCCCCAAGCCTGGAGGCTGCTGCGGCGTCCCTCCCTCCCCACAGCCTTCCTCCCTGCGCTCATCCACGGGCAGGAGTTGCTGTTTTCCTGCCCTCTCTTCCCGCCCAGCTTCCCGGTTCCCACAGGAACCGGCCGTGCCCGGCAGCCAGAACGGAAACGGGCCCGAGATAGTCACGGCAGGGCTACAATGTCTGCTTGACATCACCTCAACGTCGTCTTTTTGGGCTGAGCCAGGGCCTTGCTTGTCATTCCCACCCACTGAGGGAATTCCCAGGCCGTGGAGTGGGGCAGCTGCTCCCTGCTTTCCTGCAAACCCCGGGGCTCGGGCTGGGAAACGTGGTGGCAGTGTTAGAGGGTGGCATTGTGCACGTCGCCAGTGGTTGTGGCCATGTCTGGGAGTTCTCGTTCTCGGGATGGTTCTGGAGGTTAAGCGTGCTGCATGGACTCTTCTTTTTCCTCTGAGAGATGCTGTGAGTCCTAAATACCCCAGATTTGGGACCTTGTTTTTGTTATGCACTAAATAATGCTGGGGGGGAATTTCTTTACTTGGATGTGGTGCTGTGTGGAGGCTGAAGCAGAACTGGGATGCAGGGTGTCCCAATCCCCTGGTGTGGACTCACTGGGGGGGGTCTGTGCCCATCCACCACTGTCCTCATCCTCTCCATGGGTTAAAAATCCCTCCAGAGCCCACACATGTGCAAGGAGCATCCTTCCTTTTTGACAACTCCCCTTCCTTGAGCCACAGGGCCGTGGCTGCCCCGCAGCCACCGCCACAGAGCAGTTGCTGCTGCATTTTGGGCAAATTAACACAACCTTTTTTCTTTTTGTTTTGTTTGTTTCCCTCTCTTTCCCCCAGTTTTATCTGCAGGCCAGATTCACGTGGAAGGGGGCCCGCCTGCTCCGTCCCCTGCTGCAGTTCACCCTCATCATGATGGCGTTCTACACCGGCCTGTCCCGCGTGTCGGACCACAAGCACCACCCCACCGACGTGCTGGCAGGCTTTGCACAGGGAGCCCTGGTGGCTTACTGCGTGGTGAGTGTGGAAAACAGGGCAGGAACGGCGCTGGGAGGGTCCTGTGGGAATAGCAGTGCCTTTGCAACCCACCAGTTCGGCTCAGGTGATTCCCTGCTGCAGCTGGGGATGCGGTGGGAAGCACTGAGCTGCTTGGTCCGGGCAGCTCGGGGCACTGGGAGGATGTTCAGTCAAGGGAGAGCATTTCCCTCTCTACCAGCAGCTTTGGCTTGTCCAGCTGTTCTCAGTTAGGCTCGTTAGCAAGGTTTTCCACCAGGAGCTGAGCAGAGAGTCTGGGGTGGTGGGGATTATGGCTGTTCCCCACACAGTCCGTCCGAAAACTGGGGGCAGCCCGACGAGGGAAGGCAGACTGCTGGTGGATTTTCATGGAGCAAAAGGGCTTTTGAGAAAGTGCCCAGCAAAAGCTGTGCCCACTTCTCTTCAGCTGCTGGGCTGGTTCTCGTGCCACTTGCTCTCCAAAGGGTGACCTGGTTGCACAGCCCTGTAACTGGAAGTGACACATGAAGATGTTTTAAGTTGGCAGGATGGGGGGCACCAGGTCAGGCAGCTGCCTCAGACACAAAGGAACTGGGGGCTGTGGTGGTTTCTGTGCCTGTGTGAACTCCTGAAAGCAAGATTTTAACAGCTCACCACTTTTTGTGGGGTTTTTACTGTTTTTTTGGGTTTTTTTTTTTTTAACTGTTCTAAAAGTAAATCAGCCTTGGGAACAAGGAGTTAAGTTCACCAATGTTACATTTTGCAGAGAGAGAAAATAGGTTATTTATGTACTTCCCACTCGTTGATAATATTCCAAAGCCGAAACAGAAATGTCATTGTTGGGACGTTTTCATGGAGTATTATTAACTCTGTGAGCAGTGGCTGTTGGGTTTTGCCATTGCCTGGTGCCGATGTCCCACGCAGGGCAGGCAGATCCCGAGGGGGAAGTGGGAGAAGTGTGTGTGTCTTTGTGCTGGGAAGTGGGATAACAGCCATAGGGAAGGGGAGTGGGGACCAGGCAATCCATCCTGGATCCCAGAAGGACAATAGCTCTCCGGATGCTTGGGATGGGTGTCCGGATGCTTCCTGGCTGGGACGAGCAGCAGGCCTGGCTGTGCCCTCCCAGCCCTCCGGCAGCTGGAAGCTGTGCTGGGAAGGGGAGGCTGTGGCAGGGCTGGGATAGTTTTCCTGTGTCATAGGAAGCAGCTGCCTGGAGTTTCCCAGGCAGGCTTGGGTTTGCCTGCGAGCCTGGGGCAGCCTGAGCTGCTGTCCCAGCCCGCTGGTGGAAGGGGCAATTGTGTCCAAACGCTTTGCAGGAAGGGTTCCATGACCTGGAACATCTCGGGACGTAGCAGGGTGTGAACCTAGCTCTTGTCCCATCCCCTCAGCCTGCAGAGCACCACCAGAGTGCTGTTCTCCAGAACCTGGCTTTGCTGGTAGGAGCCTTTGCCTAGGAGGACCTGGCAGACTTTCCTCTGTTTTGGGAGGTGGCAGCAAGGGGCAAGAGGAAGAGTCATCCCGAAACACCCTGGAGTTTGCACTGGAGGAGCAGTTCAGCAGCTTTTTGCTGCAATTCCTGGGATGTCCTGGGGGTTCTTGCCCAGCTCTCCCACACGGGCTGCTCTGAAACAGAGGGAAGGACCTGGAGACTCATCGCCTCCAAGCCTGGGTGCTCCCTGCCACCCCTTCCCCCAGCAAAGCCCTCAGGGTCCACCCTGGTGATACTCAAGGGCTGTAAAAACACCACAGTTATCAGGCCATAATTTTCAGTAGAAACCAATTGTGGATTTCGTCTCCGAAGCCTGCCCAAGCTTAAACCCAGGTCATGCTGCAGCAGACACGTTTGTCTTCCAGTGCCTGAAATAACAAGCAGAAGACATTAATGTCAAGCACTTCCAGCTGATGAAACATTCAGACTTGGACCCAGGGTGAAATATGATGAGGATTTCTCAAATAGAAATAGTTTTTATGCGCCTTGTAGGCAGCTTGCTGTGTGTTGTGTGGTTTATGTCTCATCTGAGGGAGAGGGAAGAGGGGAGATGTCAGAAGGACATGCTCCCAGTGTTGCTCTGGTTAGCTTAGATGAGTTGTTTTAACCTCTCTGTATAGGATTAAAAATTGCTTCAATATAATGAAAAGTAATGGGAATTGTTGAGTGGGAATGTAAGATATTGGCTTAAAATGCTCTCAGTCTTCTCCCATCAAGTTTTCTTTATGGGTGGAGAGCACCTTCTACAGGAAATGGAGCTAATCCAAGTGAAAAACTTAGCACGTTTATTAGTCCTTTTTTGTGTTAAACAGTTCAAGCATTAGGAGGATTTAACACACTTTTAACCCCCAAAGATCACGTTTCATGATTCCTATAAATGTTTATATAACCTCCAGCCATGTTAAAGTGAAATACAGTTTAAAGAGAAATGAAACCTCTTAACCAGTCTCTGAATGAAACCCTGAAAAGCAGCACAATGAAAGCTAAAATACCCAGGATGACACTCCACCATAACTCATCCCTGTCAAAAATAAGGACCAGACTCAAAGCAATCCCCATATGCTTCTTGCACTCAGCAATCTCCTCCCCTAAATTGATTTGTCATGGCTATCTTGGTGTAGAAGCTGGACACCTTTTTGATTGAATCCAGCTCTCAGAGGTGGACAAATGAGTGAGATGGCACCAGAAATGCACCAAACCAGACAAATGGGGGGTTTACAGTCATTAACAACCCAAAAGAAAACCAGTGCCAGAGCAGTTCAACATGTTTTTGCACTGTGATGCTGCAGCAAGGGGCCAGACTCCAGCTTGTGATCCTCAGGAGCATCAGCTGGATCCTGTTATTTACCCAAAAGTACAAATGCTGCCACTTGGATGCCCTGTAAACAACTTTACCAGCTCTGTCACCCAACCAGACAGCCAGACACCAGCACATTCACCAAGAAAAGAACTGTTCTATAAATCAGCTCCTTCTCTGCTTTTCCACAAAGTAATAAAAGCTGAGCTCAGCTTCCTGCATCCCTGGTTACAATTGCAGGAGTAAATTGCTGCTTACAGCAGCTTCGCTGTCTGCCCAGCTTGAGCCTTATCTGCTGTGCTGATAGGGGCTTGCAAAAGTTATTTCCAAGGACAGCTCGACCTGCTGCACAGGGCTCTGGGTAGCTAGAAAATGTGGAGATGCAGGTGGGGCAAACCTTTGATTCTTCCCTGGAAGTAGTAATCTAATGTTATTCCTTTGAGCACCTTGGAGTTATTTTTTCCTCTGATTTATTTGGGTGTTTAAATGTTGCATTTGAGTACTGTGGGGGAAAACCCAAATGTACTGCTGATTCCTACAGCCACGTGCTGCTCATCCTGGGATTTCAGCTCAGCAAACCCGTGGCTTTAGTCCAGATTATTGAGGTTTAAGGATTTCTGGGGTGAGCCGTCAGATTTGGGCTGGGAGAGGCAGTCAGTGGCAGGACGGAAGTTTGGGGCTGTGGTGCCAGGTGACAAAATGATGAATCCTTGCCACTTCTTGCTCCATCCAGAGGATCTGTGCTGTCTGACTCTTTTCCCTTCTGGCACGGGGCTGAGGTTTGGCAAGGGTGAAAGTGCCCCAGTCCTGGAGGGCTGATAAGCTTCGTGCGGCCGCTGCCAAAGGAGGATGTGGAAGTTTCCTCCCAGCACTTTGTTTCTTATTGTGTTGCTGCCTTCCGAAATTGCCAGGCACTGGCTTTTTCACATCCGGGAGAGGGGTTACATCACGGGGTATTTAGGAAGAAGGAGTCAGGAATAGCTCCTCCTCTCCTTAGCCTTTGGCTTCCACCAGACCCCAGCTCTGTCTTGGTGCCTTGGTGGGGCGTGAGGAGCATCGCTCACCCTTGACTCTCTGCTGAGAGCTTTTAACACAGCTTTGATTTGAAAGCTTTTAATTGCCTACCTGATGTCTGGCTCAGTGAATTGTTTCACACCAACTCCGTCCCTGAAACCACTCAGGATGAGTCAGGCCAGCCCTTTGGAGACCTTTGTTATTTTATTGGAGTGCAGGCCGTGGATCTGTTTCCTGGCTTTTCAACCCGTTCAGCAGAGGTCTGGGTGTTGCACTCAGTGATTACGCAGTGAGAAATCAAGTTGTCCTCTCATGTTTTTACACTGTTTAGTGAGGGCTGAACCTTTTTCTCTCCTGTACAGAAAGGTGGTAGCAGGCACTTGGGATTTCACAGCTGTTACAGGCAGGCATTCAACAAGTGCCATTTTCACAGCTTAAAGAAGTGTATATATTCTGTAAACCAACTTTTTGAACAAAGCATCACCCACTGTGGCTAAGTTTGCCTTTTCCACTTATTCCTACAGGTGTTTTACGTCTCAGATCTCTTCAAGCCCAAGACAAAGACTTGCCTGCCTCCACCTCCCATCCGGAAGGAGATCCTTTCACCTGTGGACATCATTGAGAGGAATAACCATCACAACATGGTGTAGAACTTCGAGGAATCGGATGGGTGTTGTATTTTAAACTTTTTTTTTTTTTTTTTGCAAAAAAAAAGTGACTGCTGACAGCAACTACCTGCTGCTCTCAAATCTCATCAGACAGTAGAATGTAGGGAGAGACTTTCTTGCCCGACCAGTAAAGTCTTACTCTGTGGTCTTTTCAACTTGCGACATTTGGATGAAAGGGGTGGTGGTGGTGGTCAACTAAGGCAAAGGCGACAACGAGAAAGGAAAGAAAACCCACACAACACAAAAAAGCCGAACAAACAAAGAGAGGTGCCGGAGTTCTGGATGTGCAATTGGTTTGAGTGTTCATGTTGTAGTGAACGCCAAATTGTTCCTAGCCCAATGAACACTAAGGGATTTTTGGAAAGCTGACCATCCTAGATTTTTTCTGACTATGAAGATTTCCAATGCCTGCGAGAAAAAAAACCAACTCACGACTAAATTGTATAGCACTACGTATGAGCAACAGCACTGAGTCAAGATCTGGGATTGGTTTGTAAGAGTTGCTTTTTTCTCTTTTTGATCCTAGTTTATTTTTGCCTCCTCTCTTCCATACTGTGACTTAATTTAGAAGAAGCTTGCCCAGTCCACGATCTCCGAAGGGTCTCTGTTCTCTCTGCTCACACTACACACCTTTAACGAGCGGCCCCGAGACGCGCAGTGAGGCCGGAGAGCTCCTTCCTCCACGCAGAGAAGCCACATTTCTTCCTCCCCGCTCACTCCCTGGTGACGGCTCATCCCACCCGAGCCCCGCTAAGTGAAAAGAGCATCCTCCACTTCCCGGCCATCCCCTTTCCCCCCCAAAAAAATCCCAGCAGGTTTTCTGTGCGCCCGCCCGCGGGAGCCGGCGGTTTGCGCGAGGGGAGCGGCGGCTCTGCCGAAGACTCGTTCGCACTACGACCCCGGGGCTGAGTCCCGGGGAAACTTTTATTCTGCAGTTTTGGGACGGGCTGCTGGGCGGCACGTCCCGGCCTGGGTGTCAGTCAGTTTGTGCATCCCCTCCTCTCCTCCTCCTCCTCCTCCTCCCCGGGGTGCGCCCTGGGGTGCGCCATGGCAGTACCAGGTCCTGTGCTCCGCTGGGTCACTCCGGTGGGAAATCAGCTGTGCCTCTCTTGGGTATGATGGTGAATTTTTTTTTTTTGCCCAGAAGCCACAGGTCTTTGGTTTGCAGCCCTTCCACGAAGCGCGTTTGCAAAGGGATCCCGCAGAACACGCAGAACGGCCATTTGCACATCCTTCTCACAGAATCCGTCCTATCATTTCAACTTATAGCAAGCTATGATTTTTTTTTTATATTATAAATATTATATAAATAATGTATAAAACCTTAAAAATTAACTATGTAAAATATTATTTCTGAAACAATTTTAGATATATCCACTATGACTATAAACTGTGTCCTGACCTGTGTTATTTACATTTTGCTGCTTAAAAAAGCATTGAATTAATTTTTTTATAGTCGACTAAAATATTGTAGTTCTGTGGTAGTAATATTTTAATGAAAATAACTACAATTAGAGACATTTGTATAAAAAAAAAACATATTAAATTGTCTGTATTTTTGTAATGTTCCATTTTGTAAAGAGAAGAATATTCAAAGACTTTTGTAGAATACAAAATTGAAGTTTGTATCTGCGAAATTATTGCTGTATAAATGTGCTTTTTAAATAAAAGCTCATAACACAACTAAACATCCCGGTGCAAGTTGCGTTCTGTCTTTGGTTGCCCTTTCCTTGCCAGAGAAGCAGGGTCCTTGCCCAGGGGGACGGCTTGGGGGTGTGATGTGGATGCTGGATGACATTTTGGGATGTGATGGCACCGGAAGGCAGCTGGATAAAAAGGACCAGATGCCACTTTCAGTGGGAGTGATGAAGGTCCCACCAGCTCCTGGCTGGGGGCACTTAAGGGTTTGCATTGATCTTCTCTTTGCTATGCCCAGTCTGTAAGCAAATCCCGTTTTACCTAGGGCATCCATTTTTCTTTAGCAATCTTACAAGCCTTAAAGAAATACTATTGAAATAAAATAAGGTCTGAAGAGCCACAGCCCAGCTGCTGGTTCTCCTGGACAGCCCCTGCCTAGGAGGGCTCCCAGCTACGCTCTGCTCAAACGCCTTTCCCATGAAAAGCAGACACCTTGCAGCTGAACCAAAACCTTGCAGCTTGCTGGGTTGCAAATGTGGGTGGAAGGGGAAAGAAGAAAAAAGAAAAAATCCCACAACAGCATGTGCTCAGAGAGGCACATGTGCACAGCACACAGTTATGAGGCAGCCTGGATTTTTTTATTATTATTTTAGGGGGTTTTTTTTATTATTATTATTGTTTTTTTCCTCCTCCTACAGAGGCAAATGAACTTGGTGATGGTGACACACGGTCAGAGCTGCGTTTCGACCACTCCTTCTGTGAACCACATCAGCGAGATAACACGGCACAAATAATATGCAAGAATGCATGACAGGAAGCAAATACCACATCAAACTGCAAAGAAGGAGCAGGTGGAAATTAAGCCAGCAGAACTGAGCTAGCACTTGCTATTATTATCCTAATTAGAAGTAAAATTTTATTACGCGTGGAAAAACTTCGTAAACCTGCACCTGTCCTAAACGCAGAGGGAGTTTTCATGGTGCCACGTGTGATCTGAGCCTGAGTGTTTGGGGGCTGAGTGTGTTGCAGAGGTGAGACTTCAGCTTCGGGGCAATGGCTGTGAGGACAGACTCTTAATCCCCAGTTTATCTCCAAAATGCATCGCCTGGGTCTAAGTAACCCCCACGGGAGAAGGAAACACTGCCCCATCTGCCTGTGGAGCCCTTCATGTGCAGAGCCAGCCCCAGTGCAGCAACCACTGGGCTGGGAAAAGTGTTTGCTTGCATCTTAACCCCAGCTACTTGGAAAAAACCAGGAATACAGATGTCTGGGTGAAAGAGGAGGGCTTGGAGAAGGGTCAGAGGGGAAGCGGCACAGGAGGCGATAAGAGCCCAGGCAGGGCAGTGGGGCCAGCGAGTCACAGGATCTCACTCAGGATGTGTGGGTCAGCCTGAGGAGAGGGAGAAAAGGCCACAGATAAACCTATGGAAGGCAACAGGGTCAAACTTTATAGTGTGGGGCTGAGCATCAGCATTGCCAAGTCCTATTTGTGGCTGAGCGATGGTCGTTTCCTCCTCTGCTTCCTGCCTGCCTCTCCCCTGCTGTCCCTTTCCATCCCATCCTGGGAAGAAGGTAAGGGCAGCTTTGCATGGCAGCGTGTGCTGGGTGGGTGGGTGCAGCTTTGCTGGGGCTCACCCCTACTCACTGCCTGGGGATTAAGAGAAGTGATCATTTCTGGAAGCATGGGTGGGAAAAGGCAAGATCCACAGGGACCTTTGTTGGCTAGCCAAGCACAGAGGAACGTTTCAGAGTTACAGGAGCAATAAGGACTGATTTTAAGTGAGCATTTCAATGAAACCCCACGGAGGAGTGAAAGCCAAAGGAGCAGAGTTGTAGGTGCCACAAACCATGAGTACGGTGGCAGGGTGTGTCTACTGCCATTGCTTCCTGAGGGGCAGGAAGGAAGAGAAAATAAACAGGTGAAATGGAAAAAAAAACCAAACCCATCTGAGCTCTGTGGTCCTGAGGCCACCACTTTCTGCAGTGTCTGCAGGTGCAGCTGGAGCTTGCACTTTGCACTGCTGTGCTGCTTGCTCCTTCCTGCTGGGATGCTGAGCAGCCAGCAGACTTTGGGGTTCGCGTGCTGCCGCTCTCTGCAGCTCTCCCGAGGAGGCAGACGGGTGTACAAACCCAGATGCACTCATGCAAACAAGACGTGTTGCTGGAGCCCGGGGCTGGATGCTGGTTGTGGCCTTCAGTGCTGCAAACCCTGGGCTCTGCTCATGCTGATGCTAATCAGGGGCTGCGGAGCACCCAGCCGTCTGCCTTTGATGCTGGGGCCTGGCTGGCAGAGCCTCTCTGCACAAGGGGCCGTTCTGGTCAGACCTGTCTTTTTTTGCACCGAGACCGGTTGAACACGTTTTCAAAGGCAGGGATTCGTGCGTGCACCTGACTGCCATGGGAGCAGGTCTTTTGTTCCAGGGGAAGGGAGGTTTACGCAAGCCCCAGGTCCGGCCGCCCCGTGTCTCGGTGCATCTAAACAGCTTCACTCAGCAAGAATGCCTTGGCAGCCTGCAGAGGCTGGGGCTGTTGTACTTCTGCTCAATGATTTTCGGATATGAAGCTCTCAATCAAGGGAGGGGGAGGGAGGAGATTCGCCCCACAAGCAGAGACCTGTTTTCCTCGTGCTCCGAGCCTGCCCTTGTTTTGGGTGTCCGAAGGTTTCACCCAGCTCTTTGTGAAGCCAAAACCAGCGTTCAGCCGTGGAGCCAGAGGATGTGTTGGGCTGAGGTCCTGCTGCACAGGGGGGCTGATGTCAAGCCCACATCCATAGCTGGGGTGCAGCACAGCTGTCCCTGGAGCCAGCACCCCACTTCAGCTGCATTTTTCCCCTTATTTTTGCCTTGGCACACCCCCTGCCGTCATCTACCCTTCTCCTCTCAAAAGGTGAGCAATTCCTCCCTTATGTTTTACGTTTTCCTCTGGACACCAGATCAGAGGTTCAGATTTTTAGGAATGAAGCGAATCACTTGCCTCCTGGCTTCTGTAAACATGGTCTGTACACCTGCCCACAGAGAGGAGCTACTGCCCATCTGCTCCAGACTTTCCTACCCTTGTTCCTGCGTGCCAGGTGATGCTCTGGGCACAGCCCTGACTGCTTGGATTACCAAGCAAAACTGAACAGAAGTTGTCACCTCCACCGAAGGAAGCAGAAAGTAGAAAACAACCTCCTGTTGACTCAGCATGGGGGGGGGAGGAAAAAGACACACAAACAAACCCCAAAACCCAACAACTTTCAATCATCACCTTTGCACGCCACCCCCACTGGCACCAGCCGGCGCAGGAGTGCCTGCGTTAGCTTGTCTCGAGTTACAATTTCCTCGGGGCACGGACTACACCTATGTGTGTGTTTGGGTAATAATGATCCGACTGGTTGTGATGAATCCCCACCTCATCCTATCTGTAGCTAGAAGGGAGCGAAGTCACCGGGAACATCTCCCAGTTTCCTTAGAAAGTCTCGTTCAGCGAGTTCCTGCCCTGCCAGAGCCGCTGAGTGCCACCGCGGCGGCACCTCGCAGGCAGCGCTGCTTTTAATATATAGTGCTGTGGCCTCGTGGAGCGTTTAATTCTTGTCTTGAGTCCAGAAAATAACCGTCTTGGCTGATTTATTGATTTATTTATTTGTTTATTTTTCGTTTCTCATCAGGTGACTCTCAGCGCCGCGTTTCGGGACACGTGAAGCGCGAGGCTGCCGGGTAATTCAGCGCTGGTGGCCAAGGGCTGAGCACCTGCAGCGTCTGAAGGCATGAACTCTGCGGGGTTTGATCTCGCTTTGTGCAGAGGGTTCATAACCAGCTGGAACAATGGGCTATTATTTAAGAAAAACACCTTTTAGTGTTTCCACGTGTCAGCAGAAAGTTGAGGAACAGAACCACCGAAACACCAAACTGTGTGTACGCACACATCCACGGATGGGATAAGTGGGAATTGTGGTGGATTCAGCTCGCTCCTGAAGTCTTTGAAATGCTTCAAAATATATCAAAACTTGAAATAATGTGACTTCTCTTTCCCACCTGAAAAATGATTAAATTGAAACAAAGCCATCACTTTATTTGTACAGGAACTGGTGCGAAAAGCTTGGCTTTCCCACCGCACTTTGACATCTCCATTTCCAGGTGGGTGGTGTGAGTGAATGTGAGCTGATGTCAGCCTGAGATATAAATTAAATAAAGGAGCATTTAATTCTTGCTAGGCTGATCTCTCCACCGGAGAAACATCAGGAATCGAGCAGAAAGAATGGTGCTGTTTCAATAAGGAACTCAGAAAGAAAATAAAGTGTTAAGAAGAGAATAAAATCTAAAAAAGAAACACTCTTTTTATCCGAAGTAGAAAGGCAGCCAGATCTCCTGTAAGCACCATCTTTTCAAAGGGACCTGCCTTCTGCACAAGTGAGTAATTTGCTTATTTTCAAAGAAATTTTAGTGATGTTGAAGGCAAATTAATAACACTGCTCCAGCCTCCCAGGGCTTGTCTGAACAAGAAAAGTTGTTAATGTTTAATATGAGGTAAAATTTTAATCCATTTCAATAAAGAGTGTAGATATTCTTAGTTCATTTTTAAGCAGGATTAGCCGTGTTTACCTCAAGTCAAGTAAGCACAAGTATAACGTCAACTGATATAAGCCTTGCTTAAATTAAAGGAAGAATAACTACCAAGGCTTAGGGGAGGGAGGGAAAAGCCCATTGAAGCTTTTATTTAAAACAAAAAATGGGGATTTTTTTTTTCCTTTACAAGGTATTTCTTTCCATGGGAAAACAATAAAACCCAGAAAAAGTCTATGAAAGTTTTGCTTGTAAATGATGAGATGGTTGCAGCTGAAAAAACACTGCTTAATTCAGGAGAGGTAATTCTTTTCAGCAGGGCCAGTCAAAGCACCCCCTTGGATGGATCTGGGGGGAGTCTGGGCCTGTTAGATGTGGCAGTTCGAACTCACCCTTCCAAGAGTCACCAGCACCGACCATCAACAAATTAATGATGCTCCAGCCCTCTCCAAGGAATCATCCGGCAGCTCTTAGATTTAGCCTTGTAGCCTATGGCCAAGGTACTGCAAGTCCTTTAGGAAGAAATCCAGGCTCAATGTGAAGGTGCCAGATTAAATTGGATTTACCACATCCCTTGGCCAGCTGTCCCACCAGCTCGTTGGCCTCACTGTTAAAAACATGTTAATACTTCCCTTGGTTTTCATTAATAACTGCTTCTGTGTTCCCATGCCCCATATCCCTTTCCTTTTATTTATCAAAAAAAAAAGGGCTTTTTCTTATTAAATTGTGCCATTTTCCCAGAGCTGAACCCCCTGGTTAACTTTTCATGGGGTTTCCACACAAATAATGCTTCTCGGTTTAAAACTTGCTCAGGTTTTTTCTTCCTCTACAAGAACATAAGAAATGCTGCAAGTTAACACAAAGTCAGTGGGGAAGGGACCAGCTGGGGACCAATTTTCCTTTGCACAAGCAATTAAGTAGGAGCACCTTCTGCTTGTAGGTCAGATTTAATCTGATGCCCTTCTAGAGGAGAGATTCCTTATCAGGTCTTAACCCCTCCACCTTCCAGGCCCTGGGAGAATAAAGGCTTGACAGCATTCGCCCTCCTTCAGCCTTCTTCAGTCAGGCATCTTATCTGCCATACCTGGGGGTACTTCTGAACTCTGGGCGCTCCTGAACAGCAGATAACCCTGCCCATGGGGTTTTCTGTAGAAAACTGCAGAAAAGGCCCCTTCTAAAAGTGAACATGAATGACTTTCAATGTGTAAGATGAGGTTCACCAAGCAGTGTTGAGGGTGGGCAGCGTTTCCAAGCTCGTGTGGGGTGGGATAAATCACTTTATACTTGGTATAAGTTAGGTAGGACACTGTTAGACGGGTAAACTGGGTCACCATGAGTTAGGGTTGGGTGTATTTAGCAAAAATCTTCGAGGTTTGAAGGTGAATCCTTGGGGTGATGTGAAGCTGCAGGATCAAGTCATGGAAAGAAGGTTCTGTGTGGATTGACAGGCACCTTAAAACTCACACAGCACAGCTGTGCCTAACCACCTCAGCCTTCCAAAGGAGCCACAAAGGAACTGGAAGTTACCTCTGTGCTAAACTCTTGCACTGCAGCGGATGTTCCAGCAGAGACAAATGCAGGTGTGACCTTGCAGTGAGATCAGAGCAGCACCCTGGGCTGAGAGCGAACAACTGCACAGACGCCAGGGAATGTGAGCCGAACAAAAGGCTGCAGGACACCTTCCACCTGTGCTGCCAGGCTGGAGGGGTGAGGGGAGGGATGCTAAACACAGGCTTACATCTTCAGTTTCATTACTTATGGGCAAGGTATTCAAATAACTGTGTGCCTGCTCCCTGCCTGAACTGGCATGAAAATAGAAAGACAATTGCCTGGCTGAGCTCTTGGAGGAAGATTTGAATAAAGAAGGCAAGTTGACTGGAGGCACTAAGCCATGCATGTCTTATCTTGCAGCGAAGCTCTGCAGAAGCAGCCGGGCTAGGCACCGAGCAGGTGGATTAACTGTTCAGGGGAGAGACATGGAAAGCAGCTTTCTTGCAGAGCAGGTCTCCACACAAATAAGTCCGAGGCAGCGTGGATTAGTGCTTAAACTAATGAACCAGCCGCCAGACCTCACTGGGAGAAGATATTAGCACATAGCGGGACAGCCTTCGACAGGCTGGCACCTCTGCACGCAGCCAGAGGCTCTGGGAGAGAACAGCCTGCCTGTAGCCAGCCTCCCAAAAATACACATTGTGCTTTAATGGGAGCCTAACACAAACATTGCCAGCGCAGGACCTGTAATGAGCTTCCAGTTTGCCTCAGGACGTTTTCTCCCAATTTGGTTGTATTTATGAGCAGCTATTTTTGCTTAAGTAGAGAAAGGGGGAAAAAATGGCATGGGCAGAGGTCCACTTGCCCCTGCACCCACAGTGGTAGAGGGGTGACCTTTTCACGTCCACTCATCAGCTGTTGTGCCTTATTTTTTTTTGGGAGGGGAAATATATACATTTTCACAGATAAAAGCCAGGCAATCAAGGGGTTTATTAAACAGAAAATGAGCATAAGAACAAAGAGAGGCAAACCTAAGGTGCCAAGGTGAGCAGGAGTGGGTTGAGGTTGGGGCGTGGAGGTGGGTTTGGCTGTGAAGCAGTCATCCTGCTCCACCCATGGAAAACCTTTGGTGGGTGGGTTTGGGTTCTCCAGGAAAACCCGCCCCGGTTTCAGGAGTCAGAAGGGAAGTGTATCCCCAAGGGGCACCCCTGTGGCATTTCTCCCCATCTGCACTATCAGCCAAGGTAGGTAACCCTGTGAGGGGGAAGCCAATCTGCTGATATTTCTACTTGCCAAAAATGCTTGGGGTTTCTCCTCGCCATTCCTCACTTTATTAAGGTGGCTTTGAGTTTGGGGTTTTCCCTTGAGAAATTCCAGTATTTCACTGTGTGCTATTAACTTTTTTTTTTTTTTCCATGGAATGGGAAATTCCAAACAATCCCCATTAGGAAACGTCAAACATTTTCTGTGCAAATCTCTTTGCCCATCTAGTGCAGCCCCACATAGCTCCAGACACTTATCATAGAAGAAGTGCCCTTGACTCCAACATCACTTACAACCTCAAAGCAGCCAAGGAACACATTTTTCTTTCCTTTAGTGCTTCTAGACGTGGTATGAGAAGGAAAACAAGATTAGTTATTTTAAAGTGTGGTGAGCTCGTGCTCACCGACAGCAGCCGTGCGAGTGCATTTGCTTACCACCATCCTGTGAGACACTGCCTGGAGTGTCACTCCTGAGCTCAGGAAAACTTGGTCCTCCTGGCACTGCCGCTGGGTGCCTCAGCAGGGATTACCTGTCTCCTTCTCCCCTCGGGCTGTGCTAATCGATCCTCAGGGTTTAGAGGATGCTTAGCAAAGGTGAGGCCATCCCCAGTGCTAAAGCCTCCGGCGAAGGTGCTTTTGCTGTAACAACCCATTTCCTCCCCCTAGAGCAATGCAGGGAGCTAAAGTGGGAGCAAATATTCCAACAATAATGAAGGGATGGGGTTAAAATGACTCCTCCAGTGACGCAGGTCGCCCAGCTCCCGGTTTCAAGTTTAGTTTGCTGTGCAGCATATGCCAAGCACCTACAGACCTCTGTGAATCTCGGGGGTGTTCTGTGAGGTTATTCAGGCCCTCTGCTCTTTCAGATTTTAACAGGAGCTGGCCCTACCTGGGCAAAAGGGGTCTAAATAACCTTTTATGTACAGATCCCAAGTCCTGAGCTTGAGCCCTGCACCCATACTCTGCTGCCATAAGTAGCATGAATCATGCGACGCTCAATCTGCACAAACCCATCATAACGTGATAGAAGTCGAGCGAAACACCCTTCACCTCCTGTAAATAACTCAGGCCAGAGTCAAAATAAGTGCCAGCAGAAAGAGCGTGTTCTTGCAGCAACGGGGTTTCCAGGAATGCTGCTTTCCTTACCCAAAAGCCTCTGTTGTCCGAAGGCTCTCGGCGTTCGAGCAAACCGGGGCTGAGCCGAAGTGAGAACTCGCTGCCGGGGCTCGGCAGCACATGTTTCACATTAAGGAGCTGTTTGAGGGGCCTATGTGGCTTAGTGGATAAATCATCAGGTTTGTCCCCTTGCAGCTCACATGTCCAGAACAGCCTGTGGTCCTGAAGGAGGGAAAACCTCGGCCTAAGCTCCATGGTTTCCATCACAGAGGTTCTGCTCTGGTGTGAAACAGCCGGTGGTGCAGAGGCCGGGTCTGCGGGATGGACCCGTGGGAAACCCCAGCCCCACCTCATGTGGGACCTTGGGAGCAGTTTTAGGATGTGAGAGTGCCAGTCCTGCCATCCAAGGCTTCTCCTCCATCCACAACCTCAGGAGTGAACGGAAACGTGGGAAAAGCGATGAAAACTCGTTGGAACACAAGCCCAAGGATCTAGGACATAAATAGCAAAGGAAGGAGAGATAAATACTATGATAGTCTTTAAATATCTGCGAAGGAAACCAGCCAGGAGCCAGTTTGGCTACAGGGGGACGGCTGGAAGCAAACGATGGATGATCCCAATCTCACCCGGTGGCTAAGTGGATTTGTAACCACCCTTTTCACAAAAAAAAAAAAAAAAAAAAAAAAAAAGAAGAAGCTGAATGATCCGATTCATTTTCCTGGGTGGGGGAAAGAACTGCTAAAAGCCTTTAATAGCTCCTGTTCAGGCAATCGTGATTAGGAGCAGCTAGGAGGAAGCCGGGCCTGAAGGATGAGATGCCAGACTTGAACGTGGTAAACAGGGGCAGGGGAATATTTGTTTTGACAGCAGCTCAGTACACAGGAAACATCAAGCAATGAGAGGGACGACTCTGCACAGGAGTTCCCAGTCCTGTATTTAAGAGCAAATCAAACTAAGGGAGGACCCTGCAAATTACAGACATCTACAAATAACCCCAGACCTTTTGTCTCAGCTGTGGGAAGATCCTGAGGACACTGATAACAGACACTGCATTGCACAACCTTGGGAAAGAGGGGGCCTGGTGGTGTGTCCACTCGGCCCAGGATCTTGGCTCTGACTCTGGTTACAGGCTGCAGGGCAAGGTGGAGAAAGCCCAGGAGAGGATAATTATGGAACAACCTGTTGATGGAGGAAGTGGCTTCCCAACCTCCCTTTACTTAGGGCTTGAGTCCTGCTCCAAAGCAGGAAGATTTATAGCCCTCCCCATGGCTGTGTTGTGTTCTCCTTCTGGCCAGATTAGTTTAATAAATGAGAGGTAGGGAAAAAAACTGCTGAAAAGCAAATCCCCTACAGCAGTGCTGTGTCACATCATTAAATAAGGACACTTTTTACTTAAGAGGAGTTGTTTGACCCATAATTACAGCTAAACTCCCATTTGGCTTTTGGTCCATGGGGGCTTCTCCTGTAATTTTAACTGGATGGGGCTTTTGAATCCTCACCTTCCATTTTCCAGGGCAGCATAAAGTGATTATATAATGTTCAACAGCAGCTGTTTTTCAGGCTGGAAGGGGCTCTTCACTGCTGTTATGCACAGCCTCCCTCTGGAATCACACACTCTCTGTAAATGTCAAATACCACTGGGTTCTCATTCCTGAGGTCTGCACACAACTCGTCGTGGCAAAACACGGGATGAAAACCGACCTGACTTGTGTGACACAATGAGTATCGACTGGGAATTTCCAAATCCCAGCACCGCTGGGGCACCCGGAGCTCAGAAGACTGTGAAGGTGTCACAGTGTCCTGAAACATGGGTTAACAGAAGTATTTACTGTCCCCCAAGACTGGATTGGGCATAGCAAGAATGCAATGGCATGTTTAGCCTTGTTGCCTCATCACCATTTTGATCTAAACCAATTATGAATCTATAAATCAGCTCCGAGGTCAGCAGGCAGCTTCTTTGGTGATAATAATAATTACATTCCTTGCATTTACTCTGTATTTTTCACTTGTAGATCACAGGAGACTTCATCAAAACAGGCAGCAGTCATCGCTTCCCTTTATTAGCAGCAGGGAAAATGAGGTGCAGGGAAGGTAAACACCACGTTTGTCCCAAAGTTGGGGTCAGGTGAGGGGGGTGGCAGCAATTAGGAGCTCTGTGGGACCCTATTCAAAGGAGAAGCCATAGCTACTGACCCACTCTTTCAGGTGGATCAGCATGGATTTCTCAAAATCTAATGGTGAGGAGACAAATGGGAAGTTCCTGATTAACTGCTTCAGCTTTGTCCTTTTTTTGTTCTTGTTTTCTTCCAAAAGAAACATTTCGTGACAACGAGCTCTTTCTAACTGAGCTCTCCTGAAGAAAGGTTTCTTGGCACCACAAGCTGCTCTGTGGTCCAAAAATGTGTGTATTTGGCCACAAAGGTCCTTGATGGAGGTGTGGGAACCCCAGACCTGTGTCAGAATTCGTGGCCAAATCTCCCCATCCCTGACAAAACTTCCGGTCGTGGTCTCACCAGATTGGTGCAGCTGGTCTGGGCTGCTCACAAAAGTCTGGTTCATCCAGCCAAAATAACTGCATTCCTGCTTTAGCTACTTCTAAAAAAAAAAAAAAAAAAGTATTTAAAATTATTTGATCCCCCAGTGTTTGGATTGTGACCAGTTGTGGGACAAGACACGAGCTGTCTTCCTCTGTGGAAGCTTTGAAAGGTGTTGGTCTCACATCCACTTCCCAGAGAACAGGGCTACGTTTTGATTCCTCAGCAAATTTTTCTGCCTGTCCTCATGTGGGAAATTTCCTGTCCATATTTAAGCCTTGCACAGCCTCTTTCTGCTGTCACTCCCTCTAACAATAGAGTTGCAAAAAAGGGAGTAAAACCCAAAAAGACAAGCCCGTAAAAATGTCCCCTGCATTACACCCTTAAGAAAAACATTAATAGTGCATTATCCAATTGAACATTTTCCTTTCCCATCACTTTTAATCAGAACTCCAGTTTCGTTTCAAATTTGAGGTCTGGGAAAAATAGCAATTTTTTAAAATAAGAAATGTGTTCTTGGGGGAAAAAAAGCCCACCCAACCACCGAAAAACCTCCTCTTGATTCTTTCTGAGCAATTCTTCAATACTTGATCTGGAGTTGTTTATAATGCGTAAAGTAATTTGTGATTTGCATGCAGCCATCTTTGGGCTTTTGCCTGTAGTTGTGCAAAGTTCTGACAAAAATATCCCCAGCAAGAGTTATTTCAGTTTTTGATTCACATTTTGGTGTCAGCAAGGAACTGAAATCTCAAAGATGGAAAGAAGTTGTTTCTCATAATTTTGAAAGTCTACATGTCATTTAATTGTCTGAATCAACTCCATGAAAGCTTTATTGCTATTATTGTCCTGGCCTCCTTCACTGGAAGGGGTATTCCCTAAAAAATGAGGAGTTTGCAAATTAGGGACAAAAGAAAGCCTGGCATCCCAGCTTCTTTTATACACAAAGGTGCACTTTGCAACTTTAATTCTCCTCAGTTGGTTTCTATTCATTCTGTTTTGCATTTGAGGAGAGGCAGGTTCACAACAAATGCCAAATTAGCTCCGCAGAGCTCTGTGCTTTGCATTGGTTTGATTTTTCTTTTCCCCCCCAAAAAACAGCTGGTCTACTGCAAAGCAAATGGTTGCAGACTCACAAACTCCAAACAAAACCCTGACCTGAAGGCGAAACCCCCTCGTGTCCTGCAGAAGCAGCAGAGCGTTTTATGGCGAGGCGGAGCAGTGATTTTTGGGGCGCCGGGGCTGTGCATGCTGGCAGCTCCCAGGACAGATTTGTGTCTCCACCGAGTTTTGTGCAACCCTCGCCAAGTTTCGTGTCCCCAGCGGACCTGAAATGTGCATTTTTTTCTGCTTTCCATGGCTCCCAAGGGCAGGGAGAGGAATCAAATCCCATCCTGACCGGGGCCGCTTGCCCGCCGTGGCGGAGGATCTGGCATGGAGGTGCTAATGTGCCGAATAAAACCATCACGGTGGGAAAGCACGGGAGCCCCTTTTCCGATGGAACCCATCTAAACACCAGTTCTCCATGTCAGCCCATGCTTAGGCTGTACAAACTAGCAAAGAGAAGGATCTTTGCGTTCATTTAACTTCCCTAATTAACATTCCCCATATCCCACCTCAGGAGCATCAGCAGCTGCCCAGGGAACCAGTGCCGGAAGTGGAGGAGAGCACAGTGCCATGTAAAGCAACCACCAAGTCCTTCAGAATCTGATATGGAAGCAGAAGAGAGAAGAAGAGCCTGATTTCCTCGGGAGATAGGACTGGCAGACCCGGGGTGGGGGACACAAACCTTCCTGGCCTGGCAGGTGACCGCCATCCCCAGAGGAGGCTGCAAAGAGAAGCCCCCGACAGCCAAGCACCGCGAATCCTCCTCCGCTTCCAAGGAGATAAAACCAGCCCGCAGGCAAGCGTAAGTTTGAGCTGATTTAGACACAGCTGGTGTGCTGGGAGCCGAAGGTAATTTATTTCTCTTGGCTGATGACCCGCTCCCTTCGAGGGCTGCGTTTTCCAAGCGCTCTCTGCTTGGCCGCAACGTTTGTACCTCTGGCGGTTATTGTTATTTTAATATTAGGCTAAGAGCTAATGTATTAGGCTAATATATTAAGCTGGTAAACTCTTTAGCCAGCTTGTCCTGGTGACACATGAAGGAGATTTTATAGATAGGCTTTTCAAACCCAGCTCAGCCCTGGTCTGGCATTTAACCGCAGCTTGCAGAATATAATGGCTGAATGCATTTCGCCTGTGCCCACAATAACTCTCTCTCACGGCAGAAGAAGTTCCAATAAACATGTCATTCAAACGCGGATGTATTTCAGTAAAAATTAGTGAAACTGATGCTATGAATAACCTGCAGTGCAGTTTCAATTGCTCTCCCATCAGCCAGGACCGAGATGATTAACACCAGACCAGCCACAATATTTATATTGCTCGGATCATGGTGTGTCATAAGCAAATGCGAAATTGGGTACCCTATCGGAACAGCAGGGATGGGAAGAGCCACGTAATGAGCTGGTTTTACAGGGAGAAACAAATGGGATTGTAACACAACCCTGGGAACAAGGGAGTGTTTCCAGGAGGGGCGAGGGAGCAGGATAGCAGTGTGTGAGACCAGCGCTGAGGATGACTTTGAGGTTAAATCAAGTAATTTATACAAACAGAGGTGTTGGGTGTTTGCTTGCCACGACATAGCACGCATTTGAATAAATGCTGTGTACAACATATCCCCAGAGCTGACCAGCTTGGGAGAGCATTTTATGAAGTCAATCATTTTTGTTTATTTCTGCTGAAACAATCCCCTGCCTTTTTTTTTTTCCTATTATCCTCTCTCCACCCCCTCTATTTTATCCATAACGGGGTTCCCTCCTGTGGATCTGCCCCTGCAAGCAGCGAGTCCCTCCCCCACCTGCGGCCCCTTTCCACCGAGTGCTATTTTCTAAGATCTCTTGTCACCAGGACTCTGCGAAGACTTAGGCATGTAATGGGAAACATGTGTCTTTCCCTGGCGCTTGCAATCTTACCCCGAGGAGCTCCAGCGAGGGCTGAAATGGGAGTGCTCTCTGTGGAGTCAGGGAGCTGATGGGGGGAGAGGGAAAGTTTGGAGCCAGAGATGGCAACTTGGATGTTTTTTGTTGTTTGCTCCCAGAAGTGTGGGATCTCACACAATAATGATAGTGGCAAATGGTGGTTTCTGCTGGGGAGGTGGGGGGATTGTTGGGCAACAGCGCTTGTGACAAGCAGCTCAGACAAAAGGAAGCAAGGGAGACATAAATGGCTTTTTGGAAGGTGGTAAAAGCAAAACGATGGGAAAACAACCCCCAGGTTGGAGCCTCAGCCCGCCACAGTTTTGCAGGTTTTCCTGAGCAAGAGAAAAACAGAGGAAGGAGCCAAAGAAGATACAGAGAGGTTGGGAAATCATCAGGGTTGTAAAATGATTTTTTCGTGAATCATCACCATTAAAAAGAAAAGCGGTCATCATGGTACTGCATGAATGGTATATGACATAAATCATACACATAATACATGGGACAACCGGCCCCATTCCTCATTGTTATTCCTTCTGGGTGACTTAATCTGTACTCTTCTGGACAAAGTTGATCCTGCAGAGAAAGTGGTGCCTGCACAAGGATGTCAGGCTCAAAGTGGATGAGGTTTACTCCAGTGATTAAACCTACTCATCACCTCTGCCTCCTCCTTATATTTTTCTGGGGTATCAGCCAGAAATACAGTCCAGAGCAATTAGGATTCAGACCCAATTGTCATATCTGAAATCTGAGTGTGACTTGGCCTCATCTGGGATCAAACACCGGAATAACAAAGCACGCAGGATCTGGCTGGTGTCTGACAGCCAGTGCTTCTGGGTTTCCAACAGCCAAATTCATTCTGAGGAAAAAAAATACAAAAAAAAAAAAAATCAGGCTAAGGCTGAGGCACGTTGTTGTTTCCTTACGAGTTCACTTGCAAAGGTCACCGCTCCTCTCCCCCTCCCCAGTCTCTCTCTCTCTCTCTGCAACTCTTTTGTTTGTGCAAGACTTCAGGAATTAAAACCTCATTTCAAGGGTTATGAGTAGACCACAGCAGCGATACATTGCCCTGATTATCAGCAGCAGGCGAGCTTTTCCCCGGCAGCCCTTTAGCTCTGGTGGTGTGCGAGTTCTCTATGCCTTACACTGATTTTTCCTGCCTGTAAATTCTTCTTCAGAGTTAACAGGGACTCCATTGCACAGACTTACCATGATAAATTACACGGGATTATATTGTTACAGGGAATTGCCATCACCTCAGCAGTGATAGAAAGGAAAGGTTAAAAAAAAAAAAGATTAGATAAAGAATAGCAAGATGGTTGGGAGTACACTGGGAAGAGAAATGACCCTGGTGGGGAAGCTGATAGATGTCTTCCTCAGGTGAAAAGATTCATTTATGGACAGAGCACTCTGGGAAATCTTCGGATGGAAGAGCCAAACTATAGGAAAGTCATTGTCTTTATAAAAAAAAGTAGAGATTTAAGGGTTCCTAGGGGCTTAAGTTTTCTAGATCTGGAGTTCTTATTTTGGTGCAATGATGGAAACACCATTTTTAGGAGTGAACAGTGATTTTCAGCGGCCTAACATCTGGGTAGGTGGAGGCAGAAACCTTGGAAGATGCCAGGTTTCCCAGAAGAAGCTGTTCTCTCCCCTGGGAAAGTCAGACTTCCTGCAGCAGGAACCCCGAAAACCGAGGGACCCCGAAATCATTCAGTGCTTTTGCAATGGGCACATCATTGATTAAAGGCCTGGTAGAAATGTTATCTTCCCTGGCCTCTTGCATAAGACAGGCTAGATAATTAAATTGTATAATCTTTGCATCAAGCCTGTAATTCCCTGATTGCATTAGAGTATGTCTTTGAGAAAAAGCCCCAGCCTAAATGCCCCCAGAAGCATTTTGCCTCCCTGAGCAGTCTTCACATTAGAAGGAGTCAGACTTTAACATTTTCACCTCCCATTTTGCCCTGATTTTATCTGTGTTGAGCTTCCAGCCCTGGCACCATTCCTGACGGCTCAGAGAAAGGCTGATTTGCCACCAGAAACCCTTTCCCTTCTGTGATCACCATCCATCTGTGATGGAGCCACCTCTTGCCCTTCTCGGGGCGTTCAGTGGGTCTGAGATGCTCCTCCCAGCCAAGTTTTCAAACACCTTTTTCCAGGCATGTTTTCCTAAACCCTCAATAATTCACTGATGTCCTCTCCAAAGTCCAGCCGAGCCAGGCGCGTTCCCAGCAGCGCTCCGCACGGGAGCAGCGACGCTCACCCGCTCGTAACGCCAACCTCTGCCTCTCTTTTCTTTCTCTGTATCATTATGGTGATGCAATAAATATGCAGAGGAGCTCCAGGCGCTGGCTGTCTCCTTTGTTGGAAATGCTGCCCCACGTTCTCTCAACTGGATATTATCCTCTGATTATACACATGCCAGAGGAATGGCTCCCGATGTCCGTGCAGCTTTTGCACCGTGTCCCTGCCTCCCCGGCCTTCCCTTTGCGCTTCCCATCCCACATTCACACGCTCCCATTACATGCCAAGCCTATATTTTACTCCCTCTGTTCTTGCTGCAGCCCTTCTTGGTAAGGGAAGTCTTGATTATATGTTTGGCCAAGTGACTTAAATCATAGAAGAAAAAAAAAAAAATGAACACGCAGGAGCGTTGCCTTGAGGTCAAAATCCATCGGGATTTAACCTCCATCCCAGGAAACTCCAACTCCCCCCAAGCCAGCCTGGGGTGAACTGGGTGGAGAGCAAAATCTTACAAATGGGCTAACAAACTCTAGGCACTGGGAAGATTCCTGCCTATTTCCAGCAGTGGGAAAATGTACGAGCGGGGAAGTCATATTTACATAAGTCAAGGAAAACACTGTTTCCTTCTTCGGCAGGAAACAGAAGTTATTCTCAGAGCTTCGGCAAAAGAACGAGAAATTAAATAAAGTGCTGGCAGCCTAAACTTGTTTTATTCCTGTGGTTTTACAATCTCCGAGTAAAAATAAACACATTTTCAATCTCAGGAGAATTATTAGGGTAATAATGGCGGGGGGGGCGAGTTATTTACAGGCTCTGATGGAATTGCTCAATGAATCACGCGAACTGTAACAACAGATCCAGGGCAAGAAAATTCCCATTTATGCAACTGTCTGGTTTGATTCTACTGTACTGGGTGCTCTGGTGCAGCAATACAAGATTGGGCGAACCTTTGGGTGCTCCCAGCAGGAGTTTTGTCTGGGAGAAGCGTAATGATCAATATTACAGCACCTGATTTCTGCCGTTTGGGAGTTTTAATGGATTTTAATGGTGCTGTCCCTCCTTACGCCTGGGGTGGACTCCTGTTGGTGGGTACCAGAGCAAAGTTCATGTGTGAGGGATCCCGGCCCAGGCCTAGTATGTTGCTAATTTACATTGCCTCGTGATAGCCAAAGATTAAATGCAAATGAGGAATTTGAATCCTCGTACCTTGTACTTAACATCTCAGCTATTAAAAAATAACACCGTTTGGCATTGTTTTTCGTCAGGACAAGAGGTTAATAGTCCACATGGTCCTTCACCTTCTCTTCTGCCTGGAACAGTTGTGTTTGCCCAGGATATGACAAGGACACTGCCTATGGGCAGCACCTTCCCACCTCCTCCAATCTGTGCTTTTCCTGTGAAATTCTATGGTATGGCAAAGGCAGTTCTTTTTGGGTTGAATTTCTGTCTACTACTGTGTATTTTCTACATGCCCAAACCACTCATTGTGGATGAATGGAAGAGTTAGGTGTTTATCTAATACATATATACACACACGTAGTCTATATATACATACACACACACACACAATATATAATATAGAATATATTAAGGCCTATCAGAGGCTTAAAGAGGAACAGCACCATTAATACATATATTTATATAAAAATAACATACATAGACTTATTCACACTGCATGGTTTAGGCATTTAGACATAAATACATTTATCACAGGCATCACATAATCTGTCTACAGCCAGCAAGAACTGCAGGTACAAGGACAACCCAAAGCAACTACAAGAAATAGCTACAAGAGGTAGTTACAAGGGAAACTACAAGAGGTAAGCACAAGGGTAAGTACCAGAAGTAGGTTCAAGGCTCTCGGCCCTGGGAGCATGAAGGACAGAGGAAGAGGAGCCTGTGTTTGGATGCCAGGATGGGAATGATGCAATCAGAGAGTCCTGCAGCTCTTTGCAAAGCTCTCGCTTGTCTCTGGAATCCCGGGAGACAAAAGCAGACAGCAGCTAAGTGAGAAAATCTTCAATTGCTCACCCCTTTCAAGCCCGGAGGAACAGCTCGCCCTGCAAAAAGCAATTC
This sequence comes from Lycocorax pyrrhopterus obiensis, assembly GCA_014706295.1. Classification (NCBI taxonomy): domain Eukaryota; kingdom Metazoa; phylum Chordata; class Aves; order Passeriformes; family Paradisaeidae; genus Lycocorax; species Lycocorax pyrrhopterus. The sequence goes on from JACSVZ010000013.1 coordinate 4,379,116, forward strand.
CTAAGCTTAGGCTGCTGTTCAAAGGGTAGGGGTTAAACTCGGATGCAAGCCTGTCATTTTTATAAACAAGGCTCATGTTTCCCTTCTGGCAACACATGTATGGAAACCCACGTACGTATGAAGCCCAAGACATGCACGAGAGGACCATTGAAGCCTCGTTATCTTTGCTTTTGTTCTGCTTTCCTGGCGCTTTTTTAATCCCCTCACCGGCACTGCCTTGGGATCGACTCCCTTTTCCAGGACAAGCTTTTCACAGGGCTGAAGGGCTCTTTGTTCTCCTCGGCTGCCCCTCGGCGCTGTTTGTTGTGCCTGTCCCTGGGGTGTGCTTTGCTCTTCCAGAGGGCCAGGAGTGGAGAGGAAGAGGCAGAGGATGTGAACTCCCATGCTGGAGCACAAAGAGAGAGAAAGGAGGACCTGTTTATCCTTCTGCTAAATGCTCCCTTAGCAGACAGAGAGATTTCCTCATGTTCAAGAGTAAAACACTAAAAAAAGGGACAAGGCAGAGGGGGATGTGAGTTGCTGTGGTGCTGGATTCCTCCCCATGGGTAAATCTGTGGCCCTTGCTGGCTCTGTGGTCATCTCAGTGCCTGGGTGAACTCTTCCGACTTGTGTGGGAGTCACCTGTGGGACTTCCAGGTACAGAACCTGCTGGCTCCAGCAGAGCTGCTCCACATACCATGGCAGGGAACGTAAATACATCCGTGCCCACGGCTTGGGAGGGAGCCACGGCCATTCCCAGGCACGCAGGGCTGGAAGGGACCACCTACGTCACGGGGCTCAGTCACCAGCTCCTCACAAACACCTTCTCCAAGCTGGTCAAGCCCCGACTGCTCGGTGATTTCCTGGTTAGTCCTGCAGCTGCTACCCCTCGCTTATTAAAAGCTTGGCATAAATATTGGAGTCTTTCGGTTTGCCTCAACATTTTTTTTTTTAAAAATTAAAATTCACAGAGCCTTTTTTTGAGGAGCATCCTGAGTCCACCATCCACGTGCCATCACCTCTTTTGTTTTTTAGAAAAGTAGCAAAAAATACAGCTGGGATGCATGCTCACTTGCTGCACTGTTTTGCTGGGTGGCTGGTTTTTTCCCCTGCACTCTTGAGGACAAATACCTGGCGAGGATTTTGTGTTTGGTTGTCCACCATAGGGAGGAAAGTCGTCAATCATTTCACAGCCCTCCTCTCCACGTCTGACGGCCCTGGTGGTCCACAGCTGAAGCCTGAGGACTATGGGGCTGGTGGTTAGACCAGCCAAGTGCTCTTGTGCTCCTCCCAGCAGGTTGTCGTGACTGATTGAATCATTAAAGTGAGTAATTTGTTGTAACACAAGAACAGCTGAAACACCTTCTGCATCTTCACAATGGTGCTGCTCCACCATCCCCCTTGCCCAAACTGCACAGCCAAGGTGTGAGTCACATCTTGGAGGTGATCTAGGCTATAAACAATATTTTAGAGGGAGAAAGAATTAATTTCGGTGGGGGCAATTTCCCCACAGCCCAACATGCAGTTGGGAAGAACTGTCCCCAGGAAAGAGCAGGAAGGAGTTTCTCACTCTGTTTCTATTTGCAGGCAGGTCCACCACAAAACCATACTCAAAGTTAGGTATTTCAGGGGAAATACATATATATATTTGCAGGATTGAACTCGAGGTGCTGTCTGGTGTGGCAGCCCTGCACAAACGTGGTCCCGGGGTAACAGTGATGGGACTTGGGGGTTCTCATGCCTCAATGAAACTGGAGTTACCTTGCATTTATTGTGGATTAAGGTGAGAACACGGACAATTAGCCCATTACAAACTGGTGCTGCCCCTGCCTGGTGGGAACCTGCTGGAGAGGCCGTACCCGTGGCAGGAGTGGACGGTGGTTATCTCAAGGTCAGGCGTGCAGGAAACAACCAGGCCGACGAGAACATTGTGCGAGTGGGAGCTGCTGGTGGGGCTATCGGAGCTTCCCAGGTCAGGCAGGACACGCAGGGAGTCACCCCGTCCCAGAACAAAGCAGGAAGGAGTGAAGATGGCGCCGAAAATCCTGGAGAGAAGGTTCAAACTCTGGTCAGAGCAACCAGCTCTTGTCAACAGAGAGAGACACAAGCTGAGCAATACCCATCTGGAGCTCACCCTCGCAGGGTGTCCCTGCCTTGTAGAACCTGCCCTGCTGAGGCTGGGGAGTTACAGATTCATTTGGTGTCTCTTTGCCTGATATTTATTTATTCCTTCATCTGGGAGCATCGTGGTCCATGGAGGAGCTACCAGGCAAAAAACAACAGGAACGGTAATAAATCCACCAGCAGCATCTGGATCTCCTCGAGGGTGAAAACAAACCATGATGTGGCTGCACAGCCATGAAATCAACAGCAGCTCCCAAAAAAGGCCAGAGGACAATGGCTTTGCTGGAGCACCAGACATCAGGAATGTCTTTAAGGGTTAAGGTAGAAAGCTGACAAAACCCTTAATGTTTTTACAGCACACAGACATGTAACATACAATACAGGACAATTCGTTCTATTGATGTCTAAAAATTCTTAATGGAGAAACAGGCTGTTAAAATACAGGATACTTTATAGGTTAGCTCTTCTCCATACTTCATCCTCAGGTATTTGCCAAGTTAGCAGAGGATCAGACTTCAAGTCACATTTAGGCTTCTTTAGAGCAGTTTTTCCACTAAAAGCTTAGCTCAAAGACATACGTATTAATGAAAAAAAGAGCCATTCATTCTTGTCACACATTTTGTCCTCAGAACAGTTGCAAATCCTGCATATCTTTTTTTTTCTAATCAAAGGGAAATAAAACATCTTTTATATAGTTAGACAATTGTCCACAGTCTTTCCCAAGAATGGAAAAATGTCCTAAAAATGGAAAGCAGGTGGGGTTTCTCAACAGCAAGTTTCTTCTTCTGCACCAGAACAAGAAGGCTGCATCCCTGTTTTCTTTTTTAAAAATTCCATAATCAGTGTGGCTGCTAAAAGAGTCCTGTGAGCTGGAGATCTGTTTGAAGCGCTTTTTGGTGCCTGTATTAGCTGTATTTGTCTACAGTTCCTTTAACCAGATGGAGAAAGCTTTCCTGCTTTCCTACTGTACCACAGCAACCTTGGCATCCCACCTTTCCTTTCCATTGCTACTGACTTGGGAAGCTCTGCAGATTTCTTTGATGCTGCTGTTGGCTTGGGAGTGTCACAGCTGAAGGAAAAACGGGACATCTTCAGAGATGTTGGTGGCATTGGGGGAGAAGAAGCAGTTTGGTTTTTGCTTTAAAGACACCTGGGAAAAGCAGAGTATAATAGGAAGGGGGAAAATGCTCAATTAAATAATCCCCACTGCAGGACTTGGGGCCTGAAGCTCACAGGTATTTCACTGAGGATTTGCTTCATTACATCTAAAGATCTTCATGAACTCAGAAGCCTCCTCGGTAGGAGCAGAGATGGCGAAATTGGGCCCCTCTGGCAAATCCTTTTTTTCACACCCAGGTGGATCCCAACGAGGCACAGAGTCACACCATTATTTCAGACATGGGTTATCAGCAAAACACACAAAAATGTCTGGTTAGAGGAGCAACTTCCAGAATAAAAGCTGCTGATAAACCTGGAAATACTCTCAGACCTCCCGTAGCACAGGAACAGCCAGGAATAGTTAAGTGAGTGCCAAAGCAAAACACTTGACCTGAACAACTGCATATTTCAGAGACACTTAAAACAAAATCTCGGGCTGAACTCAGAGGCATGAGAACAGGATAGAAAATTGAGATGATATTAATGAGGCACAAAACGGGTCAGAGTTTAGTTTGGGGTCAAATTTTGGGACCTTCCTGACTTTTCTGGATTTTTTTTTTTTTGTTTAAGTGCTCTAACTCGGTGGGAAGTACTCAGTGAACACCTCCAGCTTGTTTTCTGCTCAGCAGCACATCATCCCTCCCAGATAAACCAGTTTGAACCACCCTTGCTTACTGTGTCAGCTAATCGGGGGATAAAGGCAGATGAGATGGTTCCATTTCGTTGTTTTTCCTCCCACCTTTCTTCCTCACCGCCTGTCCCTGATTCCCTTTCCTCCCCCTCTCCTCCCCCACCTATTAAAACAAAACATCTGCCACGGTTTTGAGACGCTTTGGGCCTTTCCAGGCTGCTACCAGCAAGGACAGGACTTGGCAGGGAGGGAAGCTGAGCGAGAGCCACAGCAGGTGAAGGGTTTTCATTCCCCCGTTACTTCAGTCAGCTGCCACGACCACGGAGCGTCCGCGGGAGGCGACGGTAACGATTTCCAAACCCAGAAGAGAGCCCTGGCAGGCTGGGCTGGGGCTTGGCCCCATCCCTCAGAGCTCTGCAGAGCTCAGCTGGTGACTAGTCGCTGCGTCACTCCTTTCTGATTAAATTCCTGTTAAGTTTAAAATAATAACACGTCCTTAGTGGAATAAGAAACTCTGGGAGAAGAAAGAAACAAGCCTTTGTGGGGTTTTTTTGGCCAGCGGTGAGCTAAGAGCCAGCCCTGAAGAATCATATGGGAAAAATGGCTCTAGGACCACGCTTTTCTTCTGTTAAGGCACAGGGCTTATCCTTGCATTTTCTATGACCACAGGATCCAGATCCACTGGTGAACTAAGACCCTTTATACGATTACGACAAGGAAAAAATGCTGGACAAGGCACATAAATTACGATGTGTGAACTATAAGGTACAGAAGCACCCAAGTCTTTCAGCAGACAATTTCTCAGAGGGGATGATCAGAACAACCTGCGCATTTCTGTCCAAGATATTTGGTCTGACATTCTGTTCTCCCAGCTCCCTGACCCTTTTTTTCATTATCTGTCTGCTTGCTGTCCTGTGCAGGAGCCAAGCAGATGGAGTAGAGGGGCCACCAGGTATTTTGGCATCCCCAGTCACATTCCCTGAAGGAAAATGGGTCCATGCCACTGGATCCCAGGCCAGGGAGGTCCTACCACCTTTACCACCAAGATTTGTCCATGCAAAAAGTTGTTACAGCAGCAATATTGATAATTATATTAATAATTAATCACCTTGGCTTATGTTTCTTCTCCTGCAGTTCTTACAGTCCTGCTGGGGAGGGAATATCAGTTTGTGTCTAGCCCAATGATAATAACTTCCTTGTTTTAGCACTGAAATGGAAGAAACAATCCTAGAAACATTCATTAGTGGATCAAAATGAAACTTTTGGCTAGACGTGAGATAAAACTTTTACCTTCATTTGGGAGCCGTATAATCTTTTTGGATAACCTTCTCCTTCGGTTCAAGTTAATTTTTGAAACCGAAGCATGATGAAAAGCAGATCTGAAACAGGTGAACACTCAGAAAAAACAACAAAATGGAACATTGCAGCATTTCCATGGCCAGCCTTTGCTTTTAAGAAACACTGACGGAGAAGTAGAGATGATTTCCAGGGCTCTCTCTTTTCATAGGAACTACTCACCAGATTTGAATCTATTCACAGTCTTTCTCTTTCCAAAGCCTCATTTGGAGGGATGGACTTACGGTAGAACTTCCCCAGGAGCAAATGTGGCTGAGGCACTTTGGGTCAGTCCTGCTTCCCCTTCCTGGACCAACACCTCACACAGGACCGCCCTGAATTTTGCCTGGTGAGTAGCCACGTGCATCATACTCCTAGTGGAAAGAGGAGGAGCTACTGAAATTACGGAAGTCATGTGAATAGTAACACCATGCTCAGCTAATTACACCAGGCTACCTGGTGCTTGGGTCCAAGGTGTGTAAAATAGGAAGAGGAAGTGTAAGACACTGGCAAATACCCATTTTTGCTTGTGGTTGCTCATATGGGTTCCCTACTCAGAGCTAATACGCATCAAAGTCAGGTTACTCGGGAAAAGATTTTTAAAAAAGCAAAAGAAGAAGCTGCGAGTCATCTGGAGATCAGATTGGACTCCTCAGGACCATGAGGTTGGGGCCAAAGGCAGGAATGCAGCATTTAATGGCCTTGCTTATCCCCTCAGTGCTGTATCCCTGAGTTCTCCATGGTGTGCAGTGACAGTAACACCAGCTTGAGGGACAAGACAACAAAAGAGGGTCCCTGCTCCAGGCAGCACAGCCAGGTCATGCCAAGGCATCACAGCCTCCTCCCTGCTGCCCAAAGACACATCCCTGGTCACCTGCTGTTCCCACCAGGTGTCTCCTCCATCCACATGTTCCAGCACACTGATGGCTCCTGGGATGATTTGGCTCAGATTATTAAGGAATTAGAGAGTAAAAGAGAGCTCCTCAAAGCCCTGGAGAGCTCTACCTGGCACGCAGAGAGGGGCTGGTGACACCACCCTCTGCACAGGGAGGCAGCGGGAAGAAGGAGCAGAACTATTAATCTTCTGTAACCTAGCTGGAATTAAGTGACAGTGATGGAGTGCTTTGTAATGGACTTCCTGAATCCTCATACAAACGGAGGAAGTGACCACCCTTGACCAGGTTTCTGCTCATGTTGCCTGTTTCCCTGCCTGCATTACACATTTTCCCTTTTGCAATCAGCTGCGACCCCGCTTGAGCAAGGCTGGTGAGCTAATGCTCAGCCAGCCTGTGGGAATGGCTTCTGGAGGGGCCCTGGGGAGTGATTTGCAGGGTGCCATCGAGCTGAAAGCCTCAGAAAGGTCTGCTGTGTACCAGGAAGGCAGCTCTGGAATGGCCAGCTTCAAGTCCCCATTGCCTGAGGAAATCTGGCCCGTCCCAAAACACTGGGCTCTCCTGGGCACGCCAAGAAATGCTGTCTTTGGGCTGTCCCTGCGACATGGAGAATGTCTGGCATTCCTGGTGCCTCTGGTCCCTCCTCAGCAGCACAGACATGTCCAACAGAGCCAGCAGCACAGGAGCTGCTGGAGCCTTTCAAGCCTTGCTGGGGGAGAGGATGGCTTTATTTTTGGAAAGCATCCTTTTGGGTCCATTGTCCCAGCATATCCATGTCACAAATCCATGTTGGGGACACCTCCCTGCCTCATGCCAGGCTTGCACAGCCCTCCAGCAGCACTGCTGTTGACAAGGGACCACGACCTTCCCTTTGAGGAGCAGCGCTGCCCTGCCAGCTGGGAGCTCTGGCAGACAGGCCCTGGCAGGATCGTGAATTCCCTGCCTCCCACCCAACGAGCTGGCCACGAACGGACCCCGAAGGCTCCTGGAGAGGAGTCAGTGTGAAACAAGAAAGAGACCACAGCTCACGGCCCGTGGGAACTCCCAGCCACGCCAAAGGGAAGAGCCTGTGGACGCTGCAGACACAGAAGGGCATATTTGGAGTCTGTTCCCAGCACCCCGACCTCGGGCTCGGCACAGTCAGTCTGGCAGCCTGTGTGGGCTCTGCCTCTGGCACCGGGGCTGGCAGGAGGAGGGAACTGCCAGAGAAACGGAGCTCGGAGGAATAAATCCCTTTTCCAATCTGGCCCTGGGAGTCTCGCAAGCACAGGGACAAAGAGAAGGCTGCAGAGGTGACCTCATGAGGACATCAAGTACACGGTGAGATGTCTCACTAGCCAGCCCAGCCCTTATTACTGTCACCTCTGAGAGCAACAGCTGGCTCATCACGCCTCAGCTCGGGTGTGGGCTTTGATTTTTACATCTTTTCCCACATCAAACTCCCAGGCACGCTGAGCAGGAGGGAGTTCAAGAGAGGGACACCCCTTGACACCAGCTCTGGATTTGGCCACTTGGCCCTGACACGTTCCAAAACAAAAATTATGTTATCAGCAGTCTTTTGTCCCTCCTGCACTCTGGAGCCCATCACTCAGCAAAGAGCCACCTCTGATCTCCACAAATGTGGATTCACTCCTGCTGCAGGGGAGGGTCAGAATCAGGCACTCAGTTTGTGCTACCCTTTGTTCTCCTTCTTCCTTTTTCATCTTCTTTTGGTCTTCCCTCAGCTGCTTAAACCCCCACTTACTTGCTGCCTGAATCAGGAAAGTCTAAAGATTTAGTAAAGGGCTCAGGCTACGGTCCAGTGGTTTTTTGTCACTTACTTGTCTAAATAACGCAGGAAAAGCTCCTGCTTTGCAAGCCAGGCGCTCCATGAAAGGTGTGGAGCAGCAGAGGTGCAAATGGAAACCTTGGTGGCATTAGGTGTTGTTTTTCTAAACATTCCCCATCAGTAAGCACACAGTCTCTCAGCGCTGCGCGGTCCCACCGAGGTCTTTAAATTGTATTTCTAGGATTTCTCTAAAACAGGGGCCTCAAGCTTTTAAATACAAAGGGAGCTGGGGAATGGTTTCTTTAGCAAGAGATTTGAGCAAATCAGTGCTTTTTGTCTCTCTCTCTTTTTTTTTTTTATGGACATCTGCTGGGGTTTGTATTTTTTGAGTCGTGGGGGTGAAGGAGGTTGAGGGCGAAAGAGAAGTTTGCAGACAGGGTGAGCACAACATACACTGGAAAAAATCCCGGATGCTATAAATGGGAGCCCCCTAACAGTGCAGCTCATCTGAAGCAAAATGAAAATATCAGGCATCCAAGAAACATATGTGCAGATGGCTTGGAGCCCAGTCTCCTTGCTAGGGCTCTGCATTAAATAAAATGCACCGGGTCATGTTGCTATAGATATGAGAGATTACTGGGTGCAACGTGCACTTTGCTGTGAAGCTGCAGGTTTTTAAACAATTGCAAATACAGAGCTTGTTTATGGATGGAGCAAATGGCTTCAGTCAAGCAGAGCAGCACTTTTTTGGGGTTTTTTGTGGGGTGTTTTTTGACCAGGGTTGGGGTCAGGAGGCTCCTACTCTGTGAGATTGTGCCGCAGTCTCTGCTCAGGAGGAGCGGCCTCACCACTCACGTGAGAAGCAGCGTCCAAGAGGGCTCTTGACTATGACCTGTATTTTTGAAGGATGATATGAATCAACCCAGAGCCTTGGCAAGACCTCACTGCTGGGGCTTTTGCTTTCAGCCAATGTCAATTATGTCATTACTGAGCCTGCAGAAGCTATTACTAATGTTACTTTTACAGTTCACTGCCGACCAGAGAAAAGAGTTTTTCACACTGTTGTCGTTTTGTTGGAGCAAGACTATACGAATCACAGATGGCTTCCCTGCCAGATGTAGCCTCGCAGGACGGCAGTTTGGGGTTTACAAGAGGTTTAATGAAAACTTGGCACTTTACCAATTTTTGGCAAATACTCTTGGGCTGTCAACTCACACACGAGCAAATCAAGATCCTAAAAAAATGTCTAATGACTTGTTCTCGCCGAACGAGGAGGTGAAAAGTTTCACCTGAGAAACAAAACCCAAATGAGCAAACCAATAGTCTATCACACTGGGCCTGAGCTCATGATCACTGAGGTTACTGAAAGCTCTCACTGCACTCTGGAGCTGTTCCCAAGTCCTTGCTGTTGCACTTGAGGGCTCCAACATATTTCTGCCGACACGGAACACGGATGGTGAGCTGGGGGGAAGGGACATCCAGGTGTGTTGAAAATCACCTCATCCTTGCTTTGATGTCTGCTGCTCTTTTTTCCTCCGAGTTATGACTTTACTGCTTTGCCCTGGCTGAGAGTTCCTTTGCTGGCCTTTCCACTTGGTTGGTTTCTTCCTTGATGACACAAGCAGCTCGTTAAAATTGTGCTAAAAGAAGTCGTCAGGTGTGTGCCTTCAGATGTAGGACTCGTCCCCTACTAAACACGCTGAAATTGTGCGGAAATAACCAACATCTCTGGATGCAAGCTGGAAACTCTGCATTTTTTGAGTTTTCAGGCATTTTGCTTCCTTTTCTCCGTTAATGAAAGTGTGTGCTAAGTGAGACTTGCCGTAGTACATTGTCACTTCAAGCACAGATTTCCTTAGTTTACGAGTCTCCCTATTCATCCATTCCCACCATCCTGGACCAGAATTCACCCTGGTCCCAATGGCCAAATGGAGCCAGCTGCAGTGATTTGGCTGTGAAGCTTCTTCAGTTATGGCTTGGATAAGAAATTAATTCTTAAATCCCAGCAGCCCCAAAGTGCTGCCTCATGGGTGCAGCTTGTGCACCAGAGGGATGGAGCACAAAGGTCCCTGAACACATAAAAACTGCATTTGAGCCATTCGAAAACTCATCTCCAGCAACCAAACCCTGAAGCATTATTCGCACCACAGCTCGAGGCAGCCAGCCTGTCTCATCTGTGGGTCTTTAGCAGTCTCCCAGAACCAACTGCCTTTGCCTCAGCCTGTCTGCCTGTCTTTAAATATCTTCATCCTGAACCTCACTCCAATGGTAGATTTTTTATCACCACCAGTGCACAAACCAGATGATGGAATTCTCTGGAGGGAGGAGGAAGTAGCACTTTACATCCAGGTGGCAAAGGAATTAATAAAATGGCTGGAGAAACACAATCACAGAGATGTCATCCTTTTTCCACTGGCTGAGGTTTGGATGCAAACCTGATACCTAACCCTCCTTAGAGTTCCTGGGGATTCATCTCCTTCAGAACCTCTCTTAAACAGAGTTTTTCTGACTTCTTCTGTGTTGGGTACTCTGACAGGTGACAGAAATGAAGTTAATTTATAAGATGCAGGTTGAATCAGCATCCCTGAGACAAAGATCACCAAGCACCATGGGTCTCCCTCTTCTTACTTTGGTGTTGCAGGTCACAGAATCCTAGATTGGTTTGGGGTGGAAGGGACCTTAAAGACCACACAGTTCCAACCCCATCCAACCTGGCCTTGAACATTTCCAGTGGTGGGATGTTAGGGAAGCTATAATGGAATGTAAATCTCCTTCCTTCTCTCCCCCAAAAAGAAAAACTGCAAGTGTCAGGCTTTATTAAATGAGATTTTTAATAACCTTCAGTTTTATAGAAGGACTTTGGACAGGATCAGAAGACATCTAGTGGTTTGTGATAACTAGGCTTTAAAAAGTGCCATGTGTCTTTTCATAAAACATTGGCTTGCTGGCCAGGGAGGGATATTGCTAACGAAAGGCTGCAAAGCTGCGTAATATTCTCGACTTTATGCAGCAGAAGAGACTCAGCACAACAGTAGCCATAATAATAATCAACCCTGAAATATGTTCTGCTTGAAGTTATCTTTTCTTGGACAGCCCTTTATATCCCCAGCGAAATGCTGAGTACCACTGCTCCCGTAACACCCCGATCTCTGCTCTGCCGGTGCTCCTCTGTGGGCGGCCCAGGGACCTGCTCTCTGCTGAGTCCTGGGCAGGGCTGAAGGCTGGAACTCTGAGGCAGTGACCGTGAAGCTCAGAGGTGTGGGAAAGCACGGTTTAATTCCTTTTTACCCCATAAACTGCTAATGTGGGCCCTCAGCTAAGGCAGCTGGGGCAGATTTCATCTCAACAACATCTGTATTTAGTGAAGAGAGGAAGAGGGACTAACTGCATGAGCTGGTAGTGATAAGACGTGGGGGAATGGCTTCAAACTGAAAGGGTTAGGTTAGATATTAGGAAAATTTCTGTGTTATGAGGGTGGTGAGGCCCTGGCACAGGTTGCCCAGAGAAGATGTGGATGCCCCACCTCTGGAGGTGTTAAAGGTCAGGCTGGATGGAGCTCTGAGCAACCCGGTCTGGTGAAAGGTGTCCCTGTTGGAATGAGATGATCTTTAGTGTCCCTTCCAACCTAGTCCATCCTATGATTCTGTGATGATTCTAAATCTCCAGAGAAGTTATGAAAATCTACAATCTGCACCATGGAGGTGCCAGTGTCTCTCCATTGACTAAAATGGGAGCTAGCTAATACAGGAACAATGGGTAGGTGAGGTCGCTCATACCCCTATCAAAAATTCCTCCTTCCTTCCTTCCTTCCTTCCTTCCTTCCTTCCTTCCTTCCTTCCTTCCTTCCTTCCTTCCTTCCTTCCCCTCCCTCCTGTAGGACCCCAAACCTCACAGAGAGGGGAAGAGGGAAGTGCTTCAATGAGCCAGCAAGGTGGTCATGGTAAATACCGACATCCACGAGTGTGTGATTGCTAATGTTTAACATTCCCCAGTAAAATCACAGCATTATTAATTTTCCTGCCTTATATACCTCTGGAATGGCAAAAGCAAGAGGAGAAACCTGGCCCAGTGATCCATCATCCAAGGCTTTGAAATAGAGCCAGCTTCAGTGAAATTTGAGCGAGCCCTCAGAAACACAAGGAGGGCTGGAGCAGCAAGTGCATTTCAGTGAGCTATGATATCACCCTCTGCTCCTTTCTGGAGGGGAAGCTGTTTATCGGATGTGTAGGAGAGAAGAAAGAAGCAGAAAAGTACACACATATATTTAAATATTAAAAGCTGCCCCAGGAAAGACCTTAAAATATGAGGTCATTTCCTCGATGAGCTTAAAACATTATTTGTCATCCACGCTGAAACAGGAGAGAAAGGGAAATAAAAGAAGGACAGGAAAAACACCCTGGGCATTTGTGGTTTGAAGGGAAGGTGCTGGGTTACTCCGAGAGCTGAGACAGCCTCGAGGGTGCCCCTTGGATCTGCTCCTGGCTGGCTCTGAGCACCATGGTGGCAGAATTCCTGGAGGGGAACAGATGAGCCTTGGCAAAGCCCTGGCAGCACCTGGGACTGGTTTACATTTCCTTACCAACCAGGCATTTGTCAGAGCCTCCAGCCAAACGGCCTCAAAGGAACGAACTTTCCTGTGACCGATCCGGGCTGTGGATAGCAAATCCCACCAGCCCCCTGGAGACTGCCCAAGCAGCTTTAGTCATGTATTAAGGGGCATCTTATTGGGTTCTGGGCTGGATTTAATAGATTCCCCTGCATATCAGAGCAAACTGGCTGTAATAAGGTTCCATTACATAAGTGGGAAGCTAAAAAGTGCCATGCCTGGGGTTGTTGTGACCCAAGTGCAGGACCCAGCTCCTGACCTTGTTGAACTTGGCCTCAACCCATCTATCCAGCCTGCCCAGATCCCTCTGCAGATGGATCCCTTCCTGCCCTCCACCAGATCAACTTAGTGCTACCTGCAAATGTGCTGAGGGTACACTCGATCCCCACGTCCACATTGTTGATAAAGGCACTAAAGAGGGCTGACCCCAAACCTGAGCCCTGGGGGACACCACTGGTGACCAGCTGCCAGCTGGATGCAGCTCCATTCACCACCACTCTCTGGGGGCAGTTTTTTACTGAGAAAAGAGTCCACCATGAGCTGCCAGTTTCTCCAGGGGAAGTCTCAAAGGCATTACTAAAGTTTAGGTGGACAACAGCCACAGCCTCCATGATTTGTGTTTTCTTCTGCTCGTGCTGAACTCCCTGAAGAAGGTCTGGGCTGCCCCTGTGGCGGCGGAATGGCAGGACTGTAAAAGCACAGACTGGCACGGATGTGGGATGCTTGGTTATGGTCCTGTTTCATTTATTAGCGTGGATGCAGCTGAGATGTCCTGGAGAGGATCATAAAATCATGGAATCACGGAATGGTTTGGGTTGGAAGGGAATTTAAGGCTTATCTCATTCCACCCCCTGCCACGGGCAGGGATACCTTCCACTATCCCAGGTTTCTCCAAGCCCTGTCCAGCCTGGCTTTGGACACTTCCAGGGATGGGGCAGCCACAGCTTCTCTGGGCACCCCGTGCCAGGGCCTCACCACCCTCACAGGGAAGATGAGGCCACGGAGATGGCATGTGGAAGGGGCCCTGGAAACTTTCTGCTTCCATTTGGTCTGCCCCTGAACAACACAGCAGGACTCACTCCACAAGGAGCCTGTGGTCTGCCCAGCAGCACGGAGCTGCCCTTTGGAACCAGTGGTTTCTCTGGAGCTGAGCAATCCAGCTGCTGTTTGGCCTCTGGGTCGCACAGCCCCAAACGTATCATTGGTTCCCTGTTATCAAGGGCTCTGACTCAGAGCTCAGGGAAACACTGCCATTCCAGGCTCTGGGAGATGGACATTTCTTCTCCTGGCAAATTCGGCTTGAGCCACACCAGTCTTGGGAAAAAATTAGAATGTCTGAGAAAAGAGAAGACTGTTAATTTTTGCATATTTGCATATTATAAAAGCTGCACTTCCAGCATCTTGTGACTCAGCTGAGGGAAGCTTCATTGTTTCTTTTTCCTCTATAAAAGAAAATAGAAGTGGTGATAATAACTGGTATGTGAGGTACTTCTCTTTGCTGAAACTTGGATCAAGAACCAAAAGAGGCTGACACAAATGGATGAAACAGGATTAGTGCTTGGAACAGCAGCAAGCACCATCCTTCCCCTTCTGCTGCTGCTGGAGATCCCAACACACACTTGGCAGCCCAGCTGAGCGAGTCTGCTGGCAGTGCACTTCCCTGGAAGCCAGAGCAGTCTCTTGCCAGCCCCACGTTGGGTGACACCGCATTTTAGTGGGGTTTTTCAACAGCCTGGCCGTACCCTAAGCAACAGCTGCCCTTCCAGGGAAGCACTCAGGCCCTCTGAGTGCCCCCTTTGTGCTGGTGCTGTGCAGATCACAGAATTACACGGGGGGTGCCCGTGCTCAAATACAGCACAGGGGGGTTCCAGCGGCTCTGCAGCCCCTCGGCACCGGGGGAAAGTCACGCAGCCAGCAGCCCTTGCTGGCAGTAAGGGAGTGAACAATTCCTGTTTGCCTGCGTGCAGCAGATGGGAAAACAGCAGGGAAGCTGTGTCCAGCAAGGCAGCGAGGGGTCCATAGCAAGTCAGCACCTGGAGCTCCACAGACACTGCTCTAAAGCAATAAATGCTGCCGGTTTCATGCCGGCAGTGAGAAGAGCCGGCTGCACAAGCCCATAAGGATGTGAATGCTCCCTGGGCACTCCCCGAGTTCATTTCAGCTCATTTCAGCTTCTTCTAATGCACATTTAAAAAAATAATATTTTTAAAAGGCTATTAATCCATTTTTGGGGCAGTAGGACCCTCCAGTGCAGCTGCCTGCTTTACACGGATCATCCAGCTTCAATCAGCAGCATCAGCATCACACCCATAACTTCTGGTAGAGCATGGGTCTCATTTTCATCAAAATTGGAAAGGACTGGCTTCTTCCCTGCTCTACATAATCATCTCTATTAATTTTAATTTTTTTTTTTTTTGGTATTTGAATTTTAAAATAATGAGGTGGAATTGCTCAGCAGGATGAACTTCAGCACTAATCACAAACACAGACCTGGCTGCAGGGAGCAGTGAACTTCCAGGTTTTTAGTGTTCAAAGCAAGAAATGGCGAGGAAAATCTGTTCCCTGCACCCTCCAAGTGTGCTGATCTTTGCTGGGATCAGCAGAGATCAGCCTTCCCAGCCTGGAAGTGTGAAAATCAGCAGTGCCCAGGCAGCCACTTAAGCATAAAGAAAGAAGGCTGAAGGGGGGATTTTCACCAGCACATCATTAGGAACGATGGCATTGACAGAGTGAAAACCTCTGAGCCATCTCTCCGTGCTCAGAGGCAAATGAAGGCTGGTTGAGGCAGGTCTGGTGGGGTTGAGAAGCAGACTTGTCACGACTTGTGACAACAGACAAGTGTATGTTTGTGCACCTGAACACTGGGCTTTCCTTGCACACCTCCCTGCTGTCTCCTCAGTACCCCCAGGACGGTGTCAGAGTCACTCAGGGTTCAAGGAATCCTGCATTACATCCCGTGCCACTCCTAAAGGACACAAGGACTCGGCTCACCTGGCACTTGGCAAGATGCTCTGCTGCAGGAGCATCCATGGGGAAGCAATTCTCCAAAGAAAACCCACTCAGTATCTTCCAGATTTCCATTTGCCTCTCTTTGCCTCCTTTTATTCCAGGCACCGTGTTGTTATTGATACTTTTTCTTTCTTGGCTTCTGCAAAAGGTCATCAGGCTAAATCAGCCGTCTCTCACTCACAGTAAGTGACAATTCCCTGCAAATTGTCTCAGCCTCCAGCCCTGGAGCTCAGTGGGTCTGTCAGTCCAGAGGAAGCAATTTTAGCTGCCGCCTTGCATTAAGACTCGCGGGCCTGGGAGGTGGAAGGTGAGAGCTGAGTGACTTTCTCCATCACCCTGAGCAAACAGGACCCCTGAGAGCCCCATGGCTGCCTCCAGAGTTCCCCTGGGCCTCCTCCTTCTCCCTTTTGCCCCTTATCTCCCTTTCTCACCAGATATGCACCCTAACACCACACAGACACGTGCTTTCCTTGACTCCAGCAGACCTTTAGCAAGGCAATGCTTTTGCAGGTGACTTTTTCATCCCATTTGTTTTTTTCCTGAGACCTGGATGAAAACTGGTTTTTTTTAAAATCAATTTTCAGTTTTGTTCTTGAGTCTTTTGCGAGAAGGACAGGCTCCCTGATCATCCTTCTCTGCAGCCAGCCTGTGGCCACCCCAATTCCTCAGGACAGCCTGAGACCATGCCAGTCCTCCCCTCACTGTTGTACCCTTCTGAGATCCCCCATGCAACTCTGTCCGTGCTTTGGTTTGACTTTTCTGTCAATAACCTCGCTAGAATGGATCTGGGATTTGTCAGGACAAGGATGTTTTCCTCACACACAACTTAATACTCAGTTTGGACCATTTGTGATCCATCTCTGCCTGACATTTTCTGCACTTTGAGAAACCCACATGGCCTCGAGTGGAATTAGATAACCCTTTAATGGTGCTGTGGGCAGCAACGCAACAGGGCTGGGGTGAAAAATGTCAAAAGTCAATTTAAACAATAAAAACAGTTGCTTTGAACCAAAGCAGGGCTTGTTTATATCATAACACAAGGTTCACCCAGGTTAGGTGTGCTGGAGGACGGAGCACTGCACTCCTCCTCAGCTTATCAGCAGAGAAGATTTTATTCATTCCTCAGACAAGCCCTTGGACCCAGTCAGAGCTCCCAAGAGCAGAAACTCCCCAGACTATGTCAGATTTCAGAAAAACACAACGACAACAGCCTTGCTTCCCAGATACTGATGTTGCAGAGAGGGAAGTGCATTTTTCAAGGCAGAAGGCAGCAGCCTGGAGTTCAGTTACACTGTCTGGGTGATTAATGTGTTATTTAGGGAGCAGACAGAAGCAAGGAGCCTGAGAGACCTCCTCCCCTCTATGCCTGCCTTCTAGTGCTGAAAAAAAGCCCACAGACCAAAAAAAAAAAAAGCAAATTAACTCATGTGGACACTGTTTTCTGACTATCTAAGGAGCATTTGAAGTACATTGTGTGTATGACAGCAATGACCTGAACTTGTGCCAGCTGAAGACAAACTCTCGTGTTTAATTCCTCCACAGACACAGCACCCAGGCCAGCAACAAGCAAAAACAACAATGCAAACAAAAATCCCAAAGGAAACGAGCTCTGTCTGGTTTATCCTTATAGACATGTGAGAAGCAGGATCCAAACTAGTGTGGGTTTCAGAGCAGAGACACCAAATCTCCTTCCCCATCTCCTCCTCTTTGTACAACAGAGGTGGCTGGAAGGAGAAGGAAATTTATCCCATTTATCTTTAATGACAGAGATTCAGCAGAACTGCTCAGCTTTGGGGTCACAAGGAAGAGAATTTGCAGTCCATCTGGGGGTGTCCTGAGTGACAGTGGTGAGTGCAGGAGGGAGTGTGGCATTTAACATCCACATCCAGGGATGGATGCAAGGACTAAGGAATAAAGAGCCCATTTTCCTCCTGGGTACCAGATGTGATCAATACTCTCTGCACCAACTCAGAACTGTCAGCCTCTGACTCCTGAGCGGGAAGTAGAGACCTCTGGGCATCCCCTGGGAGATTTTCTCCCTGGAATTCTGTGTCCAGGTCTCAGATGTGCAGCCCTAGCATGTGTATTTTGCAGGGCATATTTTTCATCACATGGTTTGCCCTCTCTCCTCCCACCCTCCTCTCCTCCCCTCCTGGGGAATACAGCACAGTGCACGCATTCGGCATATGCTGAAATGTATAAATAAACCAACATTTTGCTGGGTCAGCCCTCTGTTGGCAACCTCCTTGTACTTTGTCACTGCAGGCCACAACTCCACTTACAGTGACCATCTTGTCTTGGCAGGACTCGTTTGCTTATTCACTCCCTCCTCAGCTCTGCTGCTCGGTGCCAAAGCACACCAAGAGCCCCTCAATTGCCCTTGGCTTCCCCTCTGCGAAGGAATGCTGAGTTGCAGGGACAGTCCATGCCATAGAAAAGGAAAAGGGATAAAAATATTGCTTGCCAGCGTCCAAGAAGAGGGAGGAGCTCTGTGCTGTCAGGTCCTACTCAAACATGGTCCACAGGGAGAGCTGCAGGAGGTGTTTATAGCTCCCACCACTGGCTCCCACGTGGGGTTTCAGACACCCTCGCACAGGAATAAGGATAAATATCCCGTGGCCCTGATGAAGAGAGACATTTCATGGGACATAGAATCATTAAGGTTGGAAAAAACCCCTAAGATCATCTATTCTAATCATTCCCCCAAGACTGCCATGTCCACCACTAAACCATGTCCCCACGTGCCACATCCACACGCTTTTTAACACTTCGAGGGGTGGTGACTCCATCACTTCCCTGGGCAGCCTGTTCCAATGCCTGACCACCCTTTCAGTGAAGAAATTTTTCCTCATATCCAATCTAATCCTCCCCTGGCACAACTTGAACCACAACTCACGAAATTTCCCAGATGAGTATCATTCCTCTCTTTTTAACCAGAAATGGAGCCATCTCGTCCCTTTTCCTGCATTTAAAATTAGAATTGCTTTTTCCCATCCTAACTCCTACATGGGTTTGATGTTCTTCAGTGCTGCATTGTTTCCAAAGTGCAAAGTGTCTGGAAATGGAAAAGAAAGAAGTCACAGGTACATGGCTGCCTGTCAGACAAGGCAAATGGGTTGCCCATCACTGGAAGGGCTCTGCTGTGGGCACAGCATCCCTAAACACAAGGTGTTCAAAGAGTGAGGCTGAAATTTGGAAAACAGGCCAGCAATTTCAGATGTGCAGCCTCAAAGTAGCCTCATTCTTCAAGGACAGTGCTCTCAAAAAATCACCCTGATCCCAAGCTGGACACTGCTCTGGAAAGCATCAAAAATTTTGCGTGGCATTTCAGAGCGATGCCCAAAACATTTGTGTTTTGTAAACAGGAAGTCACTTTGTCTGGAGAGGATATTTTCCCCCCTTCAATAGCTGCATGCAGCCCTTTTACATAATCCCTTTTTGCAGTATTTTGGGACTGAAAAGCTCATTTCCCTCTCGTAAGCACAGAGGAGAACGCAGCTGCCACCCAGACATCCTTTAAATGGGACCACATGTAAGCCACTTAGTCTCCAAAAATGAAAGCAAAACACAGAGCTGTCATCACTGCACGGCACCGTCAATCAGAGCTGTTCATAATGTGCTGCGCCATGTACATCTTACAGCACGTTCATTATGAGCTTAGCCTAATGTGGAATAGCACAGCAGAACATTATAAACGTTAGAAATTCTGCATCAGTGAGTGAGGCATAAGTGGGAACAAAAAAGTTCTGATCCAGCCTTTTTTCCTGGCCGTGAGCGTCGGTGAATACAAATTCCTCTAATGCTTTTTCCCAGCTTTACCCTGACCGGGTTGGTGCAAAAAGAGCATTTTTTTGTTCGTGTCGCTCCACTGGACTCTTCCAATCAAATAATTTTGCTTGCAAGTTCAGCCAAAGGACCTTGCCAGGGTCAGTCCCCTGTGGTGGGGGTGGGAGACACCAGGGTGGGTCGTGCCCGGCTGGTTTCATCTCCTCCCTTGTCCTGTTGGTCCCATCACAGGATGCAGAAAAGCCACAATGGGTTGTGCTGCAAGGGCAGATGATGCCTGTCACTCCAAGGACCAGGAGAACAGAGAATGTGTACAGACAGGCCTGGGGCTTTGGGCTGCTGCTGGGATTGCCAGGAAAAATTGTCTGGAAAACACATCCTGTGCAATGAAATGGTTGGTCCAGGTCAACCCCCTGTATCTCAAAACTGCTGAAAGCTGGGAAGGCAAAGTTGCCTGTATAGTACATTGAATAAAAAACATGGAATCAAGGCTCTTGCCTTGTTTAGAGGCATGAAAGCCTGAGATGGAAAAGGATGGGTCCTTCCATGGATGGAAAGAATGCAAAGCAGCAAATTGTAGCTGCATAAAGGGGCTGACAAAAGTAAAAGCTATTGATAATTGCACCTTTCCTGTAGCTGCTCACCTCCTAAGTCTTCCTAAAGGCCAAATAGAAAATGTCATTATTTTTCCACCTAAGTATCATTGCTGGGATCCCGGGCTTGGCATTGGAAAAGAAAGATCTGGGGGCAACAGATGATGGGAGGGCTCTGTACTGAGACTGATGCAGAGCACAGGAGGAAGAGGACAAGGAGATGGGTCCAGTTGAATGCATGTGCAGTGGAAAAAGTGTTCAAAGAAGGAGCAAAACCATGGGGGAAAAATTATTCAGTTCACAGCATTTAGATCTATTGGAAGTATCATTTAAAAATCACAAGGAAATTATTAAAATATATTTGGTCATTCGTGTAAAGCTCTTCAAGTACCTTAACGTCATCTGTAAAGTGCCTGAAAGAGTGGAGAGAGTTCATTAAGAATGAGGGTAGGGAAAGAGGAGCCAGGGCTCTCTGATGGGGACTGGTGGGTGGGTTGGTTTCATCGTGGGAAGGCGTTTCCCCTCCTTTCAACATGCCCTGGCTGTAGAAGCGGTTACAGTCTTAAACAAACCAGCTGGCACAGGCTTAAAATTGTGTTGTTATTCATATGCATCCAAGTATAAAACAAGGACTGTATAAGCTGAATAAATAAACAGACTCACTGGTCTCTGGCGAGGAGGTCTGTGTCGTTTTATTCACACTTTTTGCCATATACTCTGGGGTCATTTGCCAGACTGGGAATAAATGGCATCTGGTTCTTTAACCCAGGCTTGATCTGCTCTCTCGTATAAAGACTTTCCTTTACTGGCTTCTGGGATGCAAAAACCAGGTGAAATGGAAGGAAAATCTAGCCAGAAAGTGTCTAAAATACATCAGAAACTTTTGGGCCTGATTCTGGCTGTGTTTATTCCTTTTTCCTGCCATCGTAACAGGGCAGAGTATACGACACCCTTGGTTTCATTTAAATTCAGCAAGAAAGTACTGAGATATTTGTTATAAATTCGCTAACTCTCAATAGAACTAATTCAACTAAATCAGCTGCTTTCAAACACTCAATACATCTACAATCAAACGCCAAGCACGTTTCAGTGGGAGGTTGTAACAAAAGTGATTTTAGAGAAGGGAAAATGCCATTTGCAGGCAGAAGAAAACCACCCATTTTGAGTCAACTTTTTCAACAGTCACACAGAATTCACACCAATTCAGCCCAATTTGACTTTGCTCAAGCTGCTCTGTGTCAATGCCTCTGAGAAAGGCACATCGGCCCTAACGAGCTGCCTCCGTGGAGATTGTTGGACTCTGTTCTTTCAACAAACCCATTTTATTGTTTCATGATGGGGTTTGAAATGAAAGACAATTCAGATCTGGCTGCAGCTGTGCAGACAACCCCCCTCAGGTCCTTCTGTGGAAGACCAGAATTAGGAAAATGAATGCTTTTGCTCATTAAACCAAATTCTACAAATATTACTGTATTTTGAAAAACATGAGGAGAGGAGAGGAGAGGAGAGGAGAGGAGAGGAGAGGAGAGGAGAGGAGAGGAGAGGAGAGGAGAGGAGAGGAGAGGAGAGGAGAGGAGAGGAGAGGAGAGGAGAGGAGAGGAGAGGAGAGGAGAGGAGAGGAGAGGAGAGGAGAGGAGAGGAGAGGAGAGGAGAGGAGAGGAGAGGAGAGGAGAGGAGAGGAGAGGAGAGGAGAGGAGAGGAGAGGAGAGGAGAGGAGAGGAGAGGAGAGGAGAGGAGAGGAGAGGAGAGGAGAGGAGAGGAGAGGAGAGGAGAGGAGAGGAGAGGAGAGGAGAGGAGAGGAGAGGAGAGGAGAGGAGAGGAGAGGAGAGGAGAGGAGAGGAGAGAGGACTCTAAACTGACACTGCAGGGTGCTAGGGAGCAGCAAAGTGCTTTGGATTGAGGTGTGGGGGGCTGAAGACCACGGTCGGGGCTTTGACCGCCATCCCTTGTGCCAAACACTCCCTTGCTGCCACTTGAAACAGGAGAGATTCCTCAAAATATGGAACTGGCAGAAGTAAAGGGGACATCTGCGAATGCTGCTGCTGGTAGTGCTGGATGGCCACGGCAGGAGAAATTGTGGGCACACTGATCACCCACATCAAAGCAGGGGCGGCAAAGTTTGGGCTCGGGCTGCTTTTCTGTGGAGCGCGGCAGGCGCATCGCTGGAAAACGCGGCACGCTGCTGGTTCCATCCAAAACCTTCCCTGTGTCATTAATGGTGGAAACCCCTCATTATACTCTCATTAAACCTCCCTTAAAATGCCCTTCCTGCAATTTCATGCTGAGGGCTGTGCATGGCACGTGCAGTGGCTCTTGCTGGCATTTCAGGTGCACACGTTATACCACAGGGAAGCATCTTTTTTGTCTTGATCTTGGCTCTTTGCCTTTCATTTTTCTGCCGCCCGATACAGTTGCAGGTGTAATCTTTATTCTTACGCACGCTTCCATGCATGCGTCAGTTTTCCCCATCACCCTAAAAGCATCTCACCTTGGTGAATCCTAAAACTCAGCTTCACTCTTTAGGCATTTCCTTGGGCTGCCTGCTCTGCCATGCAGAGGAGCCCAGGCAGGGCTGAGGCAGCTGAGGACCCAGCAGTTGTGCACTTGAGTGCCTCAGCAGGGTTTTCCCTCCCACATCCATGTTTCCAGGATTCAAAATCTCTTTTCTGACATGCCCCAGCAGCATTCATGGTATCTAAGGCACAGGGAGCACCCAGGAGAAGCCCCAGCCCAGAAGGCTGTGCCCACAGCAGGTTTCACATCAATCAGCTGCTGAGATGAATGTCCTTTCAGATATGCACATGGAACTAATTAACCCAATTAAGACTTTTTGTTTTTGCTGTTTCCTGGAAGCAAACATGGCTTTTAGCTCTGGGATATACTACTATTGCACAAAGGGATAAAAAAACCAAAATCAAGAGGATGATTTTTTTTTTGTGTATGTGTGGTAAAGACTGCAGCTTTTAAAGTGGATTAGTGTTATTGTTGAGTGGTGGGAAACACAAGACTCATCCAAGTACAGCTTGGGGTTCACTGTGATTTGCAAACCAGGCAAACCTGTGTTATGGCTGTGCATTAAAACCATGGCAAGTGCTTGCTAGGCTCTGGCTGGTGCTCGTGTAGCCAGGAAAGCAGGAGAGTTTGGCTGGGATGGGCCCCAGGTTGGATTAATAACACACATGACAGATGCCGAGGCATGTCTGCAGCCACTCAGTGCTGTGGACACAGAGGACCCAACTCTGAGGAGCTCCAGTGGCAGGCTAGGTTCTTTTGTTTTGGAAAAGTTCCTTCCAAACGCAATATTGTGTAATATTTACTCCTCTGTGTATTTACTCCCACAGTGTAGCAGTGATTCACAACAGCAGTATTACATTATTTACTTTTTTCCTCAGTTTTTTGTGTTACCAGATGCTGCTCTAGCGCTGCTTCTGCTGGGTCACAAGGCTGAAATGCCCACTGCCTGCTGCACACGACCCCTTTCACAAACAGACCTGATTTTCTTTTCAAAGCAGGTTTTCAGGAGCTATTCTCCTCGCTGTGAGGTTCCCCTCGACCTCAGTGCCCCCGTGGTTGCAGAAGAGCTGAAGGGAATTGATTCAGAGCCCCCAGATGGTTTGGCAGTGTGGACAAGGCGTTTGCTCAGGGTTTGGAAACTCTCAGGGGGTTGGGTGGTTTGTGCTGTGATAGCCAAGGGCTTTTGTCTGTCTGGGTACATATGGGACTCGTTTTGTACCAGCAGTGGGAAGTCCTCCTCCATCCCCATACTCACCCAGGGAGGTTGCAACAGCCCCAGGTCCTCAGGGTGAGCCCAGCCTTGGAACAAAGGCACATTTTCCTATCATCAGGACTAATCGTTCAGGGAACGGTCAGAGGAAGCCAAAGCCTGGAGGTGCTGGGTAAGTTTTGGGAAAATCTCCCCATGTCCTGTCGACATTGAACACTGGAGGTGGTTTGGAAAGCCAGGAGGGGGTTGTTTGGGTTTTCTCTTTGCTGGTTTATTAATAAAGTCCAACAATAACAACAAAACAAAGTAAATTTCCCTTTTACCGAGAGTAATTTCAAACAACAACTCTCAGGTGGTGACAAGGCAAGAGGTGTTGTAAACATTTCTGTGCACAAAATTAGAGCCCCAACCTGAACAAAGCGAGGTTCCATCTGAAACAAAAAGAATGGGATTTTTTTGTGGAAAAAGGCAGACCCTGGCACTTCTCTAGGACAGCTGGGGAGAGCGGGGAAGAAACTGGGAGTCTGCAGGAACAAAGCAAGATGAGAGGTCTAGAAAACGTGATTTCTGCAGGAGGATGACAAGAACCAAGCTCATGCTGTCGTGAGCAGGGAGGTTAGAGGGTGAAGACATGACATTACAACTCAAATATTTAGACAGAGAGGAAATTCACAAACTGGATTTGTGTCCACTGAGCAATGAGTAAAGAAATCACAGGCTTAATCTGCAGCAAAAGAGACTTAGGTTAAAATCTTTAAAAGTCACTTAAGGATGCTCTGGCATGGGTTTTGGGGGCAGACTGTGCATTTGCCACTGCTGCAAATCCACACAGGGCACCTCCACCTCCCAGGCATGGCTTGGAGAGTTTTTGGCACCCGTGTAAACTCACAAACTCCCTTCCAGCTCCATTTTCTGTGATTTTGAAATAACAGCAAAATTACACCCTGGCAGCATAAGAGCTGGGATTATTTGTTTTAGGATTAACATAATTAGGCTAAGCATGAATCAGATGTTTTAGCAATTTGCAATTAAAGCACACAGGAGAGATGCCACTCTGTCTCTCTGTCAGTGAAAGATCCACATGCAGGAGGGAAGTGCTGACAGACACCTTCCTCTCACCTCCAGACACGCCAGGTAGGACTACAGGAAGGATTAGGCACCACCTTTTAATCCTGCTGCACAGTGCCAGGCTGAGCCTTGCTTGTATAACCATAGCCTTCCTGCAGTCGGGCATCCAGCGCCTTAATTAACATCAATAAATGTTAACACTTGCTGGATTTGCTGGGAAGGTTTGAACTCCAGCTTAATTCAGTGCTGACATATCAACACATGAACTCAGAGATCAGATCCCTCCTAGAGCTGCCTATTTTAAGATCACAAGAGATTGCTCTTGGCTGCCTGCACCTCCTGCAGTGTGGAGCCCACGTGCAGGAGCAGCACGATGCTCTGGGCCTGACACCCCATCTTGGTTGGAAACCTTTGATGAGAGTCAACCACATCCCTTGGGACAGCCCCAGTGGATAATTACACTCACAGCTCAAAATATGTCTATTTTATGGCTGGAAGAGCTTTAACTCCGTCTGCTGGATATACCTGGGGTTCTCTTTATCTGATAAGTGACTGTATCAGTGAACAGAGCAGGAAGAAGCCGCTCGTCCCCCACGGGTGCACACAGCAAGCAGTGATCAAGGCAGGGAATTTCAGATGGGTAGATCTGTATTATAATAATAGTCTAGAGATTATTCCAGCTTCTTTATGACAGGAAATCCATGAAGGCTTTTCCAGTTTTCCCCAATCTTCCTCCTGGTAGCAAGCTGTTTGCTCACACACCTTGCTCCTGGCAATGAGTTTGGTTCAGGGAAACTCCATCCCTGCTGTGCAGTGGTCCTGGCGTGAGCAAGGAAATAACATTTGGTTCTGACTGCTGTTGAGGGATTTATTTTATTCTTGTGACTGTTTGCATGCAATGTTAACTGGCAGTGCACCACCAAGTGCAGGGATAGGGGCTGGTGCTCTTCAAACTTGTGCCGTGGTGGCTTTGGTGGGACCTGAATGGAAAACTTTTAAAGCCCCCAAATGTCCCTGTTGTTGTTTTGCCCCTGTGTTGAAATCAGCATCACCTTTCATGTCTGTGGCAGTGGATAAATGAGGTTATGCAGCAATGTAGACTCAGGAGAGTAGAAGCCCAACAACGTGCCGTGGATGTTTTTTAGAGGCAGCTGGACCTATCCATCCTGCCAAACTATGTGCACACGAGTCTATCTTCTCCTGAATCTCCGCACAAAAAGTCCAGAGGGCTCAATTTTATCCCACCCACCCCACTTCTGGCACAATTTCCTCTCAGGAGAGGACAATGGGCTGCAGACTCTCCCAGTAGCAAACACCACAGAAGGTTTTTGGAGGACTATATTTAAATGCACCAGCCTGCAGCACAACACCACCACTGGTTTATGGAGAAACAATCTCACACTTTGATCAGCATCTGCTATAAAAGAGACGCAGAGACACGGGCATTTCTCTGAAAAATGCCTCATTTTTTTAAGGAAGAAGTGTCTATAGAAGGTTTGAAATCAGTCTGGAGTTCCTAAAGTAAAAAAAATTTAAAAAAAAAAAATGGTGGCCAGGCTTGGCTCCCAGCATCAAACTCCTCTGAAAATCCTGGCTGGAGACAAGGACATGCAAACCCAAGGTCCAGGCTGCTGTTTGCAGACCAATTTAGCAGCATGCCTGCTCGACCCCTGGCTACAGTGGTACCATCTGTGGTCTATTACTGGGGATTTTGTACCAGCTGGGCAGCAGGAGCTTGTCTGAAATCCACCCCAGCTTGGGAGCTGATGAGCTATTTAGCTACTGCTTGTATTTGTCTTAAAAAAGTAATAATACCATGTTCTGTTGCCATTAGGGTCTGACATTAAATGCATTAATTTCCTAATAGATCTAAAGTAAGAGCTAGAACAGCCTTTTATTTTTAATGAACTGAAGACTGCTGTGATCCCATTCATCCACCCATGAAATCCACTGACTGACAAGGTCCCATTTCTGGGCAGCGGGGTTAAATGTGCTTCAGACAAAAGCCAGATTTTCCTTTCTTCTGCATGCCATGGACAGGATCAAAGGAGTGGGGAAATGGACATTAAAGCACTTGTAATCAGGGACACAGACTCCATCCCAGCATGGGCCAGCCCCCTCGCAGGCTTATGGGAATGCTGCTGTGTGTTATTGCATGGGAAGCCTGGGAGCTCTGGGGAGAAAACCGGGCAGGTAAATGAGGCTGGGGGCAGGACCTGCATGGACCAGGCTCAGATGTCATCACCGGGAGCTTCTCCACGTGGGAGTGAATATCCCTTGCAGCTCTGGGGCTTCCTCCCTGTTCAAGGCTTTCTTAAGGAGCTTGTAGTAACACTGGGACTCAGCAGATGGTGCTGCTATGGATAACCCTGGAACGGGACAGAAGGACGGATGGATGGATGGATGTATGAATGGATGGATGGATGGATGGATGGATGGGCAAGCAGGTCTGGGGGAAAAAGGAAAGCAATAATACCAGCTTGATTACATTTCTCTTTAAAAACTGCACTAATGCACCAGAAAAGCTGTTCTCCTTAATCACACCTCCCTGCAACTGGAACAACGCTGTAGCAGCAGAGGCACAGCTGGAAATCCACGTGATGCGGGATAGAGACCTGGATGGGTGGCAGGGCCATTCCCTTTGGCTTGCCAGGCAGGACCTGGCTTGGAGGTGAGGGTGAAGGTCACCTTCAGAGAGGCTGGGGAGTCACCCCCCCTCTTGCCTTTCCCTTTGGCCTTTTGTTTTAAGACACTCTTTTTCAAGCAACCCTCTCAAATGGTCTTGAAAGGAACGG
The DNA here is from genome assembly GCA_014706295.1 of Lycocorax pyrrhopterus obiensis. Taxonomy (NCBI): domain Eukaryota; kingdom Metazoa; phylum Chordata; class Aves; order Passeriformes; family Paradisaeidae; genus Lycocorax; species Lycocorax pyrrhopterus. Next base: position 4,406,585 of record JACSVZ010000013.1, read on the forward strand.
GGCAGAAAGACTGCTGATGTCTCCCAAAAGACAGCAAACTGGGAATGGTTTGTTTTCCAAGCACATATGAGTTCATCTTCTTCTCAAAATTTGCATTTATTTTTAACTGTATTAACATCCAGCTAATGTGGATGTCAACCAGTTGGAATGCAATTTTGGGAATTATGGAGGAATTTAGCACCGCTGATATAAACCAAATGTGATGGAGTTGGAAAGCATATGATATTTATCTGCATGGGCTTGGTGTCATTAGCATGCTGCGTGTTCCTCCTAGGTTAACTCTTAGGTGATCCAAATGGGAAAAAATATTTCTACTGCAGCTCCCATATGGCTAAAACCATACTCAGCTTGGGGCTTAAAAGACATAATAGGGAGTTTTTACCCAGATCCTCCTCCTAATAGGAAGAGATAATGGCACTAGATGTATAAAGTGGTTTTTTACTTGTTAGGCTGGGGTTTTTTTCCATTTGTCAATGTTTGAATTATTGCAGCGCATGATGATTTGTAAGCACATATGTGTGAGCATAAGCAGGCAGCTCTCCTCATCCTGCATCTATCTCAGGCATGTCCAGAGGAGTTGTTATGGCATGTGCTGAAACTTGAAGCTGATAAGTCAGGAGAGGACTTAAACATCTTTAACTCTGTACCATGAAAGGGGAACCATCTTCCCTTTAAATGGATGGGGCCCGATGGCCTTCTCAGTGCTGAAATCCTGCCCCCAGGAAACTCGGACTGGGAAGCATCAAAGCAGAGAGGACGAGTTGCTCCTTAATCAAAATATTGTGAAACTGTGGTTCTGCCAGTGGTTTGCTGCTCGGGGTTTGTAGATACGTAGGATGGCTGGGGAGCTTCAAAGAAAGATGTCAACCAAATGTTTTCCTGAGTCACATGCACGGCAGAAGGAAATGTGCTTCCTAAAGGTCCTACTGGCAGATGAATATCCTTCTGCAGTCATTAAAGTTGTAAAGTCATCCCCCACCCCCCTCCCTACACACACATGAAAGATGAGGGGATTTGCATCCCAGACAAAACCAGATTTGGGATCTGGACATTTCCCTTCTAAGGAGCAGCACGTGGATCTTGCAGCGGGTGTGTTGGGCGAAAGCATAGAAAGGACCTGGTCGTGTTGGGCAGATTTTCATCATCTGCTGTTTTGCTGCTGTGCCCAACACCTGCTGGCATCCCTGTGCAGGGACCCCACCGCAGAGACAGGCCAGCCCCGGGACACAGAGCCACTCCTGGCCACTGCTTTGCTGCCTCTTCCCACACAAGGGCTGGAAAATCGATGGAAGAAGGGTTTGGTCGGAACCGTCTCCAAAAACTTGCATTTACTGTGTAGAAGAACATTTCCTGACCTGTCCCTGCTCCACAGAGGGCTCATTACAGCACAGAGTTCCCTGTATCAATCACATCACTGCGGCCTTTCTTTGGGATGCTCCAGAGTACCTGAGCAGAGGATGGTCCCTGCTGATAAAAGCAGGAGGATTTCCATGTGCTAGCGTTGCTCCCTGCTGCTCCCTGGGCACAGCCTCTCCCACAGGACATGATCCTGGACAGCTGCCTTCTTCACTGCTCCATCATCCATCTATGTTCCTCAAGAGGAAAAATTCATTTGGGAATGGTGAGGCTGACAGAGGCTTCCCACATCTCTATTTCCACACAGTTGTGCTCACCCAGCTGTACTTTCTCACCCCAAAAAATACCCAGCAAGTGGGAATGCCTTTCATGAGAGGACAGGAAAATGAGGGATGAGTTTGAAACCTCGAGCAATGAGCTAAAGGGATGATAAAAATGATGGTGGTTGTTTTTGGGCTCATACCTCTCTCAGGTAGGGTTTGTAGTATTGATGGCATCTTGCTTTGCCTGGCAAAGTGAGAGCTTGATGAACATGGATTGGAGTAGGACTCCCAGTTTGTCAATTCAGGCCAAATTTTAGTTCTACTTGACGGTCCCTGGGAATGCAGAAAGCTGATTTATGAATGGCAGCATTGGGAAAATGACTTAAATTCATCCTCCCCCTCCTGATAACTCCTTCCCTCCTTGAATTTTCAGGAAGCTTGAGTCATCACGGCATTGTGGCATCTTTAGCCCAAGGCTGAATGCAAGGTTACTCTTATTTTATTATTTATGCCTAATTCCTGGGAATTGCAGGCCTTTGGAGAGATATTACTTCTGCAACACAGAGCAGCTGAGCTGTGGTGGTGGTGGCACTCTCCAAGAGCTCACATGGACTCTTTACTCTTGTCTTGCAATTAACAGAACCATTCCTTATTAAGTCCCACAAATGGCTAGAGGGCATTAAAAAGTCTCTTATCACCAACTAATCTCACAATTTTTGGAACCAGAACCCCCACGTGTTTTTTCAATAAGCTCTTCTCCTTCTGACAGCGCTACATCTTTCACAAACACAGCAAGAGTAACCTCTGGACTTTGCCTGCAGCAGTGAAGTATGAAATTTTGAATTCCATGGGTCACTGTTTTTGCTGCAGCCAGATGTGGATAAAAGGCAAAGGGTGTTTTATTGTTGTTTTTTCAAGAAACAGAGAAAGGTTTGTACTAAGGTACACCCTCTACCCTAAAAACAAGTGGCTAACATGTGGCTTGAATGTCACCAATTGGCATTTCAAAAGATGAAACTTTTAAAAAATAAATATTTTGAATTTAAATATTCTCTCTGCAGCTAATAAAGTACATTATGACTTTAAATCAGATTTAGGAAAACATACAGGAGAGCTACAACCTTGATGCCAAGCTGTGCATCAGTTGGTGATTTCGTTAGCATCACAGGTACCAGTGAGCTGTGATGGATATAAAAGGGAGACACTCAATGGCTGAGCCCTTCCTTTAGTTCTGAACAGATTGGGTTATCCATTGGAAATAAATTGACATGTATCCAATCCCTGTGTGCAGTGATGGATGAGTCTATGAAAGCCTTCATTATTGGTATGCATTTTATGCAAACTCTTCTGGCGACCGAGGTGTGTTAAAAAACTGCTTCGTTTAATTCCTCTGAAGTCCCAGTGTGCCACAGATGATTTAAACCCTCTGTTTCCTGCTTGGGGAGCTGAATATTGAGCAACCAGGAATAAATATCCCACTTCTGGAATTTTATGAGGAAAGTTATCTTCGTGGTAAAATTTCAGTGGACCTCTTGGAAACACTTCCAGAGAATAGTTGAAGCTATGAAGCCCATAAATAGCAAACTGAGAATTTCATTGTTTATTTGTGGGGGAAAAAAATAATTGTATTTCTTTTTTATTATTTGATCCAGCCCTCCCTGTCTCACAGACACTGGACAATATTTGGGTTCCCAGCCACTGTCTGTGCAGCCCAGCAGTGTGACATGATTTTGGCTTCCAGCAGTTTCCCCACTGTCTCCTGAAACGCTCTGTTATGAAACAAAAAGATAAAAATGGTGATCACAATGCAGCACAAACCAGAAATATTTGATCATCCTCCAGCTTTGATTGCTGCTGCTTTTAGCCTGGTGCTTGACAGCACGCTTGCCAGATGCACAAGTAGCAAGGTTGTGACAACCCTGAGATTTTACTGCTGCACTACACTTTTAGGATGATGTTCTCTAAATGTTAACATCTGTAAGCCAGGGTTTTGGCAAGGGAAAACTCTGTAGAAAGTTTGATTTTTCTTTGTCTTGCTGCCCAAGTTCCTCTTGTCAATAAAATCAGAGAGATGGAGCATCTCTTCCACGGAGATGGGCTGAGAGAGTTGGGGTTTTTCAGCCTGGAGAAGTGAAGGCTCCAGGTCAATGTTATTGCAGCCTTTCAGTACTTAAAGAGACCAAAATTTTTAGAGGACAAATTTTTTTAGCAGGGCCTCTTGTGACCAGGACAGGAAGTGATGGTTTTAAACTAAAAGAGGGTCGATTCAGACTGGATATAAAGAAGAAAGTTTTTACAATGAGGGTGGTCAAACACTGGCACTGGTTGCCCATAGAGGTGGTGACTGCCCCAGCCCTGGAAACATTCAAGGCCAGTTTGGACACGGCCACTTTGGGCTGAGAGACCTGATCTAGCTAAAGGTGTTCCTGTTATTGCAGGGGGTTTGGACTAGATGACCCATAAAGATCCCTCCCAACCCAAACTACTCTGTGATTCTCTGAAAATGGGAAGAAAAGTATTTAACTGTCTATTTGTACCTGTTGAGAGCGTCCATCTCTTCTCCAAATTATGTGATTCCTTTGCTTGTACCTTTACAAGACTTTCCACCTCTGTGTGTTGCATACAGAGCTTCAGGAGCCAGACCTGATTTAGCAGGAAATATCTGGCCCCACCTCGGATGAAAATTATAGGACCACAGAGTGGTTTGGGTTGGAAGGGGCTTTAAAGATCACCTAGTTCAGCTCTAGTCACTGTGAGAGGGGACACTTTCAACCAGAGCAGGCTGCTCAGGGCCCCACCCAGCCTGGCCTGATCACCAAAACAGCTGATGAAGGAGCATCATGAAGGGGCAGAGTAGGAAAAAATGTGGGCTGTTCCAGATGGGAGCACAGGATAGGGGAGGAAGGAAAAGGGTTTGGAGAGAAGAGCCTTCCCCTTTTGACGGCAGGGGGAGAGAGGACCACCACAGCCATGTGAGGGGACACAGCCGGCCTCACGCATGTCCCTGTTCCCTGTGTGACAGAGGCAGGTGAAGGACTGTCATCTTTCCCTCCCTGTCCCTGAACTGTAGGGGCAGAACCACCCTTTCAGATTTACCACCTTGTGTGCTGCACAGGCTGCTCCCACTCCAAGCAAAGCCTTTGGAGCAGCAACTCAAGGATCACAAACTCAGTTTCACCCCCAGTACAGCCTAATGATCTCAATAACTGAAGCCCTTTGAGGAGCAGGTATTTTCATCCCTTTCTAATCTGCAGTTGGGACCTAGGGCAATTTTTGTTCCTGGAACTTTGGGGTTGCTTCAACACCGTAAAGCCACGGAACAACTGCTCGCGTTCTTGCTCCGGCATTTGAAGTCTGCCTATGAAACAGCTGGTCTCTGATGTGCAAGATACCTGCTTCCCACTATTTGGCTTCCAACAGCAAGAAGATGACTTATGGCCATGAACTATCCCTTAATTTAACACATCAAAACCGAGCAAAAACAAACAAAGCAGAGTGAAGAACACATGTAGACCATGAACTCACATTCTGCACCTTGCACTTTTGCCCAGAGCACATGTTTTTGCAGCTTATCTCCCTAGGTATCTGTGATAGTGCCTTCTCATGTGTTTGTTTTCTTTGTGTGGGGATACTTGGCAAGAAACTGTTTCTCCAGGAGAAAAAGCAGTTTTTGCTTCTCTCTGGCCATGGACCAAACAAAGACCTTAACTGGACACTCGACCACGAGCTTGCTGCAAAACCTGTCCTGATGTATGAAGTGGCTTGCACTGATTCCAGAGGGTCTTGAGGACGGTTATGTCCCGACTACTTTGGCCTTTTGAGCTACTTTGTCCTTCACTTAAATCAATTTGCTGTAATTTCTCTCTCTGTGATCTTAGAAAGCCCTTCTGCAGCCCCAAAATGCAATGTAATGTCACATCAGCAACAGAGTTTGAGTTTTGCCTCAGTCTGAAATGGGGCAAAGATCCATCCGTGGGTGCAGCCTTTGGCAGCTAGGATTTATTCCACAGTGTGACAGGCAGTGATCATCACCTCTTACTCCTAATAGACTGTAAAAGGCTGATAGGATACTTCCAACCAAAAATGACCTATTAATTCTTATTTTTATTTCCACAGACTGCTTTTTTCTCTACTGCTTTTAAGTGAAGGGCTCCTGAGGTGTCTCATTTGTGGGTAATATCAATGCATCCCTCTTGGAAAAAAGATTGTGTCACTTGCAAAGACAAAGCTCAGACATGCTTTAGAGCAGAGATTCCCACTACAGACTCCAAGTTCTGCTGCTATTTTTCAGCTGGAAAGCAGACTTGGTGAAGCTCAGCTTCAAGTCGACTGAAAGAGCCTGTAACACTTCCTGAAAACACTTTTAACTCGTTTCTAAATTTGTACTCCTCTTTGTACTGGAGTAAGTGTCATTTTAAAAAGATAGTGAGGAAAACAGTCCCAGTTTCTTCTGGCCAGCAGAAAGGCAGAGCCTTTCCTGTTGATGCCGAGTTTGTGTTACAGCTGGCAGATATTGTCCCTCACCAAGCACAAGAATTCAAGTCTTCAGCTGGTCTTGCAGGGCCCCAAAACCTGCTCAGAAACTGCTTCATTGTGGGCAGGGATCTGCATGGATTTGTGGATACAAAGCCACGCGCATACAGCCGAGAAGGTGCCGCATCCAGGACATTCCCACTGCCGATAAAGAGTGAAAATGCAGCCTTTCCTGTCTTCCTCGTGATGAATACATAATGAAAGGGTCAAATCCAAAAGCCTAATGGCTGGTCAGAGATTCAGCTGGGCGAGGGTTAAGATCAAGTCTTGTGGAGTCAGGAAAGAGAAAGGCCCCAAGTGTCTTCAAAATTTCCATATGACATTTAGGTATCAATAACGGCATTGTTCGGGAGCAAGAGCTCATTTTCTAAGGAAGGCAGCTCGCTCCTTGCAGACCACACTCCCTGTGGCTGAGGATGCCAGGCTGCTGCTTGGCAAGCAGCTTGTTAGTTCATTTAAAAAATGCCCAAGTTGAACGAGGTATAAATCAACACCGTTCCACTCACATTAAGACACACCAACTTAATCCTGCCGAGGACACTGACCTGAAAATGTTTAACAAAGTCAATATTTCTAGGGAAAACTTTTCCTGTGCAGAATTTCCAACGGCTTTTGGTGGTTTTTTGTAGTTTATTTTTCATCCAAAAATCCATTTGCCGTATTTTTTTTTTTTAAGGATTATCTCTTAATCTTACCTTGTTACGAAATGTATTCATAATCCTCATGGCAGTTACTTAGCAAGTCTTAAACCTGTCATTAAAATACCTCTTCTTGTTACTACAATCAGCAGTCTTAATCCACTGCAAGTCTCTGTTTTTTTCCTTTTTTTTCCTATTCTCACTTTGTTCCCAAATGGCTTAAACCAAGGTATGACAGGTAGCAAACAATCCCCCCTCTAATAACTTGGAAGAAACAAATAAAGGGAAGGAATACGTTTGTGTGGCAAATTCCCGGGAGTTTGGAAACTAGAGGCCGTAGGAATGCACCCTGGTAAATTTTAAACCCACTCCAAAGCTGTGGGTTTGAACAGTGGTGGAGTTAGTCCCTGGAAGGCATGGATGGGAAGAGGTACTGCCAAAAGAGGGGGTGGCTGGGAGCAGTCCCAGTCCTGGGGCGAAAATGAGGAGTAAAGGTCCTGTGCGGGAGGATGTGCAATGTCTGGATGCAAGAAAATACACCCCGAGCTTTACCTGGAAGTGCTCAGCAGCCTGGTGTGGCTCAGCAGTGCCTGAATCCCTCCCAGCGCCAAATTCCCTGGGAAAGCCCAGCCTTGGGAGCTCCGGGAATGGATGGACACGGGTGAGTAGGAGGGCAGGTGGTGGGAAGCGAAAGGACCACATTGCTGGAGAAGTGGGTGTGAGTATCAGAGAAAGGAAGGCTGGGAGCAGGATGTTGGATTCATGGGGGAAAAAAAGCTCCTGAATTGGAGAGAAGCAGAGGAAATGCTGCAGCTCTACACCACCCATCACTGGAAGGGGGAGGATTAAGGTGTCATTTGGTCGGTGCTCCAGCAGGACGTGGCCCTAAGCACAGGTTAAACGCATCAGGCAGATCCCACCTGTTGGAAACTCAGAGCTTGTTTCGTACCCAGCCCCATCCCAAACCTGCACCTCTGCAGGGGTGGTGCCCAAAATTGCTCCCAGCCTGTGCTTCCCGGGAAGGTTTCCAGGGGAAAATCAGAGCTCACGTTCAGAGTCCCCAGAGATCCCCCCGCTGTCCTGGGAGCTGCCGGGTAAGCACAGCGCTGGTTTGAAATCAGATATCGCCTGCACAGAACCCTTCACAAGATAATTAGGCTCAACTGGGATTTTTTAAAAAGGCATTAACTCCATGAACTTTTCAATCTAAAACAATGCCACAATGGCCACGCTGGGAATAAGGCATTCTGGCCCTTCTTGGGGATCATGTGTTGAAGTTGTCTTGTTAGTAGGGAGGCGTTAGTGCAATAAAGGAAAGCATTGTGGCCTGGAACAGCTGGGCTTTTCTAACTGCTTGCCTAAATGTGGATGATTAATGACCAAAATGCATCCTTGCTGAATGGCATTGAGAGGCTGGAGGTATTTCGTGGCATTTTCCTTTTTCCATTTTTGTAAGAGATTTCTTGCAAACAAAGCTCCATTGATGTGGGTCCATTACAGATATGCAAAGTGAATTCCAAATTATTGCCTATCTGATGGGTGACAATAATGTTACTTTGTTGTTGCATCTTTTAGGCTGCAGGATCTGAAGATGCTCAAAAAGCTGCTTGGTGCTTTTGGAGACTGGAGCTACTCAAACATTTTAATGAGATTTTTTGTCATTATTGTTGGAAACTGCTGCTTCATCCAAACCAGAACATCTTGCAGTGAAATAGTCCCATTAATAACATTTCCATGGGAAAGTGTTCAGATTTTCTGGGGTCAATTTATAAGCAGAGAAGAATCTAAATGAGAACCCATATCTTCTCAATCTGAAACCAGATGTTTCAATGGGCAACAACAACAACAACAGAAAACATTTCAGGGAAGCGTTTGAAAAGTTTGGTTCTTTTTCCACACCGGAATGAAAACACATTCCCAGACCTCAAAAACCTTTGTGGAAGTGCGCTGCTGGTCTCCGGCTGCCTCAACCAGAAACTTCATGGCCCATCAGGAAAGGGGCTGGCACATGAGTCCTTTGTTAGTCCAGCCATGCCATGGCCACCCACTCCAACCTTGGACTCGGGTGAGGATGTCACCCATCTGCTGCTGGGTCTATGCTTCTCCCCATCTGCCCTGAACTCTCTGGCAGTGCAGAAGAGCTGCCTTGGTTTTCCTCACCTGTGGAAATGTGCAGTGTGGTTCACACAGAGTAGGAAGGGTTCTTTGGACATGTGAGCAGCCGTCTCGGGGAGAGGCAGTATTGTGGCAGCATGAGATGTGAAACACTGTCACCAAATAAAAGCACAGGGTAGGGTTATTACACAGTTCTCAGGAGTGCATGTGAAAGGCAAAGCCAAAGGCTGGACAAGTCTGCAAGGGATGTCCTAATTTCCCAGTAGCCCCGCTCAGTGTTGCCCTCCAACACCATCCCACGTCTGCCAGCCTGCAGGTTTGTGTGTCACCCATCAGTGCTGCACCAGCAATGACTCCTGGCTGGTAGGAGGCACCCAGCCAGGATGGGTGGGTGTATCCATGTGGGCCCCTTTAGGGTGGGACAGGCAGTTTTTTGTTTCTTGCTGACACTGTGGGCACGATGGCAGGCTGGTGGGGAAGAAAGGACAACAATTTGACACCAGTCCTACTGGCTGACCCTTCTGTGCCCGCAAGCAACACGTGTGAATGACAGTTTCCTTCACCAAAAGGCACTGCTGCAGCCAGGCAAGGTATATCTTGCATTTATCCAAGGCACTTAAAGGCAATTTTTTTTCCCCTCAGCCAGCGTGTTGGCTTTTATCATTCAACAGGCCATGGAATTGTTTTCCCTAATATCCCCTTAAGAAGGATGTATTTTTCAAAATACTGCCATTCCCTTCTCTAAAACAGGTTTTGATGTGGCTACTTCAAATCAAAACCATGAGCTTTCCTCTCCTCACGCCCACCGACTTAAAACCTGCCCCCAGTGCCAGTGGTTCAGAACTATCCAAATAAAGCAGTTGCTTTAAGGAGTGTTTGCTTTTCCTCTCAGGCTCCTTCTCCTGACGCTATATTGTTTGTGGAAAAAGAGTTCTCTGGGTGGGTCACTGAGCTGTCGTGGCTAAGAAGCTGCATTTGAAGTCTGGTTCAGCGTAGAAGAAAAACATGTCAAAACAGCCTTGAAAGTGCAGCTCCCTTTTTTTCCCTCCTCCGTGTCAGGATGTTACCTTTTTCCCCTCCGTGTAGCAGCTCTTTCCCATGAAAAACAGCTTCTTGAGGACATTTGCTGGGTGGCTCCAAAATGCAGTGAAAATAACACTCTTTTCATGCCAGGAAAACAAATTGCTTCTGGAATAAAGCCGTGCCTATACAGCTCTGCATTTTAACTTCGCTTGAACGCTTACTCCTGCATATCTCTAAATCAGCGAAACATGCTTAATTATTCCTGAGCAATTTTGCCTGCTGGACTGCAATTCCTCAAATAGATGCTATGTGGGATTTTCCTGATGATGTTGTTCTTTTCGTTTGAAAGGATGCCAAGGAGCAGGTTTCCCTCTTCCATCTTCCCCCTCTACCTTTTGACTTTAAAGCAGATTCTCGGTGCTCCTTAAATAAACACTCCTCCGAGATACTTTTTCACGGAGTGGCACGAATGCCATGAGCCCAAAAAGGGCATTAATGCATTTTTCTTCTGTGGCTTTGGAATGACGTGCATCTAATGTGGATGTGTGTTGCCTCGGAGAATGCTCTGTTTTCTATTCCTGCGTTTGATTCTCTGCAGCTGGGAAGCCACGTTTCACAGGTGGTTGGGAAGCTTATTAGATTATTCATAACTGGGTTTATTTATTCCCCCCCCCTTTTTTTTTCCTCTAAGCAATTAAAAACATGTGTAGAAGGAGGCCTGAGATGATTAGAAGCACTCTAACATCTCTTTCCCATTTACCTTTCGCTGTTTTCACTTGGGTTACACAGAGCCTGGTGCTGGTACCCACAGACATGGCTCTAAAGGAGAGGGAAGTGAGTGGTTTTCCTGTTAGAAATAACTAAAATAAAATAAAAACTATTTGCTGCTGGTTTATCAGGGATTCTGTGTGAGAAAACTCTGTTGTTTTCCTGGGAATGAGCAGCAATCACAGCCATAATTATCATAATGATGATGAATGTTTTCAGGCTTTTTTTCTGCTGGTGACCACAGAGCAGTGACAGACTCTGGGCAAGCAGCAGTTCGTCTGAAGATGAATTCCCAACCCATGGCAGTCTCAAAAGAGCTACATATTCCAGGAAGGGAAAAAGTACAGAAAGAATCACTGGTGGGGAGAATTGAGCCAGCAGAGAATTTGTTACTACACGAATCCCTGTCTGACTTTCAGTGTGGATGACAAGGCTTTGCAGTCTTCCATCAGGATGGTCCATGTGTGAGCCAGACAGCAGCTTGGTGTCCCCTCCAGAGGAGGACTCTGGTAGCTCTCATGTGGCCTGTTGAGCTCCTGGTTCCCAGGGGAGCCCAGGCTGACTTTTCAGAGGTGTTGAGCTTTGACTGGCTCGGGCTCAGGCTGTGCTTGTGAATAGTCAGACCCCAAAATGCTGAGATGATTTTCAGGGAGGAGCTTCAAGCAAAGGAAATTAATTCAGTGTTGTACATTGTCTTTTTAAAGGATTCTTGTTTTTTTAAAAAAGGTAGAATTAGTATTTGGTTTTTCAAAGGATTCATACATGCAATGGAAGGAGAAGGGGTAAAAAGATCAATATCAGAAGTAGCAGTGTTGCAAACAGGGATCATAAAATCATGGAATCATACAACGGTTTGGGTGGGAAGGGACATTAAAGTTCATCCAGTTCCACCTCCTGCCATGGGCAGGGACACCTTCCACTAGACCAGGTTGCTCCAAGCCCCGTCCAGCCTGGCCTTGGACACTCCCAGGGATGGGGTATCCTGCCTGGGGAGATCGGAGAGGTGCCCAGCATACCTGTGGGCTGTAGTGATGGGACAGAAACATCTCCTCACATGTCTAAACATCTCCTCACCTGCCTCAAGATGAGCCACTCACCAGTTATTCACCCTTCTCCAGAGCATCTCCCATCCCTGGAGTGGCTCCCACCAAAACCTGTCAGGCAGAAAGTCTTTGTCTTCCTCTCCCTCACTATGTTTAAGTGACAGCTACATCTCCCACAGTGCAGCCGCCTGTTTTTACCATCAGCCAGTTACTCCCTTCTGTCCTCCAACTCTTCTGCTGCTGATAATTCAGAATACTGAAAAGTTTCCTTTTAAAATGCTCCTGGCTTATTTGTACCCTTCATGCATCAAGATTTTCTGCATTGTCTCCTTCTCTGCCTCAGGGTCTTTTCTTATACACAGGAAACGAGAACAGGATGGCAAAGTTCGCATGAAATATCCATTCCTGTGTGGGAGAAAACGCAGGCAGCTGAGTCAGGCCATGCTCACAAACAGTCCAAACACTGCAAAATACCCAGCCCCACCACTCCTCCAGCTGCAGGTTTTCTCAATCCAGCCACCCGCCACCACTCATTTGTACACTCAGCTTCTTTGGAAATCGCCCACCCTGAGGAGCTGCTCTTCGGAAATATCGGGGTGCAAAGGACTTTAAAAACAGCTTGGACAGCACTGGGTGTCTGAGGTTGAGCATGGATTTACACCTAACCTCACCCTAACTCAGGCTGTAGTTGTGGAATGTGCTGCCTGCACGGAAAATGTCCCTGGCAGCAGCCTGCTGTCATGTTCAGTGGCACATCCACGCTGCCATCAGCTGTGCTCCTCGGTGACCTTTCCCTCACAGACGGAAATGAACTTTTTCTTCTCTCCATCCTGACATCTGCCAGCAATCTGAGGCTGCTCCATCCCGCACAGCTTGGTTTCCTAACGTTTTGGTGAGGAAAGGTCACGTGGGATGAGCATAATAATATTTTCCAGTTAACCCACGGGTCTCACCTCTGGTTCTAATCACCTCTTGGTGTGGAAACCAACAGCATGTCTATGGTGTCTAATCAGAGGAGAAGCCAGATCCACTCAGCTTTTATTTTTTTCCCCCCTAAAGACGATTCAAACTGGCCTAAATTCCTACTTTTCAAAAAGAGGGGTTAGTGGGAAGGCTTCATTCAGTAGCCATGGAAACACCCAAAGAAAAGAAGTGACGTAACAGCTGACTTGCATGGAAGTAACAGCACAAACCTGGCCTCCATCAGGGGAATCTGGAGCAATTCTGGAATTTTATTGTGCTAAATACCAGTTTTTCTTATCCCAGAAGTCACCCACTTTCCTGTCCAGAGGTCTGTTCCTCTCAGGCACTTTCCAGCTTTTCCACTTGCAGGTTTTGTCCCCTGAGACATTTCCTGGAGGGTGAGGAGAGCTGCAGTGCTGCTCACAGCAGCACTGATGTCCTGTGCAGCCTGTGGAGGTCACCAGCAATGTCACTCCTGAGAACATGCTTTTCCAGCTTAATCAAGGCCAGATTCCCTGGGAGGGCTGTGATCCAGGAGACAACGCTTCCCGTCGCATCCGTTCAGGGAGCGCTGCCTGATGCTGCACAGCCCTGGCTGGGACTGCCCCCAGTAATGATGTTCCTCCAATTAACCTCAGTGAGATCAGGCCTCGTTCAGCTCAGAGTGGTTCTGAAACTCCCATTTGCCTCATCTTCTTGGTCCATGGCTTCCCCCAGGATGACATCACTTCCCCTGCCTGCACCAGAGATGGAAGAGTCCTGCTGCTTGCTCGTGTTCCTGTAGGATCGCTCAGCAGCACCAGGAGGCACAAATAAATAACAGTGTACAGCACCAGCTGAAGTTTATTGGAGCTAAGATCCAGGGGTTATTTGCCTAAAGAAAGGAGAGAGAATTTGGGTTTTTGGGATGGCTGGATTCCACGGTGCAGCGAGAAACCCCCATCCTACACCAAGAGCTGTGCCAGGGCTGATCTCCTTTCCTGCACTTCTGCTTTATTAACATCAGGCCCTGATGAGCTGAGCTGCCAGCGATGCCTGTGCTTCCCTGCTCAGATTGCTTTCACAAATGGTGTGACCTCTTCTTTCTCTGGTTACTCTGCAAATATCATTTCATACCAGGATGTTTTCCAGTCTGCCCAGCTGCACCAAAGTGACGGCTTCTGGAGCAAGAAGTCAGTCCAAGGTCTCGGTGCAGCCTAACCGGAGCTGCAGGGAGCTCTCAGACTACACACTTTCCTTACATTTCTCTCCTACATCACTCTTTTTCTGCAGCTTGAAATCTCTATTTTTCTCATGTAGAATCTACTTGGGCATGTCCTTGGGCTCAGCAAAGCCCCCCTCTCTTCAGAGCTGGGAAAAGATGCTTTCCTACTAAACCTAGAAAGAGTAGTTTGTGGAAGAAACTGCAGAAAAACAGCTTTTTCTTCCCCCCTCTCATTCTCCCATCCTCCCCATGGGTGCTGCTGCTCAGCCAGACTTTCCCAAGCACTTTCTCTGCTTTATTTTCATGGAGTCAAGGAAGCAGCTGGCTCTTCGGGATTTACATGCCTTTGAGGTAAAGGCAGAACAGCTTTGAGAGCTGACTCCTCCTCTCCGCTGCCTGCTTTGTGGCTGGCACCACAAACCATGGGAGAGGGATTTTACCCAAACTTTGCAGCTTTTTTACATTGCTCTGTGAGCTGACACCCTTCCTTTGAAACAGGGAACATGACAAGAATTTCTTGCCCAATATCTTTAGTCTTAATCCAGTTTTTGCAAGGGATTAAAGAATTTTGTGGGCAGGTGCTTTTTCTTTTTATTCCTCCCCTCACCCACTTTGCTGCTGTGCTTGGACAAATAATTTCTGTAGGGTAGGAAGCACAGCCAAAGCAAGCAGTTTACTGTCTTTTCTCAGTAAAACAATCATAAAAATTTTCAGCCTCAGATTTATTTTGACACGAAATTAAAACTATGTTCGGGCACAACGGAAAAATATCACAAATAAAAACTGCACCAAGAGCCTGGCTCCAAGATGGTTGGTTCCTTCCTGAGTTACTTATGCAGTTAAATTGTGATTTTAGGGGGGATATAAAGGTGTTAAACCTGGAAGTGCTTTGTACCCAAGCTTTGCCTGGTGGCCTCATCAATTTTGTTTGATTGATTCATCCCGTGTTGTCCTTGTAGGGCTGAATGCAAAATGGAGCAACAGAGGGGTTTTGTTTTGATACCATATCAGGTTATTCCTGAGGGATTCCTACAAGGGGAGAGGAGGGATGTTATTCCCTGCTGATCCGGGCTGTTTACAGGGTGCAGGCTGGAGTATCTCAGGATTTGCCTTTGAAGGTCCCTGCAGTGAGTGTGGCTCTCGCACAGCCAGAAGCACACGTCAGTCAGCTCCTGAGACACCAAGATCTCCCTTTTGCATTGAAATTCAAGAATGAGAAGTGCAGCTCAGAGCCTCCCTAGGAGACCTCGGTGGGTTTTGGCCTCCTGTAGGAGGAGTAATGGGATTCCTCTTTGGACACACGTCCCCCTGCGGCCAAACAAGAGAGCGTGTTCTCAAAAGGACTTTGCAACAAGAAAATTACCAAGACGTGGCCAAATCTGAGCTGGCATGAAATATGGAGGCACCCAGTGTCCTCTTTTTTCCCAGCCCTCTGGGTTTTTTTTTCCATTTGGTCCATAGGTGATGCCATTACAAGGAAAGATTGGGATTTTCCCTGTCAGCAGACACCCTGATCCCTCAGGGCAGACACCTGATCGTGTCTGCACACACTACCAGCACTCCAAAGAAGCCCATCTGCAGATCTTAAAAAGCCTGAAGTTATGTCTTTGCTGACTTCAGATAATCGTGTAAAGCTTTGTCCATGTCCCAAGGACGGACAATAAAACAAACAGAGAAATTCAGATAAACTGGAGGCAAAACATCACCTCAAACTCACGTTTGTTAATGTAAGTAAAGATGACATTTTTTAATGTCATTACACTTCAGCTGAGTCCCTGTGCTGTCCCACCTTGCCTGCATGGCATTAAGGACCATTGCAGGGGTTTTTTAGCACCTTAAAGCAATCTGGTAAGGTAATTTCATTTCTTCCCAGCAACGCTTGTGATTAAAACACCCTCTTCCATTGTGGAAAAGACCGTGAAACATGTACTCATCTTCCCAAATAAAAGCTTTCTGGGGTTGAAGTGGGATAGTAATGTTTTCCAGTACTCACCAAAGCTAGAATTTCATATGAAATTTTAATTCATCATTTATTTTTAACCCTGGAAACCTGATCTGGGTAGGATGGTGTTTGTGTATCATGTATCACGCACACACACATATCACTTGCCAGGGATTATTTTGCACTTGGCAATGTGTTCCATCCACACATTGACATATTAATATACTTATTTGTGGGATTAATAGGATGAACTCCTGCCAAGAGCAGAGTGCATTGCATGGTGGATCAGCACGTTCTGCTGCTGTCCAAGTGCTCCTGCCTTGTCCCTCCACCTGGGATTGCTACAGGAAGAATTCCACACAGATACTGGTGTCCCAGTCCTCCCCACAAAGCACCAGTGCTGGGCTGAGTGGCTGCACTGAGGTCTCCTTTGGGTTTTACATCCCCTCTCTTGAGTCCAGCACATTTTTGGCTCCTTGAGGATTAGGGTTTTGTGGTTCCCTGTGTGAAAATGATGCATGGCAAGCTCAGCCCAGGCAGGTGAACAGCTCAGTGGCCTCAAGCTCGAGGCCAGCTCTTCTCTTCTCTTCTCTTCTCTTCTCTTCTCTTCTCTTCTCTTCTCTTCTCTTCTCTTCTCTTCTCTTCTCTTCTCTTCTCTTCTCTTCTCTTCTCTTCTCTTCTCTTCTCTTCTCTTCCCTTCTTTCTCTTCTCTTCTCTTCTCTTCTCTTCTCTTCTCTTCTCTTCTCTTCTCTTCTCTTCTCTTCTCTTCTCTTCTCTTCTCTTCTCTTCTCTTCTCTTCTCTTCTCTTCTCTTCTCTTCTCTTCTCTTCTCTTCTCTCTTCCCATGACTGCTTGCTCACCGCTCCATCAGCACAGATTTATTTCCATGCTCGATTTGTAGGAATAAAAGAGCCAGATAAGAAATATGTTTTTAATAGTAATGTCACCAATGAATGCCGAGCATCTCGATATCAGCCATTAAGTAAAAGCAGGGGAGGAATGAGCATCATTTGTCTGTTGCCAGCTTCTCTCAACTGGCATTCATTTAGAGGAGAAAAAATCCCCAATCATTTCTATCCAGGTAATAGTGAAATATATTCTTTGTCAGCAACAGGTCAAAATGCAGAGATATGTTATTCACAGCAAGCTGACTTCACATTTTCTAACCTAAATGCTGGATTGCTTTCCTCAATTATTCACATATGTTTTCTGGTTTAATAATAACCCACATGCTGTCCCCTAAAGAAAACTACAGACTTCATGATGTTCAGCTAGAATCCATAGGTCTGCTCAGCCTTTTCTTGTTCCTGAAGCTGAACCAGCCAGTCCCAGAGATGAAATTAAGAGAGGTGCCAGCGTAACGTGCATCTTGTTAAAATACAAAAATATGCAATTTACCCACCAAAGAGACTGAAAGTAAGGAAAGTTTTAATGATACAGTGACTTAAATAAGAGGCAAAACAAGCCTGATGGTCACACTGTAATTGCCAGCCCATGTGTTCTCTCCTCCAGGCCTTCTGCAAAGCAAATTTATTTTCTACCCACATAGATCTGGATGCTTTTCTATCAGCTCAGCTGATGCATTTTCTTACCCCTGGAATCCTGCAGGGCTGCGAGGCTTCATTCACCTTAGAACTGCAATGGCGGAGTTAACAGAGCAGGTGTGAGTTGGCCTTGTGCAATGCCTGCTTGAACACTGCTCTGGAGTTAGATGTAAGCCACTATCAGAGCCGTGGGCAGGTTCTACAGATGGTGCTTCATGCAGAAATTATGGTCTGTTACCCCATAAGATGCTGAGGGTGGCGTTCATCTAGAAAAAAAGTGGCAGTGAGCATGGTTGGAGCTTGATAAGGAGCAATTTGTGTAGCCAGGGATGTGCAGGGCAAGAAATGAGAGGTGGAAACAGCCAGAGTCAGCAAGTCCCACTCCTGAAATCTGCTCACGTCGTCATTCGTAGAATCAGAGAATCAGAGACTGGTTTGGGTTGGAAGGAACTTTAAAGTTCATCCAGCTCCAAGCAGAGACACTTTCCACTAGACCTGGCTGCTCAAAGATCCATCCATCCTGGCCTTGAACGCTTCCAGGAATGGGGCAGCCACAGCTTCTCTGGGCAACCTGTGCCAGGGCCTCACCACCCTCACAGGGAAGAATTTATTCCTAATATCCATCCTAAACCCACTTTGCTCCAGTTTACAGCCAGTCCCCCTTATCCCAGCACTACCTTCCAGTCTCATTTTCCAGCTCTGTGGCAGCGGGGAGGTGCCAGCTCAGGCAAACATCACCAGGGTGGGTGAAGCTGTGCTCATCACTGTTCCAAATCCCCTTGTCAGGTGTAGGATGGGAGAACCAGGCTGCTCACCAGTGGGGGTTTCAGTTTCCAGCAGAAAAAAACAAACGTTCTGAGAACACAGATGGTGTTGACGTAACCAAACCCCAGGTTCTCCCTGGAAAAAAGTTTAGCTGGAGATTTTTGACCAGCACCACAGACACTTTCAACCCAGAGAGCTTAGTGATCCCCCCAAAGATGAAAGACTGAGGAGTTTCAGATTCCCTTCCTGCCATGCATCAGCTCTGGGTGATGCCTCAGCAGTCTGGCATTAAACAATGCCCTGCAACTCGCGGGCCCCCGCGTTCCTAAAGAGATCACTTTCAAGTGTAGTGCACTAAAACCTCATATGATTTCCATATGTCCTGCTGCCTGAATACTTTGCAACTGGTTCATGATGGAAAAAAAACCTTATAAACACATTACCTTGACAGGAACAATTCTTGGGGTAACAGGAGATACGACAGGAGAGACTTTGAAAGGAGATCGTTATTATCCAGTAGCGTTTTTCTCTGCAGGCTGTGAAATTTATGTCAGTGAGTCACATCCTTTCAAAGCAAAGAATGAAAAGTGCCCTGTAGGACAGGTGAGCCCCTCCCCAAGCCTCTCCATGGCTATTTAGCTCCAGAGCTGATCGCAGCACTGCCAGCAAGGCTATTAGCTGAACAAGCCACAGATCCAGATGCCTTGGCTGGGAGAGAAAATGATCCAAGCCTCCACATATGGAGTTTGCTGCAGCTGTAGCCACAAGTGCTGACTCCTTTGCTGGAGGACACAGAGGGGCCAGATGGAGAGAAAAGCAGTTCTGCCACTGCTGCCCCCAAACCCGGATGGTTTGAGGCAGAGAGTGGTGGAACTTCCCTTGTGCTTCTGACAGCACAAAACCATCCTTAAAAACACGGCTCGGGAGGGGACGTGGCTCTTGTGAGCACCAAGTGCTGTGCACAGCGTGCAAAAGCCTCAAGGTCTGCCAGTCTGGGCCTCCCCAGCATTCCCTGAAAGGCTGGAAGATGGTTTTTGTTAAGCCTTGGACATCTCAGTCCTCTGTGCTGATTTTGGGTGACTCAACCTGTCTGCCTCCTAATGCTTTACAGGTTTGTTTAACCCTGCCCCAACTCCTTCCCCACTTTATTTTTGCAAGAAAAGAAGCAAACGTTTCTCTCTGCACCAGACTTCAAATACAAGAGACACTCAATCTCTCCAGAGCAAGGTTTTTCAGATGCTACTTCTGCACTGCCCAATCTGAAATTATCCACAAATAGGGGTCCTAGTGTTAGGAAGAGTTGCATCAACAGATTGACAGAGTTAACCTGGAAATCCCATACTCCTACCCTAGCAAGGTGGCATCTGGATGATCCAAATACTGATGTAGATGGAGGACTTCAAAATCCATAGCAGAAGGGAAATAACAAACCTTTGACCCCAGCCACTGATCCAGAGAATTTCTCCTGGTACCCCGATGGAAACAGCTCTCATCCATGGACAGCCCATGACCTGCCTTGCGGGGTTTAGTATTGCCCTGAGACAGCTCACAGGAGCTCAGCTGGCCCCTGCAGACCTCTTGGATTCCCACATAGAAGTTTTGGGTTAAGTCAGTGAATCCATTAGAAGAGCCCTCCTTTCTATCTCCTTCCTGTGAAGGGCATCCCTGCTTTTAACCGGGAATTGGAAGGATAGCGAATGTTAGCAGGGGAATAATGTCGTGTTAACTGCTGAAAGCCCCTGGGAGAAGCTGGTCAGATGAACCTGTTTTCAGTGCGACGGCTGGTTCAGCTCTTTGTGAATTTGTAGTAAGTCAGCACTTCATAACAAGAACAAATGTTTCATTCTCACTTAAAAATTACCACGGTCAGAGCCTTGTAATGTGCAAGTTTTCGTGCAGGGGTTACATGACGGGAACTTAAATCCGTCCCATTTTCATCTGTAATTTAAAACGTGTCATTTTGATCGATGAATTAGTAAAGGAACCCAGGATAATTTTGAAACTACCAGCTTAGTAAAGTTGCCTGACCTTGCAAATAACCTTTCCAGTTTAGAAGATTTTAATAGCTTAACTATTAGCTAATCTCCTGGGAAACGTTTTCCCTGGGCAAAACTAGTATGGAAATACTACACCAGTAACAAGGCTTCCATCTTTCTTCTATCTTGATCTTTTTAATTAATTGCCAGGCAGTAAAAACATAAGATTGGGAGGCAGGGGGTAAAAATCCTTGCAGGGGGAGGGCAGGAGTTAACTGCGGGCTGTTTCTAGCCTTTACCTGCCTTTTTTGCATAGATTCATTAGGTGCTGAAATAGATTAGCAATTGTTAAGGCGTAACTGCTGCTTGATTGCTTGACACTCTGGGCTGAAAGCTGTGAAATAGATCACCTTGTAATGGAAAAAAGCTGCTCTTGCTTATAATGAATAAACATTAAAACCTAAAATGGCTCGCAGGGCACCTCAACGAGCCCCCGAGAGCTTTTGTGTTGCAGTTGTGGTGTAGCTGTTTCTTAGGGTCTGTGGGTTATTTCTTTCTGAGGAGGGGCAGTGGTTTCTCCGAGGGCAATAAAGGACCGCAAATACGGGGTTTGTTACAGGAAAAAACAGAGTCTTGTAGAAGTGAGGAGGATGGGTTGGAAATTCTTGGCTCAGGTGAAATGTGGACTAAAATATTGTATAAACCACCGGCATCCTGGTTAGTTTATTTTCCCTTTTATCTAATGGCCCTCTGACACGAGCACTGTGTTGGATTGAGGAGAGGATCTCCCTGGGGTTTTACCTGGCTGATAAAGAGGTTCTCATTTTATTTCACCTGTATTTTGCACTGTGATTTTCGATGCTGTCTGGGGAAAAAAATAAATAAAAGGAAACTCTGTTTTTTAGGCGAGCAGCCCATGACTTTTTGACTTCCGTAGCTCTCCAGCAGCACAGCTCCAGGCACAGCTGATGGCAGTCCTCCTCCCAGTAAGGATAGGGACAGGGACATCACTGTGCCCAGCACCCAGTGGGTGTTTCTGTGCTTCAGGTGCTGCTGTCACAGCTGTTTCACCTTCCAAACCCCATTAACTATTACTGTTCCAGTCACAGGAAACCAGGGGCAAGCAACTGAAATGAAAGGTCCTTTCAAACCACAAATATGAATGTTTCCATTTTAAAGAGAGGCCTTTTTTTTTTTTTTTTTTTACTTTTTATGTGTTGGCGAAGAGCTTATTGAGACCTACACTCGTCTGCAAACACTCTGCAGCTTTAGCTGGGACAAAGATCACCCACCATGCAGGTGAAGGCACATTTTAGGGTAGGAATAACACGGCTTCTGCATGAAGGCAGTGTTTTGGTGCAAGGGAATGGACCATGGGAGTTTCCCTCAGGCCAGGTTTATTTTGCAGGTCTTCACTTCAAGCTTTTCTGCTATGTGAGTGAAGATAAATCCCCATCTCAGCGTGGTGACACCACCAGCACCTGCTCTGGCACCACCAGCTCCAGGCTGTTGATCTCCAAACCTCTCCTTCTCTGCCAAGGGGTGTGAGGGACTGAGCACAGGGTCCTGCCCCGAGGGCTCTGTTTGCAGTGGAAATGAGCTTGGTCCTTGCTCAGTTGTGAGGTGACCTCTGAACCAGCACTTCAGCCCCTGGAGCACAGAAATGAGACTTCAGCCTGGAAGGCCCCGGGCTGCAAGAGATGACCTGTTATTTTATCTTGAGCAGGAGGAGCGTTGGCACATGGCCTTTAGAGCTAATCACTCACGTTCTTTGAGGAGAGCAGGAATTTCCCTCCCTCCCCCTCCAGCCACCTGGGACTTTATTGTGTGTCTGGATCGTTTCAGGCTGATCCTTCCTTAACATTTTCCATTTATTTCCCCCAGGTTCACACTTCTGGATCTCTCTGGCACGTGTGATGGAGGCTCTTTGCTCGAGCCCCTTGAACCCAACCCTTCCCCGCTGCAGGTCCCTGTTATCCCCCTCCATGAGCCACCTACAGCGTTTTTCATCCTTCTGGGATCTCCCCACCGAGCCCTGTGTGTCTCACACCAAAAATGCTGTCTTTTTGCCAGTTTCCCTACCATCATTTGTCTCTGATGATGCACAGGTGATAATCCAAGGAAGAGGCGAGAAGCAACAGCACTCCCGTTTCCTTTCTCTCCTATCAAATCTGTAGGGAAAGCCTGAGGCTACAAACAAATTATAGAAGGGAAACTCCATTTTTTTTTCATGCCCTGAGGCTCCTGAATATTTGTTGTTTGCTCAGTCCAGTTCTGCTCTACTGAACAAGGGCTCCCTGCAGGGACTGGAGAGCAGGGTAGGAACACACAGGGCTGTGCCAGGAGAAAATGGCAAAGCCAGGGCTAGCTGGGAGAGAATGACATTCAAACCAAGAGCCCTTGGGATTGAACTGGGGGCAGTCATTGGTAATGTGCCCAAAGTGCCTCCGAAACTTCCATGGGAGCAGTGGTGAACAGGGCAAGCCCCATGGCTGCTCCAGCCTCCCGTTGAGTCAGCAGCAGCTGTGGGGTCTCTGCAGGGCTGCTGGTCACCACCTCCACTCATCAGGGGTCCAGGCAGGGGAGGCCAGACCCTAAACTGGTTCCTCCCAGTAGGTGTTGATGGCAGGCTCATCCCAGCCCAGGGAGGGCAGGACGAAGCCTTGTGAGAGAAGTGCTGGTGCTGGTGCGGCCTCCTGCGCTTGCTGGCTGGGAGATCAGATGTGCTTATTGTTCCAAATACATCCAGAGATGCTCAGCATGGCAGAAAAGAGAAAAAATGAACCTGCTGTGCCTGTCCAGAGTCCCACCGTGGTGCATCTCTGTCACCTCCTTCTCTAACCCACCACCTTCAGGATGATCCTTCACTTCTGTCTGTGGGTTATCTCTGGACCATTCACATCCCATTCACAATCCAAACACTGGATGCACACACAGAGCTTTCCTGGAGGTCCTGGGCTAATGGGACTGTACCTGTCCTCAGAGCAAACTGCCCTGTAACCCACAGAAAAGTCATTTAATGCAAATGCTGGACTGTAAAGCTCCTGTCTGGTTCGGGACATTGCAACTGCAGAACAGAATTCACGGCCTCTCGCACAGGATTGTGCTCAAAGTAAATAATATTATTTCAGAAAACAAAATTCATTTTGCAGCCTGAGACCAACTGCAACAGGATACAAAGCAGGGGGGAAAAAAGTAAAAATGACTTGCCCCCGGGGCTATTTATTATTTGTACACCACTGTGCCTAGATAAACTCCTCCTTGAAAGAGTAGGACGAAAATAATTCTGCAATGTGGAAACAAACTACCTATTTAAAGTGATTTTATGCCTGAATGGCCTCATTATAAAAACAGCCTGCATGCAATAACTTTTTACCTTTTTCTACAATATCCAATGAACTGCTTTTTGTCACTCTCACCAGTCTCAGTGCTTTCATGCAACCACCTTGGTGGAAAGCCTCCGTGGTTTCCTTAGAAACGTCTTCCTTCCTGGATGTTGACCCACGGTGGTTGAGGCAGCTAACACCCTGGAGAGGTCCTGTTCAAACAGGAAAGAGCAGACAGTTTAATGGCCAGCTTTGCAGCTCTGCTCCTCCACAGTTTACAGTAGTTGGGAGCTATAAAAGAAAAATATCACAACGAAGGTTTCTTTATTTTTGGGTCAGCTCTGCACGGGCGTTTTTGACAAAAGCTGAACCTGAAGCTCACAGGCTGCTGTTGGGCATCGGTGGGGTGGAGAGGGTTCACTTGCAAAGGGCTGGTGCTCAGGAGATGGCTCCTCGTGTGCAAAGAGGCTTTGTCCTTCGGAAAAAACACATCCTGTGCCCTTCTAGGTGCATTCATAGCTCGCTGGCACACGGGGCAGTCTGACGAGCTGTAAATAACGTCACCTCTCGAGTGTTCTGCAGTGAATGCTCTGCAATGTCTGAGCAGGAACAAGAGGCCAGAGTCCAGCAGTCCTTGAGAGAGGTGGGATAAACACTTGCCAGGCTGTGACGTTATTAACCCAGGCTTATCTCCAGCTCTGCTCATGGCCAGACAGTCATTCCCAGGGACAACCTCACGTGGTGGTCACTGCCACTGGCATTACTGGAGACTTCAGGGTGCTCCTCAGGTGAAGGGATCTGGTGAGACCTTTCTAACCTGCACCTCCCACAGAATCTTTCCCATCAGCAAGAGCACAGGCAGGTCATGCAGGTGTTACAGATTTGCTGCTTCCTTGCATTTCTATTCACTTCCAGGGGAACTCATGAAACCTTTCATCTATGCTACAACCTGCACAATTTTTCATTTGTTTGTTTCGGTTTTGTTGCTTTTTGGGTTTTCTTGTTTTGTGCTGCCTAAACAGTGATTCTCCAGGAAAGCTGGAGAGAAACTGTTTACAGGGACATGGAGTGATAGGACAGGTTTAGATTAGGGATTGGGAAGAAATTCTTCCCTGTGAGGGTGGTGAGGCCCTGGCACAGGTTGCCCAGAGAAGCTGTGGCTGCCCCATCCCTGGAAGTGTTCAAGGTCAGGCTGGATGGAGCTTGGAGCAACCTGGGATAGTGGAAGGTGTCCTTGCCCATGGAACAAGATGATTTTTAAGGTCCCTTCCAAGCCAACCATTCTGTGATTCTGTGATGACATCTTCCAAGTGCTGCTTGTTCTCCAGGTTTTGCTGCCTTTACATAAAGAATGGAAAAACCAGTGATAGTTCCATGACCAGCTCTAAGCTATGTGGCACTCCAGGGTGCACTCTCCAATCTTGCTCCAATACTTGCTCCAATTCTTGCTCCATGTAGCAGCCACAGGATTGGGAAATCCATGGTGTGAAGCAGAGCAAAATACCCGCAGGCTATTCACAGCCTGGTTCGAGCTGCCCAGAAGCCCTGTGGTGAGCATGGCACTCATCCTGTCCCACCCAAAGGAACAGAAATAATCTGTTAGCTCCAGTGCAGTGCTGTGCTAATGCTGGTGCACCAGGTCAGAGAGGAAAAACCTGGAGAACCGTAATTAACAGCAGCAAAAATAAATTACGCAAGAGCTTTTCTCTTAAAGTTTTTAATAGCAAACGTTAGAGAGAGCAGGTTTTTCAAGCCAAACAGGAAGGAAAACAAATAAACAACTGCAGTCAGTGCATTCACAGGCTTTTAGAAGTCAGGTTATCAACCAGGGACCCACAGACAGGAACTGATGAAGCAGAAATCTCCAGGGAAACAGATGATGTTTTCAAAGAACACAAACACATAAAACCCTGAGTTGTGCATTTATAAATAAGCCCAGGGAAGAGCTGGGCACACGATTCCCAGGCTGAGGGTTATAAGCTGGAAGGAGAGTCTGAAGATTTGGCCCAGACAAGTAAAATCTATGAGTGGTTGGGGAGGTAATTTGGGTATGTACAAATTTTGGAGAAGTCAGGCAACACAGTGAAAGTTACTGCTGCTGGTGTGGGTGTGACATCAGAAGTGAAGGGCAAAGAAAAGCTGAAGGAAAACTAGAAGAACTCCATCCTCTCCAAAGGACAGTGGTAGTTGTGGAAAAGCTCTCCACAGGGTTACACACAATCCTCAGGGCTGAAACACTGCCATGGAGTCACATCAGGAATGACAAGGCTCTTGAGGGATCTCAAGCTCTCTTTAGGATGGCCTGCTGTGGGCTGAGCTGCTCTTATTCCAAACATCCCTCAACCTCCAGGCAGTTTATATTTCCAGTGGCACAGTAATGGATAGGGTTAATACCTACAGGAAAGAGTTCAGTGGCCTCTTGGTGATGTGTAAATTAGCAAGTGGACAGTTGCCCCAGAGAGAAATGGCAAACAAATATTTATTAGTTGTTTCAAAGAACCACAGCCATAAAACTCTGCCATTTGACTTCAGAAGTGTTTGTGTTTTTACTGAAACCAATGCTAAAGGTGATGGCTTTATTCCTAGCTGAGGTAACCTCTGTAACCCTGTGATTTACTGCCTTCAGGTAACAGAAAAAATAACCCAGGACGTGTTTTAATGTACATTGCTCTTGCAGTGTGATAGGAAGATGCCAAGAATGAATTTGAATACCATTTTTACCTTATGAATGTGGACAAACACCTGATGGGGCAGCCTGAAGGAGATCGAGCCAGGTTCTTCGGAGTGACTTCCAGAGACAAAGCAAGAGGCAATACAGAAATACAGAAAATTCCATTTATATGTAAAAAAAAAAATATTTTTTATAGAGTGAGGGTGGTTGAACATTGGACGAGGTTTCCCCAGGAAGTTTGGGGGGGCACCCTTCTCTATGTATTTTCCAAACTAGCTAATTGACTATTTAAACTCAAAAAATACTTATTTCGACATAGCAGGATATTTAGAAATACTTAGCTTCAGTAGAAACCACATGTAAAGTGAGGCACTGTCCAACAGGAATGGAGTCATCAAAAAAAAATTTATATCATTTTTATATATATACATATATTTATTTATAAATTTATATATGTATATAAAAAAAAATCTATTTCCTAAATGACAGTCACTTCTAATAAGGTTCACGCTTAACAATGAGCAGTTTGGCATTCAATTCAATTCAATTCAATTCAATGTTAATTTTTTTCCTTGCATTTTTAACATGTCACCAAAATGCGCTGGCCTTTTTCAAGGTTAATTTATAGACAAAACTCAGTTTCTAAACCCACATATAGGTTGGAGCTTAGACAGAAAGGCACCGTGAAGGATGAGGAAAGGATGAAGGCACCTGGGTGTGTGCCATAGCTGAAACCTCTGAGTTTGCCCCAGTGCATCATCAATAAGTGCTTGAGTGGATGAATGACCTGAGCAAATGCTCAGTGCCAGAGTGTGCATAAATTTGAGCTGAACTGCAAAAGTTACGGAGAGAATCCATTCCTGTCACCGTGTGCCATTTTCTCATTAGCCCCCGGAGACCACAGTAACCACCCCTGATCTGAGGGCTGCGGCTTAATATGGATTTATAGGAGATCATGGCATGCACACTTCGGTCCAGCCTTTGAAACAACTTGTGTTTCAGTGACCCCAGCATCCTGAGTCAGGTCGGTTAAGGAAATATGCACTGAGAGGTCACGAAAGAGGCCAGGCCCTCTGTAACTCTGGGGAGACTCCTCAGCGCCTGTGAAAAGCCATCCCAGGGCCCTTTCTCTCCTGTCTCCATGGATAGTGCAATCACCCTGCAAAATGGGCACTGCTCTTTAAAATAGATGGTCTCTGAATGTTTGGGGATTGCAACAAAACTCAGGGAGAATATTCTGACGATCTCCGAACACGAAAGGAAGGTTTGATGATAATTATTCTCTGCAAGAATTTCCCTGGTCTGCAGGGAAGCTGCTTTTTAGCTGTCTACAGAGGGAAAAGATGCAACAACTAACCTGTTTACAGTGAAGAAAATACATTCTTTTCAGCATGTATGAGTGAATAGCGGCTAAAGTATTTCCCTGCTTATTCTTGTTAATTCACTTTTCAGGGGACTCTACGACAAAAAAAAGCCATCCCCAGAGGAAGACTTCATTTCCCTGGGAAGAGAAGAATTAGAACAAATTAAAATTCTATTTGCCTAATTCGCTTGGAATTCTAATTGAAATGCTTTTGCAATCTTAATTACACCACTTGTTCCCCATTTGTTGCGCAAGGTTACTGAATCAAGTTTAAAAGGAAAAGCTGCTGTATGACTTTCTGACGGGACACCTAAGCCTGGGTGAGCTGTTCCTGGGGAGCTTTGAGCGTGTGTCATCAGGCAGCTGGTCCCAGCCTCCTGGGGCCGTGTATCTGCCGTTCCTCCTTAGGACATGTGAGTATTAACTTGGAGAAGCCCTCTATGCCCCACCAGAAGCCAAATCGCCCAGGTGCCTTCAAGGAAGATTTCACAAAATGAGAGGCGAAAGAACGGCAAGGAAGAAAAATAACTCCAGGATGAATTTAGATGAGCTGTTCTTAATGATGAAAATTCCTTTATTAACCCCTCCAGCTTTGCTGCTGCTGTGGCAGGGAGGGGAAAACTGTAAAGATATTGAAAGGTGTTCCTGCCCGTGGCAGTGGGATTTGGAAGTGGATGATCTTTAAGATCCCTTCCAACCCAAACCATTCTACCATTCTATGAGGGAAACACGTTAAAGGGGTGAACTCCACAACTTGTGCTAAAAGCTGTGACGCATCAGAAAAATCCCCGTGGACTCTGCACGTTGAAGCTGCTTTTATATCAAATAACTGCACTGTCACCCACAGAGCACTCTGCTTCCCAGGAGTGCCCAATCCAGAGCTGAGTGATTCGGCCTGAAAGGCAGATCAGTTTTACAGGGTCTCTAATCCCCACAGATTACTCTCCTCCATGAAGACTACTGCTCCACTGGTGCAGGAGGTGGATTTTATAGCAGCACCGAAATCCCTTCTCGTCTGTTATCTTTGCCTGGAGAATCGGACTTTTGACATAAACCTGGAAGGTAGTTCAAAGCCTTGCTGCATAAACACACATCCATTTTTTGAACTTTAGGAATAGGTAATGTAAGAGTTGAAAGGTGAAGGTTATGGCAGTTCTTGTTTATTTCACCAAGAGCCAAGAGATGGGAAACATCTGGCACTTACACACCAAGCAAGTCTTAAAAACAAAGAGACCTAGACTTTAGTCCGGCTGAGCAAGCACTGGGATAAAAGCTAATGACAGGCTGCTTATTTAAAGGGATCATAATACAGAACAGCCACGTAGGGAACCAGGGAGGATTCGGGAGGGGGAAAATGAGGGGAAAATTCAGCTTTGTGTTTCCAAGTTAAGGGTCAAAGCCTGACTTCAGTTACACTGCAGTGTCAATCCCGACCTGCAGGCCTCATACAGCAAGTAGGGCCCTCCAGACTCCACTTTGTCCTGATTTCCAGTGTGAAAATATCCAAAGCAGTGCTCAGAAGTGCTGCTGGTGTGTTTCAAGTGGGACAACGCAGAAGCCCTCAGGACCAATCGTTTTTGTGAAAGTGAGAGGAGGGCTGAGTGCAGAAGTGGCTTGCAGCGAGGTGAGTTGGGTTAGTGTGAAAGGCTCATTAACATTGCTGCAGCTTCCCTGGAGCAGATCTTCACCTGCTTTGCATCTTCTTGCAGAGGTTTGTCCTGAAAAAGGTGTTTTGTAGAGTGGGGCTCTATCCTTTTGAAAAATCCCGGACTGAACTTGGTTGTTTACTGTGGTAGCTCCTCTTCGAAACACGCCACCTCCAATCTCCCATCTTCTTTGCTCAGTCAGAATAAATTGTTCCCTTCAGCAGGATCTATTTTGCAAGCCTAGATTTACCCAGAAAATGAAGAGTGAAGACTCTTTTGCCCCTTTGCCCGTTTATGGAGAAACAGGATTATCTGTAGTCCCTTAAACTGCTGTTCGTTGCTGTTCGATGACCTTGGAGCTAAGGAGAGCTCCACTTTTTGCTTTAGGCAAGGTAAATTTCCAATCCCAACCCCTCAACCACACCAAGAATTAATGTTTAACTATCTCCAGAGTAATGAGGAAACGTGGACTCCTCCTTCTACGATTTTAAGGCTCACTATTGAAACCAGCATTGTCTGCATCGCAGCAAACATGCGTGAGAGTCCTCCATAAGTTGGTTTTTCAAGAGAAAAGACCTGTCACGGGCAAACAAGTGGGTATCATAAAAACCCTCTTGCTCCCATAAGATGTGATAAGGAAACAATGGCTACTGCCCTGGAAAGAGATTTCCAAGGGCGGCTACGTGACAGGACCTCAAGTGCTAATTCTTAAGGCTGTGGTTTGCAGCCAGCTGTAAGATTTATGGTATCACACCACCAGTGCCATGCGCCAGATGAGCAACACGCTGCTAGAGCATAAAAAATCTCCAACCAATGGCTCACATTTGTCAAAACAACAACAACAACAACGAAAACACCCTTTATAACAACAGGTTTTTCGGTGTATCAGTATTTTTCCTCTTTATGTTGGACCGGCAATCTCCTGCCTTCCCACAGCAGGAGTGCAGCTAGCACAGGAGGATAAAGCTGGTATAAATTCCATATCATGTCCCTTGGCTAATTTGACAAAACACAATCATGTGTCCATGCCTGATCCACATTAGATTTATAGTCCTGGGTGAGCTGGCAGTGCACAGATCTGGTATTAATAACCCTGGAACCACAGCCTAAATCCATTAGCTGGAAGCAGTTATATGATTCTTAATCCTATTTTGTGTCAGAGCAGATGACTGCAACCAAGATGGAGCAGAAATTACATGGTTTTGCCTGGCTAAACTTTCCCCGAGCTGAGCTTTCAGAGAGTTCAGACCACTCCAGGTACTGATCTTAAAACTGATAGTTTGGGGGTACTTTATGGGAACTGAACCTGGAAATCCGAGACCCCAAAGCATGAAGCTTTGTCCTGTAAGAAATAAACTTCTTTTATTTGAAAGATGTTTAAATCCCAAGCAAGAAATGTCATCTATGTTTGAGAACCCACTGCTGGAGCAGGATGAAAGCTCAGCAGTTCAACATAATTTGGAAGCACGGTAAAGATTTGGAACAGTATTCCTTGAAAACTTAATGAGACTCGTACAGCAAGACTCCACCATAAAAACACAACTCCCTTGCTTAGAATGATTTTCCCATTCTAAATATCTGAAAATTATAATCATGCTGTTTCCTCAGCAATTAGACATTTTTTATATACTACGTTTCTTTAATAATACCAAAACTTTTTTTTATTATTATTTAAAAAAGCTGTCCCCTGACAAGCACATTATTAAATTACAGTTTATAGCTCTTGCAGTGGGGTAAATTATAGTTGTTTTATTAAAGTATTTTAAAGACCGGAGTTTTACCAACATCTTGCTCCTATAGTTGGCCAAACCCATGACTGCTGTGAGGCGCAAGCTGCATCTCACAGAGTCCTTCTGCACACCAGGAGGGAATTTAGGTTTGGTTTTCCAAATAATGGGGCACCACAGGAAGCAAGTCCCATCTGACTCCAGACCTCTGGTGTTCAACACCCGTTATCTGTGTTGGGGTGTTGCATTTTCTCTCTCACATGCACTCAGAGGTGGTTAGATCCAAGGAGGAGCAGGCTGGGGCCTGTTAGCGCCCTTATTATTTTGTGAGTTCATTCTTACTGCATTGGTTTGTTTGCTTCTTCGCAGAGGATCCTGTT
Organism: Lycocorax pyrrhopterus obiensis; assembly: GCA_014706295.1. Classification (NCBI taxonomy): domain Eukaryota; kingdom Metazoa; phylum Chordata; class Aves; order Passeriformes; family Paradisaeidae; genus Lycocorax; species Lycocorax pyrrhopterus. The sequence continues at coordinate 4,437,830 of JACSVZ010000013.1, forward strand.
TCTCCACAGCTGCTCCTCAAATGGAAGAGCTCCATGAGCTCACCCCCCGAAAAGCAGAAATAAAAGATTGGCAACATCCAGGCTGCATAAATAAGCCATGAAAATGCAAACTCATGCCGCTGGTCCAAAGGGCAGGATCCAGGATCCATTTTTCCTGTGGGTTGTCCTCCTTGGAATTACGCTAATGTCACATCAACAACATCAATGGAAAATTGTGTTCCAGATACTGAGCAGAACTCCTGAGCCTTGTTTGGAGTCAACAGTTTTCTGCCTTCCCACAGGTCTGTGTCAGTAATTGATGGCTGTGTGCTCGTGTCACTGTGTTTTCTGGTGGCACTGAGAGAGCAGAGCTGCACACACCCGAGCTCCGGGGGCTGATCCCGGGGGAATTCTCCCTTGTCTCCTGCTCCCAGCAGCTCCTGCGTGCGGTGTTTGGCACTGGAACAGGAAATTAAGGGCTGTAGGAAAGCAACCTTTGGCCTTTAATTCACTTTTTAATAAAATCATTAAAAGAAACCCACTCCCTGCCAGACATTATGGGAAATTGCTTTAATGATACTTTGGAGCAGAACACGTTCTCTCAGCTGCATGCATGGCTTGCTCCATAGCTTTGTGTGTTTGCAGCATGAAAATGGTTTCAATTACAAAGCCAGGCTAGAAAAGTTTATATGAACCAGGCCATGATAACAACCAGAGGCCAGGCTCTGTCCATTGCACGTCTTACACACAGACAGCATTTATAAGGTTCTGCTAGAAAAGATCGACACATCCGAGCCAAAGATGAGCGAGAAAAGGGCAAAGAAAGCAGAGGGATTTTGTGTCGTCCCAGTCTCTCCTGGGAACAGAATGGGTGCCATTACCTGCACAAGTGATGGGCACACAGCAAAGCAGACCTGCAGTTTGGGAGGGCACAAACCCATCTAAAAGCATCAGGGTGTAGCTCCTAATCAGGCTGTTCTCTCACAGATTTTAGAGTTTGCCACTGCATTTTTGCGTAGGCTCTCGTGAAGAAATTTTATGGCCTTATTGCCCTCGAGAAGGGACAAACCTTGCTTTATAATTTTAAATTCATAAGCTACTACTTGGGCATGTATAAATCTAGTTAGGAAATTTTATTAATTGAGCTAAGCCTATGGATATGTAGATGGTTACTGAAGACACCTTTAAAATCACAGGAGAGGTCTGTGCTAAAACAAATCCATTTTTTAGCTACAGCAGCAAAATTTTAAGAGACTGAATAACCTCTATCTATTGCAAAATTTGCCCTCATGTACTTCGATTTTTTTCTGCCTTTCCCATTGTTTAAAAAAATCTTAATCAACAAACCTGGTAGTCAGTTTTCTACAATCAATAAATTCTACGTCCAAGCCACAGTAGCTTTTATGTCTGTATGTTGTAAAAGTAAATTTACATCATATGTCAAACATTACACACGAAGAGAAAAACAAGGCTGATTTCTAGTCCTAAAAGATATATGTGTATCCATAAAATCAGCAAGCTGTGTCCTGAATACAGCTGGATGATCATACTCTGACCAAATGGCTTTTTGTCTCAGCCTGGAGATCTGTCAGGCTCAACTGTTTTCCAGAGCTGCATCTGTTTCAGGGAGCTCTGGGGAAATGCAGGACAAGCCCCTGCTTTACTACCAGTCCTATGGGAACTCAGATTTTCCTGCTGCCTGGGCTGTGGAGCAGCCTGGGTCGTGCCAGGTACCCAGAGGCTCCGGGATGGCAAGAACTGAGCCCAAACTGGAGCTGTGCTTCCACAGCAGAGAGCCAGGCAGCCTGGTGGAGTTTGGTCACCAGAAGGAAATGAAAAAAGCAGGAAAAGACCCAGCTGTGCTAATTAATCACAGGGTGACTCCAGAGCACCAGATTTTCTTGGGAAGAGCAGATCTGATCCTGGGAAGGGGGACTGAGCAGACACGAGGGAGCAGGGAAGCCTTTGTGAGAGGCGTCGATAAGAGCCCAGCATTGCTGGGCACCTTCCAGGGAAGGAAAATCCCAGCCAGAAGAAATGCAGGGAAAGGACAAAAAGAAACAGCAGGGAATATGCAACCTTCTTACAAAATGAAACCCAAAACCTGTGCTACCTCTCGCCTACTAAATGACCTCTAAGATGAACACAATACCTGCCTATAAATACACTGGAGAAGGGCGGCGGAAAGGAGGAAAACGTTGCTTTGATTTAAAGACCAAATGTGGCACAAGAAGGATGGAATACAATCTCTGCCCATAATTACATAAACATTCAGGGAGTTCCACTGACTAAAGAACAATCAGCCAGGTTTAAGGGTCGTGGTTTTACCCCAATGTGTTGGAGGGAGTAAAATCTTCTTGCAATGACCATAATTATTTCTTTTTTTTCTTTTTTCCCCCTAAAAAGTTAAGATATATTTCTACTCATCTTTCTAAGCCCCGAAGCTCACACCTTGGCAGCTGGGGAACACAGCAGAAAGGGAAAAGGTGGAACCAGCAGAGAAGATTTGTTCATGGGCTCTTTGTTAGCGGGAACATCCTCTGTGAAAAAACTCTGCTGCTGGAGAACACATGACATGAGTATTTCCAGAACATTTTCCACTGCTTTCCAATGGCATGACATTACTTTATTTGGGTGGGCTCCTTACTTTGGCTAGTTGTGTCCCTGTTTTTTGGCTGGAAATCTCCATGGATGAGTAGGAAAGGAATGCTACCTACTCCCACAAGTAGTGTTTCGAGCTGCAGTCTTTAACAAAGTATACCTTTCTCATGGAAGGAATTTATTAGAAAATCCCTAATGAAAATTAATATGTCTCTGAACTGAGGTCTTTATCTAATACCTCACCAGCTTCCTGGGAAGTGATGAGGTGGGACGCAGTTGAATTTCAGGGTGGATCTGGTTAATATAAACTGCCACCTGGTGAATGCTAAAGAGTATTTTTGCCTTCACTAGGCGTGGTCTGGTTTACACTTAGGAGGAGAACAGATCCTCAGATACTCGTGTTGTACCATTAGGAGTTACAACACAAATACGAAATGAAATCACTGCATGACTTTCTTCCAGCCATGCTGCACAGAGGTTATTTTAACACAGTGATTCCTTCCAGAGTCCCCAGGCCAGAGCAAGCTCAAATCAGGCATTCACAGTTCCTGCTGATCATCCCAGTTTACTTTTTCATCCCAGACAAGAAGAAGCCACCTTGCTTAACCTGTGTTACTAACTCAGAAACGACCCTGCTTCCTTACAGGGATGGGGAAGGGTGCGGAGGGCAATGCACAAAGTGTCCAAACCCTGTGGGGATGAGTTCACAGCCCTGTCCAGAGGAGATTGGGGATGCCAGGCTGCAGCAGATCCTTTCAGACAGCTCGTGGCATCACAGACCTGCTCCCAAGCCTGTGGACACTGCAGGACTCCCACTGGCTTTTATCAGCTCTGGCTCACATCCTTGGCATCTGGTTCATGCCTCTTTATTTATAAAGTCATGCATATCAGGGAGCAGCCTCCCAGGGAAAACAGGCCAACTCATCTCCTTGCTCAAAGAAGCCATTTAGCTGTGATTGTAATCTGTGATTTCATTGCTAGCCCCTCTTTGCCTTCGCAGTTGGGCTCTCCGGGGAGGGAATTTTATTTCTTTGGCACAGCCTAAGCATTGTGCTGAGCAAATCTCTCTGTCTATTTATCTCATGCATACCTATATAATAAGCATGGATGTGATGAATAATAAGTACATAGGTGCTACGGGTCTCCTTTGTATTTCTTTGGCACCATTAATAGCCTTTAAAAGTGGGAACAACTCTCATTTGTGCCAGCTCTGAGCTGTCTTGATACGGTCCAAGCATTTTAAGGGAGGTTTATTTTAAACAGAACATTTCTGAATAATTAATCACTCTGATATAAGACACACATAACGATTCCAAATAACCTCTGCATGTGTTCTTAGTTGAAAGGGGCAAATGAAAGATAGGGGGAAAAATATAGTCAAAACAAGGAGCTGAGATGCAGAATCCAGCCAGGAAAGCGTGGATGGACTCAAACAATTCAGAACATATTTTCCCTATAAAGTAAATGGGTAGGATGTCCAAGTGTGCCTCTGACAGTATCTCAGCTGCATGTGCAGCTCTGGGGTGGAAGGATGGGGTGCTGGACAGCATCATCTGCTCTAAACCACTAAGCAAGGTCCCAAAAAAGTAAGTGCCAAGCTCTTGGCCCTGCAAACATAGATGTACAACCTGTCAGGCTGCCCAGAGCCATCTGTGTGCATAAGCTGGTGCAGCCAGTCACTTGCTTCACTTTCAGAAACCCAAACAATCATAAACACAGGCACTTTTTAGCTTTAGCAGCTGCAGCAGAGCTCACCAGGGTGGGATGGTCAAGGAGCTTGTGGGAGGCAGGAAGTTTGGTGGCTGCTCTTTTTTTCAGTGGATGTTTCCCTGCACTCCAGGATTTTTTCGGTAGCAGAGTGAATTGGTGTGTGGCACATCCTGCCAGAGGAGGCTGCAGCCCGTGAGGACACACCCTACAACATTGCCCACTGCTTTCTACTCACCGTCCAGTCATGTTGCTGTCCCTCAAAGCCAGTCTTGCCCTGCCTCAACCAAGTGGTCCATCATCATATGGGAACAGTGTTGTGGGATGGGCTCTGGATGGCAGTGAAGACATGAACTGACCCTGAGTCTTTAAACATATCAGGAACCCATAGGATATGTTATATTTTTGCTGGATTCATCTTAAGAATGAGAGCTGATTTCTGCCTTGTCCACTTATGTCATCTGTTTTCCCTCGTGCCCTCTCAAATCCAGCCAATCATATCTTCAGTAAATAAATGTTGAAATGTTTTGCAGCCGTGTAACATAAAATTATGTGCAATGTATGAAGTAAAAAACCAACCAACCAAACAACGATTGGAGTGGTTTGGGTGAATAATGCATTTCTCCTCTGACTCATACAGAAAGGCTTTGTCAGAGCACTCTCAGCACCAGCATCTAAAAATGGCCTCAACCTTTGAGATCCTGCTGCTGTGTATTTCTAAATCACTGTTGAGCTGGGGGACCTTGGGCAGCAATTTCCATGTCATGAGACGCGAGCTCGAGGTTTGAAGGAAATTTCTCTGAGCAGGTGATGATCTCACATGGAGGGAAAGATCACAGAGATTTATCATTGTACAACTGTCCATGGCCAGATCAACCCTTTACTTGGAACCCAGATCCAGTCTGGGCTCCCAACTGGTGTGATTTGGATTATCCCTGTTCATTTCTGCTCTCACCAAGATGCACAGAGACATGAAGAGTCCAGCTGTAGCTGAGCCTGTCAGAGGAAACACACAAAGATCCCAGGACACTGGAGTTTAGGCAGCACTCCCTCAGATTTCAGTAGCAATTGTGGGGTTTTATATTATAATTTTCTTCCTTAATGGTTTGGGTTGGAAGGGACCTTAAATGTCATTTAGTTCCAACCCTCCCGCCATGGGCAGGGATGCCACCAACTAGCAAAATTTGTTGATGTTCTGGGGTTTTCTTAAATAAAAAACTCTTTATAATGACTTTAATGAGAGAGGTAAATTGAGTGTCTGACTTTACAGCTTTCTTTCGGGATTTGGAAGGATTTTTTTCCATGCTAGGAATCAGGAGTTTTACTACAAATCAGTGCCAAACCCCCTTCAACTCCATCTGTCACAGGGATACCATGCCTGAAACATGCTTTGTGCATCCTCAGGGCCCTCTGGACCTTAACACCCTGGTCCCTGAGTGCTGAGAAACTGGCAAGCAAAAACTTGTTTAATGCCATGACAGCAGGGCAGCTTCTCACTACACAGAAAATCACACAGGGTCTGTGGGGCAAGGTTGTAAATCAGCCCCAGCTACACAAGTGGACAAGTTCAAGTTGAAGCCATCGAGTGTGACGGCTCGAGTGGCATCCTGTACGTCAGACCCAGGGCTGGATGACCCTTCTTTTCCTTTTGCCAATGAGACAAATGGTGAGAACGTGTCAGGCTTTATCTCTGATCCACATTTTTAGCTGGGGACATAGGAAATTTTAAGCTGAAAATAATGTCTTTCTAGGGGCGTGTTGCAACCTTTTCCTGACGAGGTCTTTATTTTTAAAAGCACGGGCAGTAAACAGAACAACACCCAAATGATGACAAGACTGAGCTCCAAGGATGATCTTAAGCATTTGTCATCAAAGAGATACTGAGCTGCTCGTCTCCAGAGGCCATGAATGGCTTTCCTTGCAGCAGGACAGCATAGCATGCCTTGACCTGTGCCACCACCCTGGCTGAGATAAGCCCCTTCCAGATCTTTCATCCTTGTCCCACTGACAGAAGGTCCCTGGGGATCCCCTGTTAGAATATCAAAGCACTGATGGCATGCCACACTCATTCTCCCACCATGAGCCTCCCCAGGACCGTGATTGTGACATCTTAGAGAAACCAGCATTTTTTCTGGCATCGAAATGGATCTGTGGCTGGGTTAGAGCAGCAATATGTGCCAGAGTGCTGTAAATAGGATGCAGCCTGGTGGAAGAGGGGAACCTTCAGTCTTCACGCTTCCCTTGGACAAGCAAAGCTCCCTCACATTAAAAAAAACCCTAAAAATAATGAAAATCTCCCAGGTCTTTACTTCACAGCAGTCAGATTATGTAATGTTAGTACACACATCTTGAGCAGAGACACGCTGCCCTTTCCTTTTGCATTAGATAAACAGCAGCTTTCCTTTCTCCTTTCTTTCTGATGGAAATCACAACTGTGAAGCTGGCTGTGTTACACAGAGGCTGAGTTACTAACAGCCCTCACAATCCTGTTCATTGGAAGCAACCAAACACACTTGACAGGACCGTCATGTACTCAGTCACTTTTACTAAATTCTGTTTATGTTATTTTTGAAGCGGATTTAGCCTTCACAAGGCTGCACCACTTGTTGAGATGAAGGCAACAAAAACTCTTGCTGTTCACAGGAAAGGGAAGGAAGAGGTCCTCCACTCATCCCTCTCTGCCGGTCTTGTGGCTCTAGAGCCAGAAGTGCAGTCAGGTCCCACATGCAGCCATGTGAGCTCTGCAGAAATCACCAAAACCATGCCCAGAATACTGGCTGATCCCAAGAAAGTGACTGGGAAGTTTAATCCCATTGACTGACTCCACAAAGAAAAGGTTGACAGCCTTGTGGTGGTGACTGCCATCACCCCCAACCTGGAGTCAATTCACCTGAGTACTTCTTCTTCCTGCAGTGGGAATTTTACCAGTGGCTTTAGTGGTCCAGCCTTTATAGGGGGAAAAAAGACAGCCAAAAGCCTTACAGCCACCCAGCTTAGAGCCTGTATCAACAGCAAACACAGGGAGTTGTGTTTGGTTTCCTATCTGCAACTGGACCTACCACAGCGGCTCATGACAGCCATGTGCCACATCTCATCTCCGGGTTATCCTCCACAAAGCCACTGGGATTCCATCCAGTGAAATTCTGTACAGTGTGGTGAGTGGTAGCAGTAGCATTCTGTAAAGTGTTTCATTTCACACAATTAACTTCTTAGTGAGTATGCGAGAGAATTCCCATTTGTCTACTGTGCAGTAAAGCTAATTCGTTTCCCCTGACAATATTGCATTTTCAAGCTGGAAATGTCCCTTTTAAAAGAAAAGCTGTCTGATCAACCAGGCCCGTTGTGAAGCAGCACTTATTGTTCCTTGGTTGGAAGAGACTTTGTGCCATGTGCAGATAAAAATGTGATCATTAACCCTCGTTCCTCCACTGAACATCTCACCAGTCCTGCGAACAGCACTCCAATTCCAATAAGGAAGGAAAATATCAATGCAGAATTTATTGGTCATCAGGCAGCATACTGTGGCTGGAATTTTCCATCGAGCTCGGTGTCTTTAGCAGTGGCCAAACACTTGAAAGAAGCTCTTCACAGTCCAAAATAAATGTCTACATTTTCAGAAGACAGGCAGTGATTAGGCACTGTCTGGGAAGAGATTCCACTTTTTTAATCACTTCCAAGTCTTATTTTTGCACATGGATTTTGTCCTCGGGTCTGGCTGATCTTGAAGAGGCACGTGGTGCTCTGTGTCTCGGAAGGGTCAGCCAAGCATGGGCGCTGCTGTGAGCTGCTTGCACTGCTTCAGTGGCACTGGAAATTTGGAAATCGCTGCCCCTGGAAGAAGCTTCGGAATGGTCTGGCCATATCCTCCACATCTGGGCCAGTCCAAGAGTGATGCAGAGTTGGTGTAACCTTTAATCAGGAAGATTCATCAGCTTTGTGCTCCAGAGCGTAAGAGAAGCCTGGCAAATGGTCCTCCCCCCAAAAAGCGCACACAGATCAGATCATGTTGCCTACTGCAATGCAAGAGAAATGAGGAATCAGAGACACTGGAGACTTTTACTGTTCTTTTTAAGCCCTCTCCCAGCAAATACGGTGCCCATATTTTACAAGGCTACAACACAATAATCTGCCACCACCGCTTTAACGACCAAGCAGTTGCAGAGTTGATCTATAAACCAATGTTGCCATTTAATGTGGTTTCCAGTGAACTGTAAAATTTATAGCTGTAACTAACACCCCCCCTGCCCCTCTTTCTTTTATGTTCTCCTCAAAAAACAAGCTGCTCCGCAGCTCCAAAAGGCAACACGCAGAAAATCAATGTGCAACCTGAAGTGAGCTAATTAGGATCATATTCACATGCCATGGATCTGCAGCCTTCTGGTCAATTAAGTGAAGATTAATGTCTAACACGGGATGGATGAATACCACCAAAAGGCAGGCACAGAAATATTCACAGAAATATTCAGATACGCTGTCGTTGCACAACCTGAATAGTGGCAAAGCTGCTGTGCAGAGCAGAGACCCTCTGTGAGGTTTATTCCATGGTTTTCCCACTCTTTTCCATGCAAGCTTCTCAGCCTCACCACTATTTCCATCCTAGCATGGTGCCACTGGCACCCTTCCTTTGGCAGCTCCCTGGCATGGGTGTGCCTCCCCTCAGCCGTGCTGATAAGAGCAGCTGTAAGGTGAATTCCACCTCTGCTCAGCTGGCCTGGCCCTTCTCCCATCCTCTTTGTAGTGACTGATGGGATTTAAATGGGCTTCACATCAAGTCCACCACATGGGGAGAAGCTGGTCCCAAACAAACGTAATGTTGGAAAATCTTCTTGGGCGCTCGCAAGCGCACGGACAGATTTAAGCTCACTGTTGTGAAGGCTTGGAATAAAAACTGAAGGCCTGATCCCAAAGCCCATTAGCCTTTGGAAAGGCTCCCTATGATGTCAGTGGATTTTGGAATAGGCTTTTGATGCTTTCTGGTAAGGGCTGATGGAAAAAAATCTCCAAGCTTAATTGGAGTGGGGGGGAATTGGTCAGGAAAACGCTTTTAGATGAACACCTCTGTTGTGAGGCATGCATGTCCTTGCTTGAGCTCCACTGATGCTTTCTGCAGAAAACTCACGCTTACTGCTGCTGGCTGTTTGTTTATAAGGTGTAATTTTTTCAGTGGGGGATGGATTAACTTTCTGGCCTCATGTAAGAGCACATTTAATATTTTAATCTCCTCAGCAACTTCCTGATGGGAAGGAGGATCAATTTCAAGGCTTTTATCTGGATGGTGAATCAAAACTTTGGCTTTCACTTCATAGGTTGATGAGAGAAGTCGGGGGTCCTGAACCTCATGGTTGCAAGAGTTTTCTGATCACAGATTTGCCTCAAGGCGGCTTTATCTGGAGCCAGAGCGTGAGGGGCAATCTGGGGTAAGGCTGCTTTACGACGGTTTTGTTAAGCTCATGTTGGTGGTGTCGTTTTTTATTCAAGGACAGAGCAACACAAAAGCAGAGGGCCAGATTCTGATGTCATTTTTGCTAGGAAAACCAGGCATATGTCAAGGGGTAATAAACCTGCTGCTGGGGAACCACAGCGCGGTGCCATGTAATTATGGTCAGGCCCATAAAAACTGGTGGAGGTGGGAATGGAAGAGAGCCGCTATCTTAGGGAAAAAGAAATTAGGAACTCTAATAATAGGGAAAAAAGTAGGGATAACGAACAAGGATCCAAATCCCTGGTTACAGACGTTAAGAAGTGACAGATTATTATTTTTTCCCCTTTAACTTGATGCCTACATTCAGTAGTGGGGCTGTCCACTGGAATTCTTCCTACTCAACACAGTGAAATGATACCAAGATAGTCATAGAGCCATAAAATATCCTGAGCTGGAAGGGACTCACAAGGAGGATCACCAACACATTGCTGTGTAAATGTGCAGAGACACGAGGACCTGGTGTTTCCTCGCAGGGATAAACGTGGAAACACGGAGCAGCTTGCAAACAGCCTTTGCAGAGCTGTGGGGTACTGATGGAGCACTGCTCCAGCGTGCAACAAACAGCCCCAAAAGCAGGAACAACAAAAGAGAGAACGCAAAGATCAATGGGAATTATCTCTGGGAATCTGCTCTGCACACTTTACAGCCGGGAGAGCTCAACTCTACTTTTACAAACCAACCTGGCAGCTGTGCTATTTATATGTTCACCACCAAGCTTTCATTAATTTTAACACGTGTTAATGGACAGCCTGTATTATTTTGGGAGGCTAAACGTGAGATTTATTTAATTTCCTTAAATATCAAATATGGGTCAAGTAAAATAAACCGTGGATTGTATTTTTTTTTTTTTTTAAGGAAAAAAATTGTGTCAGTGTAACAGAATTCAGACAGAGCAATGTCTGATCATATTTACAGCATTTATAGGTTTGGAAATCTCCAAAGAAATCTGAGGAAACCTAAAGGCTGCCTGAGTACACTGAGCGAATTTCTTCTTGGTAATGAATAAATACTCCACAGGTCTTTACAAGAACACCCTTTTAACTACATGTAAATATTCCACAATGTTTCAGAAAATCTCCAATTCAAAGGTGATGCTTAAAACAGGTTACTTTTTTTTTAATAGTAATTTTTTTAAATGTCATTTGCAGATCCTATAATTTCTCTCAGATTTCTTCCCTTTGCTAAAAACACCAGTGTTTCCAAACAGTCATACAAAGTCTTTGGAAACAGAGTCCTTGTGTTGTTCAAAAGAAGTTCTCAAATAAGAACTACATGGCCCTAAATCAAATTGCAGCTACAAGCAAACTTATTTCTCACCTCATCTTGCTTCTTAGGATTTAATGGAAAACTGGTATAAAGCGTGGCAACAGAAAAAAAATACCTGCCACAAAAAATAAATCTGTCAGACTTGGGAAAATCCATTCATCAAAGGAGGGAAAAATACAACGAAATCACGAGAAGTTTATGGAATAAATCTGTAACTGATTTGGTTTTAATATTTAATCTCCTTCTGCTACCTAGTAGTGTGAGGTTGTGTTCGCCCTGCATAGCTTGAACATGACAATGGGCTTTTAGTACCAAATTTATAACTTAATCTGGATATTGCCAGTGTGGTAGGACAAAGCCAGTGTTTTTTGAGTGTTTCTGATTCTGGCCAGAGGGACAGATGCTCGGGGAGGTGAACCAGACAGATTTTGACTGGTAACACATGACTTTGTAGAAGCGCCATTGATTTACACCACTGAGGAGCCTGGCTCTAATCTGCACTGCAAAGGGCACCTTCAAAGTAAAAACTGCCCCTGGTTGCAGTTAAACAAAACTCTGCTCTGTCCTGAGAGCCAGGCTCTGGGATCACAGGTTTGCAGTAAACAAGAAAAAGTGCCAGGAGAAACGCCCTTTAGCACAATAAACCCCTTTCCCTCACACCCCACGACAGCGATGCCGAGCTTGCTGACACCCCAGGCTTCAAAGGGAGCTGAGGGGTGGCTGTGAAGGATCTGACCTTGCACAGAGCGTTGTTTTTTGGCACAAAACGGTGCCCTCCTGCAGCCCAGCAGCCAGCTGGGTCAAACAGCTCCTGTTGGGGCCCAGGAACCGCAGGAAGCTGGAAAGCCCATGAGAGGGCTGCAGTGCCCATTCGGAGGTTTGACTTTCTTGAGTGACAGCTTGATGAACTCAGGCATGGGGAGTTGGCCCTTTGAAGAAGTAATTATGCTGCTAGTCGAGAAAAAACAGCTCTGGATTGTGCTGTGCATGTTTACACAATGCCAAAGGGACAGGCAGGCGCTCCTTGGGACTGGTGCCACACCAGGGAGGACGCATTTCAAAGAGTTATTTATTCACCGGAGATCCTGAGAGGATGTTTGTTGGATCACGCAGGAGAGTGGAAGCTCCTGAAATCCAGGATGCCATAAGTTCAAGTAGGAGCAGGCAGCAGATTTATCTCTCTGGGCTGCTGGGAGCTTGTCAAGTGCCATAATTATCATTTGTTCTCATCCCACCCATGACTCCTCCGTGGCAGTGACCTTTGGAACAGCACTGATGGTGGTTATTTGTGTCACGGAAACAACATATGCTGGCACAGTCGTCCTTCCCCACTTTTTAATTCACCAGTTTCTCAATGAGTTTTGCAAAAGGAGGGGGAATGGGAAGGAAAATGATCAGTGCTGAGCATGCCAAGGGGTTTGTCTGGAATCTACTCCTTGAGGAAGAATGAGAGTCTCTGCATAGAGTGTGCACAGCAGTACCCACTGTGCTGCTTGGGTGCCTAGCCTGGCCTTGGCCCCTGAGATGTTGGTGACTCCCACTGCTCCTCAGGACATCATTCACCACAAAACCAGTAAAAAAGTGCATATGTGGCTATTTTTAGAACAAAGCATCCACCTTCTGCCTTCCTGTGCTTGCCCTGAGGTGGGTGCCTCCCCTTCGACAGCCCCTTGCCTGCAGCTTGCTGCTCGATCCCCCTTGTTTTGTCTGCTCCCTGACAAAGTCCTGCCTTAGTGCACTGCATTGTTTTAATTCCAGCCACCAGCCAGATAAGGCTATCAGCATATCACAACTTTTGCTGGGGATAATCTGCTGGGGCTCTTGTGAAAGGAATGCTCTGCCACGCCGGGGGGGCGGGTGCTGGGTGCACCCAAGGGATGCTCATCAGCCACGGCCTTGCTGCACAACCTGAAGTAAATCTCTGTTCTCCCATTTGACACCGTCTGTCTGCATATTTTTGAGACTAAAACTGACTTTTAATCCAGATTGACAGACACTGGGCATGGGGCTGGACCATGACTGAATCTCTGCTGGATGCTGTAATCTAAATCACATTGTAATGGACAATATGTTGTCATATCCAACTTGTAGGCAAATATTTGTGAGTAGATAAGCTGATATTTTGTTTAGTACATGCACTCTAATTTCCAATAAAACCTCCAATAAAGAATTACAAAGTGAATTTATTGCTTTGCTTCAAAGCAAGGACGTGGTGCCACTTTGAAAGGGTATTTGAAGTGTTAAATCCATTTCTATGATGCTTTAATACATTTTCTGTAAATTTCTTTTTTTTTAAAGTTATTTTAATATTATTGTGCCACTCTGTTAAAAGGCCATAAAATATTTTAAAGAGCAATAAAAGTAAACACAAATGCTAGAAAGCCCATTCTTCTCTCTCCAGCCCACTGAGAGAGGAAGAGACAGAGGATTTAGGCATAACAAAATTCATGGCAGCTGTGTAAATAAAATAAAAGAGCGCACTGTTTTTCTGTTGATGATGATTCCTAACATCTTGCTATCAAGCAGGAGCCCAAGGCAAGCCATGGGAAGGAAGCAGAAACACCGAAGGAGAGCATGCGAAGGAGGGCAGGCTTTGCATCCCTCCTGAAAATGGGAACTGAAATAAAGGAAAAACAGAGGAAGCCTTCCAAGGCAAAGCCTTCATCCAGCAGACTTCACCTGCTGCAGGCATGAACCAGCTAAAGGATGTTATTACAACCAGCGTTAATAAGGATGTGCTCCTTGCCAAGCCAGAGTGGGCTTTGGTAGGACTGACCCCCCTGGGACAACCTCCCTCCTCCTGCCTGGTTTTCATTTGCTTTCTGCAAAGTTTAGCTCTGTGTGAGGTACCTGCTTATGGTTCACTGAAGTTTTAGAAAAGAGGGTTTAAGGAAGATGTAACTCGATAAACTACGTGGTTCTTCTCAGCCCACCCATGAATTTCGCTTGGTGTGGGAAGAGGGAAGTCTGGTCTAGCTGCGAAACTGAAGCTAAAGAAGGATGAAAACGGTCAAAGTCTTTCAAAAATGTGAATAATGACTGTTGATGCTAAGAATAGAGAGACAAAAGCCCCTGCCAAAATGGGCTTATCTCAGGGAAATTGGATTCTCAATGTCGATGGTCTCTGCAGAAATTTACAACAGTTCTCATAAAAGAAAGTAATAGATTTTGAGCCAAAATCTCTCCTTCCTGTGAAATATTCCTGACAAGAGTCGTTCTTTTATTTCCCAGCCTGGGCCAGTGCAGGGAGCCCAGAACCTTCCCAGGCTGCATCTGACTGCAAGCGATGGCAGCTCCTGCCAGCTCCCTTGGTCACAGAATCATGGAATCACAGAATCCTTCAGGCTGGAAAAGACCTCCAAGATCATTGTGCCCAACCTTTGACTGATCTCCACCTTGTCAGCCAGACCACAGAACTGAGTGCCACATCCAGGAGTTCCTTGAACACTTCCAGGGGGTGGGGACTCCACCACCAACCTGGGCAGCCCCTTCCAATGCCTGACCACCTTTTCGGTGAAGAAATTCTTCCTGATGTTCAACTTGAGCCTCCCCTGGGGCAGCTTGGAGCCATTTCCTCTTGTCCTGTTCCTTGTTCCCTGGGAGCAGAGCCTGACCCACACCTGGCTGCACCCTCCTGCCAGGGAGTTTTGGAGAGTGAAAAGGTTCCTCCCAAGCATCCTTTGCTCCAGGCTAAACAACCTTACAGGCACTAAGGAGCAGACAGAGCCATGGCCAGATCGCAGCCCTCCTGCTTTCAAAAAAAAGAATTATTTATGATTTATTATTTATTATTTATTATTTATTATTTATTAACTATTTAGAGCATCTTAAAATCTAAATTTGTAGCCAGGTCTTCAGGTACAACCTTAGGTCCTGGTTTACTTCTTGGGACAAGCACAAGCCCCATAAATACAGCTTATGTTTAGCATTCAGCAATAATTACACGATAAAACCTCCCCATCGTTTGGGGGCCACACTGGAGTTTTTGGAGACATTAAGCACATCATGGAGAGGCTGCTTATTTTGCAAGATGCTGCTACAAACCTTCCTTGCCTTGAAGCGTGTTTCACCAACGAGCTCTTACGAATGTGGTTCTTCACAGACAACAGCCACTGGGGTGATGGCAGGAGTGAAAAGAAATTTGCCTTCAAAAGCTGAGGTGTGAAAGGAGGGTAAAATAAATGTGGGAGAACTGAGGTTTGGGAAAGCTTAGTGGTAAGAAATTGTGACTAATGATCAAGTCGGTCCAACAGGTAATGAGCACCATGGAGGCTCCTTCGAGAGCCAGAGATCTCCTGGCTTATGCTGGAAAGATTTCCCAGGTAAGGAAGTGCAGCAGGATCCTGCCCTCAGCAAGCACCCCAAACACTGCTCAGCCTGGGGACATCTGAGAAGATGCCATGCAGGGACTGTGCCACCCCATTGCACCCCAAACTGTCCCACCCTGGGCAGGGCACCAGGCTCTCCTATCCCTGAGGAGTCTGCTGGGGGCTGTGATCACAGCACACATGCACAGACCCATGTGTTACATGAGCAAAGCACTCCATGATGTTTTTCTGGAAGTGACTTCATTTGGTCTGAGACCTTAATGAAGGATTTGGTTGTATTTATTTATTTTTGCCTGTGTTTTCTTGTCCTAGACAACACACATGCAGCTGCAAAGCGCTGATGACTCCCTTTGCTGAGTTTCTCCTGAGAGCCTCCTTTCCGTGGTCTCCGTTATAAAGATCTGGATTTTGCATTTCCGCCGTCGCGCTGACGAATGGAGTCACAGCTCCTGGCGTCACTACAATGAGCCTGGGGTGGGAATCACAGCCAAATCCACCGGCACAGCTCGCTGGCCACTGATTTATTTCCCTCGGTGACCTCCGCGTGGCTGCGGGCCAGGCGCGAGCCCACGTCCTGCTGGAATTCTGCTGGAATCCTGCACATCGTTTCGGGGCCTTTACTCATGGTTTACTGACAGTGCTCTCCGAGTCCTCAGTTGGGTTTCCAGGAGGGAGAGGCTTTCGTTGTGCTCGGCGGGGATTTGGCCACGGCTTTCCGGAAGGACAGGAATACCGAAAATCCTGACGTCCTCCAAGTTACTCACTCCGGTGTGTCTGCAAGGGCTGCATGTGGAAAATTATTCGTCATTTCCTTGCAGACACAATTTTCAAAGGAGAGATAGATCACTCTGGCAACAGTGCAGCACCGTGATTTAAGGGTTTATTTATCTCTCAGCCCAGCTCTGCCGCTTAAGTACACGAGTTTAGTCCTGTCCCTTCTTTCTTTCCTTTTTTGTTAAGAAGCAACACAGTCCTGGTCTAATAAGGCTTGTTCATGGAACAAGATCCACTGACATGAATGAACCCTGGCTACCAAGGGAAATGAGGATTTGTAGTGCTCAGAGCTTCATCCAGAGGGATGCAGTCATTTGGAAACCTAGAGTGACTCCAGCAGCTAGAAAGATTTAGGGATGGGAATTCATCAAAATGTTTCACTGGTGAGACACAGTCATAGCGTTGGGGTGTAGAGGTGTTGGAGGGGAGCACTGCTGTGGGAGAAGCTTTCTGGGGTAAAGAAACCAAGAAAATTGTTCTCCTCACTCCTCTTAAGGGAATCAGTAGAGAAAAGGGGTATGAATAGGGTTTATTTTTAAGGTTTCAAACCAACCCTGCACCTTATCATCCACCCTGATAACAGGCATCTCTTGACACCCCTTATGCCCAGCCAGCCCGGTGGTTTCAACCTCTAAACCTGAGGGCACAAGCACACTTTAATTTCCTTATAATTTCATGATGTTCTGAGCAATAAGAGCTTTCTCTCATTTTGCTCTTATTTTATAAGAGATGCAAAACACTTCATTTTCTGGGTTTTATAAGCATTAAAATTACCAGGGGCCCGACCTCATGAAGGCTTGAGGGCACTTGGCTTTGCTGGAGTTTGGCCCCAACATGTACATGGAGCCCAAAGTTTGCTCTGAATAGAAGTTGGAGTGCCTGTAAGTTCTGGCTGCAGAAAAACCATGGATGTAGTCAGACCTCTTGCAGGAGAAGTCAAATTACATCTTTGGAATGGGAACCAGACATTTTAGAGCTGAGACAGAAATTCATTAGAAATAAAGACAGAAGACCATGAAGTCCAGGACTGTGACTGGAAGAAGTTAAATAACCTCCCGAAGCTTTGACAGGCCAGCAACCTCCTCCACCAAAACATTATAGATGCCTCTTCACAAAATAAAAATAATGTGCATTTGAGGGCTTGAGAGAGGTCTGCCTTCAGGAATCCCTTTGTCCATTTGCCCAAAAGTCTCAGTATCAGTTACAGCCTGTGAAACACTCAAAGCTTTCTGGGGTCTCTTGGCCAGCAGATTCCCTCTCTCTGCTTCCAAGGATTACTTTTTCCCCATTAGAATACAAATTTTGGACAATTTCCCTCTCATCACGCACAAGCGTAACAGATGATCTCTCACTGAATTATTTTAGAAATGCATTTATGGAGTCTGTTGTCTGGAATATGGAAGCTTCATCTTTCCTACACTGTATATAATCAAATAATATTAACGCAGTCCAAAGCATGGGAGACTGACTTTGCAAATGAGAAAAACCTTCCACCAGTCTACCCAGACACTGTGAAGCATCTGCCCTGGGCTTTGTATCTCTCAAAAGCCACTTGCACGTGGAGGACAGAAAGCTGCTACTGACACCAGCTGAGGGAGCTGCTACCAGAGCTCCCAGGTGACAACAGCTCACACCTTTTGGTGACAAAGATCCCATGTCTGCTTGAGATGTGTGGATCCCATGCACTGTTGTGATGCTGCCTCCTGGCCTGGTGACATCTTGCGGAAAGGAATGGCTTTCAGCAAAATGATGTGATGGAAGAGAAGGGCCTTGGCTGTGTTGTGCTCACCCTCTGCTCTCTGGATGCTCAGCCTGGCTGTGTCCTGGCTCCTTGCTGGGAACTGACCCGAGCATGGACTGTCTCCCCAACTTTCTTGGGAAAGAAGGGTGCCATGGGACATTCCATGAGGTCCCTTGGCACAGACAAGCTTCAGACACGGGCTAGGAACCTCACCATGCTGAGTCATTGATGTCGTCTGTGTCATTGGTTGTGCTGGAATCAGATACGGGAAAGTCGTTATGAGGATTTATTTACAAAGAAAACAAAAAGAAATCAAAACCCCGGTGCTGTACAATGGGTAGCATGGAAAATACACTGCCCTGAGCCAACTGAATATTTGAGCTGATATTTAGTGTTCTCTTTGTGCTTAAAATTGTGCGTGTTCAGGCGTCTGGCCCTGGCCACTGAACATCTTGGGCAATTCAGCCCCCAGCACTGCTCAGGACATTCTTTTGGGTTTACAAGGAATCTTTATTGAAGCAGTACACAACGATAAGCATTAATAGAAAGGGCAGTCCTCTCCCATAGCTTTAAAGAGAAGCCATTAATTGCCTTTGCAGAAATGTGTGCAATGTGAATTCCTGGAAGGGTGAGGCTGGAGGGAGAAAGGGCAGAGAGATGAAAACTTGGGGGAATGGTGTCAAAAATAAAATGTAAGCTGTACATTGCACTATGCAGATTAAAGAAATCTTGTGTCTTGGGGGAAAAAAGAGCTGATCAGCCACTAACAGTGTCCAACTTGATCACCCTGTCCTCAGCTACTGTCCCATGTGCTGCTGCCATGGTCAACCTGTTTTCTTCTCCACTTCTTGCCCCCTGTGGTGTCCCAGCTCTGTGCCCATGGGTCTCATCCCTGTCTGTCAGCTCCTGCCCTCTCCTGTTGGATGGGTTAAGGTTGACCATAACCATGATGGGCAGAGAGCACATGGAGAGAAAGGAAATGCTGGCAAACTCGGCATGGTGGGAATGAAAGCATTGTCCCTGCATCACTTTGCTGCTTTTGCAAGGAAAACCACTTCTGCAGGTCATGCTATGGGTGCTGGTCCTGAAGTGCTGATGTGCTGCCATGCACAGGGTTAATCCCAGGCTGCGGATGTAAGGACGAGTGCTCCAGGACTCCTTGCCACCACCCTGTGACAGCCACTCCACGGGGCAGGAAGGGAAGAGAGGAGTTGGAGATGTGAGCAATCAGGAAGGCAATTAACCAGTGCCTCAGATAAGAGTAAAATATTCCATCTGCCTTTGTTTTAATGGCATTGATCTAAAGCAGAGACGCAACGATTTCCAGTGCACAAGTTTATGATCTGTGTTTGCTGGTGGGAATGGCTCTCTGTCCTTGAGAGTGGGAGCGCTCCATGTTGGGGCAGTTTATCTTCTGGTGAGTTAAGGACTTCAAGGAGATTGCTTTAACGAGGGGTTAGCAAACTTCACAGTTGTCTGCGATATTTTATTGGAGGCTGGGGAGACTCTGCTCAAACATCTGTTCAGGAGAATAAACAAACAGCCCTGCCACGTCAGTTATAGTTGAGCCACGGGTTTTGGGAAGGAGGTGATCAATGGGCTTCAATTGCAGGCCCAGCCTGACTCCTGGGTGTGTCTTATAAGGCAACTGAGAGGATGAGGAGCGTGCAGAGCTGCCCTGGGATTGAGTCCTGGCCCTCTCCATTGCGTTCATACTTTAGTATCGCATCCCAGAGGGGACATGTGGTCGGTGGTGGTTGTTTTTCAGAATAAACACTCTGGGTCGGGAGCAATGATTAATACAGCAGAGATCTGGGAAAATATACCTCTGTAAACAACAATGTTTTTTAGCTGTGAAAGGAACTGTGTGTACCTCTGCCTGCATCCGAGTGTAGCGTCCTCGCAGAAACAAACCAACAGGGAATTTCCTCACTTGGAGGAAAATATTCAGTAGATTTCGTTTGGACAATAAATTTCACATAATCCATATTTCCCTGGAATGAAGAGACAGAATATGGACTGTGGTAGGAAATTAAATGCAAGAGGAATCAAAGCAGGAGGCAGTGAGATTTCTTATGTGGACGACTTAATGAAATACATTAGGAAACCTTAACTTTGCTATCAGTCACAGAAGAGAGAGTTTAAAACATAGATCCTGCCTGCCACAAACTTCCAATGGGATGTTGTTGTAAGAATGTTGGACAAATATATCTACATCCGTCTACCTCTTTCTCTACATATCCCTCTCCACAGAAATACAGACATTCGACACTGAAAAAAATGTGTGTCATACAAAAGAAACGGTGAAACACGCAGGGTGCAAAGGCACTGGTGACGTTATCTCTTATCCAAGTGCCAGCCCTGCCAGCAGCTGGGAACACGAGCCCCGTGGGGGTTTGAGGTCAACAGAAGAAGCCCATATGGGTAACCTAATAGCACAGTACGGGCAGGAATGACTTTCACTGTACAAAGGGCAATTTCATGGTCTTCTCCGTCGGAGAGCTGGTGGGAGTTGGAAGCTGAACTGCTGTTCGTGTGTTTGAAAACCTCTCCTGCAATGTTTAGACAGAATGGTGACAGGCTTTTATAAAAACCCCCCAAAATAGGCACCTGTATTTCTCTCTGCGAGGGTGACTTTGCTCACCGCCCTAGAGGAACCAGGCATGCAAAGTCCTTTTTTATTGTAGTTATTCTCTCTTTCAATAGATTTCATAACATGCAGGAATCTTATTTATTTACAGAATCAGAGAATATCCTGTGTTGGAAAGGACCCACAAGGATCATTGAGTCCAAGCCTGAAGGGAATGGCCCATACAGGGATCAAACCCACAGCCTTGGTGCTATTATCACCATGCTCTTAACCAACTTATTCTAAGTATGTTGCTTTGCAAATAAAACAAGGTTTTTCCTTTAAAAAGACTGTCTCTTCCAGAGAAATAAAAAGGTTTTTTTCTAAGGAAAAACAAGGCTTGTGATGTGGCATCATTTCCTCCAGGAAATATTTGGGCTAATTCCTTCTTCTGGGTTGCCTCTGGTGCCAGGGGTCTCCTGCAGTTCCCCATTGCATGAATTTCCACAGCGCTCAAAGACAGGAAGGTCTGTAAACCCAGGAAAGGAGGAGGAAGAGAAGGAGGAGGAAAAGGTGATAATCATCCGTGCTGGGGGAATGTCAACCCCATGGTTTTAAACAACTCTCTCAAATATTTCTGAAAGTTTAACAATTGGCTTAATAACAGGAAGTTAGGAGCTGGCAAATTACCATTCTTATAATCAGAACAGGAGGCTGAGAGAAGGAGTTATGTTTTGGCAGTGACAGCTAATTTCCACGTCTCATTAAAGCAATGTGGCTTACTCATTTATGTTTAAGGCTGTTTTTCTTTGAAATAATAGACTAGATGCCCCCTTTTATTAGACATTAATCTATTTTGTCTGAGCCATTTATATGGCTGGAGGAAGGTGGGTAAACACAGCACCAGACCTGTGTCCCTCTGATACCAGTCTGTTACTGGAAAAGACATGGAACACGTCACTTCCATGGTGTCTGGGCTCAGCTCCGAGTCAGCGCAGGGACTGTCCCAGCAGCAGTTTCATGTCTCTGTATTGTTTTTTTCCCAGAAGAGGCTCAATGTTTTGATGTAGGTGGGCCTGAAAAGGCACCAAAAGCATAAATAGGTGCTCATGTTGTCAGGATCCAGGCAGGTACCCGACCACTGCACCTGGTCCACTCTCCAGCCCCTATCCCATCTGTGCAGAGCGACGTTTGGTGACCAATAACATGAATAATAATGTCAGTCATAGAATCACAGAATCCTAGAATGGTTTGGGTTGGAAGGGACCTTAATGCTCATCTCATTCCACCCCTTGCCACGGGCAGGGACACCTTCCACTATCTAAGGTTGCTCCAAGCCCCATCCAACCCGGCCTTGGACATTTCCAAGGATGGGACAGACACAGTTTCTCTGTGCGACCTGTGCCAGGGCCTCATCACCAGTCCAATCTTTTCCTATATCTCAGGCAGTTGAAGGGTAATTCAGGTCTACAGAGTCCTTTCTGCTTTCCTTGATAAAGTCCCTACCTATGAGGGCAAAAGAACTGGTCCTGTAGAAAGAAAACATATAAGGGTCACCATGACATTTCCCAACAGCAATCCCTGCCAGTGGAACTCCGTTTTTCCTACCTGGTGCAGCCCTCCCAAGCAGGGGACTGAGATACGTGGTGGGCAGCAAAAGCTCTGCACAACTCCCAGGGTGTTTTGCAAAGCCAGCTCAGAGGTCTGAGCAGAGACACAACAGTGATAAAACAGAAACGAGGGTGACCGACAGCCCGGGTCACCAAAGGTGTGGGTCATAATGAGCCCACAGCAACATTTGCACACACTTCTGGAGCACAGCCTCTGAAAGGACGAGGCTGTATTTTGACTGAATTCTGGCTGAATTTTGACTGGATTTTGACCGAAGGCTCCCGTGGCGTGTTTCTCTGCTATGGCCCCAGAATCAATGGTTTGGCCAGAAGCCTCTTGCTGCAAAACAGCAGGACTTAAAGCAGTGGAAACTGCACAGTAGAAAGCTCTAAAGAAAACCCCAGAAAAATTGGTATAATGATCATCCAAATAGAGGCTTTATCCTTTGAGTTATAGTGAAAGATAAGTAAACACCAAACGTGTCTTCATCAGTTCTATAATATGATCAGAAGCAAAAAAAGCTTGGGCTGAGCAATTTAGAAGCAAGGAGAAAATTCAGAAAAATCAGATTTTCCAGTTTTATATATGAAGTAAAGAGCCTGGAACAGAAGGGACCCTGGGCTCTGAGGTCCAGCACCTCTTGCTAGACGGTAGATTGACTGTCTGTACCATGCCATGAAGTATCCTGTCTGCTTTATCTTGGGTGGAGCAATAAAGGAAGGAAAGTCACAATAGCTCTCCTCCCTTTATCAAAATAGTCTGTGCCTATCTAAGAATCAAGGATAAATTAATCACAGGACTCCTTTGGGATTTGGGCTGCTGCTAGAAGCCAGTGGGTGACATGGTGAATGTGCATGTTTGAATATCATCCAAGCATTTAACACCCTCCAATTTGGACAACGTCTGCACAGCATTGCTCCAAACAGTTCATGTGCAGCCTCATCAAATATGTAAACACTGCATTCCTTTTTGTTTTAAAGCCTCTCCTTCCTCTCATATCCGTTTTTTACAGCCCTCACCTCCTCTGCCACTCTTCTCCCGTGCAAGATCCAGCACCTCCCAGCCCTGCAGCCTCCCAGAGCCCCCAGTGCAGGCAGGGATTATTCGGGGTTATTTGCAGCTGATACCATCTGACCCTAATTCACTATGAAGTTGTAACTTGTGTTCGGTCAAAGGTTAGACTTGATGGTCTCGAAGGTCTTTTCCAACCTTAATGATTCCGTGATTTTATGAACTTGCCCATTGCCTTCTCCAGGACTCCAGGGAAAGGAGTGGAGGTGACAAGTCCTGCATTTAAACAGGGACATGCACGCAGGGGTGTTCGTGTTTAAGGGGTACAGCTTCTCCAGAAGGAGAGAGGAAAAAAAAACCAAAGTGCATTTTCTCATGATTTATGCAACTGATACGAAATATTTGTTATACATTTCCTTTGGGATGTATTTTGGTTCCAAACCTGTGATACCAGCTGATAATGAGTTACACATTTATTTTGAAACAGCGCAGGCTGACGCTAATTGGAAGCACGTTCTGTTTGACTAAGCAGGTACAAGAACTCTGAAATACTCACTGCCATTTCACAGGCTTCTGCAATGGTATTAATCAAAGCACTTTTTCCAAGCTCAGAAAAAGTCAATGCAAAAGTGATCAGGTATGACACAGGGTAAAGCAGCAATCAACCAGGACCAGCCAGGGAGATTTTTCTTTTCTGTTATGTTTTCATTAAAAAAAACGCAAAAAGCTTTCAACTGGGACTAGTAAATTTTTCATTGCCAGATGAAAACTTCTAGTGATTTCAGGAAATGTCAGGTTCTTTCCCGCACAGAAAGCAGGTCTTACTTTTGGAAAAAAAAATTTAAAAAGGAAGAAAAAAGGATGATTTACATTATAAGCCTGGCTGGAAATTTGTGACTATTTCTTATACGTGTTCTTTCTGGGTTCTCTAGCAATCATGTTGCATCCACATTAACTCATGCTGTGGCCCAATGACAACTAGGATGCAAAAATGGAGACACAACCAAGTTCTGGCAGCTACTGCTAAAAAGCCAGAGCAGCTGAAAGCCTGAAAACGCTATTTTTCATCATCATCATCATCATCATCATCATCATTTGCATTACATTATCCTGCACAATCTGCAGGATTGTTGCACAAACTGCAACATGTGAGGAGCCTATTCTATCTCTTGGGACAGGATTTAATATTATCTAAAGCAGGTCTGTGGTCATAGTCATTATCCAGAAGAATAATTAACACTCATGGCCAGGAAAGTGACACATCAGGACAGCCCTTGAGATGGCCCAGTAAGTGTAGAAAACTGTGACAGCACTGTGCTAAAAGGGTACTCAGCCCCTGAGGTTTAAAAGCCTCGACAATCTAGATTTTTAAAGAAAGCAGAGGGATCTGCCTTTTATCACCCTGCTATTTATATAGATAAATGGACAAAAATTATATACGTGAGTGCGGAGGATGTAGGAAGCTTTTCCATGGTGAAAATGGATTCAGAGAACTACTTGGTAAACATTAGTGCAGGCAGCAACATCTGCACTGAAATCAGGTTGCTGTGATGAAGGAGAGGAAATGGGCAGAATAAGACTTTTGCTGACAGACCTTAAAATCACATCCCTGACTGATATTCATGTCCAAGCTGTTCATGTCCATTGAAGTTACCCATCCCTGTCACAGAAATGTGGCTTTTGTGGTGGCATTCCATGTGGGGAATCAACTGCTAATTTCAAAGCAACAGCTGGGTTTTTCCTGTTGCCACATCTTGCTGAATACTGGCAGGGAAAAAATAAAAGGGTGTTCTCAAACAAATTGATCTTAATTTTTCAGGTGTTAGACATTGTTTCCTTCTCCAAATATAAGAAAAAATCGTGGTGGTTTCTTTTCTTTGCTCTTGCAAGAAAAGTGTTCAGCAAAGTTTCACTCCAGTAGGAAACTTTCCTACCTGTCTAAGTTGCAAAAAGGGCCTTTCCCCTCTACTATGAGGAGGATTCAATAAACCAGTGAAACCTTTAACCACACAGGTTGGAGGAAGAAGCCAACAAAGAGGGACTTAAGGGGGAACCAGGACAGAATTTGCTGGCACAAACACGGGTGCAGGGATATTAAGTAAACAGGGGAAAAAGCTATGCAGAGGCATAATTAGGTCCTGCATGGATCTATGGCCAGGGATCCACTGACTGTAAAAAATCCAGGTTGCTTGGTACTGCTGGGCTGGCTCCAAGCCTTGGAGAAACACAGAGCGATCTCCAGCGAGGGAAATTTCCACGAAACAGCGTTGTGAGGACATCCTGCGCTGGCTCCACCACATTTTTTTCCACGAAAAGCAGCCAGCAGCCCAAACCGAACGCCAGAAAACGTAGACCTCAGAAACGTAAATAAAAACAAGCAGGAGAAAGAAGCCTTCGGAAATTTGGGGAAAGCAGGGAAAGGAGCAGCCCAGTGGAAGGCACCAGAGGACTTGAAGAAGTCCAGTCTGCTGTTTGTTCATTGCACCAGAGTAAATGCCATGAAACTGTCCCTAGCAGCAAGATATTTGGCTGGCACAATGTTCCTGCTTGCCAAAATGGGAGGCTTCATGTGAACCTCATCACCAGACAGGAGGAACTTTCCACTCAAGAGGAAATTGGGAGATTGACCGTGATGGTGGAAGTACTTCCTGAAGAAACAAGGCATTGTGCACCCCCGGTTCCTTGGGTGATGGATGCAAGGCCATGGGACAGAATGTCTATTTCCAGACACCACAAAAAGACACTCCAAACTACGGGACTTCTCGATGTCACACACGTGGCAGTGAACGCACAACTGGATGTGCAGCTGACATCAGAACAGAGCAGCCTCCAAGAAAAGCAGCACGGGCTCAAGTACTGTGCCTTTAAATAATAATTTCTTCTCTACCAGATGATTTTAATAAGCCCAGGCACATGTGTTGTAACCCCTTGATGCAGTACAATATGAATAACCAAATAAAAGATGTCTCCAGATTTTAAGATTTACTGTTTGCCATGGTAAGAGGCCAACCAGATGACATCATTATATTTCAAATGTGAAATACTGCCAGGTTTGGTAATTCTAAACTAGAGAAATTGATCCTCTATGTTTTTGCAGAAAAACGATTTTTGGATTTGGGGGTGATTTTTTCTCTTGTTATTTATGTAACTGTAACACTCATGTTGAGCAAACTTGAATTTGACTTAAACTAAAGTCAGAGTACCTTATCTTATAGATTATTTATTTTCAGCTATCTGCTTAGCTGGAAATAATTGAGTTTGACAATTTATGGGTTAAAGAGTCAATGGATTGTGTTGGATAATTCACAAAGAACCAATTTCTAGCTCAGGCAAAACCATCCTTGGCTTAGGTGGGAGTCTGCCTGATGAGGATGTCAGGAACTTGGTCCCTGTCTGGAAGATGCTGCTTTGTTTGTCTCTAAGGAACAAAAATCCATACATATTTAGCAAAAACAACCTTTTCATCTGAGACATCTGGATTTCTGGGGGGATAAAGCCATGATAATACTATATTATATTTACATGCCATCTTTCTTCAGGGACTCTGCATCTTCTCATGTCTCGTGGCTATTTCAAACACCCCCTTAAATGAGGTCCCCTGAATGCCCTGTTCAGCCACTGCAGAGCTGCACACATCGAGCCCCCACAAGGTTAAGCCACTTGCCCAAGACTGCAAAGTGATTCACAGGCAGAGCTGAAACAGAAAACCACAAAGCTCTTTTCCCACACCCCTGCACACCACTTCTTTTAGACTGTTTGTTGATGATGTGAACAATAACAGTTGCAAAGTTTTGTACTGCAGACAACTCCAGTGACTGTTTTTTTCTTTTTTTCTTTTAAATCAAACACTTAAAATCTTTTCCACAGAAGCAAAGGATTCTGAAATTTCGTGTCACAGCAATGCTTGCAGACAAACTCATACCCCGAGGGCCAGGAAAATATTCTATTTTTACAGCACACATAAGTATATTTATTAAAGCAGCCATATATACATAGAATTATGTTGGATCTGTTTTCTTCAGAGAGGAAGATCCAAGTGAAACTCACGTGGTTCATCCATCACAACAAAGCAGGTCCTACTTAAATCTCAGTGCTGTGACTGCTTTGGTGCATTATATGCCACGTCTGACCCTTCAATACCAATCCTCCATCCTGGCTGCCAATCCAGGAGCTGGCACCAGGAGGTGGAGCACACCAGGACCTGCTCATCCCGAAATCCTGCACGGATGGTTTTCCTTGCTGACATTCATTGCCAAGGGGTAAATCTCCCTGTGGTAGAAAATGGTTACCTCAGCACCAAGAAAGGGTTGGTCTGAGCTGGCCTTCTGGGCAGGACCCTGAAATCCATCCCATCATGGACAGGGGGATAAGTTCCTGGTGGACGTGGCGCTGGGAAGAGTGCCTGGAGCATGCCCACAGCTTGGAAGCAGCAGCAGCAGCAGAGGACGAGGCCAGAATAAGCACAGGAACTGAGAAGCTCCAAAGGGAAGTTTTTGGGGCCAAGAGCTGGTTGGGAAAGGCACTTGGCTCCTCGAACCAGAGGAGCCTTTCCGGCTCTTTGATTCCTGGTGTGCGGAGGGAAGCGGGACTTCATAGCTTCCCATGGAAGAAACGGCCCACACCACCCCCAGCTCCGATTCCAGGGAGGCATTCCTCCTCCCACCAGCCAAACAGCGAAAGAAAGGAGTAGGGAGGGAAAACAAGAAGTGCTAAGCCCAGAATTTTGGCCAGTTGTTTCAGCCAAAAAAGAGT
This sequence comes from Lycocorax pyrrhopterus obiensis, assembly GCA_014706295.1. Lineage (NCBI taxonomy): Eukaryota > Metazoa > Chordata > Aves > Passeriformes > Paradisaeidae > Lycocorax > Lycocorax pyrrhopterus. The sequence continues at coordinate 4,465,651 of JACSVZ010000013.1, forward strand.
TTGAAAGCCTCTCTGGTTACAGCAAAAACCACTGCTGGAACCATGGGCGAGTTCAAACCCGGGAAGGTTTTTGCAAGACCAGTTTTGAGGGGGTTTGGGGTGGTGCAGTTCACACACCTCAGGGACCTGGGAAGGATACCTCCTCCTGGGAAGGAGCTGGGCCAGTTTTAGTCAAGCTGGCTGGTACGGAGCCATCCAGACAATCTTGCAGGGTGCTGCTTTACTCTCTTGGATCCTCTCAGTCTTAGAAGCTGATTTAAAAGAAGCTCATAACTCAGGGAGTTTTGGTGGCCCAAAGACCTGGCTGTTGTCAAAACCATTCTTAGGGGTAGGGCTCAGGAATGCCCAGCTCTTGGATGTGGAAAGAAACACAAATATTTGCTGCTTTTTTTTGAATATGGATTGTTTTTCTGCCCAGATGCATGGACGTGTTCCACAGATCTCATAGCAGATGGAGATTTGGGATGGGAGAAGCAGAAAAATCTCTGTTCCTGCACTCCTGGTGCTCTCTCAGGTCTTCTGCCAGTCAGATTGTTGGTAGATATGAGAGTCCAGCAAGTTAACCCACTGCCACATGCTTTAACCAGAGAGTGTGAAGGCAATTAGGTACTTCGCAGCACTCAGAATCCACTGCTGGCTTGGCAGGAAGGTCCCCATGAGGCAAAAGAGTGAGGAATACATAAAATCCTGAATTCACACATCTAAATGAACTGGAACACAACCCCAGAAAGTAGAAACTAAAGAATTAAAACACAACATTTAGCAAAAGGTCTAAAAAAAAAGCATTAAGAGACATCAGGGACGCGTTCTCCCCCACAGCTTTATTTTCAAGGGGATGCGTGGGGGAAGGAGGCCAGGTTTGCTGACATGGAATGCCACACTGGGAAAGACCATCAGAGGTGAGATGGATCAAGACCCTCCCAATGAGGGGAAGATGAAGGAGCTGCAGGAAAACTCTCAGAGAAATCATTGTTCCTTTCCAATAGCAGGGCCCTTATTTGTCCTTCTACCCAGACATGGATCCCACTGCACTCCAGGAAAACCAAGATGTTGCCTTCAAGTGCTGCCCAAACCAAAACACTGCAGGGAAGATGAAGGAAGGGAAGGCAGGACAACCCTGCATCCCAAGCCAAAGTCCTCATGCACCTAAATTCTGTCTGTGCCACAAAGGGAGAGTAAATCTTAGGATAAATGAGTCAGGGACCACCGTGGGAGGGTGTTTACAGCCAGGAGGATGCTCCCATTTACCAGTGCATTTTTGTTTATGACAACTTCCAGATTAATTTTATTTTGCAAATAACCATGGCTGAATGCCCAACTTTTAACTTGGGTCGAGTGGCGTTTTGCATTTCAGCAGGAGCCTTGTATTTCGTGGTGTCCAACTAAAACATGTAATGTGGTCAGAAATGTGTTTTCCTTGTTTTAAGAGGAGCAGCAGAAGGAGACTTGGAGGAGCTTCTGTTCCCTTTTTTCCCCTGCTCTACTGGATGACTTAAAAAATGAAAGAGAATCCGTTTCTGTGTGAATGTATCCCTTTGGACTATATTTGAAACACAATATTTAGAGCTGTGCAAAGAATGGACTTTTTTCTTTTCTTTATTTTTTTTAAAATTTGGCTGCCAAACCAGACAAATAAGGGAAAAAAGTTCATTTCAGATTGACTAATGTGCTTTGTATGACTGCAAATTAATTATTCTCTTTCATTTTCACATTTGGATTGTTATTTTCTTAGCATTTGGAAAAGAGTTGGGGTTGTTTGTTCGGGGGGGGAGAAAAAATCTCAAAAAAGAGTAGAGAAAAAATCTATTTAAACAAGGCAGATGTAATTTATGAAAGTTATTCCATTTCCACCCTGTTTTGCAGGTGAAACTATCTAGAAGTTGCCTGACTAATTTATCATATCAAAAGAAAATTTTAGCAAATTTTCTTCTCAGACAAAACCCCAGTAAATTTCGAATAATGAGAACATGGATGTGGTGTTGCTTTCCAGATGAATGTCCCATTTTAGGATTAATAGGATAACACAAAACAATTTTTCAGTGCTCCCTTAACTAGTGATGTCAAAATATTGAAACCACACATTCAGGGCCGGGTAGTGAACCTCCAGCAAAATCTCACCAGCTTGAAACAAAAACACAGCCAGAGTGCAAAACCTTTCTGCAATTCAATTTCCTTTTTGGGGCACTCACAAATCAGTCACAGATGCAGCCACGTCTCCTCATCTTTCAGGTGTGGAGCCGTGTGTGACAGCAGTGGACGTTCATAGCCCACCTTGGCTGCAAAGAAGTCCAACATTTGAGGCTCAGCAGGATCACCTGCTTCTCTTGTTGTTCTTCCTGCTGTTGTCCAAGCAGCGCATTTTGGAAAAATAAGCGGAAAATTGTATAGAACCTTATTGAAATAAAATAATGGTGTGCATTGAACACCAGCTTGCCAAAGAAGGATTTCTTGGAGGTCCCTGACCCAAGCTGTGTTCCAGATGCCTCTTACTTTTCCATCAAGACATCACAGCCCAGGCTGGAATATTCTGCACCCTCCCCATCAAGGTGCTTAGGAGAAAGAATGAGCCCTCTGGACATTATCGAGCTGTTAGAACAGGATTTGGGGAGGCAGGGCAGGCTTTTGATGAAGCAACCCCCGTCATCAGGGGACTGCATTTGAGGAATAAAAACACCAGAAACATTTCTCCAAGTTGTCTCCATTCCAGCACCCAGACCCCTGTTAAAGCACCGATATTCTGGAACATCATCTGCTCGCTTGAGGTTCGAGTTAAATCTTTCCAACACGTTCTTCCTGTCAGCAGTTACACACGGCCAGAAATGAATATCTAGAGAGCGCACAAGAAGAAGCTAACCACAATTGGTGTTAATTTGGAGGTGTTAGATTTTAGGGTCCATGAGATTAAACTCCCCTAAATGGACCTCAGTTGTGGCACCAAGTCAAACGCAGCACTTTGTGTGAGGTGTGTGAACTTGAGGAATTTGAACCAAGAGTCACGAAGACACTAAGACACACAAACCCCCCCATAAATGGCTAAAATAATTTTAAAAATCCCTCCTCTTTTTCCACATTATTTCAGCGAGTATTTTAATGGAATTTTGGATTACATTCAGCTAGTGCTTGGAAAGGTTTTTGGATGTTTTACTGTCTTAACCATATGTCAGTACTTCAGTCCTTCTGTGTTAGATTCAGGTTGTCTACAAACCAGTAAAAAGTCCAATCAAGTGTGTCCAGAAAGGGACAAACCCAGCAGCATGTGACCAACACAGTCCCTTTTTAGGTCCTTTTTTTATTTTAACTTCCTGGTGTGCTAATGCAATCATTGTCCATGGACACGAAGCCTTTATTTTAGGGAAATCTTGGAATGGATTGAAAACACAGTCCTCATCTTCTCCCTGAGAAAACATTTATGCTTATTTTATGGTTGGGTAGTTGCTCAAATGCCCATGCAATGCATCCAAGGGGGATGGTGTGTGGGAAGAGCAAGCCCAGCTGCTCGAGGAAATTCTCCCTGTGCAAATTGTTATGGAGAGGGCAGGGTGGGATGGCAGAAATGCACAGTCCTCACCTCCCCCAGAGGGGCTTTTCAGTTTGGAAAAGAAGAAGAGGCTCCCCTCAATTTTATTTTTTTTTTTTTGTGTGTGTCTTCCTGAAGGATCCTGGCACAGCTTTCCTTCTCTTTACCTCTCCTTTTCAATTTACAATAAATTAAAACAGCTACTACTATTATTAAAATGACGTTTGAGCAGCCCAGGGAGGCTATTTAGAGGAGCTGGCGACGTCCTGAGTCTCACACAACCTTTTACCCTCACATCTGTGCGTTTTCATCAGCCGAACTGGGAGTGAGTGGAAAGACTCACACAGTTACAAGCTTTTATGTATGAAACGACTCACGTTAGTGAGTCCTGTGCCAATTAGCTGAGGCACAGCACAGTGGTTCCAGCTCATCCACACAGCACATGGCGCTCCATCCTCTCATCCCTTCCCCTCTGATCAGGGGTTGTGATTTGGCCGCAGAGTTTGGTCACAGTTTGTAAACAGAACACACTGCGACGTGAAAATCTGGTTGCGATCCTCCCACGTGATTTTGGGGGCACAACATTTCTCTCTTAAGCAAGAGGATGAGGTGAAATTTTTCTGTCAGGTCCTGAATATCCAAACACCTCTGTGTGTGCAGCAGAGTGATGGCCCAGTGAACCCAGCAGCACCATGCTGGGAAGGCCCTGAGCCCATCTGCGTTGGGATTGATGGCAAAGAATGCCAGAGTCAATGCACTGCATCCAAGTCTTAACTAAAACACCTCCAGGCTGCTTTGCTACTCCCCATGGAGCAGCTGGCATCTGCTTTGCAAAAGGTCCCACGCAGTTTCCTCTCTCTCAGAAATGTGCAATAAAAAAATAGCAATTCCCTCACTAAAAAAAAAAATATTGATGGATCTCCTACACTTCCATAGGACCTCTGTCCTTGAGTTGCCCCCTCGTTGCTACTGTTCATCTGACACTTCCTTGAGTGCCTGTGAAACACCTTCAGTTGTCACTGCCTGTCCTCAGACACACCGTTACCAAGGATGATGCTGTCAGGATGCTCACCCTTGGCTGCTGGAAAGAGCTGGAAAGGGTTCAGCTGCTTCCTGCACAGTGACCACTCCATCAGCAGAAAGCGTGATGTGAGACATATTCCAGAGCAACCGCTCTGCTCTGGGAGACAACAGAACATCCTCCAGCCTGCAAAGCTCAGCGCAATCCATCTGCTCCCTTTGACATCCCGGTGCTGCCTTTTGCAAGATGCATTCCCCGGCATCTCTGTACTTGCCAAATTCTCTGTGACTCATGTTCTTCCCAGGTACAGCAAAGTTGTGAATTCCCCTCAGACATCACAGTGGTTCTCGTGTTTTGATGGTCTCCTGCTTCGGTAGCCTTAGCAGGGTTTGACAAATGGAGTTACTGATGTGAGGAGGAAAACAGATGTTTTGCTTTGTTTTCCAGCAAACAATGATGTTATTTCTACAGAATGACCCAACAAGAAAGCAAAATCCTTCCAAACCTCAGAGCACTGACCTGCAGCTCTAGCAGTGTGCAGCTTTCCCTTTAACACACTATCAGCCAGAAGAATAAATACGTAAAGGAAGCACAGGTAAAACTGGCAGATGTGATGAATGAGATCTTTGTCAATGGATCCACTTCCCTGCTCCTTAACAATGCACAAGGAAGAATTGCACATGGTGAGAGGTCTGTGGTGTCCCTCTTGAATCAATGGGGAGAAACAGATGAATTTAAGGTGTGGTGGCTATTGCAGAGGAAGTGGTTGAGGTCCTTTAGTTTCCTGTATCCCTTTACTCACTCCAAGGATTGTCAGCTCAGATTTTGACGTCAGCACACACTGGGTCAGGTGAGACACACTGAGGTCAAGGGGAAGGCTGTGTGCTGGGAAAAGCTTTCTGCCTCATCACTCCAGATTTTGCTGGAAGAAATTGTTCCCCCTTTTTTAAACCACATAAAATGATACAAGGGCAGAGTGGCATCTCTTCCTGATGACTGAGGTGATAGCATAAAATACGGCAAAAAGAACAAAGTCTGAGATTTAATAGGAATAAAATATGATGAAACAGTAAGTCCTGCTCTTTTTCGTGTGCAGCTATAACTTGTGTGTGTGATTACACAGGTGACAGAAGATGTATTGGTCCCTGACTGCTAAACTGATGTAATGCATGAATCTGTAACAAAACCTTCAATTTATGACACCAAAGTAGGATGAAGCTTCTCTGTTGTCTCAGATGTCATTTTACCTGCTGTAAGTTTCTTTGTTTTACTCCTGCAGTTCTTCAATGCCTTTCACTCCAAATGGGTCTAAACCAGAGAAATTCAAGGAGGAATCATGGCTTTCTAATCCAGTTATAAGGTTCTATTTAATTGCTTCTTGGAGGCCCAACTGGTGATGATTTCTTGATTCCAACATCTTTGTTTCAGCATGGAACAAAGTTAAATTGCATTTCCTATCAGAACAGTTGCTGAAGGTGGCTGGTGGGCATCAGGTGATGATGAGAGGAGAGAAGGGACTCTTCTGTCTCGGGAAGGTGAAGGGATACCATGGTATAGCAGCTAAGATGTGGTCCCTCCAGTAAAATGCCTGAGCTCTCTTTGCCCTCTTGATTTTCTCTGAAAACACAGAGGGACAGGGCCCTTCTTTGCAATTTCTTTTTCATCTGAGGAATGGATATGAAAATACAAGGCTTGCCACCAAGAATGGATGTTCATTTAGGCTCTCTCAAATAATCACTCATCTCAGGTTACCCAAAGAATACAGATAGTTGAGCTTTGCTGTTTGAAAAGGGCCACGTTTTCAAACAAAATTGCTTCAAATCCTCCTCTTAACCAGCTGCTGATTTCCGCGCTTACAAACTCAGACGAGGTTTCTCAGATAAACCAAGCAACTGAGTTATATTCTCAGGCAGGGAAGATGTTGTTATTGAATTATGTCTTGCCAAACAGTGTCCAGTCTTGCAGTCTCTGGGCTAAATGAACAAGGATTTCCATGGAAAATGACCCAGGTTCCTTCTCTCCCTGAGCTTACCCTAGCGCTGTCCGTTGGAAGACGTACTGCTGGGAAAATACTACAAAAAAGGTTCCCAGGAATACTCATTTTAATGCCTTATTGAGTGCACTGGAACTGGTCTTATGTTCTTTTTAAGTTTCTCTTTCCAGTAATGAACACATTTACTGACAAGAACAATTATAGAAGCAACAAATTAACGGAAAGATATTTTATAACTCGAGTATTTATATTGGAAACTTGGCACTAAGCGGCGCGCTCCTTTGATCAGGGAATGAAGTTGTATTACGCTCTCCTGTAAATCTAATAAAAACCAGTAAAAACAAAACTGAAACCTCAGATGGTATTTGACTATTGATAAGAAAAATTAGCAGGTGAACACGTATTTGTGAAGAAAGTTTTGAAGTGAGACGATGTTCTTTGATTATTCCAGACAAGAAAAGAAAGAAAAAAGGGTTATTCAGTGGATAAATGGTTTGATTGGTGCTGTTTGTCTCTGATGAAGAGACTTTTTTGGGGGCAGGAGCAGAGTGTGTTGTGCATATCTGGAACACTACCACAGTAGTTATGGTGAAATGAAAGATGAACATTCAACATCAGAAAACACAAAGAAATTTCAGCTTCTGCTGTATAAGGGCTCCTGCATTAGTCAGAGTGTCTCCACGGATTCAGATGGAAATAGGGCTGTTTATGGTCATCATGACTAATCATGTGAACAGGGAAAAAAAAGATCCCACTAAACCAACCCAAAAAAAGCCAGCGGCGCAATCCAATTACCACCATCAGCATAAAGAATAAAAACTAAGACTTAACTTGGAAAGGGCAATCCAGACAATTTTGTTAATATGGACACAGTGATGACTTCTCAAACAAAAAACCGACCCAAAACAAACCCCAAGGTCTGTAATTAAATTTGAACAGGGCAAAAGTATTTAAAAATTTGCACCATCTATGCAGTGTAATTAAAAATCTGGCCAAAAAGCCACTTAAACCAGCTTGGTTCTTGTATCAGTAAGTATTGAGCTCAACTGGTTAACTCCTCATCCTGCAAGAGTAAAAAGAGACTTGAATTGACAGGAAAAGTCTCAATTAAAGTTTTTCTGATTTAAGTTTTCTTTTGCAGGGCTAGTCAGATCTCTGCATGAAATCAATGATAGGAAATGGGGAAAAGGAAAAAAAGGCCAATACTTTCTGCTGTTAAAAATGCCATAGCAACTTAGCTGGGCAGGTAGGAACCATCCATAGGAAAAACTGTCTGGTCACCACTGTTAAGACAAGAAATCTGGCAATGAGTAACAGGGGGATGGATGTTCCTGACTTGTTTTCAGATGATGTCGAACTCCGTGGGCAGCACATCAGGCTGATCAGCCACAGAGATGGTCCAGAGCTAAATTCCAAACCCCACCTAAAACCCAGCACAGGTCTTGGCTGTGCTGAAGAGCTGGTGAGGGAGTGCAGTGGTGGAGAGGAAGGGTAAGGAACTATTCACGAGGGCAACTGAAGCTTTCCCCCTTTTCCTATTCAAAAACTGCTTCTCCACAGACACAACAAAAGTGAAGAGAGGATAAGTCTACTAATTTTAAAGGGCATGTGCCCAGAAATTCCAATGAATTCCTAACACCACCTTGTCAGCTCCACTTCTACATACAGTCAACAATTTTTCATGAAACATGAGATTTTTCAAGTGCTTCATTTTTTGCTGTAGAGTGGAAAACAATCAGTGTAATAGGCTGGCTTTTCAAACACTTAGGCCTGATCTGAAAACATGCCAGCATTTTCTCTCTCAGCAGATAAGGAGATACTTTTGTTCAGTCTTTATCTTCCATCTTTCATCTGATCTGGCGGCACATGAGGTGCTGTGTAGAAAAATGTGAGGCTAGAGGGAAATTAAAACCTATTTTGTGTCAACCCAAAGGTATTTTGTGCCCACCTTTTATTTTCTGAGACTGACAAGTGAAGGTGCAGTTGTTTTTCTGCTGTTGTCTGTCCAGAGTCTCCCCCTCCCTGCATTCCTGAGCAATACAAACCTCACAAAACTGGTTTTCCAGTCATTTTTTGTGATGCAAAGCTGGGACTGCCAGGTAACACCTAGGGACTGTACACAAAGCCTTTAACCTTTTTATCTCCTCCTGATGATTTAAATTGCTTTAGAGTGACCTTAAAATATAAGAGGAAAAGGGCACAGTCTTGGAGAAGACCTCATGCATGATTCCACTGTTTTCTCCGAAGGGAATCAACACAGAAAGTCTCTGCATCATTTATGCACTAGTTAATTTCCTCGGATTTCCCTGAGATTACCTGAGGCTGGAGGCTTTCACTTCCCCCTTTTTACTTCTCCCTCAGTAAAGTATTTATTTCTCCAGAGTTTGGGACTTTGTGGCCATGGCATCTTCAGAAGTGGAGTCAATTTCCCATGAAGAACCCACCAACTACCAGGCCGATGTGGACAGCCACATTTCTTTTCAATATTTGGATAAACTCTCATTCAACTTACTCTTTTAGCATTTTTACAATGTAGCTATTTGGAAAACAGAATGTTGTATGTTACCAGCAACATCTGAAAATAGAGATTGAGCAATAAGGGCATTATAGGACTTGATTTCAAAAGAATGCATGCAGCAATTATTCCAGGCTGCATTAAATTACAAAAATTGAGAAAAGCTGTGACCTAGATATTTCTTCTCTTCAAATATTTTTCATTTCAAGACTCTACTTTTTCCTCTTCTTTTTTTTTCCCCAGCCTCCATTTTGTAATGAAAGAAGTATTATTTTGTTGGTAAGGTTTTTATCTTTGCAAACCCATTATGCTGTATTAACAGGTTGCAGGGGATAGTTAAACACAACAGAGACATTTGTGGTCCCAGCAGAGCAGAGAAACAGATTTTGAAACAAAGATACCCTGTAAACCATTGGGAGTTATACAAAACAGACAGGGGAGCTATTTAAGTGAGGAAACCTGATCTGGATCCAGAGCTGGAATTGAAAGGCTGGAAAGCTCAAAGAGCAAAATTCGAGTATGAAATGTTATCTGTGCAGGAGGGGATTAGCTATGAGTTGAATTATGTTAAAGCACACTCTATGCTAAGGAAAAGTTCTGATACACATCTTTTTTCATAGCAAAAGCAGTCACTTCTCAGAGATTCAGTACTCAAAAAGCAACATCATTCACATCAAATAAAAGAATTGCTCCATATAATCAGCAACAAATAGATTTTTGGGTGCAACTGAGTGCTTTAGAAAGGCAGAAAATAGACAAAATTAACTTCCTTTCACAGCAATGTGTAAAACTGAATGAAAAATACCAAACACAAGGACATTGCAACTGGAATAATTACTCTGGATCCATATTGGCTGGGAAATTATGTAGTGAGTCATTTTTTTTTTTTTAATCTGTTCCCAAATAGTATTTAGCAACATAGGCCTAAATTCATCTGTGGATTAATCACTACAGGATAATGACTGCTGACTTAAAAATTTCAGTAAATTGCAATTTAGTGAAATGTTACTCATGTCTGCAACAAAGTCTGGTACTCACTGCCTGTACACAGACTGCTTTGCCTGAGATGATTTATCAGAAATCATTAATAATTCTCTTATAATTTCTCCTCCATCCTGTTCAAACAGTTTTGCCAGTCCTTAATTGCATCATCGCAGCTCAAAAGCGATTTTCCATGGGATTTTATTTCCTCTTTGAAGCACTAACTGGTGGAAACACTACTCCTTGCAACACACCTAGCAAGGACAAGGTCCAGCAGAAATGTTGCTGTGTATTTGGGATGAAAGCACTCAGATGGGGGCTCTCAGTGAGGCTCCAAGCCTTTCAATCCTTTTTCAGACTCAGAAGTGTCCTTGGCTGCTCCCCCTGTGGCTCAGGGACCCCAAGCTGCAGCTCCTTTGCTCCATGGGCACAGCAGGAATGTATGGAACTTCCTCACCTGCCTCTTCAGACAAGAGGAGGAGGTAGAAGAGCTAATCCCTGCAAAGTTAATCCCTAAATTGGATGCATCAATTTCCTTCCAGCCTACCCCACGCTAAGGAAACGGTTATCGGTGACAGTAAGAGAAACTGGTGGCAAAAAGCAGATTACTGCCGGAAACATTTGTGATTTCCACAGAAACCCAGCCATTAAAAACAGTTGCCTTTACCAGAAATCATGGGTAAGAAGGAGAAAGATGCCAAAGGACCAACAGTGTTCCAAGAGGAAGAGTTATCCTTGTGCTACCAGGATTACCCCAAAGCTGAGCTACGTGTGACTGTGTTCTGCCTGTGGCAAGCGGGAATCTGTGGTGATTTGCACTGGGAGGAAAAAAATCATCCTATGGAGTCGATTTCTGGAGATCAGAAGATCCCAGCCCTGTACCCACAGCTCCCCCAGAGCTCGGCAGCTGCAGGTAGGAAATATTTTCCTACCTCCTGAATAATGGCTTTACCCACTCAAAATAGATTTTCAGTATAAATATGTCCTACATGAACCAAAAGCACTTAGGCTTAAAAGAGCCATTCATGTCTATTAAGTCAGACAAATGATTGAAATTTAACATTAAAAGTGCAACTCCACACCTTGTACCATTTATGGACAGGAAATTAGGAACAATTAGATCTCTGTAAAACAAGGCAAAACAGTGATCGCTGAAGGTCAGTCTCCAGGAAAACCCTGCAGAAAGCTCCACAGCAGAAATTCTTCACAGGTACGTTCCCTCACACTTACATTGTGCATATGGTCTCAGCGACAATCAGGTAAAATGGACAAAACCAGACTCCCCCACCAGCTGCAATAAATTCAACCCTTTTTCTCCCCCAGCCTCCTGTTATAAACAAGCAGAAACGTTGCACAGAACAGACACTCTTCTGCTCTTTTATGGGTGTTGCTGTGCTCTGGAATGGAAAGAGGACTGGCAAAGATTCCTCGCAAGTACCGAAATGAAAGCAAGAGAATTAATTTTATGCAACTTGCTCTGTGTATTTCTGGAGTTTTAGTGCTTTCCCGTTCTGAGAGTGCACAATGAAACACCTTGTGTAAATATTGCAAGCTCCTACCTGGAATTCTCACAATGAGCTGTCAGCAGATAAACTTTCCCCCATAACTTTCTGTAAATGGATGAAGTTGAGAGAACACACACACACACACACACACACACAGAGTCAGATCTCTTGACTTCTTTCAAATGGACTGAAATTCTGATTCCTAATAAGTTTGTATATGCTAGGTTAGAAATGAAGAACCACTTTCCAAAATGCTATGCCCAACACAGCCAAATTTTGAATAAAGCTTCATTAAGGTTCTGAGGGTTTCAAGTTCTTTGGACACACACACAGACATAAAGCACATTAGATAGATAGATAGATAGATAGATAGATAGATAGATAGATAGATAGATAATTTTTCCTCCGTCTTCCAATTCTGGCTAGCACTAGAGCCAACCATGCCAAAACACAGCAAAGAGGGCTATTCTCCTGATACTCCCAGCTGTGGCCAGAAGAAACTGTGCCTGAAATCGCGTGAGAAAATTTCAAGACAAATGAGCTTTGGCTGGTTCCGCTGCGAACGTTTGGATGCTTATTTAAAGTCAAGTGACCCCAAACTGCAAAGCACTGGATGTTCACTCGTCACTAATTTCTAATAGCCACTCTGAGACCAGGTGGAAGAGCCAAGAAAGGGCTACGGGTTCCTTTCTTGCACAGAGGATTTAAGAGATAGAGGAAATGAAAAGTCTCTGGGGTTTGTAGGCCGTGTTGGCTGGAGAAGTTGTTTTTCCTTGGTGTTACGAGGGAGTTTTGATGTTTGGACAGCACCAGAGTGATGGCAGCCATCAGGGTGACATCATGTCCTTGCAGACAAGCCAACAGCTTTGGCTATTGTCTGGTCCTTCACCTTCTACAGGATAGACAGGACAATCCCACTCTCTTTCCTCTGCCACCCCCTCATCCCCAAGATGCTTTTTCTGCTGCATGTTGAGCCACCTCCATGCAGCCTTGAGCAAGGTTGAAGTGCTAGAGACAAATTGTGTGATTCCCTCGGAAAATCTTGGGTTTGAGGTTGGGGACAATGAAAGGTATAAGGAGAATAAGGAGAACTCGCATTTTGGGAAGTCAGGGAACCTTTTTTGTCACTGGTCCCGCAGATGAGTGCAGCTGAGATGAGTATGTGCTTTTACAAGCAATTATTTTATAGTGTGCCCAGAGGATGCAATAGCCAGGCTTTATTGGATATGTAATGCACACTGTGACAGTATATGGTGGCCAGAATTACAATTCTGGGACCTTGCAGCCTGCAGCTGTTCAGTAAAGCAAAGGAAATCCCACGGAAAGAAAAAAGGGAGGGGGGTTAACACGCTTTTAAGCCAAATCCAAAACATAGATTATATGACTTCCCTCATTTCAGGGCTTTTCTGTGCCTCTGGGGGCAGCTGGAGGAAATATGAAAGAACATCTTCCCCAGAGCTTTCCCTAATGAGGGGAGGGGGCACAGCCTCCACAGGCACGGTTCCTGTTGGCACATCTCCTGCCTGGGAGGGACAGTGGCATCAGAGGGGACACTGCTGATGGTGGCCTTGCAGTGGTAATGTCAGGACTGTGATGTCCCTGTGGGTTCCTCAGAGCAGCTCTCCAGGAGCACCCTTGGCATGGTTCAGCCCCAGTGTTCATCCACATGTCACTGGCCAAGGGGCCAGAGGAGAAGCATCCAGCAGATGAAATATCTGCCCAGCTGGAAGAAAAGATCATCTTTTGGGAGAGGTTGGGGCAGACAAGAGCAGGACAGTGCCTTGGGAACAGAGACAGCCGAGGACACAGACTGTGGGGCATCTGTCCCACCACAGGAACCACACGTCAGGCTTTCTCTTTCATGGTGCTTATTATGACCCTAACCTGATTAGTGAGAGCCAGATTGTTCTGCACTCTAAATCGCTTCCCACGAATAACTTCTGTTTGTTAGTTTGTTTGTTATTCTGGTTTGGGGAAGCTTTGCTGCTGTGTTCCAGAAATCAGGCTAGAAGTTTGCCTTGGAGAACAGAGTGTGTGCAGATGTCCGCAGGACAACCTCAAGACAAACTGGGATCTGATCAACCACTCCTGCAACCAGAACAATTGATACAATGGATGAGTAGAGTGTGTGATACAGATCTCAGATAAAGCATTCAGGGCCTAAGAGGAGCAGTGGAGCATAGAGAGGGGCTGGTTAAGCATTTTTGAGTGCTCTGGGCAGGGGCAGAAGGATCTTTGTGATTTACATGATAAGCAGAGTTCCCAGAGCCTTGAGAAGCCATCCCACAGCTCTAATGGCAAAAGTGTGGCACAGATCAGATGGAGCTTGTGCTTTATTTCATCATGCAGGTTTGCTGGGAGTGCATTGCCAGACTGTGGGTGTTGCTCAGCTCCTGGGCTTCAGCTATTCCTTACCTCAAGGCCCTTCTTGGAACTGCAAATAAATGTGCAGAAGTTTCTGAGCCACTGCTCACGCCAGCCCCACATCACACACTCTGGAGTATCCGTAGAAATGAAGGTGATGGCACTTGTTTGGGAATAGCTGCTGCAGTGCATGGATCCACCGTGTTTATGGGAGGCAGCAGACATGGAAAGGGGATCTGGGGTCCTGGTGAGTTGGTCTGTCCCTGGAATCACACACCTGTCCCCTGCAGGCAGCAAACCCAGTGGGCACATTAGGATGCAGCACACTGAGGCCTCACCCAGAGATGGGCGCAGCACTCTGCAGTCCAGAAAGACACCTGAGGACGGAGCAAAGCAAAGGCTTTTTGGACCTATTAACTCAGATCCTGGATGCAGGGTTAGGAAGTCTGAAGTAATATATTAAGTCAAAAACTCCATTAACTCAACCTGAACAAAAACATCACCACTGAGCACAATCCAAGTTTAACACAAAACTCCTCTGGCTCCCCAGTTCAGGCAATTTTATCAACACTTGATCTCCTTTGACATCAGAGCTGGCTTCTGTCTCTAGATCATGTTGTCTAGACTCGGTGTTTACATGAGGCTTACCCAGATTGGCACCGTGTGCTTGGCAGCCTCTCCGTGTGCGCGCGTGTTCGCTCCCGGAAGCTTTGTTTGCGCAGCTCCCCACCGAGCCTGTGACCAAAAATAAACACGGAATTCGATGTGAGCAGCACTCAGTGGGACACTAAATGCATTCTATATGGTTTGCCCATGAAGGAAAGGATATGAACTGATTTTCAGACATCTACAAAGGGCCCTAATCGATCCCAGATCATCAGACAAGAGCGATTGCTCGGGTGAGCTCAATTTCTGCTGCTTTTCACCATTGCAACAATTACCCAAACCTCAGTCATGTTCAATATGTAAAGTGGCAGCAAAACTCAACCTCAAAAAATTTTCTAGACAGCTTTTTCTGTGTATAAATGCATCAGCCTAAGGCCAGCAAGGATCAGTGAAGAGCTGCAGAGTCCAGTGGACTTTGAATAAGAGCCGTAATGATGTTGGTGAAAGAGGCATTTCACAGCTCATGATGGCTGGAGGAAGTTACTCCATCCAGGAATCAGCAGTTTATGTTCAGCTTCTTAAAATCTTCAGGAAAAGGCTTTATTTTAATGAGAGGATGCGTAGAGTCATGGATCTGAAAGCCAGAAAGAGCTGTTACAACTACCCAGCTGCCCTTCTGCAAAAACCCTGTGATATTTCCAAAGGCAGTACAGGTGTGCGTGGCTGAGTCACAGTGTCCTCTAGACCAACATCTGTCCTCTAGACCAACATCTGTCCTTCATTCAAAGTGCCTGAAGACTTCAACTGAACTTCTTCCTCCATCAGTACGTTTTGTTTGCCCTTGGCAAGGAGAATAAAAGATTAATCATAACTATAAACCCAATATTTGGTCAACGTGACTATCCAGGTCTTGAAAGGAGCAAACAATGTGAACATTTGGGGTAAGAGCAGAACTCAGCCAGGCAGCAGAGGAGTTCATGGGATACAGCACTGTTTGTTTTTACCCCAAACCTCCCAAAACTTTGTATTTTATTACGTGTAGTTAATATTAATCACTCCAATCAAGTTAACTATTGAGGTTTTGGGTAGTCCTTGCTTCTAAGTGTCTCTTCCCGCTCATGTTCCCATGATACACATATTGGATGCAGCTTGGCTGTTCATTTCTTGGAAAAGAGACTGCACAGGAGTACTGGGATGAAATTTGGTCCAGTCAGAAAGAAACAGCCCAGAGAACAGAGGCACTAGTTAGAAAACCCTTCAATTTACTTAGTAAAGAAATTGTTCTCACCGGGGCTGAGCTTTCTGAAATAACACCAAATGCCTGCAAAGGTGGGGTCTGCAGCAGATCCCCACCATTTGGAAGGATTCCTGGGCTGCTCTGTAGGGTCTTTATTGATTTTCTCAGCCTCATTTGTCCCTCTGGCCATCAGATGCACATGACCTCCGTGGCTGATGGCAGATCTGCAGCAAGACGGCTGAAATGGCACACATGAGGTATGCACATATTCATGGCTGCAGAAAAAGCAGTTCCTGAGCCAACCTAACCAATACAAGAGACAGCTGAGCTGATAGGGAGTCCTGTGTGGATGTCAATTTTCAGCCAATAGTGAAGTGTCAGGACACAATTGTTTGGCAAGTCCTTTGCCCTTTATGTGTCCAAACAGCGTTGATGCCTTTGCGCAGCGGAGGGCTCTGGATCTCACAGGGTGCATTCCTTGCTGCTTTTCATTCACTCAAAAAAAACCACCCCAGCAACTGCCAAACCTCCCAAAATTAGAAGTGAATCACGGGTCATTTCTATTGCAAAATCTCCGCGATAACCCTTGATAGCTGAAATCTTCCCTTTCACGTGCAATCGCCTCTTACGAGCTGTGGTGTGATGTTCCCCTCGCGGAGATGGAGTACGAAGCGATGACTCACACCTTTTCCCAGTTGTTGTGCAGACAGCCCTTCCTATGTAACACTGTGATATATATCTGATGATGCTGATAAGAGGTCTGAGCATGTTTTAGCTCCTTTGTGATTTCCAGCCTGCGTTCTGGAAATAGAACAACTAAAAGGTCTCAGCTTGTTCCATCCGTCTTAAAATGAAGCATGTTGTGGGCATCGCTGGAAAAAGTGCAGGCCAAGTTTATTAGAAGTATGAACTTAGAAACCTATAAAGGAAATCCAATGTCAAAATTAATGTGCAGACTCTGGAGAAAACCTTGCTGGTGTCAAGACATGCAGGATAACTGAATAAATCTGCTCAGATCCTCACACAATCTTACCTCTAATTAGAGCTGCTTGAGGCAGAATCTGTCAGTGCAGGGATGGAAATGTCAGACTGGGGACAGGCTGCTGGCCCTCACACTGCTTGGGAGCTCAGACTGACTTGCCATGGCCCTCCAGCATTTCATTCACAGGCATCAGGATCCAAAATAATGCTGGAAAAGCTTTTCTGCGGAGTCAGATTGGAGGCAGGTAGAGCCGAGGAGTGATTTTGCAATGGAAACCTGACAACTGCTGTACACAAAACCCCCTTCTATTCAGCTGACCACTGATTTCAGGGAATAGGGGGAGCTTAGGAGAAATGAAGCATGGATTTAAACTGAAAGAGGGTAGATTTAGATGGGGTATTAGGAAAAAATTATTTCTTGTGAGGGTGCTGTGGCCCTGGCACATGTTGCCCGGAGAAGCTGTGGCTGCCCCATCCCTGGAAGTGTCCAAGGCCAGGTTGGACGGGGCTTGGACAACCTGGAATAGTGGAAGGCGTCAGGAACAAGATGATCTCTAAGGCCCCTTCAAACCAAAACTCTTCCGTGTTCTGTGATTCTATGACAGATTAAGCATCATGATTCCAGGAACAGTAATTCCCATGTTATTTATTTCGGGCTAGCTAAGCTTCCCAGAAAGCCTCCAAGGAACCCTGACAGAGTTTCCTAGCCGTGGTGAGCAGTCACCTTGCCTGCACAGCGAGTCATTGTCCGTCATTCCCACCTTGCCACTGCGACGTGCTTTTCCAGGAACCTCCCACAGAGAGTTTTCAGGCAGATAAGGATTAGTTTTTCTTGAGTAGGAGCCATGGCGTTCGTACAATAGCAGTCATCACCACCATCTCCTGTGCCAAT
Organism: Lycocorax pyrrhopterus obiensis; assembly: GCA_014706295.1. NCBI lineage: Eukaryota > Metazoa > Chordata > Aves > Passeriformes > Paradisaeidae > Lycocorax > Lycocorax pyrrhopterus. Next base: position 4,483,263 of record JACSVZ010000013.1, read on the forward strand.
GAAGGCCACAAGCTAACTATAGGATGCCTAAGGAGCTATTTCCTGCTATTCTTTCACTTTCCACCAGCTGCTGTGGTTATTATTTAACTTACTATTAGCTTCAATATGATGCAGCATCAAGCAGTTGTTCTTATTAAGGAAAAATAATTGGCTGTCTGGCCCACGCTTGGATGAAAGCTCATTTCTCTCCGGGGAGTTTTCAGCATTAGTCCATCTCCGGCAACAAAAGCTGTGATTTTAGCATCCTCCAAAACGCTGGATTCCAGAAAAAGTGGAAATGGGGTAGTGAAGGAAAGTTCTGCATTAAAGATCCTCATATGGACAGTTAGCAGGACGGTCACTTCTGTGTACAAAAAAAATTCTAGTAAAATAAACACACCCTCCAAACTTCCTGGGCTCTAAATCATCCTGCTAAATTTGATTATCACTTAAGTGATTTAGAAAGCAAGATGTTCTCTGCGTTATGAGAGTTTATTCACAACGTCAGCTAAAACTGATAGACACTGCAGTAATTCAAACCAGAGGGTGGGGGGAAAAAGGAGTTATGAAAACTTGGCTTAGGCTGGAGACCAGAGAAGAAATTGAAGGAAGAGCAGCATTTTTGAGGGAAAGGCAAATTGAAGGAATGAAGTTTTGAAATTCCTGTCTTTCCTGCCTCCCCAGTAAGCAGGAGGATCTAACGTTCCCTGGCTTCATGGGGAACAAAGCAGAGCTTGAAGTTTTCAGCTCCGCTGCTCCCACTGGCTGTGGTTCCCTGGCTGCCCAACCCGAGCCCCAGCTCTTGTGCACACACAAACCAGCCTGTGGCTTGCTCCAGGCTTGAACCTGGTGAAAGAAAGGCTCTCCAGAGCGCTGGACCGTGCTGGCACTCGACACTGAACCTCGTGGATGTCAGAAATCACAAGGCTTGAGTGCTGAGCAGAGGAGGGTCTCCAGCCTGCTCCGCTCCAGTTCTCACAGGCTCTGAGTTAAACCACCTGTGGCTATCTGCAGCTCCGTGCCTTCCGCTGACCCTTCTCCCTGCTGCAATCCCTGTTCCCAAAGATGCACATCCTGTGCCTGCTGCACAGGGCTAAATGATGGCTGGGAATGGATTTCCCAAGCAGGTGCTGACATCCCGGCTGGCGAGCTGACACCATGACAAGGAGGTGGCAGGAGAAGATGCCACCTCTCCTGCACAGGAGCTGCTGAGCCGCACAGCTCTGCACCAAATCCCCCAGGAGACTTCCAGAAAGCCTCCAATAATTAACAGCATGAAGTTAGCCGTGTGTCAAACACTTCACGGCAGATATCCAAACTGTAAATGAGTATCTGTTAGAATTTTACTTGGAAAAGAAAAACAATAGAGAAAGATTTATTTTATATTAATGCTCTAGCGTACTTCTTACCTATCTCCCTATCCAAGACCTTTTTCAGTTCAGCATCCCAGCCTGGGCTCAGCACCATCCCTGTTATATCCCATTTGCCTCTCCCTAGCTTCCAACAAATTTTGAAACAAATCAGCAAAAGCAGGAGAGGCTCTCAGCATTTTATGTAGCTGGAATAAAAGTGGGAACAGAGGCATCTGTGTCATTTGCTTCCATCCTGGTGAAAAAATCAGGGTACAGAGGCATCTGTGTGATTTGCTTCCATCCTGGTGAAAAAATCAGGGTACAGAGGCATCTGTGTCATTTGCTTCCATCCTGGTGAAAAAATCAGGGTACAGAGGCATCTGTGTGATTTGCTTCCATCCATGTGAAAAAATCAGAGAATGAGAGTAGACTTAGAGACATGCCTGCCATGCAGGAGGCAGAGGAATGTTTGTGAAAGCCTGGGCAGCACTGAGCCTGTGCCTTGCTGCCCTAAGATTCCCAACAGCAGCTCCAACGGCTCCAACCCACAACAACAAACTCAAGCCACAGCATGGAAATAATAAAAAATCTGGACATTAACTAATAAACTTGAGAGAGAGAAAAGAATTTCAAGCGCAATCCCAGGAAGGGAGTGAACTGGGGACCCCATGCATGGGTTATGTGGGGGTCTTAAACCTTCAAGAAGTGAGATTTACACTGATCCAGAACAAGACATGTGGGTCCACCGTGTCCAGCCTCAGAGATTTAAACACCTCAGATGTAGACGCTCAGTGAGTTTGTGTCTTGGTCAAGAAAAACGTTCATTCTTTTGGAGTGTTTCTCCCAAATTTTCTATCTGAGACAAGAGAATGGGCAACCTGGTTAATCAGCCATCAGAAATGCCTTTATTCAGATTCTCTGAAAGAGCCTGGCAGTGAAGGTGGGTGGGTACACAGCTGCCAATCCAGGACATGCCCAGGTGCCAGGGGTTACCTGCCAGCCCCGGCACCAGCCCAGCCCTGACATCACATCCTGACTGCTCTCCAGAATGTGGACTGCAGGAAGCAAAGGCCGGCACTGTGGAACACAGCTTCGTGTCTTTTATTGTAAAGGTCTGACTCCTTTTTCCTGCAGTTCTTAAGTGTGGCACACTTTGAGCATAATTGAATGAGACAGAAGCAAAAATCGAGAGGTTTCTGCTTTGGAAAGAGATGTGACACTCGTTTATTGTTAACCACAAAACACGGGCCCCTTTTCTTTCTTCTTTTTCCTTTTTCTTGGTGTCAACTTCACGGGTTTTGTTACTTCAAAATAACTTGGTGTTTAACAGAGCCTAAGACCCAAAAATGTCCTCATCAGCACATTGGGATGCCCCTTCTTCAGGGATTGGAGGCACCAAGCATCCTGACAGTTTGGCTGCCACCGGAGCAGCACCAGACAAGCAGAGCCTCGTTTTTGCCTGCACCAAACACCTCATTTATATTTCCACTTTTTATAACCCCTTTCCACCTCCCACACCACGCTGCTTTCCAGAGGCTGCAGCAGAATTTCCCTGGTTTCCAGAACATTTCTCTGCAGATGAAACCTTCTGTCACCTGCATGAGAACTGAGATTCGAAGTGCATGTTGTCAGTAATTACCTACTACATGCAATTTTGTGATTATAAGGATGAGGTGGACTGTAATGATGGTCTTTTGTCACCTCCTGCACAACCCAGGATGACCCTTGTCCTGAATTGTTTCCCTACCCAGTGGTGCCTCTGAGTCCTGCTGAGCACCCAGAAGAAAACAACCCAATTTTGGTCCCACCCATAACTCAAATCTTCATGAGGTATCTTACAGTTATCTACTTCCACCATTAAAATTTTAACTGTGTTTCCAGCCCAGATTTGCCTGGATGTTGTATCTTGTTATATCTCCTTTTGATATGCAAAGCACAATCCCATTCCTAAATCAGTTTTCTTCAAATTTCAAGCTGGTTGGCCAAACACTGATTTAAAGTAAAATTTAAGACTATTGGGCAGTCTGTGATGACAACAGGGGCAAAAAATAGGACATTTCTATATTGGTGCTTTGTCCTCAGCAGTGTCCACTCCAAAGTCAAATAGTGATGCTGGAGCAGGATAAAAATTGTGCAAATGTGTGAGCCAGCATTCATCTACTCTCCTGATTTAAAGAGTCACCATTTCCTGAACTCTGAAAGCATCATAAAATAAAACATTTCTTGGACGTTCTCTGACACGAGCAAATCTTTCTCAAAGTCAGTGGGAGACTTTCCACTTCCATTAGTGGGCGTTTTGTCAAGCTCTGACTTTTTTCGTCAGTGGAGCTCCAAATCCTACAACGATTTGAACTTTATTGCCTGTGCGAGAGCAAAGCAGCCAAAAAAACCTCCCAGATAAATGTATGGAAAAGAAACAGCAAAACAATGTTTCCCCAAGCAGCATTCACTGGTAACAACACAGCTTTGTGACCGCTGTCATTTTTTTTATGTATTTCCAAGGAAAAACTAAAGGAAATATATGATTTGTCCACATTTCTGCCAAGAAGGCAGTTCCCAGAGTATACATTTAATGACAGCATCACAGGAAGACAATTTTCCCCTCTCCTTTCTAAGTTCCCTGTCCACTGCAGAAAGAACATCAGCAGGAAGAAATCCCACACAGAAGGGGCGGGGGTAAGGACGCGTCTGATGGAAGGGAAGGAATTCTTTGGAGCTGAGCTGGTTTGAAAGGGCTCTGGTGAGCAGCTCGTCATCCACTGGAGATTGCCCAAATCCAAGGTCTCACTGCAGCTCATCAAAATAGGCTGCCCATGGATTCAGCTGGCAGGAGAGTGCCAAATATCCATCCCCGGGGGAATTTCTCAGACCTGCTGAGATCACGGGGTTTTTTTCTTGGGGTTTTGTTTTGGGGGTGGGGAGTTGTTGTGGCTTTTTCCCCCCCAAGCTGGAAATGGAGAGTTTTATTTCTTTGGAAGGAGAATTTGCAGAAGCACAGGTTACCTGGGCCCTTGGCCATCAGGAAAAGCCAGGCTCAAACTGCTCCACAGCACTCAGTGGAAAGTGGCAGTGATTCGTGGCCGGTGGGAGATTAAAGGTGATTTGAAGCAAGGCAAGGACCACCCCCGATGCAGCATTTCCAGCTAAACTGGAGGAGAAACGTCTGCTATAAACAATGTAATATATGTAAACCTCCCTTGTGCTTAAAACCAGGCTTGAAAAAAGTACTGGTGGGAAGAAGAAACACCAACAAATCAAAAGTGGCAGAGGATAAAAGGCGGGTTTCAGAGAGGCCTGAACAAGAAGGCTCCTATGGAAGGGCAGACAGAGCACAGCCATCCATGAGCTCACAGGAACTTTCTCCCCAGCAAGGGAGGACTTAAAGAGCCAAATAAGTCCATGAAATTCACACAGGGACTTCAGGGATGGAAGAAATATTACCTGAAGAGACAAATTCCCCAATCAAGACGGCAAAAGCCCTTAAAATTATCACATGAGTTGGTTCAGACTCTCTGGCAGGATTTCTGCAGAGCAGCAGGAGCCTCGGAAATCTGATAAATCACAAGCCACTGCTGTGCTGCTGGTGCAAAGAAAAGAGATCCATCAGGGACCAGTCAGAATCTGTCCAGGAGAGATTTGTGTTGAGACTGATGTGATGCTGGGACTGTCTGACCGAGACTGGACCTTGGCACTGACCTCTGGAGGGTGTTGGAGAGAGGGAAGCTGCTGGGAATTGTGCTCTTGATGGAGATTTCCTGGGGAGAAATTGGAGAAATCATTCTACTATCCTGGTGGAGCTCAGTTATTCCTGCATGGGCTTCCTCAGGAGTTGCTGTTTCTGCCCTGCCTTTGGTTAAGCACTGCAAAAGTGCTTCCTAAGTCATGGCAAAGAGCTTTAAACTGAGTGATCACCACTGACTCACTCTAAGTAACACCGTGGCTTCCAATATCAAAAAGGATGTAGAGCTGGAGGAGTCAGAGTTTGAAGGGCTCCATGACTGCTGTGATCAAGTGTGTTGGAATTTCTATTAGGAAACACAAAAAAATGCTGTCAGTTCTACCTCCCTGCTGAAGAGGAAGGTCTCCTCCCTGTCCCACATGGATATCTTAATGTGGCAGAGTCACGGGAGTCTGACCAAGTGTGCAAAAAGGGGTGCAAAAGCAACAGAGGAGCATCTTGGATGCTGGGGAGAGAAGAGGTAAAATAAGAACTGTCAAAATTAACCCAGCTGGAAGTTTCAATGAGGAAAACAGTCTCAGATGTTTTCCAGCCACAAACGTGGAGAGGGAAAAAGTGTTGTGGTGCAGTAAAAATGGAGCAGAAACCAGAGAACTGAGGGTTGGTCCAAGCCCGTCACCTCTGCCCGGTTCTCAGCAAAGGGCTGCTGCAGAGCCTGGGGTGGAAAATGAGGAGAGGATGTGGAAAGCATGGAGCTGAGAGGGAGTCACAGCCAGAGCATCACATGGGGGAGTCTAGAGGGATGGGGAAATCTCCCTCCTGGGGCTGGAAAAGCATTTGAGAATCTGCAAGTCAGGAGTGTGAATTTGTAACCCCTGAATGTGCAGTAACTGCATTTAGGGAATGGAGCAAGGAGAAAAAGACAGCTTAGCCACTGTCAGGTTGCTGAATCTGAATTGACAGCAAGGCAAGCCTTCAAAAGCACTTTTCAAAGAAAAAATTAAGACATTGTGAATCAGGCTTTCCCTCCATTCCTGTTTCGTCCAAGAAATGGGTCCCAGCTTTTTTCTGGCAGGACATGAGTCATTCTGACCACCCTGAGTGAAAGCCTGTCCTGTCTGGGTGGAAAGAAGAAAGCCCCTGGCACACAGAGGTTTCTTTTCTGGGCATCCTCTGGGTAACACTCTTCGAGCCTGAGCTGCCATTCATTTTTGCCAAATGACTAATAATGACTTGCAAAATTCACTACTATGTTTTTCATCACAACTGCTCTGGGAATATGTTTTTGGCACTCAAAGCACTGCTACCATCATGACAAAACCAATTATGTTAGTTAAAAAAAAAAACCAGGCCAAAAAGATATAAGGTTATTGTCAGGGTAAAGACAGGGGAATTATTGAGATGAGCTGTCTACAAAATAGCTTAAGAGAGTTGATTTCTTATTATGACATCATGAGTTAGGCTGGCTCAATTATGATGAATGATAATCATGACAAAAACTGCTCCAGCTACGGCCTTGGGAGATGGAAACTGAGGGGAGGAATTAACGGGGGGGTTGAGGAAAAAAAAAGAAATAAAATTAAGTAATCTTCAGTACATAGTAAGCCAATAGAAATCGGTTTAATTTACAGGGTGGGAGTGGAGTAGCAGGAAAAGTAACTGCACAAAAGCAGAACAAGGATTATGTTATGGTGTGCATCTGTATAGTCAGGCACCCTGAGGGAGGATTAGGGCTCAAAGGGGTCCTGGCAGTGCAAAGAACCCAGTAAAGGTGAATCTACCCAGTCCCTAGGCAGAGGGACATTTAGGGTTGGAACTTCATCCTCGAATCTTATCCTCATCACATAGCACTTCCCAGAAATCCACCTAACATCCCTATAAAACTGAAGGATTTTTATGCCTCTTTAAGTGCTCAGAATCACATAGTCCTGGTTGTCAGAAATCCATCCTTTTCCTCCTGAATTCCCTTATTGTAAAGCTATACCTGGACATCAAGTGACCTCCTGACACCGTCCTTAGGATGCTGCAGGACTGCAACATCCTCACCACCTCCCTTTTGCTTGGATAACCAAGCCAGCATCTCCCAGTTCCTTCATATCTCTTGGCCCTTCCCTTCCCTGGGGCTCTGCGGGCTGCTGAGCATAATCCAGGTGGGAAACCTGACCCCTGGAGGCTCCCTCTGCCCTGGAATTAGGGGGCAGCTGGGTGCTGAGAAACCGCCTCTGAGAAAAAGGGCTCAAAAACAAATAAAACCCTGCGAGAGCCAAGGAAAACTGGAAGTAAGGAGACGATTTGTGTAAACTTTAAACCGAGCAAGTTTCATGGAGGAGGCTCGGGTTACATTTTGCGGGCAGGGAGAGGCAAACTCCGGCACAACAGCGGCGGCTTCAAGGCAGCACGGACACAGTTCTGTCCTGGCTGCCTCCGTGCCACCCTCCACCACATGGAAAAGGCAGGCAGATGGATCCTTTCTGGTTTGCTGTATGCTAAAATGAAGGGGGGAGAGCGCCAGAATATCTGAGTTTTGCCTGTCAATCCTGGGCTGTTGGAAACAACCGGGTGATTGTGACGGGCACGGCAGCGCAGGAAGGCAAGGAGCAGCCTGCCCGCTCTTGGCAGAGCCTCCAATCTGGGAGCTCCGATTTTGCCTGGGGATTGCACACGAAAGGAAAACACATTTCTGGGTCTTGCAGGACGTTTTTTGCCCGAGCATAGGTGGAGGGCTAAGGCACAGCTCCCCTGCAGACCACCCACCACCTCCTCACAGCCAGAGCTTGTTCTCCCGCTGGTGCGTTCGGGACACCCCGGCGTGGCCAGGGACCAAGACCAATTTGGAAGCTAGAAAAACATAAACAGCTGCAGATTTAGAACACAAGAGATAGAGATTTCTGTGATAGAGCTGTCGCTCCAAAGAGTGAGACATAACTATAAAGTCAAAATGGAAAACCTGTCGGGCCCGGGAGCATGGAAAATGCACTGAGGGCGGGAGTTATGCAATGTGGCAAGATGTTTATCTGTTCTGGGGTTTTTTCACCTCTTTTTTCCCCTGAAATTGAAGATGCGAGTTAGAAAACGGGCTGCTGGGGGTGAGAGAGAAAACAGGGACACTTCAGTTCTTTGGCTGACATTTGAAAAGCGTGACACGGCGATGATGGCACTGAGGACAGTTTTAGAGGATCCTCTGGTTTGCTCCTCTCTGACTACTTTCAAGGAAGGTTCAGATGACACAGAGGTGAGGGAAAAGGGGATAGACCCTCTCCCACACAACAGCTCCTTGGTATCAACAGCTCCTTGATACCAGCACTAACAGAGTCAGGGCTCGGTTCAGGAACAGAACCTGTGCCACACTTGGCTTCATTGGAAACCTCTCCTGTCTCCACACTCAGCAGCACCTCAGAAATGCCTTTCCTAGGAGTTTAAAACCAAACCCAAATGCTGCTGCCTGTCCAAATCCAGAGGAGATGACAGCCGAGAGGTTCGGGAAGGAAAGTCGGGAAAAGTTCACAAGAAACGCTTGTGGGTGGTAGAGTGATGTAACCCTTTAGGTAGTTCCCAGCATTTTGAGGTCAGCCATCCATTAATTTTCCATTAAAAACCTGGCAACCTGCATGTGAGCATTGCAACATCCGATTTCTGGATGCCAGAGAGGGCGTGCACCCACGGGCTGCCCCTGCACCCTGCTCCCCTGGGTGCACAGGAGCTGCTCGGGACGTCCAGAGCCAGCAGCCACTCGTTCCTGGGAGAAATGAGTCAACACTCGAACCAGAGACACATTCCAGCGTCCAGGAAAACAGCTGAAACCTTGAGTGGTCTTGCAATACCCAGCCACTCAACAGAGTGAAGCAATTGCTCACATGAGCTGCTCCTCAGCTCACTTAAGCCAAGCTGCAGTGCCCAGGAGTAGCCAGGACCAGAGTTTTCTCCTCCATGGTTTATGAATACCCACACCCAGGATAACGTGGTGCTGGGAGGACACCAGTGACCTTTCCCAGTCCAGCTGTTCAGTGTGGGCAGTGGGCTGTGTGCTGGGCACCCCTAAAATGCAGGAAGAGCCCTCTCTGGCTGCTGTGTAGGCAGAGAGAGGCCGTGCAACCTTCCCTTTGCAGGGATGCAAAACTGCTGCCCTGGGAGGAGGAACCACCTCCTCATCCTCCATCCCGTGTACACCAAAACAGCAGCAACAGGAGATTTGCATTTCTGACACTTCAACAGTTACATTAGGTTTGGCTGGGTTTTTTCCTTTCTCTTGCCAGCCTGAAAAATGTTTATGGTCTAAGGAAAAGATTAAAAAAAAAAATCCAACAAAACCTAGCAAAAGTGAGCATATTTTTTCAGTGCCAAGGAGGGGGGTTTTGAAAAAAATTTTAAGGCAAAACTATTTTAGTTACAGTGGTGCATTTATATTGCAGAAAAAGTGGTGAAAAACAAACATTTCAGAGGTAAAAGCAGCTCAGCCCTAGCAGGTGTTTTATGATGTTAACAGAGCCAAGTGAGGAAAACATCTCTCCATCACAGATGCAATTATCTGTTTGAACTGAAAACACAGACTTTGGAGAAAAAACAGCGAAACGCTTGACTTCAAAAATATTTAACTTATTTAGAGCATTTGACCAGCAGGAGGGAGCAAAGCAGGGACAAAACCACTGGTGTGGTGCTTCCAAATGTACATATACTATTCACGCTTTTCATAGCTGAGTGGTTAACAACAAAGACAATCACATTCTTGCTACAGCTGATTAAACAGTTGATCCCACGGACCCCAGGCTTCTCAGACACGGTTGTTTGCTGTAAGCAGAACCAGCAAAACAAAAACAAGTCTAAAGCAGAGATGTTCATCTGCCGTGGCTCGGGTTCAGGACAGCAACCCCAGCCAGAGTTCTGCATAAATATGAAACATGTCCTGTTTACGCTAAAATTAATGCAGTTTAGCCAGAACTTTACAGGGTTGGGAACGTGGAGATGTGGTTACATTTTGTAGCTGAACTAGGATCTGAGTTGTGCCTCTCCTGCTATCATCAAAGAGCCAAAGTTGCCAAGTCCCATGCACAGGACTCCTGGATCCCTGTTTTGTTTACGGGTTAATGTCCCAGTATTCAATCCATGTTTTCTTGGCTGTACATAGAGTGTCCCACCAGCCCAGCTGGGCAACTTCAGATGATGTCTTAAGCACGCAAACAGCTCTCCATTTGGAAAAGCTTTGATTCCCGTTGAGCCTGTGAATAAACACATCACCCAAGAGTCCATTCCCCACCTACAGCTCCTCCCATGGGGCCTCCTGAGTTATGTTGCATGGAATATCTGACTCGTAGAGAAATAAGTCTCATTGAACTTAAATGATCTGTCCTTTCAGCAGGCACACACTCATCCCTTGTTACATACCACAAATTCCTCTCAAAATTATTTTACATCCAGCTTTGTTTTGCATTTTTGGAAGCACTTCCAAATGTTGTCTCCTTAATGTGCCTCCGCGAGAAACAATTGCATTTGTATTGGCAATCTTTTGTTTTCAGATATTACTAAATCTCCAGTCTTTTCCCTGTGGAATGACAAGTTGGATAAATAAGAAAGCTGGCTTCTCACCACTTTTTTGCAAAAGAGGAAAAAAATGTACTTTACTATGTGGCATAAGAGACAGTATTTCCACATAGCAGCAACCCTCTCTCTGGAAAAAAAAAATCCTGCAAGCCTTTCACATTTTAGCCCAAGCAGAGTATTTGCTCCAAAGCAAAAATGCTCAAAATGTTCTAGAACTGAGTCCACATTTGATATTCAATATTCATTAATTACTTTTGCCCCTGTATCATTTTTATTACAGCAAATCTGACACCTGAACCCAGCTGACATTTTTTGTATCTCCTCAATGGTGTAAGGACTATAAAAAAAACATTTCCCTTATGGATGAAGGAGCTGCAATCCTGAAAAGTTTACAATATGAAAAAAACCAGGAGAAGCAGTGAGGAAGAGCTGTGACCACCACAGAGCTGGAAACTTGGAGCACAAGACCTAAAACAATGTCCCCTTGCAGGAAGCACGTGGAATTTGGAGAAGACCATCACAAGCACAAGCCTAATAGTCCTAATGTATCTCCTATTTTATACATACATATATTTGAAAGCCATGTTTTAACCTTGGAAGAAATGCTGTGTTTCGTTTCTTGGCATGTTTGGTGAGGGAACTTTAGCAAGGGTGAAGGGGTTTGTTCTTGAATCTATATTCTCTAAACAGAGACTGAGTTGGTGCTTCCAAGGCTTGGTCTTAATCCTGAGAGAGACTTTCTACAAGTCATAGTCACCCACCACCCAGGGCCATGATCTGTAGGGTCTTGAGTCCTGGGGTTTGTGATTACTGGAGTTTTTCCATAGTTAAATGCCTCTGAAGCTGCAACTCCGTTTTATATTTAGTTAATGGAAACCAACTGGAAAGATTCCCATTGGCTCCCAAGGGCCATGCCTCGAAACATAATGTATTAATGGAATAAACCACCCTGTTAAATCACCAGAAGTCATGGACAGACTCATTCCTCGCCCCTAAGCCCCTGTCCAGATGACACAACTTCTCTGTAAGGGAGGAGCAGGAGGAGTTAATCTAGAGACTAAAGTCTAGGCTGCTGAAACGCAGATTTCGCACTCCCTCCAAACAAACACCTCTGGATGTGGGAAAAGGGAAAATCGGAGCATGGTCCCCAGGGTCAGACCAGAATGAGCCACCCTGATCCTGTGACAGCCCTACAGGAGCCAAATCCTTCCCTACCTATCCCGGAGGGTTTTGGCTACATAGGTACTAAGGAATGTGCAGGCAAGAAAAGGCTGCCACGGCTCATTAGAGGGAGAGGACGAGAGCGAAAAAATAGAATCAGAGCATCATTTAGTTTGAAAAAGACCTTTGAGATCATCGAGTCCAACTGTTAGCCCAGCACTGCCAAGTCCACCACTAACCCATGTCCCCAAGTGCCACATCCACACGTCTTTAAAATGAGCTTGCTCTGGAAAAGCTGGATTTTGCTGCCTGGGATACATCTCCATACACTCAGCCCAGCTCGGAGCTAGAGAGCCCTGCAGCTCTTGGAACCTTCTGCTGCAACTTTCCATCCAAAAGCTCCACGTGGACTCACTTGCAAATGGCAAGAGATTAGAGAACTTCCCGTTGTCATCACTTATTCACGAAAAGTTTGGAAAAATCTTGCTTTCCACGAGGAATAAAAAGGAGAGGGATCAGATCTTGAGGGAGGGGGAAAATAAAATGTTTATAGTGTGCATTACCTAAAAAAATAATTCACATGATGAATCTTTATCTTAAAAGCCCTGGACTAAAAACAAATAAATGAATCATTGAAATTATTGTGGAAACAGGCATGTTTCGTGTTATTTATGTGTTTAATGTTCCTTTTAGGGTTAGGATTTTTCCTTCCTGCAAAGAAAGGCAGTTTTCTTAGCATTGCTGTGAATACCAATGTCAAATACTATTTTAACGGTGCTCAGTGACGCATTAACATCCCAAAGGCAGAATTTTAAAAACACTAAAACCATTTGTTAAAGAGCAACTAGACAAATTGAGCAGTTCTCTTTCCCTGCAAGCTTTAGAAAGACGGGTCAAAATATGGTTCCACACGGAGAGTGCCTGAGGAATATTTTCCTTGACTTTACCTGAACTTTGGATCAGATGCACAAAAGTATTTTTCTGTTGGTCTTTGTGGACAAAATTATTGATAAGATTATAAGAAACCAAAGCATTTATTAAATGGCCAGGAGGTTTCCAACCAGACAATGTTCTGGTTACCCTCCAGAGACCTTGAGTTGCCACTTGGGGTGGGGGATGCTTTTTGCAGCAACACAGCAGCAGGGATGGGACTCCAGGAGCTCCTGAGCAAAGGCAGAAGTTCTCCTGCTTTTTTTTTTTTTTTTTTAGGAAAGGAAATAGTGAAGGCAACCCTGCTATGAAAACAAAAGGAACTGTCTCAAGTCCAGTCATGTCTTTTGAGAACATCTGGTTTTCTTTCACCCAGACAGCAACCCCATCTTTGCTGGCTCTTTCAGGGTTACCTGATCCAGTTGTTCCAAGGATATCCCTCTTCCCTCTTCTGATGTGATATTTCTAGCCTCCTCCTTGTATATTAGTTATCAAAGCAGGATTTTCTTCCTTAATGCACATTTTCTCACCACTTTTCTTCTTTTATTTCTTTTCTTTTTCACTCCATGTGACACACCAAGGGTACAGCACCATTTACATCCATGCCTCACCTGATCTCCAGCCCAGCAAGGGACTCACACATAGGCCTGATTTGAAGCACACAATTAGCACATGTGGTCTAAGGGGTGCATTTCATGAGCTTAAAATTACAAATATTTTAGGCCAGTGCTGACTCAGGGGGTGTATTCCCGTATTTATGTTGTAGCTTCAAGTTCTTCGTAATTACATCTCTCCTCCTGCTCTCTTCAAATATTTCCATCTTTCCTCCGTGTCAGGAAAAGTCTCTCTTTTCACAGTTTGTTCACCAGTTTATGACAACACAACGTCCGTGGTGTTTCCCTTGGCAGCAGGCAGTGGACTGAAATTATTTAATGATCTGATCATTAATTGATGACAACTGTTTGTGGTTGCGTGCACTTGGTGTCCCATGGAATATGAACCCAACAGAGCAGAAGATGTCCATCCTTTCCTAGGATTAGGAGTCCAAATTTCTGAGGACTGGAGGACACATTCATTTCCCTCTGCTGCCATGATTCACCTGTGATGTTCTTTCAAGGAACACCTGGAAGGATTTAGCAGGATTTTCCCTTGGCCAGTCACCACAGGCTGCATCTTTCCCACAGAATTATAAGAAGAATTTTTAATCATTTTACTACATTTTTTTTTAGCCATTCTTTGTAATTTTTTTTTGAGGCAACAGCAGGTTTTCAAAAATGCATTTAATAAAGAAAGGAAAAATCAGCGGCAGAAGTGTTTTAGGAAGTGGAGGTGCTGGCTTACTGATTCTTTTGCATGTAGCAGGAAGACGTGCTTCTAAAGAAAATCAAAATACAGATGAAAAAAAAGCTTCAAAAAAATCGTAAAAAGAAAACAAATGAAATAAAATAAAATAAAAATCCCACTCTCCCCAATTAGGTAAACGAGGGAAATGAATGCCATCTGGACTGCAGCAGGTATTGGACTGCTTGGATTTTCCACAAGAGGAAAAGAAATTCACTTTTCTCCCCTTCTGTGTCCCCACTTTTCATCTGTCTTAATTTGGTCACATTATTTTGTCAGACATCTGCCCGGCTCCAAGTCAAATAACCTCCCTCCTTCTGCCTTCTGCAGGATAAAACAGACCCAAGCCAGGGAATACCGAGTGTGGATCTGAGCACTCCTGGCACCTGGGATAGATAAACCCGAGTTTAAGCCTGGCTCAGTTCAGGTTCGTAGGCTGCCCCTTTAAAAACCTGCTGAAATGCTTTGAGTAGCTGAAATTAGCCTTGTAAATACCCAGCTGCTGTGCCCAAAAAAAGCCACGGAACCTTGATTCCCACTGAAATATTGAAGCATTTTGTTATTTTCTTATGCTGCTGCTGCCTTTCGAAGAGCAGGTGGCCTGAGCACAGATTAGTTAAACAAACACATGGAAAGGAAGAGTTATTCTGGCAGAGGAGGGGAATGGGAACCAATATTTCTTCTTGCTGAGGTCCAAAGTGTGTGCCTGTGAAGCCACAGGCAAAGTGTGCACAGGAATCTGTCACTGTTTTGTGTGTTACATGGTGACAGGGATTTACCAGCTCGAGGGGAAAGTGAAAACAAAACCCCCCTCAGGGGCAAAGCCTGGCTAAAAGACCAGAACAAATTCTGTCTTTCCCTCGGGAAGATCCTCGTGGAAACAAGAAAAAAATAAAAATAAAAATAAAAATAAGAATAAAAATAAGAATAAAAATAAAAATAAAAATAATAAAAATAATAATAAAAATAAAAATAAGACTAAAAGTAAAAATATTAAAATTAAAATTAAAAATGAAATGAAATGAAATGAAATGAAATGAAATGAAATGAAATGAAATGAAATGAAATCACAGGCATCTGGCAAACAACAACGGCTGAAGACACAAAGTCACTGTCAGGTGGGAGAGAGATGCCAAATAGACACTTTTTGATGAGAATAAATGGAAAAAATAGCTATATGGGGGGGCTGAGGGGAGAATCAGTGTTCAGAACAGGAGGATCCACTGCCTAAAGCACATAGCATGAGTTAGCAAGTGCTAAGGGCTAAGGATTTGAATTTCTTTTAAAGGAGCAAAGGATTTCATGCAGTTTCTTGGGTCTTTTTTGGGGGGAGGGGAGGGTGGGAAACGAAAGGAAACAGGGGAAAGGGGGAGAAATAGGTAGTAAAAACATCATGAGAAATATCACAGTAGCGAGGAGAGAAGGCAGCTGAAAAAGTCAAGGGTAACTGAAGAAGCACATGAAGCATGACCTTGAAATGAGACTGATGAAGTGAGCTTTTTGGGTTGAGTGCTGCCTGGAAAAGGGGGCTTGGACCAGTGCCCAAGGAAACTGCCTCCTGCTATTTAATTCCTAATGAGTTCAGGGAACAAGGATTTTGCCCAGGCTTTGAAATAAACAGGATTGTGTTAAAAAAATACTTGAGACCATCATTAATATCTACTTCTAGTGAAAACAAGCCCTGAGACCCCACATCCTGACTAATCATTTAGGTCCAAAAGGTACCACCAGATGAATTTCAGCACTATATATAATTTTGTAAGGCCAAGTAATTCTATGTGTTTATGCCTGTATTGTGGGTCTTCAGAAGAGAAGGGTAATTTCTAATAAATTATTACATTAATTAATACTGTAGGACTTCAGCATTTTCATTTCTTACTTTTCCTTCCTTCCTGTGCCAATTTTTCCATCCCTATAATCGTCCTTCCTGTTTATGCAGTTCCATATGCGCAGTGGCTACTAAAAGTCAGCTGCTAGAACTGTTTACTGTAAATATTTACACTGTGGCCATTAGCGAAATCTGTGTCTCTGAATGGATGATGGATGGCAGAGGGTCTGATCCGAGAGACACTGTGGGATAAACAGGGCAAAGTCATGTGTGTAGTCTGGGAATGCTGCTTCCCACTCCCTGGAAGGCAGAAAGGAAAGTCATGTGCTTGGGACATTTGCTCTGAAAAACACCGAGAAGCACAAGGTTGTTTGCTGATGTCCGTGATCCATTTTGGATGCCCTGGAGAAAAAGGGTCTGGGCTGCCAGTGGGGATCCAGCAGCTCCTGGATGAGCCATGGGCAATCCATCACCTTCTGGAAAGGACAGACCCCGAACTCCTCTGTTCTTCACATTCTTGAGCCTCCGTGGCCTTTCAGAAGCAACTGGTGTGGCAAAGCAGATTTTCTCTTGAGAAAGAAACACTGAAGAAATAACATAGTGAAATGCCCTCTAAACGGTGAATTATTTGGGGAGAGCAGAAATAAAATTATTTGGGAAAACAGAAATAAGCAGGGATTCGATGTCAGTTAAATATTTGCTGGAGCAACAGTTTGGGCTTTGTTAACAGGAGCTTTTCCACACGGTGCTGTCAGATCAAGCTTCAAAGAGGAGTCACCTACACAGCTCTTCCAGCCAAGCCTGACATCCTAATGGCACAAAGGAGAGAGCCCCAGAGGTGACATTCCCTGGAAACCTCCGAATAGACAAGACCATGTATCTCAGCACAGAGACCAGCCTCATCCCATGCTTCTAATCAGAGTTGAGGGAATCATTCAGACATCAGGATAGCACATAACCCTAAAGCACGTGCTCGAGCTCCTTGTTTAAGCCCCAGCATGTGTTTAGATGCTGCTCTGCAGGGCTGGGCTCTGCTGATGACACAGCTGATGCACGTCACAGAGCATGTCCTACAGGGAAATAACTTGGCAGTTTGCTCTGGATTTAGGATAGGGCTTGTGTGCACATGGAAAGCACTGCATGACTTATGCCTGCACGACGTGAGGGTTTGGGAAACGTCTCGCGTGTTACTAAACCTGTTCGAGTTTCTGAGCTCTGCCTCCTTTGTTTTCATTTTAATTCCTAGAAAAATGGGAAATCCACAAGGAGGTGACCAGGCTAATAACGCTCATGAGTACCTATTCTTGGGGATTCATCCTAGAGAACATCTTTTTCCCTGATCAACAGCAGGCTGGAGAATAAAGACAGGTATGGGGCTCCTCTGAGAGCTGAGAAGCAGAGGAGCCTGGAGAAAAGGAAAACAAAAGAAAAAAAAAAGAAAGAAAGAAGGAAAGAAAAAGAGGAAAAAAGGACCTTCCTTGAAGGGAGAAGGAGCCACATTTTGGTGTTGTTCACATCCTGACATGTACCTGATGTACAGCAACATTCCTGTTCCACGCATACACCAGCACACCTGCAACTACAACTACAAAAATCTCAGTTTTGGTGAAAACGCTCTTCTCTGCCAGCTGCAGATCCATAAACCTGTGTTTTCCTCCATCCATAAACCTCCATTTTCCTCCTTGCTGCCCAGGTGCCCCTCTGATCAAAGGGAAAGCAGCTCCTTTTTTCAATACGGTCTTTCTTTTGGCAGAAGCACCTTCCTTCCCATACCAGGATTAATCTCTGCACAGGTATTTTTCCATTTGTAGCTCAACCTTCTTTGTGGGAAAGTTTATTTTTCTCAGGCCAATTAACCACTGCTGCAAATGGTCTCTTAATGGCAGCCAGGGTGGGATTAGTCATTCCCAGGTGGGAAGGTTTGCTCCACGTGGCACCTGCCAAGCTCCACACAGCCTTTTGCTGCACTTTACAGGAGACGGATGGAGCTGATGGTACCATCTTTGATTTCTCTCTGGAAGGTATTTTATTTCTGCTGGCACTCCCAGAGCTCAGGCTTGGATGTGTTTGTGACACAGCTTGATGTTAATGTGGGTTTTCCATGCTCTGCCACTGCATTCTCACCTCTCCTTCCCCCACGTGTTACTCCACTCCGATCTACTTGTGTTTATCTTTTCCCCACCTCTTGGCTTTATGGCAAAAAGTCATCACACAGAGCAACAGGCAGAAGGATCAGAGCAGAAAACTCTCTTCTGTTTGGCAGAGAGCACAACAATGGGCTCAAAGCACCACAGGCACACAAAGTTGTATCATCTATACATCTATCATCTTACCTGCCCTCCCCAGCTGCTGCTGGAGCATCACAACTGGGAAGGGGGAGCTCCCTTCTCCCTCTGCCCCGAAACAACTAATTAAACTGAAAGCCATTAACTTCAACCCAGCAGACCCAAAGCTTGTGTCGGGAAGTGTTTCCAGGCCTGGCAGATCACCCTGACCCCGGGATGCACCCAGGGTTCAGACGCAGGTATGAAGGCAAGAGCTGCGTGGGCTCCCGGCGCTTCTCCAAAGCCACTCTGCTCATCCTGGAATGCGTTGGGGAATCCAAGGGAAGCGTCCCGCAGCCTCTGAACTCCTTGTGCCTCAGTCCCACCCCCCCCCAGACAAAAGCGGCAGTGGCTTACAATGAGTGCCATTGAGGAGATAACCACCTCCACTCCCTGTTATTGACTTTAGAGTGGCATTTCCTCTATCAAGAATGAGCCCCACAACAAGGTATTTGTACCTGGCTGCGAGACAAACTTGCTTTTACCGGTGCCTGCTGCACATACCGCACCGAGGTGTTGGGAGGATTAATTACTTAGCTCACGCAGAGGACTTTGAAGATAAAATGTGCCAAGTAATTGCTATGCGTTTTACTGATTTGGGCATGCACGGACCTTTTTTTTCATAATGGTTTGTTGATTTTGTTGACTGGCAGTCCAGGACAAAGCTGCATTTCTTGCGAGGCTCCTTTTTTTAATGCTATTTTTAATAGGCTTTTTAATTGCAGTATTTACTTTAGTCACCTATTAAATAGCTAATTACTTGTGATCCTGTTTAGATTTGTGTTTAGCACAGACAACAATTACATCTTTTCTCCCACAGCCCACAGTTACTGCATTACATGCTGGGTTTGATCTATTTTTTTCCCCTGTAAACAGGACTCTCTGACTGTAATAACTTATTTTCATGCTTCTGGTCCATAAGGTGGAATGAAGCTCAGTAAAGGCTCTCTGCTTTACCCACAACAAAGGGACCACGGCCAAAAGCTGTTGTATAAACATGGGAGATTGATCCTTTGTGTCATTAAAAGGTGTAAATGGGACAGCAGTGTAAACGGGAGAAACAACAGAGTAGGGAAAGAAAATGTATGCAAAGTTCGGTGCTCTGCTGATTATGAAAAGGTGCCGGTGATGCCGTCTTGGGAGGTCATCAGGTTTTCCTTTCAGGAGAATGAGCAGGGAGACTGGTGGCTGTCACTCCTCAGAGCTTTGTGAAAAGCACTGATAGGAGCAGCGGCAGGAAGGTGCCGCCGAGGGCCCTTCATCCAGGGTGACCCAAAAACCTCTGTGAGACCCTGCCTGGAGGAGTCCAGTCACCAACCCGTGCACCTTGTACTTAAACTTCCATTTCCACTTCCACAAACCCCCAGTTAAAGTCCTAATTAGGCAGAATTTGGCAGATTACGTTTGACAGATCACTTCTATTCTACTTCCTCACCGCTTCAGGCCAGCACTCAGGCATTTGTGACAAGGTCAAGCCCAGCCAGAAACAGCCACCAACAGCCACCACACAGGAAAAGTCTCCTTTCTTGTGCACCTTAACCTCCTCTTGCTGCTGCAGGGGGATTTCTAAGCTCAGCAGCTTAGAGCAGATTACTTTTTTGGCCTGTCCTTAGTCCCAGCCTCTGACAGGACACCCAGTCCTGCAGGCTGGACTGAAGACCTTCCCAAGAGCAGTAAGTGAACATTAGATCTCTTTTAGACAAGATGACCTGCCCCGTGTATGTGTGGAGCCTCTGCCCAGCTCCTCTCTCCAGCCTGAGCAGGTAAAGCCTCTCTCTGCCTCAGAAGATGCTTTTTCCAGCACATCTCCTTCAAGTTATGACCCAAAATAGTTCTAGCAGATGGAAACTCTGAGTTTGCCTCCCTGAGATGCCATCCAGAGGCCACACAGCTCCAAGGGGGGATCCTGCCACAGGCACAAAGGGAGCTGCTGCCTTACAGCCTCTCCGCTGGGATCTGAGGGCTCCTTCAGCCCTGCCTCTGTATTTATTTTTCACAGGTTTTATGGCAGAGGCCGTGCATTGCAACAACCCTTTTTTTTTTCTCCCCCAGGAATTCACAGCAGGTGCAGGATTGTGGAGGATACTTGCAGGAAAAAGCCAGGCTCCAGGGAAGAAACCCTCCAACCCTGCTTGTCCTGCTGTCTCCAACTGAGGTCAAGGCAATCCTTCTAATTACTGGATACACTAAAAGTGTTTACAAGCACAGGAGCCCCTTCAGGAATCCTGCAGTCAGGTTTAGCAGTGCCACGCATCCCAAAGCTTTCAGGGCAGGCAAGCTTCAGGGATATCATGTTTTTCCAGGCACAGTACTGAAAGTAATAGGAAAACAACTGTCTCATTGTTTAGAGCATCCCTAAATATTGCCAGTAAAGATCTGGTCAACTTTCCACAGTCTGCGGCTTTTGAGATTTTTCCACCGGGGTGATTTATTTCATCAAAACAGCTCTTGGGCCACCAGCTGTTAAAGCACTTGTGGAAAGGGCCAGCTCCATTCTCATTCCTCACTGCAGGTTTCCCTTAATAGAATCAAACTGGATAATAAGTGCTAATACTGTAATACAGTTCTCTGTACTTTGACCTAAATTCTCCTGCAGCTCCCGAGGGGGTGGCACAGGGGGAATGCTGCAGTATTTCCTCCAGTGCATGGACAGGCAGGATTAACCCACACAGACAATCCTCATCCCTGTGTTTTGGGAACACTTTGAGGTCTAGGCTCTGCTGTATCAGATACTGTGCAAAATCCTGTCCCGTATCTCTGATCCCAAACTGTTTGTGGTCTGCTAACATCCAAACAGCGCTCGGTCCCAGAGCCCATTCTCCAGAATGACCTTTCCCTGCTGCGTGCAGCCAGTTCAGAAAGTCACAGCTGGTTTTTTTAAATAAAAAGATAAGACATGGCACAGTTTTCTAAGTTCGGCAGCTGCACTGCCAGCTTGAGCACACAATAAGAAAGCAAATATCACTGTGATTAATTAATATCACTGAGGGAGAGGGTGTTGTTTTGTTGGGGTTTTTTCCCTGAGAGACTATCTAGAAAAATCAGGTTGGTGTAAACATCACGAGTGTATTTCGGTCAGATTCATTTGGCATTTCCAGTGTAATTGTTCATTTAATTACTCTCATTGCTACGTAACAGAAGCTGAAGTTTTAGATACATGAACCACATGTGCTTCTCCAGGACGTGCACAGAGCTGTGACAAAATCAACTCACACAAGCTGTGTGGAGCAGAGCAAGGTGGCAGGAATGGGATCTGGGGTGGAATGAGGCGACTTTATTCCTCCTGCTCCTAATCCCAGCAAAAGCACGTGCTGCTGCCCAAGGAATTGGACCCAATTACTTCTCAAGCAGAAACGGGCATCCTTAGGCTTCAGGGCTGAGGCTCCAGGCTGTGGAGCAGGGTGAGTTTACCACCACTGTAAGGTATTCCCACACTTCCTCCTCCCAGCCCAGGGATGGCAGGAGTGGCAGCACTCCCGGCGCTGACCTCCCGCATGGCTCAGCCTGTGCTTCCAGAGGAGTTCTGGCAGCCAAGGGGAGGAAGGAAGGAATGTAGACTCTTCCAGTCACCAAGTTAATGGGTTTCAATGTGTAATTAGTGTCATTCTTGAAAACGCACGTCTTGTCACCACTCTAAATGTGTTTAGCGTCTGTTTCCTCATTATTTTGGGATCTCGTTTTTCCGCTAGATTAAGGAGACGCTTTTGTTTTCCCCCCCAAAAAAAACCCTCTCCCATGTGGGTGTTCATAGATGATTAAAAGATGATTGGAAACCTCTTGGCCTGCTCTTTGCCTTAAATATTTGCCCAAGGAAGGACAAATATCCACTATGCAGTTTGGAAGTTTGATAAAATCCGATGTATTGAGCAGAGACTAACAATTCCCTGATTTGTATCTCACCCTGGGTACCACAATTCTTTGGGACTACTTATGCATAGCAATCATAAAATGAATTAAAGATTAATTTGCCTATATTGCCACAGTAATTTTTGGGGATTTCAGGCTGCCCTGAAAAGCCCAGAGTTATACACCCCAAGGGAGCTAGTTTAGGAGATTAGCCAGGGAGAGCAGGGCTGCTCCCTAATGGAAAAGCCAGGAAAACCAAGCAGCAGCCCAGGAACAGGGCAAAAGGCAGGCAATCCTGCCACGCAGCTCAGGTTGGGCTGAGCTCAAGTGGGGACCTCTAGCTATCATTATTAGAGAAAAAACAGGTGCCTTGAGATGTGGAGTCAGCTTCGAGCTAGTTGGTGGACAGGAACTATCTCCTCTCTTCACTTTCTCTGTCCCTATCAGAGAAAACCCATTTCAACTGATGCAGTGAGAAAACATGACCTGATGTCTCTGACTTTAACCAAAACATATGATTTTTTTAACACCACTGGCATGTCAGGGCACACGTCCTTCTGCAGCCAAGACATTTTCCAAAGACCCTGTGCCTGCAGGCACTTCAACCCCAGCCAGAATGTGCAGCAGCACATGAAGCTACAGGCACACCACATCTGGGCAAGCTGAGGAAAAGGGTTCAACTCCACAAATACAGAGTTCTAGAGTTACACACTACATATTTCCTGTCCCATTTTACTTTTGATTTGATTTTTATTTGCAAGCAAGCAAAAATGCAATGTTCTGCAGAGGGACACACTCTCTTTCCCCTGCCTTGAGACAGACAGAAAGACCTAGGAAATGCCACAGAAACAAACTCCGCTAAGAAAATGCGAGAATTGAGCAGTTCAGCTTTCAAGAGTCAGATAATGGCAAACAGAAGGTTGAACTTTTCCCCTCGTGTGCATATGCATCATGATTCATTGCATACTCCTCTTATGCTATTCCTCAGCTATTGCAGCATGCCATAATTTGTCTCCAGAGGCAAACAGTAGTTTGCAGAGCTGCATACTTGTCTCTGCGCGGCGGGGCAAGGCTGAGTTCACAGCACATGCCCAAGGCACTGCACACCACGGCAAGCGTGCTGGCGTCAGGGAGAAGCACAAGAGCAGGGCTGCTCCCTAAAGGAAAAGCCAGGAAAACCAAGCAGCAGCACAGGAACAGGGCAAAGGGCAGGCAAGCCCGTGACGCAGCTCAGGCTGGTCTGAGCTCAAGTGGGGACCATCAAAAGTCCAAGGTGAGGCAGGTCAGGGAATTCACAGAATGGGTCAGGCTGGAAGAGACCATAATGGGTTATCTGGTCTCACCTCCTTGCTCAAGCAAGGTCATCCCAGGGCACACAGCACGGGATTGTGTGCAGACTGCTCTGGAATATCTCCTGTGAGGAGGACTCCCCACCCTCTCTGGGCAATCTGTTCCAGTGCTCTGTCACTGCACAACAAAGAAGTTCTTCCTCACGTTCATGTGGAGCTTCCTGTGCATTCATTTCTGCCTGTTCCCCTTGTCCCATTGCTCAGCACCACGGAGCAGAGCCCAGTCCATCCTCCTGGCACCCTCCCTTCAGATACCGATAGACAGGGATAAGATCAAGGTCTACAAGTGCCCTCAGGGCCCCCAGCTGGGTCATGGGTGTCCCTGAGATGTGGCTGCTCTGAAACAATTCCCTGGGGTCCAAGGAAAGTTGCAACTCAAAGGTGGCTGCATTATACTGGATCGAGTGGCCCGCCCATGACTAAGCCAAAAGCAGCCCCACGCACCCAACCATGCAGGATTTGGCCCTGGGAGGTGAGAAGTAGTGGCAGGTTTGAGTCACTTCTGGCAGCAACACGAGTAGAGCTCATCATCCCCAAAGCACAGCTCAGAAAAAGCTCTGCTAGAGAAGGAGTCTGAAATCATGGCTTTGTGTCCATGTATCTACATCACCGCTTCTCCCCAGCCAGTTTGGACCAGTGGAGTCTGGCAGGCTGGTATTGCAAATACCTCTGAAAAACATCCCTGAGCTGCCTTCTGAAAGGAGCCCAAGCCCAGTGCTGGTGCTGCTGAAGTCAGCATAACCCTGAGCTCAGGCAAGAGCGCTGCCCAGGGAGCCTGCCTGTGCTCTGGACACGCTTCCCAGCGCTGCACGCTGAGTAATCAGCTATTCCCATGCAGATGAGCCCTGGGAGATGAGCAGCAACCAGCAGTGGGACCCGGAGTTCTGGGAAGCGCAGACCTCTGCTTTCCCAAATATCTCACCGCGGGAGAGATGCCGCTCGAACCTTGCGAGTAATAAAAACTAATGGGAAACAGATGCTGCTGTACCTTAGATTAGAATCTGTGTTTAGATTTCCAAGATAATTTTTATCTCTGATACTTTGGCTAATGTAAGGCTGATATGATAAATGGATTTTCTGCGGAGTCTGAGAAGAGCGCGCCTGCTTCGGAACGAAACCTGATATGGAGTTGTCTCCGGCAGGGAGACGGAGAAAAGAAACAGAGCTGGCCTGGACGAGGGTCGGGATGGAGGCTGTGTTACACATACCAGGTCAAACAACCCTGGACTGGTGCTGGAGAGGGAGGAGTCGCATCTCCCCTCCCACCTTCCCTGAGCAGGATGTGAAGGACCATCCCACAGGGCTCCTTGGAAGACAGGGGAGCCGTCCCTCCATCCCTCCTAGCGGCAGTGCAGCCTCCATCCCTCCTAACAGCAGTGCAGCCTCCAACCCTCCTAGGAGGAGTGCAGCCTCCATCCCTCCTAGCAGCAGTGCAGCCTCCACCCCTCCTAGGAGGAGTGCAGCCTCCATCTCTCCTAGCAGCAGTGCAGCCTCCATCCCTCCTAGCGGCAGTGCAGCCTCCATCTCTCCTAGGAGGAGTGCAGCCTCCATCTCTCCTAGGAGGAGGGCAGCCTCCATCCCTCCTAGCAGCAGTGCAGCCTCCATCCCTCCTAGCAGCAGTGCAGCCTCCCCAGACCGTGTCTCGGAATCTTCAAATCCTAAAGGGGGTGAGCTCAAACACCCAGTACACTGGCTTAAATCACCCACTAATGGAGAGAAGAGGGTACCACACTCCAACAGTCCATATTTCCACTGGCCTGTAGTACCAGGATGAGGTATAGACCTCCCCGTGCATCCTCGTCCTCTTTAGCTCAGCTGAACCCTGTTTTCTGAAACCCATTTTTTCCATAAGTCATCTTCCAGCATCCCCCGGGCCCATGACCTCTCCTGAGGCCAGGCACAGTTTGCTGTCATGCTGAGGCTTCTTTTTCACTGTCCCCTTGAAGCAATGGCCACAAACGGTCCATACAGCCTTGCCTTGGTCTGCAGCCAACGGGGCCAATGGCAAACGCGCATGGCAAAAAAAAATATGGAGGGAAAGAGTAAGAGAGATTTTATTTTTTCGAGATTATTTTTTCATTATTATTATTTTCCAGCCTGAAAACTCTTGGCAGAGTAAAACTCATCAGTTCCTTCTAGCATTGTAAGAGGAGATTATGTAATATTTACAGTGATATTAATGCAATCAATCAGCGTCAGCAAGTGGACATGTGGGAGCCAGCTATACACATGAGAGAAAAGTGGGGAAAAGGGAAGCACAAAGGGGTCCCTGTGATGGCCAGGGAAAGATGCCAAATAATTTCACTGCTTTCCAAACTAATATGTTACAAAATAACACAATCAGCTTTGGCCCAGTTCATTAAAAATAATTGACTTGACTGCTCAGTGACTTCCCAGCAGGCTGGAGATGCCCACGAGCACCCAGGCGTTCCCATAAACACCTTTCCTCCTCCCATTTGAAGGGAAAGACTTTGCCCAGCCCTGCTCCAGCTCGGTTCCAAATGATGTCAAAGGAGCCCTTGTTGGACCTTGGGCTAGTGGGAATGGTGAAAGAGTCATGGATCAGGAGCCCTCACTGAACAGAAGGGCTTTGCCACTGCTCCATCCACTTCCAACACAACGCCAGTGCCTGAAAGAGACTGTTCTTCCCAAGGTGTGGGCCTTGCAGCATCAGGCAAGGGACTTTACAACTCTGAAAGCCCCACACACAGTAACTTCTGCTGCTTTGTCTTCTGATCCTTTTTCCTTTTTCTAAGGTGGAAATACAAAGCGGGAGTTGTTCCCAGAACTTGATTTCTGCGCTGCCATTGGAGCAATTTTTAGCAGCAGCGAAGAGGCGTTGTTTTGCTGTACAAGGGTGGCAAGAGGGACCTGGAGATGATTTGAGAAAGGCTTCAAACCCAACCCAGCCAGCTCCCAGGTAGGCTGCAAAGGGCTCAGCAGTTGGCTTCCAAGGAGCTGGGAATGTGCTGAAGAACAGCAGCTGGGAATGTGCTCTGGTCCCTGTCTCCCAGGGTGGAAACACTGCAGGCGTTTCTAAGCCATGTCTTGGAATAAGCCTTTCCTAAATAGCTGCCACTGATGTTTGGACCCCAGCCCACAGTTTGGCAGAGGCCAGTCTTGGGATTCAGATCTTGATGGCGATGCCTTGATGGCTTACCTAAAAACAGAGGCCAGGCAAAATTAAGGCATCAAGTGGATCCTAAGGCATCATTCAGGACTGTCTCATGTTCTGGTGATGCTGGAATGAGGGATCCCTGCTGCTCTGGCTGGTGGGCCACTCTCACTGGGAGAAATAGGTAAATCAGTTTAGAACAAACTCAGGTCACATCCTCATAAAGCCATGAATCCTTCCTTCAAAAGAGGCAGGAAGGGAAAATTTATCTTGTTTTCCTAATTTTAAAATGTTATGTAACTGCTGAGATACTGGGTCGGATGGTTCTCACATCCCAGCAGAAGATCTGATCTCTGACTTCTGCTGGACCACGGAAGAGTTTCATAGCCAAATATGACTAATCTGAGAAATTCAGGTCTCCTCTGGAGGGGTCACTGCCTGTCGATGTGTTTGCTGAACTGAATGATTGCAGCTTATAGAATCTACCCTTGCCTGCTACCTAAAGGACAAAACCTGCATTTCTTTAGAAATGTCACTTGAGCAACTGAGGCAAGGAGCCTAATAAAATTAAGAAAAACTTAATGATGTGATGGAAAAAAACCTAATGAAATGATGGAAAGGCCTGAAACATTACAGCATTTGCTTCAGAGGACTTTTTCGACCAAGAATTCAGTTTAACTTCTGGACTAAGAAATTCCGGGTATGCTTCATTTGGAGACAGGACATTCTATTTATTTTAAAGCCCATCAAATGCAGTAAAATAACAGGAGAGATACCATTTTTCCCATGTTCCTGCCTGTTATGTTACCACAGACCCAGAGGCACGCTCAGGCCAAAGTCAAAGCAGACATACTCAAGGCAGGTTTCTCTTTCTCTGTTGACCTCCTGCCAGGAGCCACCTGAGGAAATTCCCCCACCTCCAGAAAGATTCACTGACACCCACCTTGGTTGAAAGGGAAGGGACAGCAGAGTGGCAGAGCACTGCTAAGCTCCCGACCCCAGAGCAGATGGAGATAAGGCCAGGGATGATGACTCCTGGAATGCTGGTTTTGAGGAGGGCAATTGGCCTGGCTGTGACTGAGAAATGCCCGTTCTCCAGAGGAGGATGAGCACGTGGGCAGCAGTGAATTTTTCAAGAGCAGTCCTCCCCTCCAGTTTGTTTGGCAGTAAGAGCCACTTGTCTCTGAACAGGCACTCAGCGCGTGAACATTTTGGGCCTCTTCCCATTTAGGAGGATGACTCTTGGGGAAAGCTTGACATCAGATTATGCCCTTCTCAGAGAGTACAAAACTCTGTCTCAGGCCAAGTTTTGTGCATTTCTGACTCCTGAGCCATGCTCTCACTTCTTCTCTGTCCCAACGAGTCTATTTTGGGCTGAATTCCTAGTGACATGAGCAAAAATTCCTAGAAAAAGACCGTTGTGCACAGATAGAAGAGCAAACTCTTTTAACCACAACCACAAACCACTTCCATAAACTCCAACCTTTTGCTCCAGCTTTAGGTTTCCTCGCAGAGGCTTGGAAGCTTTCTGGGCAAAGTTCAGTGCTCTTGGGGAAAAAGGGCCCCTTTTTTATTGCTGCAGAAACCTGTTCCTTGCACCACGGAGGTGCTCACCAGATGCCCTAGAAACCTTTGTCACTGGTAGCAAAGGAAAAAGAACATTTGCCCCAGACAGCTTAAATCATATAAGCAACTGAATTAGGTGGCTGATCTGCCGTTGATCTCTTTATAATCTCTGCAGAGATATTTATTTAAGTGAGTATAGAGCAGGAATTAACCTCATATGCAGGGAAGAGCCTTACAGAGTAACCTTTGTCTCTTCCCTGTGCAGAGGAGCTGTTGAGCAGTTTAGCCAGGCAGCTAAACTGACTTAGAGACTTAAAGAATTACACAGCTTAAGCAGACACCTGGAGGTGTCATCACCTTCTGGAGATGAATACTTGTCTGGTACTCTACCCTCTGTGCCTCCATCAAATGGGAAATGCTTCATTTGTACTTCAAAATCTGGGCAACACCATTCCCAACACCAGACTGACCAAGAATTAACAGTGGATAGAAGAGTGACCTGAAATGCTTGTTCCAGGAGAGCAGCAGTTGCTTTCTCTGGTCTGTGGTGATATTCACAGCTTTCTCTCTGTGTCACACTGAGGCAAAAATTACGCAATGCCCCGACTGTACATTTATCCACACTTCTGATGCTTTAGCAATCTGGCTTCTCAGCTAGAGGCTGGAGCCAAAGCATATTAAGAAATGAGCCTGTGTTTTGAACATATGCTATCAGCAAAGTCTCTTTTTTTGTTGTTGCCACTTAGTATTTCTTAACAGGAGAATGCACATGGAGCTGTCTTCAGGCAGGAATGATGCAGGGCAAAGCCCTGGATTGCTTCACACCTTCAGGCCACTTGCTGCCACTGGTCTGCAGTGCAGAGGTGTCCAGTTCTGGCCCACCTCAGTCAGGAATAATGGAAGGAATTGTCAACAACGAAAACACTGCAAGCACCCGAGATGCTGGCAATCACCCACCACCCTGTTGCAGGCAAATATGGAATAAAATTGACTGAGCTGCACGTGACCTCAAGATGAACGATGGATCAGGGAGAGCTGTTCACCCTGGTCCAGGAGAGCCACGGGCTTGGCCAGCAGTCCCTGGCTAAATGATGAGTCCATCCTGTTTTTTATAGACACAGAGCAGCCCTTGGCCGCTGCTCTTGTCTGTATTTCTATTTGTGCTGATAATACACATTTTTAAAGGCGACCTTAATTGCAGCACTAGATTTATTAGCAGGGATATTATCCATCCTTTCCTTCCACCCCCTCCCCCCTTCAGCTCAATTCATCATTTTTACAAGAGGGCGAGCTGAGGACCACACCTCCTCTGCTTCCCAGGGGCAGCAGCGTGCACACCAGCTTCACCATCAGCCGGAAATCAAACAGGATGAGTTCACAGAAAGCTGGTAGATGACTGAACCGAGCACAACCGGGAGGCCAATTGCGCTATTTTCAACCTGAGCAGCTCCAGGTGCCAGTACCATTGCATCTGTGGGGCAGAATCCAAACCACGTCCTCCTACCAAGCCCTGCCGAGCCAGGATGCTGAAATGGCTGAGCCTGCAGCTCGGAGCTGTATAAAGCTGCAGGGATAGCAGCCCTTGGCTGGTGCCAGGCTCCAAGCTAAAGTGAGTTTTACAGGAGGGAGGTTACAGGCCTCTAACGGGATGTAAACTCTGTTTCTGGGCGCAGCAGAGGGCGTGTGGCTGGTGTCTGTGCAGATCCTGGCAATCTGCATCTTTCAATGTAAGCATCGGTGGTGCCAAGCAATTACGATGTTTATAGAAACTGATGGCCTACATCTGTTTAAAATACTTCCCAGTGTTTAGACTGACAGCACAGAAAACATTCTGCAAGGAGTAAGCAGAAATTGGATGGTTTTTTATATATATATATGTTTTTGGGGGTTTTTTTCACTTAGAAGAACTCACACTAAATTGATTAACTACTCAAATTCATTAGCACTGTAAGCACTATAGAGTGAGCACAGGCCATAAACCTGCCTTCCTGCAGGCTAGAGAATTAACAAAATGTAAGAGAACTCTTCCAGAGGGTGAAGCCTGTTTGGAACTAGACTGAAGCAAGAATGTAGTCTCATACCCCAGCAGCTTTATAGCCTTCCTGCTTGATCTTTAGCAAGACAAAGCTTTCTGTCCATTGAGAAATCAGCCAGGATGGCTGATCCCAGTGTTCCAACAGAGATAACAACCATTCTCACTCCAGTGTAGCTATTTACAGATGCAGCAGAAGAGCAGGCTGAGGTCCCAGCCTGACCTGCCTGCAAAGGGTAACTAGATCTGTTGCACTACACAGAGAAGCCTGACCAAAGCCCTGGCCTTATCTCATCTGCCTGTGGTGGCTCCTTACCTCCGCTCCAACACTGCCCTTCATTGCTTCGAGTCCTTCCCTGCTTTGACTCCTTCCAGGAGGTTCTGCAGGGTCCGTGGTTCTTCTTCACAGCAACACCCTGCTGGAACCATGGGATGCTCCTTTGATTCAGGCAGCTTTGGCCATGAGTGAAACATCCAGATGATTTAGGGATGAAAGAACCGAGATTTCGTGGATTGTGACCATGACAGCAAGGAGAGCAGAGCTGTACAGTGCTGCAGCTCTACAGCCCTCAGTGACGCAAGGGCTCTTCAGAGACCTCAACAGGCTGCTGTAAACTAGAGCCACCTCCAGAAACCCAAGGATGGCTTCAGAAATAGCCAAACCACAGGATCCTGTGACCAAGCCCAAGAGTTTTGGCAAAGCATCTTCCCTCAGCTGCAGCAACTCTCGAAGCAGCATGAGCAACACAGAAATACCCAAATTTTCATGCACGTACCCAGGGGCTTGTTTGTACAGCCAACCTCATCTTCCTCTTCCTTGAGCATGGGCTGCTGTGCTGAAGTGCTTTGCCACCTGACCACTGAGAGAAGCCTTCCCTCATTAGCAGCTTGGAATCTTGCTATAAATCTCCCTGTAGGGCTCACTCTTGGGTGACAATGACCCAGAACAAAGAGCCCCATTCACCAGTCGAGCCTTTGGAGTTCATTTTCCGTTTTTTAATGTCAGTCCTAGAGGCGGGGTGCGAGTTTTACGTGCAAAGCATGCAGAGACCCCAAAAGGGACACCCTCTTCTGGAATTAGTTATGACCAAGTCCCCTCGGGCATGGCTGCTGCTCAGCGAGTGGGAAGGTCTCTCCTCTCTCGGTTATACTGAAAACAAATGTCCGGCAGAAAAAAAATCCATCTCTGGCGCTCTCCCTTAGTTCACTGCCAGGTTTATTACGGTATCTAGCTCAGTAAAAGACAGTTTCCTTTCTCCTTTTCCTCCCACCCCATCCCTTGTATTTTTAAGGCCACTTATGTCACACACACGTATGCAAAACTCCAGCACAAGAAGGCAGCCACATCAAGCACAACATTACAAAGAAGCAGCCACCATCTCTTCCAAGCCCTCCTTCCTTCTGGGCTGTAAATTAGTACACAAATTATGCAAATCAGAAGCACGTGCAGAGGGGAAGTTGCTCTCCCTGGCACTGGCTGGGGAGGGACCGCATCTCCCATCAGGAAGTTCTCTGGGGCACTGGGATGGGGTGCTTTGCACTGATGCTTCATCCTGCACGCCTCAAGTACCCACAGGGCTTGTCTTTGCTCCCCCTGGAGCATCCTGTCCCGGCAGCAATGACATCTCTGTGTGTTGCTCCAGCGCTGCTGCCTCTCCCCCAGTCCCTGAGCAGAGCTGTGTAAAACATGCAGACGTTTTCATCACTGAACTTATGGCTGCCCTGAGGGCATGTGCATAAGTTTACCCAGTGCCCTTTAAATCAGTCCCAGAACAACCTTTTCCAGCCACTGCCAAACAAAAGCTTTTCCAGCAGAGCTCCATTTTCCTTTTCTCTGTAAGAAACCCTTTTTTTTTCAGGCTAGCTCAGCTGTTACACTTGGGCACTGGCTGGTGGAAACACACACAAATACCTGCAACCTCACTGAAATTAATGGAAAAAAACTGCCATTAAATTCGAAGAGAGTGGAACAAAATCTCACAGCAATTTTTTTTTTCCAGGAAGGGGAAAAAAAAGGAAAGAAATTGAAAAAGGAAGGAAAAGATCTGTTGAAACTCAACTTTAGTCCACATTGAAGCAAACCTTGACAGCTCTCATATTCCATGTGGAGGACATGTACATCCTACAGAAGTGAGCTGCTGCTCCACCACAGTGTAAGAGCAGTAAGGATGCAATCTGCTCTAGGCTAAGGCTCTCAGATTGCTCCTCCTGTGTCCAAGCTGGTCTGTTATTCCTGCACTGCTGCTGCAGAGGTGTAAATGCGGTGCTGGTCACAGGCAGAGCCTGGTTCTGATGCTAAAGCAAGCACAGGGCGAGTGGGCACAACATCCACCAAGCAAACTCTCAAGGAGTGGGGTGCTTTCAGACTTTTATTCTCCTACCAAAATAGCCACTGACGTCTCAGAGTGGGCTTTGCAGGGAGAGGCTGTGCTCTGTTTCCATCTGCTGTGATGATGGCCAGGGAATGCACTGTCCCACACCCAGTTTGCATCCATTATCACCAGCCCAGAGGACAGCCCACGCTCCCAGGGAATGACAGCTCCTGTGTTTCCCAGAAGCGACCCCCTGTTTGAGACCCACTTGCTCCGTCCTCCCTCTCTGATCCTCCTACCCACAATTGCAGCTTCACACCGGGCAAGTGACTCAGAAATGCCAATACCACACGAGAAGGGGTGTCCCTGACAGGGAAATGAGTGCCATGAAGGGACAAACATTTTATGGCTGTTTTATGATGCTTACATCAGCCAAAGCTTGCTCTTTGCACCAGGGTGGATAGAGGAATTTTAGACAGAGCCAACCTAACAGCTCTGCTGACACCTCTCAGTGTGGCTATCCAACCACTCCCAGATCTCTGACATGATCCTGTATTCTGGACCCTCCGAAGTTTCCCTTGGTATCGTCTGGGACTGAGTAAATCTAAGGCTGATGAGATTGCCCAGCACAACCATGCACCAGAGCAAGGCCAAGCCACCCTGTCCACTGCATGGGGACAATCCTGGGGACACCTCTGGCCAATGCTGAAGGATCTCAGCAGCTCCAAAGGCCATCTCCATCTGAAGGGATACAGCACTGCCCTCTGTGTGAGGACTCACACCAGGGTCAGGGCTCTGAGACCACTCGTCGGATCTGCTACGCGTTGACATTTCTGTACAAACAGGCTTGGAAGCCGCTCACATCAGCGTTCAGCTGGAGGAAATCCCAGCCACGAGCCCACCGGGATCAGGGGAATCAAAGTGTTGCTAATAAAGAGCCATTTCTCACCCTCCCAAATCCACACTCCAAACAGTAGGATGCAAGAGGGAGGATTTCTCATAAGCTGAAGGACTCCGGCAGGAAATGGCACATTTAGCACTTCTTTCATGACTTTCTTTCCACCACATTTCCTCCGTGCCCCCTCCCAGGCTCTGTCCATGGCAGCACACCATCTCTGGGAGCAGATCCCTTCATTTTTAAGAGCAGCACCATGCACTCCTGGCAGAGCAGGCAGGTTGGTACCTGGCCACAGCCATGTCTCTCCAATTCAGCCCTGCAAATCACAGTGGCACCAGATTAAGCCTTTAGCCGTGTTATTTCATGAGGTTTACTCATCACAAATGTTGACAGTAAGGATCAGCTTTAAGTAACAAACCAGAAAACCAATTCCCTTCCATATATTCAACAAAATCCTGTTGCTTCCTTCAGGAGAGAACATGCTGCACTGCCTTTTGTACAGGCACGAGAGGAAATCACTCTCTGGGTTTGGAAAGTCAATGTTAATGGGCTCAGACTGCAGTAGAGGGCATGTTCATTTTGCAGTCGAGTTACTTTCCCTGATACTCTCCTGATTCTATTTTCCTGGCAAATTGTGATTGCTAATAAATTGCAATAACTTTGAGTTTACATTATGACTTGCAGAAGATTATTTTGGGCAGTAATGACATTCCCAAAGTGGACGGTCTCTCCAGTGAAATATCTGGCATATGGAAGCAATTCAGTTGTTACAGATTCAGATGAAACCTACGTACTACTGATGAAGAAACCATGTTTTGATAAGATAATAGGCAGCGGTGTGAGCCGACAGGGAAGAAAATATGGAGTTTCTAATGCCTACAAGGAAGTCAGGCTTCTCCCAAAGCTTATTGAAGCCAGTGGACTGAGTCCTCCAGGCTTCACTGGGGTTGAAGATCAAGTCTTCACCCTCCTCACAACAGGAACGTGTTCTGGGTCAGCTCGTCCCATCCCAGAACACTTTATCCTACAATAATATTCCAGCCTCCCACTTATTAGATGCTGAAATCTGTTTATTTCCTCTAGTGTCCAAGTCTCTCTCAGTGTCTCCTTTTGAAACCCCCAGGGCAGCCGGAGCGGGAATTTTAATTTTATTACGCTATTTGTCAAACATTTTTTTCCTTTTCTTTTTTTTTAAGCACTGTTTACACAGAGCAGTCTTCCTCCCTGATCCCCTCTGGTTTGTCTTTTGCTTCTCAGGCATTTCCTAGCTGCTGTGCCTGGGCTCCACCTTGTCATGTAAATCCAATTTAATTTGCACAGTTCTGCTTGACTGGGGCTGTTTTCTAATAAATTCAAGCTCCGTGAAAAATTCCAACCAGGTGATACACTCAAAGGCAGCAGCTCCTAATGCGGTATGTGGGAAGGATCTTCAAAACACACCCTAAGAGGAGGCAGGTGGCTTTTGGGGCTGATTGCACTTTTGCTTCTAATATTAACTTTTAATTACCAACAGCTAAACCTCGTTTTCCTGTATGATCCACTGCTGCCTCAAAATCAGGTTTGTCCTGGGTTTATTGACACAGTTGGAAAATTTACTATGTTTACTCTTTTTGAGAAAACAGTTTAGTTTTTATGCATTAATTTCAAACCAGGTCTGTGTCCACGCTCATAGTGCAATCCCTAATTCTGCTCTTCTTCATCCCCTATCATTGGTAGGGAGCTGTCTTCAGAAACCTTTAGTGCAGAGAAGAAAACATGCAGGAAACAAGGATGAATAAGAAGCTTTATTTTATGGGTTTATGGCTTTAATACTTCTTACCAGTGCATGAAATTTGGGGAATACTCAACAGACTAAAGAGCAAAAATCCTCTTTGAGAAAGGGGCATGAGATGGAGTCTATAAGCCCCAGTACAACACCCTGGGAGACCAAAGCAGGGTCAGAAGTGGGTGTTAAGAGAAATAAGCGAGCTTTGTGCTCTGCCCAGCTTAACATGGGCCAGGAAATCAGAGCCCAGAAATCCCCTTCTGCCATAAGCAGGGTCTGAGAGGCTTCTGAGCAGTGCTTACAAACAGAAAAAAGTCCTTTTCTTCACTCCCCACAACTCAGTGCAGGCCACTGCCTCCCCACTAACCTATTTTTGCCTGCTGGCTCAGCCCCAGCACAGGTTGGGCGATGCACGTGGCTTGGTCTGCCAAGCAACCACTGCCGCCCCTCACCTCTGGGCTGGGCTTGATCCCCTGTGAAGCACGTCCAAAAATAGCAGCATTGCATACCTCAGGTACAAGAGGCCAGCTGGAGGTTTAGGTGGCATTTGTCTGCTCTGCCACGCAAAGGAAACTCCCCAAAATTCCCAAGAAATCCACAGAACAAAGAATCTCAGCTTTTGTTCCACTTGGTCAATAAAACCAAAAAATACTCCTCTAACAGCTTTGTAAATAAATACAAGGCACCACGACAGTGCAGGTGATTTATTGGCACTTAACATTATGGGGGTGACAGAAAGCACTGCAATAGTCAAGTGCCATGGCCATTATAAACATTTTTTTTAAGGGGTTTATTACAGAGCTGTAAAAGTCAGCTCGAGGCTAGAAGTTGGCATGTGAGTTCTCTCTACCTTTGAAGTATTTATTGACAGCAGAAATTTGGAAGGGAGAAAAAAAATCAATTTGGAAACTGTGGTTTCATCAGGCTTTGAATAGCAAGTGCAAAAAGGAAAGGAGATAAGAAAGAGGAGGAAGAAGAGAGGGAGCGGTGCTGTGAGGATGGATAATATCCAGTGAATCTTTTGCCAGGGAGATCTTCTGGGTTCACCTTTTTCCATCCACAAGCGACTCACAAAGCAGTGGCTTCTACAAAGTTCCTCACGTCTTTCAAAATATTTGCCCAGCCATTTCCATGCAGTTATTGGTGTGTAATTTACAGCTTTTCACAGCAGGGAATGCAAGTCGCCCTGGGGTAACAGATGCCATTGAGAGCTGCTGGGAGAGCTGCTGCTCTCTGGCTCCCTGCTTTCACCAGAGAGAGGAGGAGGAATTTGTGTCCAAGATCAGCCCTGCCAGGTTACACATTGGCAAGAGCAACGGGTAAATCCCACCTGGCCCAATTCTCCAGCCAGTGCTGGAGCTTCAGAAGTCTGGTCCAGGCAGAGGGGCTGCTTTTCCATTCCTGCAAGCACTTGCCAAATGCAGGTACCGCTCAGATTTCAAATCCAGAAGGGGCCACTGTGAGCTTCTTATATAGGACAGGCAGCCCCATTTTTTGGTTAAATGTCACCTCAGCACTGCTCCTGTTCAGCAGTCACCTGCACAGCATCACCATACTGCGAATTGGGCACACTGGAGCATCCCTGGGAAGCCCTGTGCTTAGGGCTACCTTTAAGGCTAATTTTAGGAAAAGGTTGCACAGAAAACACTTGAGAATGGGTTCACCACCCAGGAGGGACAGTGAGGGAACATTAACTCCTCCACTGGCACCATGAAGGGGTGCACTCTGAGCATGGTGCAGCTCAGCATCCCATTTTGATGCCTTGTGTGTGCCCACTTGTACTTGGTGCACCACCAAGCTCAGATCAGAGAGACAAGAATTAATCCATTAATTGTTTGGCTCCTGTAGGAGAAACTCCACGGTGAGACCTACTTGGATGGGAGAAATGAGCTGGAAAATCAGCTTGGAACATCTCAAAGCAAGCCAGTAAGGTTTGGTGAAGATGAACCACACCTCGAGCAGGCAGAGCAGGAGAGGAGACGCACTGCTTAACACCCACCAGCAGCCTGGCCTGACTCCCTGGGAAGATGATGCTATTTTTGTCTGCCCTTTTCATAGCCACATTCACCACTGAAACCCTGCCACATGCTGAATTATGGGCTGGATGGATGACTCCAGCGTGGAGCAGATGTTTATCTCATTTGCTTCCACATTTTTTTAAGCATTTCACGTGTAGGAAAACGATAAAAGTAAGAAAATTAAAACATGGATGCCCAAAGTCTAATTAACATCCCCCCTGGTAAGCTGGGTGTGTTTTATCTCTAAAACAGAGTGACTCCAGCTTCCTCTGTAATATGCCTGGATCCCAGGGGGAGCAATCAGAAATAACACAATGATGTTGTTAAGAACCATTTATTACTATTATTATTACTGTGAGCTTGGGTGAATCAACTCAGTAAGACCAACACAACCTCTGTGAATAAGTTAAACTCTATTTTAAGGGCTTGAATAAGACTTTGATGGGACTGAGTGTAAAAACCTACACATGGGTGAGATGCAATTATGGAATTTTGACAAGGGCATTTGACCAACCCCAAAAAAATCCATGCATCAAACTGTCATCATCACCAAATGTGCATGCCTCAGATTTTCCAGTTCAGCAAGGTTATAGAACATTACAGCTTTTTATGTATTTAAAAGTGAGAGTTAAAATATAATTATAATATAAAAACATTATAAAATAAAAAGCTTACTTTTTATAAGCTCGCCACACTGGAAAATGTGAGGCACAATAATCTTCTCTATAGCAGTCTCAATATTATGGTTCCAAGTTCCTCACACCTTGTAACATAATTAGGCGTCCTCCCGAACGCTTTGTCGCACTTTGATTTTTGGGGAATGTCGCCAGGAATGGTTGGTCAGGCCTCACTCTCTCCAGCCATCCTGACACTTGCTGGCTTGGAAAGAGATTGGTCCAAGAGCAAGTAGGAGCAGTGAGCCCTAGGGGTAGCTTTGGCTCTACAAACTGGCTGCACACAGGGAAAAGGAGTGGTCAAAAACATTTTCTTCCCAGATGCAAACGTGCAAGCAGGTGCCAAAGGGTTCTCACCACATGACTTTATTTAGCCTGGTGACAAAATAAACCTTGTGTAGGAAGATAAAGTAGTTCAAAGCAATAGGTGAGGAGTTTCTTTTCAAGAAGAGCCTAAATAAGTTCTTTATCAGAGGAAACAGCATTAACATATAAATATTCTTTAATGAAACGTTGGCCCTGAGGTCATGTGTCTGAACTATTTTCTTTTTCCTATGTCCTATCAGTGCTTTCAGATGTCCATACCCTGTGGCTGTGCTTCCCATGTGAGCTTGGTCCATGATGCCAGCGCCGTGGTAAAGGGATATTAGCACCTCATGGCCACTTGTTGGAAATTGGTTATTCCATGGCTCAAAGGCTTGTGCATCTTGGACCAGCTGGGCTGGAGAGGTTGGTGAAGTAAATCAAAACCAGCCACAGGAAATTCTAGGCATGGTAAAGGTTCATTGGCTGAATGATTGATTCACAGATTGCAAGAAGTGATGTGCTGGTTTTGGCTGGAGTAGAGTTACTTTTATTCATGGTAGCTGGTGTGGGGCTGTGTTTTTGATTTGTGCTGAAAACAGAAGACACAATGTTTGGAGTGATGGTGTTTGTCGTCCCAAGTCACTGTTACACATAGTAAAGCCCTTTTTTCCGGGGGATTCCTGAACACTTTCCTGTCCATAGGAACGAATTCCTTGGTTTGGTTTGCTTGCACACATGATTTTTGCTTTACCTACTAAACCATCTTTATTTTAGCCCATGAGTTTTCTCACCTTTCCGATTCTCTTCCCCATCCCACCGTGGGGAGCGGGAGAGGAGTTGTGTGGGGTTTAGTTGCCAGCTGGGGTTAAACCACAAGGGTCTTGCATGCCAAAAATCTCTCCAGTTATGAGCCTAGGGCTTTACAAAAGGACCTTGGAGGATGTTTGGAGTATGGATGAGACCATTCTGAACCATAAGGATACCATATCCTCCCTATTTATTTGTCATTCTCTCTGGCTCTGTGGATGGGATTATGCAAGCAGAGCACGGCTACCTCTCAGGACTCATGGTCTACAGTTGTGATGAAGTCACATCTTGAATCCTCAGGGGCTGTGATGCTGAGCTGGGAACCAAGAGATGGAGTGGAGAAAAGAACAGAAAGGTTGTGCTGTCCTACCCAAATAAGGAGGAGCTGGAATGGGTCTGATTGTGAGGGCAGGCAACACGCCCCAGTCGTGCTCCCCAGATAAAACCCTGTATGTGTGCTGACTCCATGCCGTTCCTCCACAGAGTTTGGGGCTTTTTGTAAAGAGATTCAGCAGTGGTCACAGAAGAGCTACAAGAGACCCCATTATGCCCCGAATTCTGGATGATGTGATGTGCACTGGCTGTTTCTCTTTTGATTCAGGCCCAGCTGATCCTGGGACAGAAGAGACTACAAGGGTAAGGACCATGCCTGTTACATCTCTTGGGACATGTCACTGGAGGTGGACACAACACTGCAAAACTGGGCCAGCTGTGAAAACTTAGGATGGATAAAAATAATCTGCAGCGTGTCCAGAACTGACTCTTAGGTGTTAGGGAGGGCCGTAAGGAATGATACTCACATTTTGGAAGACTGAGTGGAACGTTCCAGTTCTTCCCAAAATATACAGTGGAAATATTCGGGCTTGGAGAGAACAGCTACAGCCAGGGCAGCAAGAGGAACAGTCCTGGCAGTGCTGGAGGAGCTGAGAGCTGACTCAGAAGGAGGATTGTCTTTCATGCTGCCGATCGCAGCGTCCTCGCCTGGCCTTTGGGGCTGCACCTCACCAGTGCTCTGGAAGCCAAATCCCTGGGGATTCCTGCCAAAGAATAGGCTTGAACGTGGGGCAGCTGGCACCAGAAGAGTCTCTCCAGACACTGACTGAGGTCCAGAGGTGAGCTGATCCCTGATTGTTATTGCAGAGGTGTGGTGAGCTTGGCAGCTGCTCTTTCCATCTGCCTGCATGGGCTGGATGGGGGAAAGCTGGGAGGTGAGAATCCATCCAGGCCACTGTCTCCAGCTGCCCGTGGGCCTGTCGAGGAT
This sequence comes from Lycocorax pyrrhopterus obiensis, assembly GCA_014706295.1. Taxonomy (NCBI): domain Eukaryota; kingdom Metazoa; phylum Chordata; class Aves; order Passeriformes; family Paradisaeidae; genus Lycocorax; species Lycocorax pyrrhopterus. The sequence goes on from JACSVZ010000013.1 coordinate 4,523,341, forward strand.
CGTTGCCTTCTGAACAAAAAAACCTCCCAGTGGGACAGTCTTACCTCGTTCTTTGTCCCTTTGCAGGAAAGGTCACCAGTTTTTGATGGAGTATTTCTCACAAGGACATTACAACACCAAAAATCACGGGACAGAGAAGTTTCTCTTTTCATTTGCTTATTCTGTTCTACCCAAACTGTGACACGGAGTTTCTTCACGTTTTGTTCAAAAACTTGGACCAAAGACAGTGAACTGCTTCCAGGCTGGCCTGCAGCTGACCATTCACCCCTGCAGGGTCTCTGCACGTTTCAGGTGTCGCCATGAAACAATTAGCCACTAAAAACCAATTTATTAGCAACTAATAACCAGTTAAACTAACAGATTAGGACTGGCATCCCATTAAGGTGCCACCAATTTCCTGGGCACCAAGACTAAGCACCTTCTCAGACATGGACACCTATAACACCAGCAGCATGAGACTACAGAAGTTATTCCTTCAATCTTTGGGAATTTAATCCCGGCAGCAGCCAGAAGACCACCTGTTCTTTCCTTTCTGGCCATTGCCATATCTAAATACGAGTTAGAAAGAAAAATTTCCGACAACTTATTACCAAAGGAGCGTGTCCCACCCATCTCATCAACAAGCAGTCAACTGAAGAAGGACCAGAGCTGATTTTAGGGCCGTGCATCCTAATTCTCCTCCCATGGCAACCAGTCATAAAATGGAAAACAGAGCCAAACATGCAGGGAGCACACCCGAGTCCCACAGTGTGGGCATCACCACGGGCTTAGTCCAAAGAGATGTGGTGGTAATGCTATTTATGAAATTGACTTCTCCCCACCCTTACTGTTGCATTTTACTATTTTTGATCATCAGGCAGGGAAGCATAAATAAAATCCTCTTAATGTCATAGTCATTTTTCAAGCAGGAAGTGACATGGGTTGACACTCAACCATTAATTTGACACAGGGTAGTAAAATCATTTGATTCTGCTGGCAGAATTTCATAGAAATTAACCAGCTTGAAGATTTATGGTCAACATATTGCTGTAAAGGCTGGTATGGAAAAAAACCAAAATGGACCATTATCATTACTTATTGTAAAGGGATTTTTTGTCGATGGAAACAGAGTAACTTAGGGAACCTTTGCTTTCCATAAACACCCTCTCCCCAGTTTTATTCTAATTCAAAAAATAAAAATCACAAAAGGGTATTTTAGGAGAAGTAGGTATTGTGAAGGGACAGAGATATAGATGGGGTTTACCGGGACGAGAATTTTTCTTCCCCCCAAAAAATAAGCACATGCTACAGCCAAAGGGACAGTTCAAGTCTTCAAGGATTTAGGTTTTTCCCCTTATCCAATGAAACCTCAGGAGGTCAGGGAGGCCTTCGGACCTAATAAACACCTTCAGCCAGGCCAGGGAGAAGAAAGGACTGAAAAAGCCATAGTGTACGTGTCATGCCCTAATCCCACAGCACGCTTAGCACAGCCACCAAGGCCAGGGAAGGACTCTTAGGCACCCAGACTCTGGATTGCATCCTCCTGGTCCCCTTCTGCAGAGCACACACCCTTTTCCTTCAGTTAAACCAACCCTTGACAGGCCCGAGGACTCTCTCCCCAAGTACAAGTTTGCAGCTCGCGCTCTCCGCGTAGGCGTGCTGGAATAACAAACGTGGTCGTGGCATGGGTGGGGGGAGCTCTGCCATGCAGCAATCCAGCACATTTTCCTTTGCAGGAGGCTCCAGCCCCGGATGGCAGAGGAGCAGGGGCTGTGCTGTCCCCCACCCTTCTGCTGGCCACGACCCTGAAGTTTTCCCTCCAGCTGGGGGGAAGATGGAGGGCAGGAGGAAGCACATGGAGATCCTTAGCAGGCTGCAGGCAGCAGCACCAGGTCAAGAGTGTGCCCGACGTGCTGTACCACCCTCCTGAGATGAGCCAGCTGAGCCTAGCCTGTGCTCCCTGTGCCAGCCCTCCCCGGGCTGTCACTCAGTGCAGGGAGCAGTCCTTCCCCCACCACCCTGCTCCTTCATGCTCAGCCACGGCCTTGCTCACTCAGCCCTAATACTTGTTATTCCCAGCATTGTTTAAAATCCTGCAGGGAGATCTTTCCAGCACCTCCAGACAGCAGTGAAACCTGGATGCTTGCACAGCCGGTCTGACCAAGAGGTGACTGAAGCACTAATGATCAGCAGATGAAGGATGATGTTGGACTCCCTGGGAAGGGATGGGCTGCCAGAAAAGGAGGGTAGATCCCACAACAGCCATCCTTGTTCCTTCGGCTGTCACCTTCAGTGCAAGGAGCACCACAACCACCGCGTCCAAATTTGAGTGTTGCAGCGCCCGCGCTAATAAGGTGAGAGCTGATGTCTACTATTTGGGGCACAGCTGAGCATTAAAGAGCTCTGGTGACTCCTGGCTCACATCCCATCACCTTGGAGCAGGGCGGAGCCAGCCCGGGATCCGCAGGCAGAGCCAAAAGCCAATTGTTGCTCTGGTGCCTGCACTGCCTCTGCTACGCCTCTGCAAAGCCGAAATTCCTGCACGAACCGACCCACAGCGAGAGGGCCTCTGAACCAAGGAGATTTATAAGCTCAACAGCAGGAGATTTTGGGGGAGCAGATGTAGAGAGAGAGGGTCGAACAAGGTCACATTGGAAATATATGGCAGAAGCAAGAGCTTAGCCCAGTTGAAGTGAATTCTTGCTCAATGGCAAAACCATGAGACCATTCTTCCTCTTAAGAGTTTTTCCATGCCCTAACAAGCCTGGTGAGGAACTTAATGACATCGGCGTGTTCTTGCCTGAGCGAGGACCTCATGATTTGGCTGGAAGCCATGAAAAAAAGATGTCCAAAAGTTATGAAAATAAAGGTATTTATCTTCATTGTTAGGAAAAAAAAGGCTGAGCCTTTTATTTCCCTCTCTTGGAGGATTAAGCTCCCAGATTTACAAAGAACTGGTTGATTACCAAAATAAATACATCGCCATGCCAATTTATAGGACACAAATGTAGGAAACCCATCCAACCAAATCAGGCAAAGTGTAATTCATGTGAGAGCCCTCAGCATGTGCAAAGGGCACAGTGCATGTGGAACAAAGTACATAGGGAAGGCGTGCTAGAAACCTCTATCTGCGGGAACAATTCCCAGCGCAGCGTACAATGGAGCTATAAAATAAATGGTTTGGCTCTCCACTGGAAGCAAAGCCCAACTGTTCTCAATGAGAAGGAGGATCATGTATCTTTATAATGAGAATTCAGTCATTTTTAGATGTTGGCTTTGCTCATATCACCACCAAATCTGTCTGCGGAGCTGACAGGCTGCAGACTTCATTTGGGTTTCTAACTGTGATTACACATGGCAGTGATGGATGCCACAGGGTTTTCTGGGGCTTAGGCTTAGGGGCTGGCTTTTGTATTTCAGTTGTTTGGGGCTTGGGATTGAGAGAGCTGGTGGGGGTATTTTTAGTGTCACTGTCCAACGAGGCTTAAAGGGCTCTTTCCTTATTTTAGTAGCTCTGATAATGCACAGAGATGAAAGCAGCCCCTGAACAAGTTCTTCTTTATATTGGCAAAGCTGCCCCTTTTGTGATGAAACCCAAGAGCAGTTTCTGCTTTCAGTGCTCAGTGAGATGGAGTAGAACATGTTTACTGAGCCTGAACATACCATTGCCCTCAGAGGTGCAAGCACCACCCTTTGCAGCAAAGGTGATCCTCAGAGCACTAAAACATCTGCTTGCTCAGTGGAAAAACAACCCCACAATCATGTTAACATTCATGAGCGTGGCATATTCAGGAGTTAGGGGAACTTCCTTTCCTCTCTGTTATTTCTTAAGAGGCAGAATCACTTTCTATTGCTGACAGCACACACAGGAGTGAAGCATTTCGCAGCCAGAGCAGCTCCTTTCACAGTCTAACATGAAGAAACATGAAGTTATTCATTAGAAATGAGGCAGCCTTCATGCAAGGCTTAAAGGCCCACTTGGAAGCTCTTTTTTCCCAGTCCAACCTCAGGCTGTAAGGCTACAGACAAGCAAAGGACTTGTATTAGAGTGGATGCAAAGCATCCATAGCAGCCCCCAGAGCAGTGATGTCCAAGACTTGACAACAAACTGGCACAGGAAGAGTATCTGCAATTTAAAAACTCAATTTCTCCAAATCTTTGCTCCTACTATTAAGACTAAAGAGCAGAAGGTCATCTGGTTACTTCTGGGGAAATAAAGTCAACGCTATGATCCACGGGGATTGCAGCCTGGACTAAATTGGGAAAGCCAAGTGGGATAATTTGGACTTGTACAGGGCAGTTCTCCACATAACCTGAGGGAAACATCCCTGAACTTGTGACATGAGGCATTTGGAAGCAGCAACTTGTGTATTTAGCCTGAGTGGGGGCACTGTTAGGCAGACTGGAGCTTTGGCACATATGGGAAAAGTGGCTGACCTGACTATTGGAGCCGTGGAGACACTGAGCTGATGACACGCACGGAGTTCTCAGCATGTTCTTTGCAAGTGGACATGAAGTAGCCTATAAAAGTGGTTCAGATCTGTTGCCAAGATCAAATGTTCTCAACTGAGCTGATCTGGCACTCCACGGGGCTGGGTCTCATCAAAGAGGATCTCTCTCTACTTCAGAGCATTGTACGGCCAAAGGCGCTCCAGCTCTGCACAGGAGCTGGATAACACCTTGGGTTCCAGCCTGCTGTGGCCTTCAGAGCAGCAGTGCATGGCCAGGGAGCGTAAAAGCAGCTCAGGAACATCTAGAGCACATCACAGTCCTTGTGGAACCGTAGAATCATTAAGACTGCAAAAGATCTCCAAGACCATCATGTCCAACTGTTAACCCTGATGCTCTTTGTTCTTCATGCAGGCATAGAAGTCTGGTTGCAAAATTCTGGGACTCCCATCCCTGCAGTGATAATCATCCTGCAACTGCACTGATGGAGAGTTTAAAGGTGGTAATCACAAGTTTGCTCATCGAATGACACAAAGGCACAGTTGGCTCAGCAGTGCACAGCTGTGCTGCTCCCTGCGCCCCAGCTGTGCCACTGACCAGCTGCAAGTTCAACAAAGGGCACAGCAAAGCCAAGCAGAGCTCCAATTCCCCCCAGCAGCATGCCAACTGCTTCATCCCAGCACTTCTTCCCGAGATTTAGCCATCTGTGCATAGGCCTCGAGGCCAAAATGAGAGGAGGCTTCCCAGTTGCAGCTTTTGGAGGAGGCCAAACTCTCTGTACACTGTGAGTTGTGAAATATATGAACTCCCAGGCTTCACATGAGCCTCACTCTTCCGTGCAATATCACATGGCTTTTGGGTTTGCCTGCTCTGTCCACCTCTCCCATGTGTTTCCAATAATTGCTTGCATATGGAGGGGTTTCTTTTGTTTGCCCCGAGAAGGGACACGCTGTTGTTCCCCCTTCCTAGATGAGGCTGCAGACGTACACATCATTTTTATTGGTGTGTTTTATTGCCCCCGCTTCTTTACAGCACACGCCACCGGTCTCCCCAGCCTTCCCTTTCAGGCCACTGTTTACCCTTGCCCCTGTTAGGTCTCCTCATTCCCCATCCTCTCTCAGTCAAAACAGGGGCCCCTAATTAAGAGAATGCCTTATAAATCTCTCCCGCATCCAAATAGGATCCAGAGCCTGGCTGGGGAGACGGCTCTGGAGACAGCGGGTAGGTCTGGCATTCCTCACGTTGCACACAGGCTCTCTTTAGGATCACTGCTTGGCATGTGAGCTCTGGTCCCAGCACTGACAGCCAGTGCCAGGACCCAGCTCTTGTGCACACCGTGTACACAGCAAGCAGATACCGGAGGAACAGGCTGGAGACCACCCACTTGGACCCAAACCCTTGGTTATGCAGAGCAAAGACCCAAATTGGGATGCTGACCCTGCAGGAGAGGCAGTCACATCACCTAAGGATTCCCTGCAGGACCCTGTGGTGTGCAGTGGTAGGAGAGGGGGGGTAGCAATCTCTCCCCCAAAATGCTGGAGCCTTCTGCACTCCCAGAGATGTGGCCAGCAGACTCTTGGGTCAGGAGGTGAGTGGCATTCAGAGCTTGTTATTCCTCTCTTAGGGTACATCCTACTCTTGACATCCCCAAAAACAACCCAAAAACCAGGATGGAGGTTTCTGCTACCAAGCCCTGCCGGGATATGAGTTTGTTCTTGGTTTCACACTGACTGGTGCTTGCGAGTCTCAGCTCAGCACATCTATCACCCAAGCCCCCATGGAAGCATCCAAGATTAGGGCCTCTGAGTGGCTCAGCCCTTTCCATCAATCCTGTTTATACAGGGAACACAGGTCTGAACCCAGGCAGGATGGCCCTGCTGAGACATCACCGTTGCATCACCCAAATTATGTGTGTTTAAAGCAGAAGGTGCAAATAGCACCCTCAAAACTAACAGTAACACCAGGAACCTTGCTGAAAACCTGCTCCTCATGGGCTGGTGGGGTTGGAGGCCTATAATTCAAAAAACACAAAGGATAAGAGCGGCCTGAGACAGAGAAAACCCACCCCACTATGTCACCATGTTACTTTGTCTGTGTTGCTCGCAGTCCTGACTTTTGATCAATACTGTGCCTGCCCAGGGACTTAAGCCCAGCCTGCAGCGGTGTCTCTGCATCACACTCACACACAATAATTTCCTCAGCGTGCACATCTCTGGAAACGCAGCCGGTGCCAGAATTCCCCGATACCAAATCCCTGCTTGGGCCGGTGCCCAGTGCTCTGAAAAGGCTGTCAACATCTGGAAGCAGTGACACTGCACATCTGCATCAGAATTGCAGGATGGAGAGAGAACTACCTACAGGGTCAGTTCTGTTGATAATTAAATCCTAACTAGGAGGGCTCTAGATGTACTCACCTTCCCTAACACCGTAACGCTCGAACTTATACACAATGCTGCTCCTGCTGCTGCAAACAGCCCTTGGAGGAGAAGCAGATGGACTTTCTCTTGCTCTTGTAACAGAGGTGCAGCTGGGGAGGCTGAGCAGGTAGGATAAATCTAAAGTAAACATCTCTAACTATCAAGGGAGTGATTTTGACTCTCTTATTCACATGGACAGTAAGAAAGCAGATCCTTGCACTGCTAACTCAGGGGAATAGATTCAGGCTTTGACCACAACCAGGACCTTAAGGACCAAACCAGGATCGTACAAAGCTTCTTCAGGCTTCCCACAAACCTATGAAACACATTTTCCCCTCAGACTTCACAAGGCTTTTCTACTATACCCAGCAAGATACCTTCCTGCTTCCAACACACCGGTTTTCTGGATGGCTGCTATGGAGGAGCACAGAATACCTTGTGGTTTTGCTGGAAAAACTCTCTATTTAGGCTTCTGGCATCATTTATACCTCAACATACAAGATACCTTTCTTCAAGCCACTTGACACCATATTTAATGTTTATTTGTTTGAGTTTTTTTCCTTTAAGTCATTTAGGTTTTTACTACTAATGAAGTCCTGATTTCCTGGCAGTGGGGTCAGATTTAGCAGAGTGGAAGAGAGGGCAGGAGGGAGTGTGAGCCCTCCCTGTAAATCCCCTCAGTGAGGCTGACCAGGCTCTCTGTTTGCTGCACTGAAGTGCCTGGGATGGGTGGCAGGAGTTTTACCAAGGCAACCAAAAGTCAGAGAAGCCAGGAGAATTTACAAAAGGATTACTTCAGCTGCTGCATTTGTGTACTGACACCTCCCGCTTGGCCCCAGGCCTATGACATTTCAAAGAGGCATTACTTAATTAATGTATATTTTTCTATTATTTTTAAATTTTTTGTGATGTGAAATCCCCCCTTTGATAGCCAAGATCAGGGATCTCGAGCACCCCAGCTCCCCTGGGAGCTTGAAGAAATGTTTTTTCCATGGTGACTCTGAACAGACAAGACATCCAGACCAGCAACCCACTGCTGCCACAGGCTATAAAGTAGCAGGAGCCACCTGTACACCCTGCAGGAGCCACGCTCTGTACACAGCAGAGACAGACAACAATTTGCACAAAGAAAAACATTTGCAACCGTGATTAAACTCGAGGTAATGAGGCTTCCTGATGCTTATCTCCGATCTGAGAATCCAGCTCATTCCACTTGTGTTCTAAGGCACCACAGGTAAATACTGCTTTGCATTCCCGGTGACCCCAATCCAAAGCTTTTCCAAAATCAGAAGCTCTCAGGAGAGCAGTGCAGTAGCCTTCAGGAGTGTGTTTAGGAGAGGGTGGTGCAGATTTTTTTTTTTTTTTGCTCTTTTGCTAGTGAATAAACCCATTCTGTGGACACCCACCATTGAAACGATGAGAGATCTGGGCTCAAAAAAGGTTTTTGTTTCGCTGCAAATCCTATTTATGGCTTAGAGTGCAGCTGATACGCCGTTAGCTTTTATTTCATTGATAATTCTGTGATTGTAGTTGAAACCTTGCAACTTAATGAGCTGATGTTATTACTCATACTGTGTGGCCATCTGGAACCAGTTTGGCCAGAGAGCCCAAAGCACCACCAGCCACCTGTAATGCATTAAGCCTCAGCCCAGTACCAGCTCCGTGGATTGGAAAAGCCAGGCCTGCATAAATACTAACCTGTGAGAATGTAATTGGAGAAGCGATATTTAAGAACTCAGAGCTTGCCAGAAACGCTCGTTCTCGGGGGAATGCAGGCAGAGGCTTAAAGTTTAAAGCCAAGTGGTTTTTAGTTTCAGCATTGTGAATCAAGAAAAAATCACTGCATATGGATGTCGTCGGAGTGTCCAAACTGCCGGGTCTATCCAAGCAGGCCAGGCTGTGCCAGGGCTTTCCAAAACCAAGGCTCCCTCCTCACACCTGAGCCTCACACTGCACACGGTGCTCATTCACTGAGGTACCACCTCCAGACATCGCTCCAGAGGCACTGAAGGAAGGAGTCAATGCTCCAGAATGCCTTGCAGAACACGCTGCCACAATCACCAAAAAAAAAAAAATAAACAATCACAACAGATAACACCCAACAATTTGGAAAGGCACAAAACCAGCATCTGAACATCCCAGCAAAATGTTCCACTGAATATTGTGAGCAGACATGAGCAGCCCCTGGGTCGGAAAAGAGGAGGAGCAACGGCCTCTACCTGGAATTCTGTGTTGTGTCCCAGGCAGACCCAGCCTCGGTGGCCTCCTGGAAGAGCTCCTGAACTGGAGTTACTGGTGAACAAAAAAGGTGTCTGTGTTGGCAAAGACATAATTTAGCATGGTTAATTAGCATGACTCATTAGCATGGTTGCTCTCTGCTCATTGGTGATTGGCACCACCTGGGGATGTGAGTCACCACTCAGATTTCAAAGATTTGGGTAAAACACAATTCAAGTTAAATTCTTTTTTTTCCCCCTTTTGATTTTTCCAAATCTTTTTGGCATTTCAATGGTAAAATAGGTACTGGGAATTGCTCTCTACACTTCCCTGACACAAACGCTGATGGCTGCAACTCAGACAGGCTGTGACACTGACTAAAAGCAGTTTTCCTGGTTGTTTTCCAGTGGCTCAAGGACAATGGTTTCTCCTGCTGAGACTTGATGATCCTTATGGGTCCCATCCAGCTTGAAATACTCTCTGATTCTAAAGCCCATGGTTCAGTCAAAGACACACAAAACTCTGATGGTTTCGGGTAGGAATGCAAATCCAAAGAAAGAGGGATGTGCAGCCCCTGCAAGCATTTCCATTTCTTTTCTTCCGCTGTTTGTCCTCCACAAGGGGCCTTTGCAGAGCAGATAATCAGGGTGTCCAATAAATACAGGCCTATATGAAGACACAACTTGAGCATCTTGTCTTAGAAGACGCACTTAAATGTTTCACGAGTTCCGTGTAAATGTACGAACACGGCATTTGAGTGAAAATCACATTTTATTCAGCATCATGTGCATTTCACACACTCAGGATACATCACAAGGGCTCAGTACAGCCAGCATCATCCAAAGTTCAGCCATCACATCCATATGCCTTGCCTGGATCTAGTTTGCGTTTTATTTATTTATATTTTTAACACACTTTGGTGACAGAAATGAATCCGTTTTAGATGAAGGCTGCAAGTACCTTTTCCTTTTCCCCCCGCCTAATCCTGAAGTGCTTTGAAATTCATGCAGAGTCATAAAAGTGAAAAAAAGAATGGGCCAAGGAGAATTTTTTTGCTCTGGTTTTGATATAAGTGATGCAGTGCAATATAAAAGAGTGTCTACAGAAAGCCCACGATAACAGGGAAGAGGTGAAGGGGTTTCATTTTAAACCCCGAATTGTGGGGGATGTATCGGGTAAGAGCTGGGGGCAGGTCATGCATTCCTCACACCCAGAGGCTTTCCAACCCCATCCCTGCCTGGAAAACACTCTGATCTTTTCCTGCCCATCCCCACGGCCAGGTGGGAGCTGCAGTGGAGGTGGCACATGCCAGGGGCCACGTCCTTGGAGAAGACGTTGTCCCCTGGCCACGGTGACCAAATCCCCAGAGACCCACAGCAGAACACGGAGAACAAAAACAAATCCTGAAAGAAGAGCTGAATTTCCATGTGGATGTGCAGAAAATGGATCCAGTGACTCTTTTCATTTATTTTCTTTATTATGTGTCAGAATATATTATGATACAAATCTTTTTGGCTTACAGTCTTTTCTTCATGCTTTCATTTCTTCAAGATCCTTCAGACTCTTTTTTTTTTTCCCCCGAATTTCAGCAGATTTTTCAATATTTTGCGGTGGGGTTTTGAGTAATCCCATGCATAAAACTGTCCAAGGAATTTTTTTTGTAATAGTTCTTCGTGGGTTGACTTCCTGCAAACATACTTGAGCTCCATCAAAAATGCTGGTGTCCTTAAGCTGGGTGAAGATTAGGATGGGAGGATAAAAACCCACAAAAATTTTGAAGCTTTCACAAAAGCATTTAGAAAAGTTACTGAAAATTCTCCATATTTTCTGGGAAATTATTACTTAAAAAAAAACCAGCAATGTTCCACCTTTTCCCTGAAATGTATTTGTGTCTTGGACTGTGATAAAAATCCCTCTTGCCAAATTTTTTTAGTCTGAGCATCCATAACTCCATTTGGGTTGGAACAAGGTGATCTTTAAGGTCCCTTCCAACCCAAACCATTCTGTGATTCCATGACCATCCCCCGCATTTTCTTCTTGTTGTAAACCTGGGGCTCCTACCCTAAATTTGCACCTCCAGATAAGTCATACTTCTTCCCTACTTTTTATTTCAAGTCCCTTTATCCAAGGTGTGCATCCCACACATCTATTTGCCATTTTCCTGACTGTGCCACCATCCTCCCAACCCGCTCTCTTGCTATTCCACCCCTCTTCCTTTGATATATAAGATCTCTGAGGCTGGGATGGAAAGATTTTCTTATACCAAATTTCTTTCACACTTAATCAGCCTCAGGAAATAAAAAAAAATAAAATAAAGCAGGATACTCGGGAAGCTCTGTTGGGAAAACATCAGTCACAACACCCTGAAATCCTCCCTTTTGCTGATAAATGTGACAGTGGACAGTGCCACCGGCTCACAGCCGGTGTGTCCACGTGTATCCCCACGGTGACAGCAGGGACAGAGCTTAGTTCACTGCTCTTCAAACCTGGCATCCTTCAGGACAGGGATGCCCAAGCACCACCTACAGCAGATGCGTTCCCATTGCAGCCAGGAGCCGCCTTGGACTGGGCTCCAAGTGAAGGTGCTGTTTGCTTTGCCAGGGTATCTCATCTGAACCGCTTGGATTTGCTCTAGGAATAACAAAAATGCTTTGCTACTCTGCAGTTTTTTCACTCCCAGCTCGGATTTCCCGGAGCTCAGAAGTGTGGGCACGCAGGAGCTGCTCACAGGCAGCCCAGCCTTTGGCTGTCAGGATAAAATTCAACCTCCACTCAATGCCTAGGAGGAAAGAAAAATAAGGAAACCCATCTAGATTAACTGGCTCACCCCGGGTCCCACAGGTTTTCATTCACAGCTTTCCCCGCCAGCCTTGCACCGTTACAGACTGAATGGTTCAAAGCTTTGTTCCTCCAGAGCCTTTTCCCTTCGTATAAAACCCAGGTTATTGCACTGCATCCCCGTGGCACTGTGCCAGCCAGGATTGCACATCTGTGCACACCACAGTGAGAAACTCACTTGTGCCTGCCCAAAAAAGCGGGGGGAAGGTTCCTTCACGGATCACACAGCGTTAAATGGAGGTGCAAGGGCTGTATCTGTCGTGGATGCCTGCTCAGGGTCATCTCCAAACCTCAGCAGCCTCTGGGCCATCTGACTTAGCTCAAATCTGTCCTGTGGTTTCCCCCAGCTGTCCCAAAAGCAAAAGCATCCCCCACTACGCTCACAAGTGTCTTTTCCATTGGCAAAACCAAATTTCTGGGCTTGGGTTTCTACGGAGAAACCAAATCTGGCTCAGCTTTTCCCAGCAGCTGCCTTCTCCTGTTTCATGACTTGCACCTTGCTCCCATCCTTCGTGTGGTGCACGAAAACCTGGAAAACAAACCCATCATGATTTATAAATAATGTGGGGAGAAGAAACAAACAACAAACCAAAGCAGAGAGCTTCATGACACATCCCATCCATGGCTTGGCCAATCATTTTGGCTGCACCTTACATCTTCAGGTGTCTCTGACCATGGCAGGGGACTTGGAACAAGATGATCTTTAAGGTCCCTTTTAGTCCAAACCATTCTAGGATTTTATGATTTAGACTCTAAATCACCCAACAAACCAAGTTGCCTCTGCAGCCCAGCACCAGAAAATGGGGAGCAGGGCGGGGATTCCCACCCTCCTTCCACCAGCACGTAAACCACTTGATCACTGATAAAAAGCAGTACAAAATAGCTGACAAAAAGCAGCACAAAATAACTGACAAAAAGCAATACAAAATAACTGACAAAAAGCAGTACAAAATCACCTCCCCAGTATAAGAAAAACCAAGAACCAATGCTGCAGACCCATGAGCACTTATCCCATTCATGCTCTGGGCTTACTGCTGCCACACACTGCCCTTCACCTCCCAGCAACACCCACTCCCTCTTGAACAGAGCAGCACAACACCAAGGAAAAAGGCAGCATTCCACATCCTCAAACGCATGTTTCTCTGTAAATATTTGGAGAACACGTGAATCCTCGAGACAGCGGGGCAAAGCAGCGAGAGCTTCAGCAGTGGTCCTCATTGCCCTCCAGACGAGAAGCTATGGCCCTTCTCCGTGTCTTTCCTGCGAGGAGGGCTTATTCTTGCCCCTGTTTCTGTGGTGTGGGGATGCTGGGCTCCTCTTGATGCTTCATGGGACTTTCAAACAGCAGGTGTGCAAGTTGCAACCTGGGGTCAGCCGGTGGGGATGAGAGGCTCCATCCCATCAAAGGGAACAAAACCGAACCAAACCAAACCAAACCAAACCAAACCACTGCTTCCCAGGGCTTGCAGCTGGTGGTGAAGGGCCTGGGCTGCCGGGGTGTCCCAGGCACACGAGGGGAGGAGAGCGGCTCTGCCCGCCTCTGTCTCCATGGAAGTGCTTATCGAGTGGAAGGAAGTCATAATAAAATTTACTGCAGCTCCACAAAGCACCGCTGTTTGTGCGTTATTAATCACTTACGCAGGTCCCCGCCCGAGGAAGTGGCAGTGATGGATGTGCTATTTAGATAACCTGAGCTCCGTGCCAGCGCTGTTGTCTGCCAGGGGTGCCCCTTCCCCCAAACACCCACGGTCCCCTCGGACCCTCCCTTTCACCTTCAAAGCCACCGCGGGCCTTATCAGGGCCACCGCCAAAGCAGCCGTTTCCAGAGGCATCCAAAGGCAGCGGCTTTTCCCATCACTGAGATCAAACAGCCCCTCCTGCCTGCAAATAAAAACCTGGCTGGAAAACAAAGCAGCCATCCCCCACCTCAAGTCCTGAGAGACACCCAGAGCAGGCACACAGCAATGGTGCTGCCAGCACAGGTCCCATCCTCTGGCCACCCCACCATGGGGCAATCCCACTGGGATGTTCGTTTTGAAGGAATAGAATGATTAAAGAAAGATGCCTGTGTCCTGTCAGAAAAAGAGCAACATTGACATAATTTATGTTACGAAAAAACCCTTTTGCTTTAGATTATGGCTTTGGTGAGCCTGGGGTGGGTTCTGTTCGGGCAGCAGCAGATGCTGGGGTCGCACATGGCAGAGCAGCCACTGAGCCCCACTGAGCAATGCAGGGGAGACAGCACTGAAGGGACCAGAAAAGGGACCCTGCTGCTTGCTGGCACTGGGACCCAGTGGCCACATTGCCCTTTTCTCATCCCAGTCATTCCTCCAGCAAAACTTTTTCCAGTCACTATCCTTCATCCTGCATTTGGGGGGGCTCTGACTGCTGCTCCATGCTCCTCCAGGATGAGATCTTGCTCTGTGGTCCATCCTTGGCTGCACAAGAAAGGACTCACAGAGTCAGCCCTGCCCTCTCTGGGCTGGATGTGGCTCATTCTTTCTCCAGAAAGCTTCAAAGTTTAGGTTTCTTTTCTTTTTCTCTTGCCTTCTCCCTTTGGTGACTCCAGACCGGCAGCAAGGCCAAATTTCACTCATTCAATGTGTACCAACACATCCTTCTACCCAGGAAAGCCCTCAAATCTCTCTTTGTATCCTGAATTTTTTTCCCCTCTGATGTGGAAGTTTACATATCCCTGAAAAATCCACATCCCTGCTTCTGAAAGAGCCTAGAGGAAGCAGTTCAGGGGATTGGGCTGCAGCACTGCTCGTCTCAATTGCAGTGAAAGGGCTGTTTTTCCTGCCCCTAATCTCTTCTGTGTATTGCATTTCCTATCTGTTTCATAAATGAGCAAATTTACTGTAGTCATTACAGTTTTACTTCAAAATTAAAGGCAGGCTAATACAAAACAGTGCACGTATTAACTTTGCTTTTGTTAAGTCAGATGTTTCTTAATCAGAACCATATTTTATGCAAAGTATGGTAATTTTAGGCACCTTAAAAAAAAAAAAAAAGGAAAGGAGTTAACCTTCCATTAAATACCAGCCTCTCTTCACTGTAAACAACTCAGTTCTAGATCAATGGTGTGACATTTGCTTTCCCAAATGCAAGTTTTTGTTTCCATCTTTTAACGAGTGATAATATCTTCGTGGCCTTTCCCATGTTAGTTGATGCTGAGAAGTGGAGTACAAAGACACAGCCCAGACTGCTCTGGCTGCAGAGCTGGCTCTTTTGGAGATGTTCAGAGTCCCATGCTAAGGGTGGCTCTGAGGTTCAAGTAGAGCTCCATGGATCAGAGTGCTTGAAATCCAGAAACTTCCTCAGCAGTTCATTTGGAACCCCAGCGCTGATATTTTGGCCTCTGCGTCCTTCCAGCTGGGGATGCAGAAACGCTGCCATGTGCAGCCTCCAGCCAACCCCCAGGCAAGCTCGGGACTCAGGACCAAGCATTCCGTGGGGCACCAGCCTGGATGACAGAAAACATGATTTCCAAGAAGCAGCAGAGGCTGGAGACAAATACTGGAGAGAAAAGGCCACCCTGGCTTGCAAGTGAGATACACCTGGTAAGGGGCTGCTCCCTGTGTGCAGTGCAGGTCTCCCTTCCTTCTCACGTTCCACCTTTCAGTCCCATGGGGAAGGCTGGGGTGCCATCAGAGACTTTAAACAATATTGGATGCCTGTGTTCATCTGAAACCATCCCTTATTTTCCATGGATTTGCAGCTTGCATCAGCCCTTCCCTTTACAGGGTCTTCTGTGTCTTCTGCATCTTTTGGGGCTTCAGTGCCTTTCCAAAACAGGACCCCATGCAGAGGCAAGAGCAGATCCCCTCAGACTTCATGGCAGGACTTATTTTTAAGCCTGGCAACCTCCAGAAAACCCTTCCCCAAAGCTGTGGCCTCAGTGGCACCGGTGCTATTTCACTCTCCTCCTCTGGAAGCATCGAGATTCCCCAAACAGGACAATTACCCCTCCTGTTCAGTATCAGGTCTGAGCACACACATCTCTTCTTAGGAGCAAGTGCTGTGTTTGCTGGAGCTGCTTTTGCCCTGGTCAGGTCACAGGAAAGGGAAGACAAGCAGTGCAAGGTGAAATGTATCCTCACGTGGGTCAGGTCCGGGAGAAACAGGGTCAACATGGAAGTACAGGAAGATGCCAGCACTGAGTGAAAGGTTGCCTTCCCCTTTCCCCCAAAGCCTGCTGCAAAAGCTTCCAGTTGCATGCATTTCATGATTCTCAAATTTAGGGTTTGCACCTGAGGCTGTTGATGCCAATCCCGCTTTTCCCATTTTTCCCCACTATGCCATGCTGGAGCTCTGAGCTGCTGCCTGACACAGGTATTTAAACTGTTGAGAAGAGATTTAGCAGCCCAGGAGACCTCATCCAGCCATTGCAACCCTCTCTCTGCTTCAGCCACAGGCTCCCACGCTGGCCACAGGGCTAAAAATAAATCAGTGGTGTTTAAATCAAGATGTGCTTTTTCTCTCACCCTGCAGGTTCAAGTAGTCACAGCAAAAATAACAGATTTGTTTTGTTTTTTCCCTCAGCTTATTTTAATCCTCATGAGGATAGTTATGGAATTGTGGTAGCACATTTTTATTGACTCAAAGTATTCTCTCAGAAGCTGCAGACCACTGAAACCCACAATTTTACTCAAAAAACAATCCCTCTCCAAGCAGAAGCCCCAGTTTCATGCTCATAAATAATAACAGTAGAGAAAGAAGAAAAGTCTAAATAAGATGGAGAGGGGGTTCAGTAACAACCACAGCTCACTTTTCAAAACAGCCTCACAAAAATGCTGTTTGTACCGCAGGTCTCGGCTGGACAATAAGAGGAATGTCAGGAATCTGATTTCTAGAGACCAGTCTTTGGGGAGAAGGCCGTTTTTGAGACATACTTGGTGATACGATCCTGAAAACAGTTCCATAAATCACAGCTGACTCAGCCCAGCAAACAGCTTCTCTGGAGCTCCAGAGCCATGGCAAGGGATGTGCTCTTATCTGTTACTTTGGATCTGTGTCTCTCACAGGAAAGTTTACTCCAAGACCCAAGTGCTTTATGAGTATCTCAACTCTTGCAACCAACAGGAGGAAGGTGTTTGTGCCGAGCTTGTATGACCGTGGGTTCATCTGGCTGGTGCCCCAGAAACGAGAGAAAAATAACATTTTTGTGGTAGCAACTCCAACTTATTTACACCAATGTGAAAAATATTTACTTCCAGCACAAGTGACCTGCTCATGGTGATAATCACAAAGTGATCTGTGGCTTGCCAGTGTCCTTGGCAGCAGCAGTTTGATCCCGTGCTGAATTGGCATTTCTAAGATGCTTTATGGGCTTGAAAGCCATTTCTGAAGGCGAGGAAAGTGGGAGGTTTGCCCCCAACCTGCACCCTCCTGAAGGAATTACAAGCTCTCATCTGCTCAGCTGACATGACCCAGCAATGATTTCTCCCACGGCTTTCCTTCTAATTTTATCTCCCCACTTCATTTTCCTCCTCAGCACACAAAATCACTGCTTTTCCTCCCTGGCTCATTGCCGCAGTCCCGTGGGGCAGTGGAGAACAGGGTCCCACCTTCACCAGCATCGCTGACAACCAGGGGAGGGCAGAAACTGCAGGAATTCAGCCCAATTTCCCACGTGCCACTTCCTAACTGGCAGCACCGAGAGGCAGAGGTGTAAAGGCATCTCCTGCCCACATGAATCCCCCCAGCCCAGGGGTCAGCAAGGCGTGGAAAGAGATATCCAGAGTGAATCCAAGAGCTGCTGGATGTGAACCTCTGTTCATTATGTGCCCGTGACGCAGAGCAGGGATGTGACACAGGAGCTTCCTGAGGATGGACGGAATAAATAACACCCTGACTGTCCCCTGGGCATGCCAGTGTGAAGGGAGGTGACCCTGGGAGCCCCATCTCCTTCCTGGAGGAGGGGATGTGCTGGCCATGAAGCCAAGGGTTCTCGGGCTGGACTATCGGCCTTCCGCCTTTCCCCAGGCAGGGAAAATGAAACAGCACCAATAGAAACGACTGAATGAGGTTGAGCTCTGGGAAATGTCCCCCTCAGGTGTGGCCTGTGCAGGAGGGGCATCACACCACAGCTCTGACACCTTTCCCTCTCCAGAGCCTGCCCCACACCATCTGCAACAGAGCAGCAAGCAGAGGCTACTTCCAGTGGACAGACTCTCATTCCCGGGGGATCAGGGCTCCACAGGACAAACCAGCAGGTTCTCCAGACACATCTCACGTCCACGAATGCCACAGACCTGTTCCCTGGCTCCCTCATTAGCTGTACATGAACACCCTCCCCAACCCCCTTGGTGGTACCCAAGATCATCCTCCCCCCACCAAAGCCCCAGCTG
This sequence comes from Lycocorax pyrrhopterus obiensis, assembly GCA_014706295.1. Lineage (NCBI taxonomy): Eukaryota > Metazoa > Chordata > Aves > Passeriformes > Paradisaeidae > Lycocorax > Lycocorax pyrrhopterus. The sequence continues at coordinate 4,541,594 of JACSVZ010000013.1, forward strand.
CAGGACATCGGGGTGTCTTCACTGGTGCTGCCCCATATCCTCAGTCACATCCTGCTGCCCCCACTCTCAGTGGCTGAGTTGCCCCTAATCCAGCCCTGCCATGAGTGATTAAGCACCCCTACACCACCCTACAGAGGACCAGCTGGACGGGTCACTTGAAAGCAGCTTTGCTCCTGACATGCCTGGGCTTCGCCTGGTGAGATCGAAGGGTGAAGCTAAAAGCATAACTCACCAGAGAGCACATCTTTGCATTTCAAAGAAAAAACAATTTTACTTGCTAATAAATGATTTGTTTGTTTACCCTTTCCTCCCAGAGAATGGTTTCATGGCTGCAAGTCCAGATAACTTATGCTTCTCTTTAACCCTCCCGTGACTCGGGGGTCACCCACTCGGGGAAGTGTAGTATTTCTTACCCTGGTAGGCAGCAAAAATAGGCTGGACTCTTGCCAGATGGGAGGCTTGCTGGAGACACCCAAGTGGCAGTCTGGCTGGTGGCCATGCAGAGGGGGGAGGTCAGGGGCCATCCATCAGGTTGGGTCCTTTCTGGGTGAGCAGGCTCGGGTAAATAAGTGGTTAAGCTGCCTGCTCCATCCCTGGGACTGGAAAAGCCATTGGGAGTGGCGCTTTCAGTGCAGCACAAACTGTCAGCCTGGTTTGTTTTGTTTGCTAATGTAGCCCAACAAGAAGCTGGTGGGTAAATGCAATCGGCTGGAGAACACACAGTTCCTGGACAGGTTTTGAGATGTGCCCAGTAGTGACCCCATTTCCCTGGACTGCCGTGAGGGCTGGGGTTTTGGTTTGTTTGCTTCCCCTCTGCTTTGTTTCTAACGCAGAGCAGACCTCATTTATTGTAACAGGAAAACCAAGGGCTCTATTAAAGTCGTGATTATGTGGCTGCCAAGTATTAGGGGTGTTTCAGTTAGGATTTTTTTTCTATAAGAAAAATCCCCCCGCTCTCCCTCACAGGTAAACCTATTAAACACTTTTCAAAGGTCAATTTTTCCTCCCATCCCCCTTGAGCCAGAAACAATTGCTTCGTATTCTGGTAATTTTGAGGTGAAAACAGTAACGTCTCAGCAATTCAGAACTGAAGCGCCCGCATTCAGGTTCTCAATGGAAAACAAAATTTCCCAGTGAGACTTTCCAGTATCTCCAGGAGCTCCAGCCATCACCCAAGGAAAAGGCTGCAGTGCTCTGGATGCCCTCTGATTAATCCTCCTTGCATCCTGGGCGTACAGAGGGTATTAACCTCAATTTACAGATCAGGAAAATGAGAGAGGAGGGAGATGATTGACGGCTGTAATGAACACACCGCTCCACTCAGCCAAGGATTACAACCCATGGGTCCCCAGCTCCCAATTCCCTAATTAGTAAATGGCATAGCTCCTCCAATGGACCAGAAATGAGTCTTTTTGGAATAAAGCAAAATGTTTCCCTTCAGATGCTTGGGCTCCTGCAAAATATCTTGCTGCTGATGGTGATTACAAGCCCTGCTTCTGCCACTGTCACCTCTCCTGGTTTTGTTAGTGACAAATTCATCTTCAGGGAGGAAATATCTGCTGTCACACCATGTCATAGGAGGAAACATTACAGAAATGCAGCTATTCAGCACTCTTGGGGGATCTGGCTGTGCCGGGGGCTGTTCCTCCCAGGCTGATTACGGCTCCCATGCTGGTTTATTTGCTGAGTGTTTAGGTCTTGGTGCCAATGGAAACCCAGTTTCATCAACCGCCTTTTCTGGCGTGAGAGCATAAATTTGATTAAAAATTAATTCAAGTCACCTCAGTAACATTCGAGAGTTTTGCATAACTCCGACAAGTGCAAACCAGCACTTCTCAGTAGATGGGACAGTTTTGTGCATATGTTGCATGCAAGCAGCGTGTCTTGGTTCAGGCAGCAATCCCAGCCAAGAAAATCCCAGTGATCCCAAGGCATTGCCCATGACAGCAGATTTCACTGTTACATCTTTCCTAGTAGTCCAGAAGAACAGATCACAGAGCCACAGAGAAGCCTGAGTATTTATGGCCACATCCTACCCATATCCATTAAATATTTCTTATCTATGCACTTTTAAATCTCAGACTTCCATAGACGTTTTGGGTTTAGCAGAGTGGCTGGCATGTTTTCCAAAAGAAAGTTCTTTGCTTGTTATTTTGCTGTTTTGGGTTTTTTTTTCCCCAGAAAAAGAACAATATTCTATAAAAGTCTATAAGCTTTACAAAATTTATATCAAAAAGAACCCCCCTCCACGAAATGCATTCTGACTTTCCTGCAACGGAAGGGTTGGCATTACACTGGCTGGCACATTTCGTCTTTCTCTTTCATTTGCAATACAATGATGTAATCTTAGAGAAGGAAAAAACAGTTTTATTGGTGAAAAAAGAAATCAGTTTATTTTTGGGTTTGAGATTTTCTTCCCCTCTGGAAAAAATGTTTTCTTTCCTGTAATTTCAGAACGTGTTTTCTCTAATTTCAGATTTTTTCCATAAATAACAAATCCGATTCCTGCCCTGCTCTATTGCATCCTTTATGCAAGATCCTCCCAGGAATGGCATGCCTCAAGGATTAAAGAGATGTAATGTTTGGAGAGAGATAAAGATTAAGTTCCCTCAGTTCCTAGACCTCATGCCGGCTCCGAGCACAAGACTGAATTTCACTTTGTATGAGTTATCACAACTGAAACTGCTCTTCGGTGGAAACCACTCTGCAACCATCCATTTGCAGTTGTAAAAGTCAATATATTTAAGCCTGCGGTGCATAACAATGACCCCTATGGATCCTCCAACGTTTTTCTTGGATCTGTGCAAGCCTGTTTTTAATATATTACTCATCTAAATTGTTCCTGGGACTTGATTATTTGCTGGAGTTAAATATCCAATCTTTAAAGATTTTTAAGCATGTGCACGCTGAATTCCCCGCTGCAATAAGCTTCATTTAGCTCAACTAAAACTGCCTTGCCATTAAAAAAAAAAATGCTTTAAAAAATCCCAAACTAACTGCTCTCCTGGTTGGTGGGAGCTCCCCAGGCAGGATTCCTTAGTGATGATAATCTCTGGTTTTGGCTGGCTCTGTTTGGTCCCTGGAAGAATAAAAATCCAGTTTTCACTGAGCTGCACATCGAGAGGGCACAGCCACCCCCTCTCCCCTGCAACGTCCTGCCCCATCCTACATGGATACTGGATGTTCCCCAAGGAAAAAAAACTGTGGCAAGCCAAGCGATCCACAAGACAATATTGATTTATGCTCTGTCTCTGAAAAGCAGATGAAATCACCCCGGTTTGCCGGAGCCAGGGCTCGCTGCATTCCTCCCGGTCACCCCGGCCCTGGAGAGCCCTCCTCGCTATTCAAAGGCAAATCCCTGCACACCCAGCCCAGCGCCGGGTCCCTCCCTTTGTCACCATCAGCTCCTGGGGCAAAGCCCGCCGAGTTCTAAAGCCCATCAAAGGCTGCTCAGCCTTCGCCTGCTTTGCTTCCCAAGCCCAGCTCCTTTTCATCGTGCTGGTGCAAATTAGGGACCAGCCTATTGAAGGAGATGAAGCTGGAGCAGAAAAGAACGGGGCCGAAAAAATAACCCAAAATCCGAGTTCAGCAGGCGAATGTTCTTCCGCAAAGGAGGAGAACTGGGTCATCCTGAAAACAACTGTACAAAGCCTGGCATTTTCCCCCTCCTCTCCTATATGGAAGGGCAATCGGGCAATCATGCGAAAAACTGCATAAAGTTCAGCGAAATGTGGGGGGTTTTTCCTTCCCCTCCTCCTCCTCATCTGAATAATCTCCCCTTTTGCTCCGCAGCAGTGAATGCTAACAAGGTGATTCCAGTGTGCTTTCCGGTGGTGTTCCGAGCAAGTGCCAAACCTTTATTTCCAAAACTTGAAGTTTTGCAAATCGTTCGCCTTTGTGACTTTGAAGTCTGGGGGGATGGGGGGGAACACCCTAATTTATGCGCCTTTGATTGATTTTTGTGGAAATGCTGAATGTCTTTATCTCAACCACACAGCCAGGTTTCTGTGGTTTTGACCACAGAGCCTCCCTACAGCTTCAACAGCTTGATATCCAGAATTAATAAACCTGATATGTACATGCTTTCACAACCCCCCTCCTCTTATTCCCCCAGGGAAAAATATCATCTGCCCTATTGTTGGTTGCTTGGATTTACCCCCACAATATCTCTCCCATCAACATGTGATTAATCACCCTAATCCAGCAGGCACCTCTCAGGAACTCAAGACCTTTTACAAGCCCTAATTAAGCCTTGCAACATCCCCGTAAAATAGGTTGAAGCCAGGGTTAAATGATTTGCCTGAGGTGACAGAGTAAATCAGAAGCAGGGATAGAAATGAGACGGAAAGCTGCTGCTCCTGAAGCACGTGCACAGCTCCCAGGATCACTGCAAGATACCAAAATCTTTGTATTTCTCTTTGCAGATAAGACACTAAAGCCACAAAAGCCGTGGCAGCCGTGCTCTGAGGCTTCCTCAGCTCTCAGGAATCTTCCTCCATCCCTTCAGCCTGAGCATCACCTGCGAGTCCCACACCTCTGTTTGCCCATGGTCCAGGTCTGTGCTTCCCCATCCTACTCCTCGTGGCTGCTGTGAGCTGACAGCTGAGCCCTGCCCCAGAGCTGTCCTTCACGAGCCACCTCTCCCAAATTGAAGTCAACCCCTTGTCGCTTGGCACATCATCAATTCTGGGGCTCGGGCAGGGAATCAGAGCCAGGTGTGAGGAACTGGGGTCTGGACTTCTCTCCGCCCTCCTCTGGAGGGGAAAATCACATCAGCGAAGGTGAATCCAGTGACACATTCTGGGAGGCAAAAGCAGCAAGGAGGAGGGAAGATCAATAACTTTTCTTCATGGCCTGGGAGGTCCTGTTACCTTGCCAGGGGTCTTTTTGTGGGATCACTTATTTTCTAGACTCAGAATTAGTCTCATGCAGGTGGTGGGGAGGGCTGTCCATGTGCTCTCTTCTTCCTCTCCACAGAGTTATGAAACATGGTGTGGGTTTCTGAGGCTGATTTTCTTTCTTCCCAAGAAAGATCTTTCCTTTGTTTTTTCTTAATTTGCCCCAGATTTTCACATCTGAGTCCAACACTAAACAAACAAACCAGTGAGATGAGCTCAGCTGGTTACAGCATGGTGCTGATGGTACTAATAACTCCAAGGGTGTGGGTTTGATCCCTACTTGGGCCATTTACTGAGGAGTTGGACTCAATGATCCTCATGGGTCCCTTCCAAATCAGAATATTCCATGATCCTCTACACTCAAAATCAATGTTCCCTCAGCCGGTTTAGTGGTTTCCTCGATGACCCAGCAGCAAAAACAGACTGGTTGTACCCACCAAAGTGTTCTCTCTTGGGAAGTTTAAATGCCCACAGCTCCAGGAAAGCGTCCCTTTTCCTGGGTAAACAGTTTCCCTTGTCCTTCTCCCCACTGCTCGTGTACATCCTTCAATGTACTCCTAAAGGTCATCCAAGGAGACATCATTCCTAGAAAGTTCTTCCTCCCCCAGGCCTTTACATCTCCTCTCACAATCTTTACACAGCTTGGCATAATATTGAATAAATAAAACTGGAGGAAATGTACAAGGAAATGATGTTCTGAGGCCCTCGTGCATCCTCTGCCACTCAGGGAGTGGCAGTGCTGGGTGCCAGGTCAGCCAGGGGCAATGCGAAGGAGCGAGAGGATCATACCCGTGTGGCATTACTGAAAGCTTTAATGAGAGCAAGGAAAGCCAGCAGACCCCCACTTCTGATGGCTTCTGTCTCAGCTGTTTTCTGGGGGGTCAGCTCAGATCTTTGGGATTCTGTTTTCTCGGGGGCCAGCTTAGATCTTTGGCATACATTTAGGCTGAGGGGCATCCCAGGGCCCTCTTGCCAAAGAGATAAATTATTCATACATTACCCACTGCTGTGACCCTCTGGGCACAAAGCACCTTTCCAGCTTGGTCCACCCCGTGTCCCTGGAGACAGAGCAGCGTGCCAGCTGATGGGGAGAGAAGGCTGGCGGAGCTGGTGGCCCCGCGTGGCATCCCTGGGGACAGCCTCGCGTGCCTGCCCATGTCCCTGCTGCCAGGAACAGCTTGTGTGCAGGTGTGCTGTGCTCCCAGCATGGCACGAACATCTGGGTGAGTGGCACGCCGCAACTCTCAGGCGTCCCTGCCTCGAGAAATCTCCTGGGAGCCGCACCAAAAATCCCCCTCTTCCTTCTCGCCTGCTGCTCCGCAGTCGCAGCAGCCACCCCATCACACACACACAGGCTGTGCACGATCAGCACATGAATTCCAGAGGCTCAGACCGTCCCTGTCCGATGCTCGAGGTCTGGAAGCAGTTAATACTCAAGGTGCCAGGAAATGGGGCTAAAAATGCTGCATGCTTGCTCCGTAGAACATGCCATGCTTTGCACACTGCTTTTTCAGTGGGAATCTTCAAACCAGCCCTTACAGGCCATGGGATATTTTTTTTCCTGCCCGTATTTCAACATCCCAAACAGAGCCACAGGCAACGGGTGGGTTCTCCCCTATCCTCCTGCAAGGCCAGTGTTCCCAGCTCTCTCACTCCTTCTGGTGGGTTTTGCAACATTTGGCTATTTTGAAACCCCAAGATAAATTTCCAAACTCATGTTTACAGCAAAAGGCTTGAAAGCACAGATCCTAAACCCCGGAAGGCCAATAGACACAACTCTAATTGCAATGTTATTCTAATTCCAACTATTTTAATTAAGCACTTGGGCTGGCGATAGGATTGTGCTTTTTTCCCCCTGCCTTTTGGAAATATTTCCAGAAATATGAACAGTCTCCACAGCTGGGCAGGAAAATTGGAAATCAAAAGTGTGCAGAAAATGCTAATTAAAATGGAACCAAATTGCGGAAAGCTCAGCATTTTCCATGCCATGCTTTCCTGTCTGGCTTGGCTGCTCTAAATTCACCTCTCCATGCTGCAGCAGGAGCTGGGCCGGCAGCATCCTAGGGCTGAGACTTTGGGAACAGACTGTTCCCCTCTCAAAGACACAGGTCAGAAAGTGCCTCTGGCATGGATCTGGTGGCTGGGGTACAGCCATTTCCCTAAGCCAGCCTTGGAAGCGTTGCTGTTATCAACGGAGCAAAACAGCACTTGTTCCACAAAAAGCAGCCAGGAAACGGTTAATCCCAATTAGCCCAAACCAGCAGATACCATTCTTTATATTTTGGCAGTTCTCGTTTTAAAGGAAAAAAATATGTTTGTGCTCTTGGAGTCAGCCTGAACAATAAAATCAGATGCCAATTTTCTGGTCTAAATTAGGTGAAAGACCAGACTTTTTATCATATGTGTGTGTCTGTGTGTGTTGTTGGGTTACATGTTTATTTTACTCCTCTATGTATTTACCACCGAAATCATGGCCTGCCCTGCACATGGCTCAGCCTGGCAGAGGAACATGATGGCCTGGTTCATTTGCTGGGGCTAGAAATTCAACCTGGCACCAGGAAAAGCCCAGGCACTATCCATTGCAGAAGGAGATATTGCCAAAAGATAAACACAATAAAGTCAGTCATTGTCAGCATATCAAGCTGAAGCCTTTCCAGGGTGGATGAATAAGGGGTTTAAACTTTTGCACTGGTTGAAGTGTTTTCATGTCCGATTTCAGTGGGAGCTGAAAGACATCCAAACCCCGGGCTTCAAAGAGGCTAAAAATCAAAAGGATTAATGAGTGGTAAAACACCATGGGAAAAGGAGTGAAGCTGGCACATCTTCCATGGGACATTGTCCATTGTGAGCACACAGCCAAGGTGCAGGCAGCACTGCCCCCATCAAAGGGGAGGCCAAGGGGAATGCAAGGAGAAGAAGCACGTTTTCAGCTCCATTCCACACGCTGTTCCCATCTGCTGGGATCAGCTATGGGAGCCTGAGCAGGGCGGCACAGTGCCATGTCACCACCTCTCCGTGGAGCAGGTCTTGGGCCCTGTGGACACCGGCCGGCGCGTGATGAGAGGGGCACAACCCAACCTGTGTGACCCACAGGAAGCCTCAAACACCCATACTTTTCCTTTCCACACGCAAGTGAGCTTCCCATAATCTTGTTTTCATCATTGCCTCTCCTCAGATGTCACTAATTTCCAGGACAGACGGGAGGATGCCAGACTCACAGTCAGCACAGACGCCGGCACGCAACGGAGCAGCCATCCCTGCAGCAGAGCAGGAGATCCAGCACAGCCCAGCCAAAACGGGCCTGATTCATCAGTCAAATCAGCCAGCAGCAGCAGCTCTGCTCACAGCACGGTGCTCCTCACCCAGAGTTCCTCCAAGCCCTTTCCTCTGGCCATCCACGGACCTTGCTGGCATCTGTTTGCTGCTCACTTAGCTGGGAGAGCACCTTGGGCGTTGGATCACTGGCACCCTCTCCAACTTCTTCTCCAAGTGTTTCCACAACACTAGAGGGAGACAGGATTCAAATCAGGCTTTGCAATCACAAATCCGTATTTATCCATGACAGAAACCATCCTGAGATCCTCACAGAGCCCAGTGCACCCACCTCTGAGCACGGGCAGAGCAGATCCTTTGCAAAAGGGGATACGATATTATTTTGGGTATTTCGCTCAAGAAATGCACATAAAACAGACAAAAATTGAGCACAGGCTTAAATTTAAGCACATACTTAAGAGCTTGCTGGCACAAGGGCTCAAGCAAGGATTAAGAGCCACACACCACATTACTTTTAATTGAGCTACTGTCTTCCCATATGGTTTTCCTTGGGGAGAGCAGTGGCTGGCTCGTGAGTTCAAGTAACGACATCGGTTAAAAGAGTATTCAAACAATTGTGGTTGGCAGTTCCCTGAATAACACGAATGTTATGGAGTGTCGGAAAATGTCGTATCATCAATTTTCTGGTTTCCTGCACTCATTGCTTTTGATCTCCACTAAAAGATTTATTGAATGGCTTTCATTTTTACATTAACCTTGTCCAAATCACACTGATTGAGAGCTAGGGGGTTTTTTTTTATTTTTTTTATTTTTTTTAACATACAAAACTTTTTAAAGCTGAAATTTTCCGTTCCTCCCAGTTTTTATTGTTTGAAGCAAAGGGCTGTTTTGGCAGGTTTATGAGATGGAGTCTGTTTTGTTGACAGACATGCCTGATAGATTGCTTGTCCGTGTTTTATTTTTGGAGCCATTGCTGCGTTATCTGCATTTGAAAAACAACTCCATTTGATTAAAATTTAAATCAAATATATGGTAATATCAGCCTTGCTTACCACCACATCTTACATCTCTCCTGTGGAGCCTCTTGCCCTCACTGTGAATGACGTGTTATGCAGAAGAAAGTGATTCCTTCCCCTCCAGCAATGGCCATGTTCCATCATTATTGCTCACAAACGCAAAATAATTCCTCCCCATGAGCCATGTGACATCTTGAAAGGTGAATAAAGACACTTCTTGTGCTGCCTGGCTAACCTAGACATGCCATTGATGAGTGTGAAATTAAAACATTCCTCAAAAAATAAAGTTATAGCAGCCAGGACATTTGGCTTGGATGATTTCCTGCAGCAGTGAATTTTAGAGTGACCACAGCACATACAATTAATGATGGACTGGATGGATTGGAAGTGAAGGACTATAAACATTATTACCTTTAATTTGTCCCACGTATTTAATCATTTGTAGCTTTTAAGCTCTGCCTTGGGATCACGTCCCAGGAATTTGTTGTTGTTTAACAAGATTATTTTCACTAATCTGCACCACACCAGAAATTTGAGGCAGCTTAGAGAAATAAAACTGAGAATTTTAGTGCCAACACTTCTATGCAAGACAGCAAGACAGTGAATCACAGAGTATCCTGAGTTGGAAGAGACCCACAAGGATCATGAAATCCCACCCTGTGCTTGAGAGTGTTGTCCAGTGCTCTTCCTTCAGGTTTAAATGATACCTGTTACCATTCTGGGAGGTCTTACAAGCCCATTTTATTCTCTGTTTAAAGAAGAGAAGAATGGATCTTTCATTTAAGTTATATAAAACAGACGTGCCTCCCGCAACACAGTGAGACCTTCAGTGGCAGTTCTGGAAAAAGAAAAAATGGAAAAAAAAACCTAAACAAAAAAAAAAAGAGCCCATTTTCTTCCACTGTTCTTTGCTTTTAGACAGCCCAAACATGTTAATTTGATGAGCCAAGTTCACCCCCTCAAAGTCCGTGTGTGACAGCACTGATGAGCTTGGCCTTGCTGGTGCTTCTTGAAATAGCCTCCAGGCCCAGAATAACCCTACACACACACCAGCACCACTTCCTGAGTGGGAATTGCAGGGATGGGGCAGGCAGGGAAATCTGGGCAGCTCAGGACTGAACAAGGGCTGAGCATGGTCCAGTTTTCTATAAACATGGCTAAACAAGGCAGAGTGCCCCTCCTCTCCCTCTCAGCACCCCTGTTTTCCCCTCTCCTATCTCAGCTGAGTTTTCCTACCACCTTCCTGAAGACACTCCCCGATTTCACACCACAAGCATCCTCCACTTTTATTTGGCCAAGGCTTCCTACACTTCAAGCCCTTCTGCCCGGCTCCTCCAGAGCTGCTTCTATGCTTCCCCTGCCCTTGGTAACTCAGCAACAAATGAAAAACCACCTTTCCTGGGCCAGGTACTGGGATGCTCCAGGCATTTTCATTCCCTCCCCACTAAGTGGTGAGTGCAGGTCACTCCATGCTGGGGTTACCCAACAGCTCCTTTACAAGAGGCAGCAACAGTGGTGGGAAGACTTTTTGATCCCAGATCAAAGCTGGGAAGGGCATCACACTCAGAGGGAGCTGATGAGGTGCTGGGGGTTGCTCCTGTGCTGTGAGGGTCCTTCAGTCCCACGTCAATGGGAGCACGTGAGGAATGGGACTGTCCCCTGGTAGGAGGTCGCAGCCACCCTGGTCTCCACAAGGAGCACTCCCTCCCAGCCACACACCACTGTCCTTGGATCACCTCCCCTGGGAATTCCCAGAGCTCAAGCCATGGCCAGCTGGAGGCGAGGGATGTTTGTGTTGGCCACACCAGGTATCCTAGCAGAAGAGTTTCCTGGAGAGCCAGCACTGATGGACACAGGGATGCGCTTCTGTGGGAGACGCTGCTGCCAGCCAGGTGAGGTACAACCTTCATGCTGCTTCTTCCTCCTCTGGAGAGCTTTAGCCACTGGTGGAGAGCAACCATGCCCTATCATATTATTGCCCTTTTCCAGCTTAGTATTTTGCCACTCAGTAACACATGAGCTCCCAGAGCTCCAGCTGTGTTCGACACTTTGTGGAGCCGTGAGTGAGCAAAAAAGAGAAAAGGCACATCCTCCACTGCAGGAAGCAGAGAATCATAGAATCCCTTAGGCTGGAAAAGATCTTTGAGTCCAACCATTTACCCAGCACTAAACCATGTCCCCAAGTGCCACATCTACATTTCTATTAAATCCCTCCAGGGGTGTGGACTCCACCACTGCCCTGGACAGCAGCGTTCGATAACCTGTTTGGTGAAGAAACTTTTCCTGATGTCATATCCCCTTGGTCAGCTGGGGTCAGCTGTCCTGGCTGTGTCTCCTCCCAGCTTCTTGTGCCTCTCAACCCCTTCACTCTCGAACTCCCAGGACCCATTTTTTGGGCTGGTGGGCACAGATTGGGGCTGGCAGAGCAGAGTTCACCCATGCTGGGAATCAGCCCAGCACCAGGGCTTCGGTGGGACATTAAGGTCTAGTATGTGACTCAGCATTTGGGTGCTCTGGTGGCTGGCAGGAGGACCTGCAGCAGGCAGAAACGGCCTGATTTTTGGAAACAGCATCACGTGGAAGGCAGACACACTCCAAACAGTTCAGCTCTGATTTAAGGAGAGGCCGTGTAACCTCAGCTTCTGCAAAAGTCTTCACAGAGGCATTTGGCGCTTCAGCAGCAGCTTTGGGAAGGTCTTCTGACACATGAGAAAGCAAAAGAAAAGCCAGGAAAACTAGGCTGAGGAGCAGCAAGGCTTATTTATGGAGAGCCTGCAAACGGGCTGTCTTTGTTCCCCACGATTGTATCGGAGCCACTGATGGACAAATGCCCTGCTTCTGATGTGAAAATACGAAAGCGAGGGTTGCTTTGAGAACTTTATATTTTGTTTCAGCCACACTTTGTTAGTATCAGATGCAGCCAGGGATATAATACCCTACCTCAGAGCAGCCAAAGATAACATGCAAAGCTTTGCTAGAAAGGATGGCTATGAAAGATGAGCGAGTGGTGGGGAGGATACCGCATCCTGCATTTAACCAGCAGCAGACAGGCACAAAATCCCTGTCCCCTCACCTGTCACCCACCGTCTCTCCCCTCAGGAAGATGTATTTTTTACACCCTGTTATTCATGAGTAACTCCGATGTTTAGATGTCATTGGAGTGCATGTAGCGTTGTGTCTTTTAACAAACTTCATGCAGAAGCCGAGAGCATCCTTTGCTTTTTTGCCGTTTTTTGTATTTGTAATCAGGGAAGCAGCAACTTCTCTGACTGTTCACATAACACAGGAACGCCGGCAAGGAAAGCCTGATGGCTTTAAGTGCAGCACTCCTGCATTTATTGTTGCAGATAAAGCACACTCTTGAGAAGAGTTTAGAGCCAAGAAAGCCCCAGGATGCAGAAAAAAGTACTGACAATTTTTGTGCTTTACCCTATTGCTTTTTTCTTAAAGGGAAAGGACAGATACTTCAGGCAGGATCTTAATCCTTGCACCACTACAAAAAACAGATTGGTGAACAGAAAAAAAAATAGCAAAGGGACTGGTTCCATAATTCTAACATTTCCCCAGCATTAGAGCATAATAAAGAAAATCTAAGCTGCCCTTGTTAAATACTTAAGAGATAACAGTTATGGAGACATGTAGGAGCCAGGACAGTTGCCTGCCCTCTGTCCCATCATGGAATTTAAGTGTATGTGCTGGAGGCTTCCTTTGCTCGGAAGAGCCATGGATGGATGCAGGTGACAATTCCTCTTTAATACATCACATCTGAAGCTCAGGAAGCCTGAACTGAAGCAACACTGACTCCATCTTAACCAGGGGCACCACGTCCCTCATGGCAGGGAAAAGCAAGATAACACATGGCATTTGTCAGCAAGCCCAGGAGAAATACAGAAACTGTCAGAAACACAGAAACTGTCCAAAACACAGCCCAACACAGCTGGGCAGGCAGCTCCAGGTGAACAGGAGCACACACTGGATGAGCCTTGCCTGGCTCACATCGATTATGACAATTTTGTGCCTCTATCACACGAGCAAAGAGCTTCAAGGAGGGACTTCCGGAGGGACATCAAGGAGCTTGTGCTCACTGAGCAAGTTCTTGGGGTGGGCAGCTGCCAAAAGCAGCTTGGAGGTCACCTGGAGACCCACACCCTGACCGAGGAGAGGCTGCTCTCTGTCTCCCAGCACCACACCAGAGATGACAGCAATGTGAAGCTCGGCCTCAGAGAGCCTCACAAGAGAAAAACAACTCTGAATTCTTTTTTCCTCCAATAAATCTTTCCTTGCGGTGAGAATCACTGGAGAGTTTAGTTATTTTTTCCGATACGCAAAACGCAACTGTCCAGCCCAACGCCTGTGTCATATTTGCAAGAACAAAACAAATGAGGGACAAAATTAAAGCTGAGCAGCCCCAGGAATGGGCTGCAGGAATCCTTGGGAGCAACATGCTGCCACACATGGCACACCAGGAGAATCCTGCTAATGAAAAAATGGGGAACACCATCCATGAAAAAGTACTGAAGTTGAGTCCACCTCTCCAGTATCAGTGCTGTGTTCGGTACACACCACACCTCAAGGGATGGTTAAAAACAAGTTATTGACACCCCAAAACAGACAAGCAAGACTTTTTCAAGAAAACAGAAAGACCAGAACTAAAAAACTAAAAGATTCTGGAAAGAGTCAACAGGTCATGGATTAAAAAAAAACAAGCCAATCTGTATTTTCCAGCTTGTCCTTTTGGGCCAAAGCTTTCCAGGCGCTGCATGAGCCAACTAAATTTATGCCTTGAAAATGCTCAGAGGCTGCATTTTATTTCCACCACGGATGGAAGATGAATCTTCAGATGTTGTTGTCCATCAGAGCTGTGATGGGTGGTGGATGTCCCTCCTTCATGGGTCCTGGGCCGCCACCCCAGCTCTGCAGATCAAGGGGAACCACGCTATAATCAGAAGGCTGGTGAGCAAGGGGAATAGCAACACCAAGAGTTCAGACTGACAGCAAAGACACCTTTCTCCTCCTCATGCCATCTCCATTGACCTCTTCCAGATCATTCATGACCCTCTTCACCTCTCAGTGAGTTACCAGCTCACAGAACAACCCCATGAAACACGGAGACTGGGGAGGATCATTAACACCAGTGGGGGTGAAGATCCTCCGGCATCCTTTGGCGCAGCAGATTTTGTTCCTCAGTGCAGGTAGCTCCTCCCTGCCTGATCCATCATTGCCTTCATGTCCTCCCAAAACATCCAAGCCCACCAGGCTGAGCATATTTGTCCCAGTCCAGCTTTTTGGCTCCCAGCAGCTCTGCTGTATTATTAAAATAACACCTCTTTGTCATCCAGGCCTTAAACACCTCTCTGGAGCACTTGTGAGAGGACTGAACACCCAAGGGCTTCTTCAAGGGAAGAAGAACTTGCCCTTCTCACAGGAGCTGGGCTGAGGAGGCTGATAATGATCTTGTGATCACAAATTACTTTTCACAAGGTCCATTTATGAGGTAACAGTTGGCATGCGGAAAGCATTTCATTTCACCAGCAGCTCGCTGAAAACGAACCATCGTGAACCCTAAAAAGAAACCCTGAATCAAAGGCTGCATTCTTCTCTCCCACAGTGACCCCTTTGTTTGGATCTGCCCAAAAGTTTCATTACGAAAGTCTGATACAGGAGCCTTATTAAATTGTGATTAAATGACGTGTCCGTGCAGCAGCCTGCTCGCTCTGCTGTTGATGTGGGCTGGATTTCTTAAACTTTTAAAACATGCAAGCTTATGAAATAGCTGTAATATCTTTTCCCATGATTTCTCGGGAAAGGAGGGTCTTTGCTCCTGCTCTAGCCCATACCTGGCCTGGCTCCAGAGGATAACATTTTCATTAAAAGTGCATTAGGTGCACAGTTCACCACGCAGCCGTCCTGACAAAGCATTGACCTGGCTCAGAAGCCTTAATGGGCTTTGGTGAACTTTGCTGGCCTCTGTAAAAACAGAATCACCCATCACTGGATTGGCGTTGAGCTGTTTTTACCATCATTTGGTCCCAGTTTGTTCCCACTGCTTCCACCTAACCCTGCCTATGTTTGGGGATTTAAAAGAAGCGGCACAAGCTGAATCATGGCTCAAGCCAGATAATGACTGATTACTGGAGCAGCAGGGCTGACACTGGGATGTCTTAGAAAGGGTTAAACAGGAGAAATTCAAGCCCAAAGACCTCCCCACCATTTCTGACCAAGTGTGAGCTCTGAGCCGCCAGCAAGCTCGCAGCAGTGATGCATCTTTCCCTTCAGATGACTCACTGTAAATAGTGCCTGGTGATTTACGCACAGAGAAATGCATTTAACACGGAAATGCACAAACTCATACGTTTTAAGGCCGGAGGAGCCGTCACAAATGTTCGGTCTGGCTCCCTGGAGAGTGCAGCCTCACCCAGCAACTCCTGCCCGAAATGCTCAGCTTCCGTTGGAGTGGAAGCATCCACAGAGGAATGCTTGAAATAATTTCTTCTAATACTTGTTAGAAGAGATGTTGTAAAAACAGAATCAAAGAATCATAGAAGTGGTTGGGGTGGAAGGGACCTTAAAGACCATCCTGTTCCACCCTCTCCCATGGGCAGGGACACTTTCCACTATCCCAGGGTGCTCAGAGTCCCATCCAAGCTGGCCTTGGACACTGCCAGGGATGGGGCAGCCACAGCTTCTCTGGGCAACCTGTGCCAGGGCCTCACAGGGAACAATTTTTTCCTAATATCCCTTCCAATTTGAAGCCATTCCCCCTTTTCCTGTCACTACAAGTCCCTGTAACAGCAGCTCTGTGTTCATTGAGCATACAGCAGATCAAGCTGCTCAGAAAGGTGGCAGAAGCTTTGATGGGAATGTGGGTGATTTCTGGGAGACGCTGGCAGCCTTCTGGCTGAGTCAGCAGGAATCCTCCATGGGCCACGTGTCCCAGGCTGGCCCCCTCACAACCCCGGGACCAGAGGGTTGGACCACAGAGGCACTGCCTCAATTGTCCAGCAAAGGCCGTTTAAATCATGCCTTACAAAGTACAAATGTGTGTAAATATTTGTGCAAGATAAGATTGGCGAGCGGCCGAGCAATATTTCAAAGAGCCGAGCAAGGGCAGACAACAATTTATATGTACTGCTCCAGAAAAATAAAATTAGGAAATGCAGCAATGTGTTTATGTTAGGGTAACATTTGCTCCGGAGTGGGTTTCTGTCAGTGGATGTCCCACACATGGGACAGGGAGTGGAAATACGAGGGCAGGGCATGAAAAGAGATTTATCTGAAGAGTAGTCCTGGATCTCCTGAGGGACTCCTAATCAACCAGCCACAGGACATCAAAAGGCTTTCAGGAAAGGCTGGTGGATCTGTCAGATTCACATACACAGGCACAGGCAGCCGGTTGCTAAGTTGTATTTTATTCAGAGCAAACACTCAGTGAGCATGAGACAATCTGAGATAATCAATCTTTCTTTATTCAGGAGACAAAGTGTGTTATCTAAAATAGCTGCAGTGCTCTCTGACAAGGATACATTCCAGATTTGCTCCTTTTAAGTGAACATTTTTCATTAATACTTACAGCTCAGTGTCACGATCCTGTGGGCACCACCAAAAACCATCCCGAACTGGAGGTTTGGAGGTGCTGTCCCACCCTGCCTCCCTCGGCAGGCAAACGCTGCTGCTGCTGACCTGGGAGGCTGTGACACAAAAGCAGAATCTACTCACAGAGAAGACAGAAGAACACCAGCACAGTTTATAGGTGGGAAGAAGACTCTGTCAGTCTCCCAAATGGTTTAGCCCAGAGAAGGAATAGCAACTCTCAGCTTTCCCTAAAACCCCCTAGGGATGACCACACTGCAGTATCAGGTGACCATGAAAATCAGTACACCATTTTTATCGAGACTTTGTGCACCTCAGTTGCATTTTGTATCACAAACCATATTCTCAGCATCCCCTCATCTCTGTAACACTTTAACTACAGAAGTCAACAGAGCTTCTTCTGCCACAGCCACCTACACCTTCCCACCACCCTTCCCTCCACGTGGTGTTCAAGCCTTGCACAGACAACAGGAGCTGGTGGGTAATCACAGTGCAATGATTTGAGCTTTGAATTGTAGACATCAGGTGCCAAAACATCAGCCTGCATGAGTAGGGCAAAGAATGAGAGAGTTGAGCAAGCCACTGTGCTCCAACCACCAAAGAGCTTCCCCCCTCCCTCCCTCCACAGCGTCCCTTCTTTTTCCAGATGCTTTGCATTTCCCCTTTTCTTCTGCCAGGTGTTTTCAGCACATCAATGCTAAAAATTTCAGCGTGTCCTAGGATTCCAGCCTGCTTTTAACTAAACTGCCACAGATCTGTCTCCACGGAAGATGTTTCTTGCCAGAAATATTATCTAATTTGTAAGCATTTCATTATTTTCTAAGAGTCATAAAATACAGTATTAGGAAACAAATGGGCAACGGAAAAGATCCCTTCTGGTAGCCAAAGTGACCATATAATTGGTTTTTATGGACAGCATCTGAAGAAATGAGTCACAACCCATATGGCTGTTTTGGAATCCAGATATACATCGTGTTTTAAGCCTCTCAGAAGATTTATCCAAGTTTTTCACGTATAATCAATGGTCATTAGACGAGGACATGAATCACTACAGCTCCTCAGGCTGAGCACATGTTTGAAGGGTGAAGGCTTCACACATTCTTGCTCTATAAATACCCATCCAAGGTTGTCCAGAGCATGAGCAGCTCAGATGGCAGAAAGTAAAAAGGTATCGCAGAACAAACTGCAGACTCATTACAGGGCCGAGGCCTCCTCCCTCTGATGGGTGTAAATGTTATTAGCTTAGGACATGGTTCAAACTCCAGTTGAAGTCAGACGGAAAAACTTTACCTCTAAGTCAGGCTGTGTATCCCCTTTCTCCATGGCTTTAACCATTTTCTCATAGCTTGGCCACAGCCAGTGACGAGGTTGGGTTACAAGCTTGCTCGCTCAGCTGTGATGCTGCACAAATAACACCCACACAGTTCACATGTGCACATTGCCCGTGCACATCTGGGCTGTGCAGAGGGGCAGAAACATCCCTCCTGTGGGCCCACATTTGCACAGCCACACACACCTCACACCACACTCACTCCTGGGTGCCTCATGCAGTTCCTCCATGTCAGTCCACATTCCCTTCTTCAGTGCCAGAGGATTCACATTCACCCAGTGCTGACACAGGACTGCATCCTGCATCTTCTGAAAGGTGCTGAGGGCCCTGTTTGCAATGGCTCCAGGCTTTTGCCTTCCAACTGGTCCAGCAGCAATGTGAGAGTTCTGTTTACAATGACAGTAGATGCAATGGGTACAAGACCCTGGGCAACTCAATCTCTGCAAACGTAATTGTTAAATTAAATCACTTCACATTCCAGCCCCAGGTGCTGGTCCACAATAGCTTTCCTCATGACATGCAGCACTAGAACATTTACGTGTCACACATTGTGCCAGTTTTCAAGGACTCCCAGAGACAAAAATGTCTCCCAGTACAAAACAGCTCTCTTGTTCCCATGGAAATCCCAGCCAAATAAATATTTTGCAAGTTCATTTGCTGCAGAAGAAATAAGTCAGGGCTTATGAACAATGCTTCAGACACAGCACCCCCAGTGCATTTCTTTCATCCATCAAGCTTCCATGCAGTCACCGTAGCTGCCCAGGAATACCAGAGGTGTTTGGCCTAAATTGTACATTTTTGCCTTTGACAGGCTTTTAGAACCAGAAGGGAATGTTATAGTCCCATCCAGCTCCCTGTGGAACACAAACCAAACAGTCTCAGCTGATAATTTCTGCATCAAGCCCTGTGGCTTCCACTTTGGCCAGCACAGACACATTCCCAGTGTGCTACAGCCACTCTGTTCTGTACCTTACAGTTCCTGTGTTCCTCCCGGTAAAGTCAAGGGGAGGAGGGACCTGCAGCCCCTCTTGTTGCCTTTTTGCCCTGATGAGTGAGGAAACCAACTGAGTGCCAACAGCATTTTTAAAAGCTGTCTGGTCTCGGAGGCGAGCAAAGCCTCTGCGTTCCTTGGGAGCCGACAACGGGGTGATGGAGAATAGACCAGGGTCCATAATCCGTTGCACAGGTTTCCCTCCACAACACCAGCACACATTCAGATCCCGCTCCGAAGGGAAGCTGAAGGATTAACATTGGCTCCCAGACCACTCCTGTTGTAACAGAACCCCTGCCTGCAGCTTGACAGAGGCACTAACGGGGTCTTTGATGACGACTGCCAAGGGAAGGCTCCAAGACAGACGAAAATTTTGAGGTTAAAATTTGAAAGGCAGTCAATCTTATCCTCATATTCACGTTACAGCACATGATAAACTATTCCAGAGGGAATTCTTACCAGGATGCTAAAAGAAATTTTATGAAGAACTAGAGTCATTCATCCAAAATGAGGATGAAAGACTGACATGTTACCTAGGAGGAAACAAAGAAAGGTAATATTTTGCTCTCAATTTTATTGTGTTTCTGAGGCAGTCCAGTCAGATAAAATTTGGAAAGACATCTGAAGATGAAAAGGCCTGTACAGAAAAACAGATCCAGAGGATCATAATTTAAGGAAATATTATGCCAGTTGTAGCAAAAGTAGAAGTTTTCATATTTAAGTTATTTCGTATTATTATGAAAGATACCAAGACTAGCATTCTCCCACCAGGAGATTTCCCAGATTTCCCACCCACGTAGAGTCTGAAATCTCTCTTTAAGGAGCTGTTCCCTACTTCACTGATCAAAGCAACCATCCCCATGCTGGCAGCCCAGCTAGAAATAAGGCTGACATGCAGTTTTGCATCTTCAGCCTTGACTTTAGTAGACAAACAAGACTTTCTGAGCTCGTGGAGGATGATTTTACTCCTTGAATATCAGGGGCATCTATCTGGCTGGCTCACCAGTTACCAGAGATGATTAAATCATCTCTCCAACACAGGTCAGTGCTGATGTGGGGCTGGGGGGGTTCTGTCCCCTCCGGTGTAGCAGGAATCTCTGCGCTGCCAGGCAGCCTGGAGAACACAGCCAAACCCAGGCTCATGGCCTTGGAACTGCTCCCACGCCAAGAACAACAGTAAATAACCTGCTCTCAAGCAAGAAGCATGAGCATTTCCAAGCTTAGCTGGGGCCTCTTCTCCTTTTTTCCTTTTTTTTTTTTTTTTTTTTTGCCTGAGAAAAGTCAAAACACTCTGGGATGCCTTGAAAATACAGAACAGCAAGTGCTGCTGAAGGGGATATTTGCAAGGAGCCCTGCCACGACCTCAGCTTTTAAATCATTTCAATCAGAATGACTCAGAAGTCATGCCAACGCCAAATTATCCCCGTGCAACACAAGAAAGGAAGCTAATCCCTGCTCCTTGATGATAATTGGCACAATGAGAAACACCTTTCTGACATGATTTAGCTCAGAGCCAAAACCCAGGCTGTCTCGGGAGAAAACCTCTTCGAAGGAGCAGATGATGACAAAGTCTTGAGTGGTGCCTTGCCCAACACCAGAGGTGTTCAAGGAAACAGAACACCTGGCCTTCCTGGCTCATCCCTGCAGCTGGCCACCAGCCATGGCTCACCTCCCCGTGGTTTTGGATACAGGGAGGAATTCCTTCTCCTTTCCAGTGGCCAGACATACTTGATTTTCCAGCTATTCCACCGAGGAAATAATCCCCCAGGTGATTATGTGCTATGAGGGTCTGTGCAGTGACTCAGCCCTTGTGGCTTTGAGTGGAGCCGACTTCACAGGAAGATTTTTGGGGAGGGAAAGAAATAATTCTTAATTAGCGTGACAGCGGATAGATGTGGTGGTGAAACTCCAGGCAGATGCAGGTTTTACTCCCAGGTGCCTTTCCATGCACCTACCCTCATGCCCAGGCCTGAACTGGCTCTTTTTAAGGGAAAAGAAATAACATTTTCCACATAATTCAGAGGGCTGGACTGAAGTTTCGTCACTGGCACCCACAAGATGACAGGTGGAGGTTTCAGCCAGAGTGCTGCCAAGCAATACTGGAGAGAGGATTACAGCACAACAGAACCACCTCAACCTCAAAATCTCATTGCTGCTGTTTTTCAGATGGTTTGAGTCTGGAAATACAGAGCTCCTCCAGCATCAGCCCTTTCCAGCCATGCCCCAAGGTATGGGGCAGGGGAACGATGCATTTCCACTCCAGTGACTTAATCACCTCTAACCCACTAAACTGGTAAGGAGCAGCAGGACCAGAGGATTTAAAAGGTCCTGGCGAGGTCTTGGAATGCTTTTTTCGTGTGCAAAAAGCCCCAGGTGCTGATGCAACCCACCACACATGTCAGCTGCCCCCAAAGGCAGAGAAAGGGATGCATCTTTAGCCCTGTTTTCCCAGCATAAGCAATGAGCAGGGGGCATTGCACAGAAATTTAGAAAACAAAAACCCCACCAACCCTCCCTGCTCCCCCACCAAACTAAACTGAATTCTGTTCAGAACCAGCTCTCTTCTGGGAGAGATAAGATGAGAAAGAGCAAATCACTTGTGACAGATGACAAGGTTGGTGGGGAATGCACTAATGGGAAGCACACACATCCCAGGAGGATGAAAGCAGTATAAAACCTTATAAAAAAACCCCTACACATCTCATTGTGGTTCTTTTTACAAAAGATATATTCATTTAGAGGCAAATCTTGATTTCTGTCATGAGCCTGGTATTAAACCAGTGCTGTGAATTGGTATTAAAGATACAGGAGGTCTGTGTACACTCACATGTACATGGGGCCCAGATTTATACAGCCTGGAGAGAAGAAGGCTCCAGAGAGACCTTAGAGTCCCTTCCAGTGCCTAAAGGGCTCCAAGAGAGCTGGAGAGGGACTTGGGACAAGGGCATAGAGTGACAGGACAAGGGTGAATGGCTTCTCACTGACATGGGGCAGGGTTAGATGAAATATTGGAGGAAAAATCTGCCCTGTGAGGGTGGTAAGGCCATGGCACAGGGTGCCCAGAGAAGCTGTGGCTGCCCCATCCCTGGAAGTGTCCAAGGCCAGCTTGGATGGAGTTCTGAGCACCCTGGGATAGTGGAAAGTGTCCCTGTCCATGGCAGGGTGTGGAACTGGATGAGGTTTAAGGTTCCTTCCAACCCAACCCATTCTGCGATTTATTGTTTGTATCCTGTGGCACAAACACCCCCAGTACCTGCTCCCAGGATGTGCAGGCACCCCAGCAGGCTGTGAGATACAAAAATCTATCCAGGAGTACTGCATGGGGGAAATTGCATTCCAGTCCTTAGCTGTTTGAAGGACTGATTTAATTTCCAAGATGCAGCCCAAGAAGCTGCTTTCTAACAGCACATGCTGCTTTTATGAGATGGTCCAGAGGAAAACACCCAGAACACTTATCAGCTGAAACCACAGGTAGCACATAGGGAGGCAGATTAAGGGAATAACATGTTTTCCACAGGCAGCCGTGCCCCGTGCACACATGGAAAGCCCAGGGGACATTTAACCCTGAGAGCAGCTGCTGGGTTTAGTACTACAGACCCACGGAAAGATTTATCTCTAACTCTCAAACAGGCAGGAGTTTGGTAGGGATTCAAGGAAAACAGTAGTGGAACCCCTTTCATTTAGCATCCTGAGGAAGTCTGGGCACGGGACAAATTTCAGCACGAAACAGCCACAGGTAGGAGCTGCTGATTTCTCGAATGAAGCTCAGACCATGGGAGGTCAGTAGCAAACCTTGCCTGTCAGCCCCTCCACGATATGTGCAAACCAGCTCAGGGTGCTCAGGAGTCCTGGGACACCAGAACCAAAAGGATTTTGCATCGTTAGAGTCAGGAGGTGATGGAACCACCTTCCACTCTAGGAATTGGAGTTAAGACAACATAAACAGCTTTTAAGATAGGTTTTGACCAATTTATGAAAAAAGATCCGAGATGTGGACTTCTCCAGCAGCAGAGGACACTGACCCACCACATCTCTCAATCCAAACATCCAAACACTTGTGCTGCTCACAACAAAACCTTTTGGGGTTAGATATTTGCTGGACCAGCTGCAAACTGTCGTCCTAAACAATTTTCTGCGATCCCCGCTATAACATGTTGCTCATTTTCATTACATCCCGGTTCTCCATCTCTGGGTGTGCCTTACCACCGTGAAATCTGACTCTGCCACTTAATTAATACCATCACTGCAGGCTGTGACTGCCTGCCCTGTGCCGAGCACCATCCCCACGCTCCGAGGTATTTGTTGCCGTGGCAAGGGAATACAAAGCTTTACACGCAGGAGATGGAAAAGGTTAAAGTCAATATTTTGGCTGGTGGAAATATTTATGTAAAGAACCCGTGAATTAGTGAGCCGTATTCATTCCACTGACATTTCCTAACTGCGTTAACCTTTTATATTTCTTGTGGTTGGCTCCTGTTTAATATGTTCTAATTATACGAGAACCAGGAAGCAAATGAACGGCTGAGATTAAAGTTAAACAACAGCCATAAATACTGCAGGACAGATTCTCAGCACTGAGCCTGTAGATTTAAGCCTCTGAGTTCAATGCTGAGCAGATGAGACACATAAGGACATCAGGCACATGTGCAGAGCTCATAGTTTCTTGCCCACTCACTCGTGTGAGGGCAGAACTCGTCCCTTTGATGGCACCGTGCTGATGTTTCACTGCGCATGGAGCGAAGCACATCAGTTCATTCGAAGAGGGTTCACAGAGGACAAATAACTTCTGCAAAAATCACCATTCCCTCCGGCCTTCCTACCACGAGAAAGGCAGGAAAGGGAAAAACGGATTCAAAATGATTCAGTAACGATGGGCAGATGCTGCCAGAGGCTTCAGCCAGCCCTCAGCACTGATCAGGTAAAACTGGATGCGCTGAGTGCCGTGGCAGCAATTCCACCTCACACGCGAGCAGGCAGTCCCTCAGCAGAGATTCACCAGCACAGCAATATGTGTTACAAAACACACAAGATCAGAGTAACTTTCTCCCAGCAGAACCTGACATCACAGGCAAATGCAGACAGTTGCAAAACTCAGCTCCACACGGGGAAGACGTTGACAATCTGTCCCAGTTCTGTCTGACGCACGGAAATGCCAGATGGCGACTCTGCCGCTCGCCACCTCGGAAGGGGATGGAGGAGGTTCCTGTGTGCAAGCTGTCCCTTTTAACAGAATGCAGCCAAAGCTGGTGAGCAAGGGAGCACCAGCAATTTGCTGACACGGCCACAAACTCACACAGTTAGAGCCGGCCAGAGATACTGACCTGTGGAGCAACTGCACCTCTGCTGGAGAATTACTTCAGAGGGAGACATTCGACCATCACCTCTGCTTTGGGGGTTAAGAATGGCACCACCAGCTCCAGCAGCACTCACACGTGGGCAGGGTGCTCTCAGCCTGCAATCCTGACCCCGCTGCCATGCACACCTGCATGTCAACTTCCTCTGACCACTGTGGGATAGAGTGGCTCTGATGGGATTAAGCGTTCTACTTCTCATCGACCAGCCTCCTGCCTCCTCACAGACAAAGCAACAAGGAGAAAGGACATCATCTTTCATCACTTTGGCCTGTGTAATGTCCTCCCAGCTCCTTGCTCCCCTCTCTATCCATGGACCATAGTATTGCTGGATATGCCTAATTGTTGTCTTGCATCACGGCTTCCAATACGATGCAGCATCAAAGGAGTTCGTGCATGTGGTTACAATTAAATCCGTGCTTAAACACTTTGCTGAACCCAGGCATTCATTGAACTGCAACTGTTCCTGAGGTACTGACCATCTTTCCCAATAAGATGCCTCACACAGACAATTTGACCCTAGTTGGCCTTATCTACCCCACTATAATAAAAACAAATATCTGGGAGTAATGATAATAAATGGTGTCACCCTGGTAAAAATTTATTTCTTCTGTGTTTCCAAGAATGGTACACAACCTTCAAGGAAGGATGTTGCTGCCTCCTGCCATCAACAATGCCAAAAATAAACAGAAATTAAGTTAAAGAGTCACGTTTCAAGGGGTACAAACTCAACCACAGCAAATATTTTGTGTGGATGCGGTATAGTTTAGACTCCAGTGTGTTTCCTTATGGTCTACCTATTTCCTCTAAAAATATCAACCATAATCACTCCAGCTAAGCCTAACACAGAATAGCAATTCAATAAACATCTCCATTCCGCTGTTGCTTAGGGGGCAAAAGGAATCCTAGTAGGTCTGTAGGGGATTTTTTGAGAGCAAATCTCCCGGCTGATCTGTTAAAAATCCCAGTGTTTGTCTTGCACAGCACTAGCAGAATCTGTTCATAGCCCAGACAGTCTCTGCTTTATTTTCAATAATGCTGATTCCCTCCACAGTGCTCAAAAAAAATGTTATTTAATAAAGTGATCCTCAGTATTTTTTGTGCATCTGGGAAAGCCTCTGCCTCTCGTCACAGTTTGCCCCTTTGTAAAGCTGGTGTCATTAGAGCCTTGAACGGCTTAATGCTTTAACACCCTTTGGGACAAATAGTGTTACATTAGCACAGGTGCAAATAGCTTTGTAATTATTATTAATTTAATAATACAGTGCTGGTGGCACACGCTAATTGGATCCATGTTGTCCTATACGAGGGGAACAACAGCAGAAATTTCCACAGCTGTCAGCTGCTGTCTTCTCTCAATTGCTATGGAAAGCAAACAAACCATGAAGGCAATTCATAATTATTACAAACACTCCCTAACCTAAACCACGTTGACATTTCCAAATCAGAGCTGCCTGCTTGCTCTTGTCTGTGGTGTCAGAAAGGGACCAGAGCCAGCTGAAGAAGGACAGCCAGCTATCAGATAATTTGAGGGCCAAGCAATTAGTTTGGTTTTAACTCACTCTTTTAACATGCAGAAAATTCTTCCCCTTTCAGTCTGACCAACCCGTCCCACCTCTCCCTCCACCATGTGCACCATAACATAAGACAACATTTGGCTTTCAGTATTTTCTGGAGTTTTCCTGCAAGGTAAGTTCTGCCGTGTTTGGAAAAGGCTTTGCCATTGCTATCCATTGGGATTCCTTCCCCCCAGCTACAGAAAAGGAAGGAGAGCTGCAGTTTCCCCTGCCTGCTGCTGAGTCCCTCCGGGTTTTTCTCATAAACTCATTCCAAGAACATGGCTTAAGCTCTTAAGTGATATTCAAAGCCCTCAGCATGAGGTTTATGGCTTTCAACGTCTGCTGAGAATATAGTTATAGCTGACAAGTTCTGAGGCAGGTATTTGGATGCTTTTCCACAAATACATCCCTATAAAACAGATCTCAACTCTGACATTGACCAAGACTTAATTTAAAGTGGTTTAGTAGAAGCAGCTGACAGATAAAAAAAGAAGCCTACATGCAGAGAAAAGCCTACAGGGCTGAATCTGCAGCTGAATGCCTCTCTGGCAGAACCAGGACACTCTGACTCTCCTTTGAACTCTGTATCACTCACTGATTTTGACTTTTTAAATTTAAATTGCCAGTTCTACCATAAAAGAGAGGAAATCCCTGTGTGCTATTTCTCTTGTATTATGGTTTCATTTAGAATTCATTACAATAATTTGGGTTTTGATTTGAGGCACTTCCTGAATGAATTCTTTGTCTTCTCTGAAAGCCCCCAGAGCGCAGTCAGGGCTGAGGGGCTCTGGGTGTGGGGATCAAGAGGCTTTTCCAGGGGACCTGCATCCCCCTGCGTGTCGCATCCTTGATGGATGGACATGGCTTGTGCAGGGGGCTGCAGAGGGAGGAGGCTGCCAGGGTCAGCCCATGCCAGTCTCGAAGTTGGGGTGACCCTGTTTGTCATCCCCATCCAAGGGCACTGCAGACGACTCCTCAATTTCAGCAGCATGAGAGGCGGGAACGCAACCAGAGCAACATGCCTCAAGTGAAATGCAGTGCGAGCTAGAACTGTGTTTACTCACGTATTTCCAAGCCTCCCTTCTGCAGAGACCTGCGAAAGAAGCCCAAGCTCACTTAGAACCTTTTTGGGTAAAGTGTAATTCCAAACCCCAGGTAGTGCACTCTGACTCACAACAAGATGTTCATGATCTTCAAACCATCTTTGAATTACGGCAGCAAGGGTCACAGAATGGTTTGGGCTGGAAAGGACCTTAAAAATCATCTCATTACACCCCCCTGCCATGGGCAGAGACACCTTCCACTAGATCGAGTCGCTCAGAGCTCCATCCAGCCTGGCTTTTTAGATGCAATAAATTATTCAGACACACTTTATACCGAGGTGCTCTGAGAAAAGCAGAGAAGCACCAGAGCGCTTTTGCATGGAGAGTAATGGAGCCTCCCAGCCTTGAAGAGATGGGAATGCCAGCCTGGAAGTCATTGATGGAAACTTTCCCTGGAGTCAGGGCAAAAATTTATTGGCATTTTCCGATCAGCACATAACTCTTAGGTCTCCTGCACACCGCCGAGCACGCACGCTGAAAAGAGAAATGAACTGCCTCGTTCAGAAGCTTTCCTTTCTTTTATACTGCACTGGGAAGTTTGAAACATCATGTTCAAGACCTCCCACGAGTGTGAGGTATGCCGAGAAAGAGCATTTCTTCCCCACAGGCTGATTCCCACTTTGAACCAAAAACAAAATGTAACACACTTTACCTAGGAAATCGGATATGGACACTCTGCTCACACTTTTACTGAGTCTCCACAAGCTTGACTTTCTAGCCAAGACCAGGTGGGAAAGTCCTGCTATTAAAACGCTAACAGGAAGCTGTGGGGTCATTCAACATCCCTACCCTCAAATAAAAGCTCCTCTTCCACTGACATGTAGCTGAGGGCTCTTGCTTGTCTTTCCCAACCACAAAACTGGCCTGGATGTTAATTTGAAATGGAAAATGTACCCAAATGTGATGACAGTCTGTTAAAAAATAAAATAACCTTAATGCAGTAAACTCTTTCTGAGTACAAAAACCGCATGGTATAAACACTGTGGGCACTCATAAACCTTCAGGTGGTTTTAACAGCTTTTCTTCCAGCCTAGTTTATCCTCAGAAAAGGGGTTTTTTTAGTTCATTGTGATCACAGTGAAACATCTTCCTTTAACTGCAACAAAAATTAAAAATAAAAAAATAAAAAAGCTTATCTGGATTATGTATCCTACAACATTCCTTCAAAAACTCTCCTTACCCAAGTTGACGTGGTGCCTTTGGGAGCCCAAAATCTTCCCCTCCAGCCTTTTCATGAGCCAGGGCTCATCTCCAACGAAGCGCCAGGTGCTGTCCTGCATCCTGGGAAATAAGGTGGGAAACAGCTGAAGCCATCACTGCTGCAGCTCCCACAAGCCTGGAGGCAGCAGGCAGCGCCTCTAGGCTGGGTCTGGGGAGAAGGTGATGTTCCTCAACAAAATTTGTTCCAGAACTCTATGTCCTGTCTCAACACTGATTTTTCTTTACCTGCCATAGGGTGGAGTCAAAAGTTCACAGCGCACAGAAATGTTGCTGAGATTTTTAACCCTGGTTTAGAAATTGGCAACAAACAAATGAAGTTCAGCCACAGTTTATTGGACTGGAGGATTTAGATCTTCTGTTTAAACCACGGATATTTATTACTGGAACATGACTGGTACAGAAGAGCCCCTTCATTTCAGTGTTTCACATCACCTGCTCGTACTGGGCCAAACAATCCTTCTTAAATCAAAATACGGCAGGAGTAAAAGGGAGAGAAAAGATGCTGAGCAACGTTCTCCTGTTCAGGGATGGATCACTTTGAGGTAGGGTAATTAATCAGCCACAGTCTAAATGCCTTCTGTCTTAAAGGGCTTCCTTCTCCTCCTGACATATTTGCAGTGGGTCAGAAATGCCAGGGCAATATTATCATTCTGTCTTTGCATTTGAAATGCCAGCTACCATGTTGATGAAACAGACCTTTATTGAACTTCAAAGGCCCATAATTACATATCCTTTCCTTGAGTTTTGATATTTTAATATTCAGCTGGTGAAATTATTATCTATTCCAGCCACAAAGCGTTTATTTATTTTGCTAGCTTTATCTCTGTTATTTCTGCGGTGGTAAGAGGCTGAGGAAGAAGCCCCCCTGCTTATTGGCAGCAGCAGAAAGTGGGAATTGAATGTACCAGGACTTTTATCTCCAGCAGCCGAAGAACGAAGTGTTTGAACTCCTCCTCGAGCCCTCAGAAACCTCTCCCCGCAGCCAGTTCCTCTCATTTATGCTTTTCAAGAGCCAGCCAAATTTCTTTATATAGGTTTCCCTGTGCCATGAGGGAGCACAGGAGTCAAGGAGACACCAGTCAGCACGAACGATGGCATGAATTTTTCATCTGAAAAAGGCACTCTGTGTTTCTGGAAGCTGCAAAAAGAAGTTTTTGCTCGCGTTTCCTCAGCTCCAGCCTCACCGAGGAGGAAGAACGTGCAGCAGGGGCAAAGATATTTTATGTATACATCCAGCCTGAGCATAAACACACACAGGTAGAGCACAGGTCCCTTGCTGGCTGACAAAACAAGGTGGTGTTTCATGGCTCTGCATCCCTCCCTTGCCAGAGAAAGCCCCTGTGAATATTTTGTGCCCTTCTTCTCGGGTGTCTCAGCAACAGGACTGAGCTGCAAAATTCAGAGCAAAACCTGGATTTTCCAAGCTCAACTCACAGACCTGGCCCAAACCTCCAACAAAACTAAGTGAAAAGTGCATTTACATCACCGAGAGATTTCAAAATTTGGTAACCCCCGCCACATTTTTGGAGATCTCTGCACCTCAATGAGACAGAGCTGCAGCCAGAAGGTGCTGGAAATCACACCGGAATGATGTTATCAAGGCATTGCAGAGCCATTTCTAAACTAAATCCCCTCAGATACGCCTGGATCTCTCTCCTGGTGAAAAAGGATGATGGTTGATCCTGTGCAGGCATTTCTCAGGAGTCCTCACAAGCCTTCCCTCTCTCCACTGGGTCATTTCCAAACAACCCTGAAATCAAACCTGTGTTAGATGAGCCCAGCATCAGCATATGGCTTTCATCAGGTGATTCCCATGCTCTTCAGGAACGTGACTTAATTGCCCTTCACAGCAGCCCCTGATGGGCTTCAACAGCTTTTGCTCTGCCTTGATGAGCTGGAAACCGAGGAAAAAGGTCTCTGTCACCTTTCCAAACTTGTGATGTGAAACAGCAGAAGTGATAGAAATGCCATTGAGAGGTCTGAGCTCCTTGTCTCACGTTTCCTGGGACAGGCTTCCCAAAATCCAGCTCCATTAAGAAAGTATTTCCCCACAAGGGAGACAGGAAAACCTAGCCAGTTGGAGTAGGACATTAACGTCAAGATGTTCCATAAAATTGCAATCCTTCCCTTAAAAAAAAGAGAAAAATAAAATAAAAAACGAAATGATGGATGCTTACCATGGGTTTTCCCAGCATTTAAGCTGAAGAAGTTCTTGCTGTAACATATGGGGTGGGTGTCCAGGCCAGAAATCCTTCTCCTTCAGCCCTGGGAGCCCAACCTGATGAAAAGGGGGAGGTATTGAGGAAGAGGCTGGAAGACTCTCGGAGAGACGCAGGTTTCCTACATCCAGCCTCACACTGGCTCTGCATGAGGCTGAGTTTTCCACCTCTGGACATCTCCTGAGAGCATTCAAACCTGCACCAAGGAACGCAGGTGAACGTGGACACGTCCCCTTCCTACAGAGCTGTGCTGTCCTGCCCTCGCAGGGAACCTTCCAGAAGTGGAGGCAAATAGCCAGAAGCTGCTCCCTGAGCAGGAGACAGGGCTCGTGGTGCACAGCCCAGTGATGGGAGTCATCCAAGTCCAGACTATTCCATGCCCCAAACCTCGGCCTCACACCTTCAAACCCCCACGAACGTCTCATTTTTCATTTTTCTTTTGCCGTCGTTTACGCAGCATTTCCCAGCCTTTGGGGAGCATATTCCTGGTCGGCTGCAGGAGCCTGATGTCTCTTTCCAGGATTAAGTTGTTTATCTTCTTACATGGGCCTTTGGGAAAGCTATGATCCTGTTTATGCCACGGTCACTGTTACCATATTCCAGAAACATTAATGCCTGGAAAAAAAAAAAAAGGCACCATCTGGGAGAATGGGGACATTATTGAAGCTGAGAGGTGACCAGGAGCCAAAGCTCCTCTTCATTGAGCAATGGCTTGGCTTGGCTCTCCAGCTCCCAGGGATGCTCAGCACAGGAAAGGCACAAAATCCTCTTAAAGCCAAATTGGGTGATTACGTATTTACCAGGAATTTGGGGAGAAGGAACAGGCGGAACCTCATAGGGCACATTCTTTTTTGCCAATGAAAGAACTCGGTTTCTGGTAGTACTACAAAATCTTGGGGGGTTTATTTTCAAATTTTCATACAAAAATGACTTTGTATTCAGAAATGTTAACGCCTGAATTTCAGCCCCTGAAAAGATGCAAAGGAAATGGAAATCTAAACGAGTAGCATATGCCATCCCCTTGGCTCCACCAAGGAAAATATTTGGCTTCCACTTACAGCTACCCCAATCAAAAAGAAGTTTGGGTTGCAGGAATGTAAGTCAAAGTGAATGTTAAATTTACATTAGGCATTTGTTAATTAGCCAGCAAATGAATCACCCCCGTGGACTGGCATGGCCCACACAATTTTAAAGCAAACACTGTTGTGTCAGGTTTAACTGTTGCCCTGGAGTTGACTAAGCAGAAACATTCCAAAATGGAATTATTAATAAGATTTTCTTGTATTATTAAAAACATCACGATTAAAATACCATGGTGGATATTTACAGGCAGGGAAGTAGGAGGCAGACTCAGTAGGTGTTTATTAAATCCATTTCCACATATACCTCCAGCCTGAGTGTGCTCTCCCTTTCCCTGCAAGCAAAAACCCTCTTTGAGCTGGCATTTATCCCTGTGTGTACCTCTGGTTATTGCAGCCTGGTCAGCATGATTTGTTGGCTTAATCAATATTCAGGTTAAACACTAATTTCTTTTAGCAGGCAGGAGCTCTGTCAGTGCGTCGTGCGGGCGCATTAAGGGACCAAAGTATTTTCCTGGGGTGTTAAAGGAACATTTCTGAGGCTGTGCCTCAGTGGGGGCTGGAATAACGCTCAGAGCTGGTGGATTGGTAGCACACACAAATCTTGGCTACTCAGTCTTCCTCTTCCTCCTGAAGTTGCTGACACCTCAGAAATGGCTTTGGTAGGTGTAGGGCTACGGAACCACTGCGGCCTCAGTTCCTGATCCCACACGGCTTCTGCGCTGGGCTTTCTCCCCGGTGAACAGCCAAACCACCCAAATAAAGCTCTTGGGGATCTGGCTTTTCTATTGACACTGGGACCCCAGTAAACTTTCTTGTACACCAACATCTGAGACTCAAGTGCCCCAAGACCTTCAGAAGAGGATATCACTCTTTCACTTTTTTTTTTTTTTTCCACTTCCTTTGAGCTTAGGCCAAAAGCCAAAGTCATAAATGGAAACAGTTATTCTGGGCTCAATATCACCTTTTGTGCAATGACAAAAATAATGTGTTGTTGAATTGTTTGGCACGGCTGCCCCAGCATGTGACAAGAAGCTAATTGCTTTTGAAGCCAAATCCACTCGAGAAAACAAGAATCTGACTTATAGCAACTCATATTTTGCCAGTTTTTCTGCTCCAAACGCATATTCTCTTCCGTTTTTCCTCTCTCTCGTGACATCCTTCCCTTTTTCTTTCAAGCACTAGCGCACAGTTTGCAGCTGAACTTGCAGACAGCCTCTGCTGCCCCTCTCTCAGCCTTGCTCAACCCGTGATAACCAAATCCGTCCTGCAGAGCTGAGCCCTTTTTCCACCATCACACAGTACATTAATTCACTCAACACATTTGTTTGCAGCTGTCTTCCATCACCAACCCCACACCCAGCTGGCTCCTCAGAGCATGGTGAGAACTTAATTTTCCACTAATGAAGGTATAAGGCAGGTAATTTTTTTCATCCTTTGCTCCCCCCATTCCCAGAAAATTTTGCTTTGTTTTACAGGGAAAACAAAAAGTGCCATGAAATGCTTGAGCTGCTGGTTTTGGTCATAAGGTGGGTGAGCAAGTCTGAGCCTCTTCAGGGAAGGAGCAGATTTCAGATTTTTAAGCAAGTTTAGCCAAATCAAACAGTGTCTTCATGACACAAGCTGGTCATTCCTGCAGATGTGTGGATATTCTGGAGAAGGCACAGCTATGGATTTATCATGAATTATCCTGTGGCTTCTTCTACTACTCCCCCCAAACCATTCCCTTGTTTGCTTTCACATATAAATGCTAAAGAAAAACAACAACATCAACCACAAAACGAACCCAAACAAAACCCCAACAAATGAATAATCAGCAAAATCTGAGAGTCAGAGGTTTGCAAAAAGATTTGCTTTAAGAGATTTGTCCGAATCTGAGGCTGCAAACACAGCATGGGGTTTTCTGTCCCATGAAATTTGCTTTGCACCTGATATTTGGGAGGCATTTTCCTTTTTTCTCCCTCACTCTTCGGCTCTTAGTTCTAATGTCAAACACAGGCAGTAGCTTTGAAGCTTTTTCCAAATGAAAATGCCAGAAGAGTCCTGGTTTTCCAGTCAGCCTGCCAACTCCAGCAATCATTAATTTTATGTGCTAATTTTAAAGTTGATTAGTTTTGTGTCTCTGACTTCAAAGGCGACTCCAGTGTAAAACCTAAATCCACTTAAAAAGGTAGAAATAATTTTGTAAAAATGTCTTCCTTGCAAAAAACTCCATTATTTTTATTTCAAGGAACACAAGTTTCCTTCCTATAGCCCGCATAAATGTTGCTGAAGACCTCCATACCAAATATTTGGTTTATTCCAAAGAAGTCTTCAAAAACTTGGAGGAGTTAAATAAATCAGGCTAAAAGTGTTCTCATTCGTTCCACTGGTGGCACTGTGGATGTTGTTAGTGAAGTGTGCATGTAACACATGTGCAGAGCAATTATGTTTTGCAGTTACAAAATGCTATTCATTAGATTAAATAAAATGACAGAGATTTTGGTCTGGTTCTGCCCTCAGATATTACACAGTCACTTGACTGGAGTACAGTTTTGACTGTTTTCCCAGCTCATCAGCACATTAAAACCAGCTGTGGCTCTCAATAAATTGTTTCAGCAGAACTCACTGAAAATATCTGTATTTTCCTTCCTCCCAGCCCAACAAATGAAATTCAGGGGTCATTATGGTAATTTTAATTATGATTTGGTAGGGATGGCCTTCACTGAAATCTGTAGTTCCATAAACAACATGCTTCTTCTGTCATATTAGATTTCTTCATTTCAATTGTAAAGTCACAAAACCATGTGCTTCCTATTTTAGCTCCTGGACCCCCTGCTAAATTTATACACACGAAGGAGTGGTAGCACAGGGAGAGCAGCAGCCAGGAGTGTCCAGGGCTTTATTCCTGCTTGTGAAAAGATGTTTATTCCTCCTGCAAACAACAAAAAGAGAAAAGAAAAGAATGAAAAAAAACCAAACCAACAAAAATGGAGGGGGTTTAAAAAAAAAAGAAGAAAACCAAAGCAGAACTCAACAAACTGGGAGCAAAGTGAGGCGGGTGCAAAGGCAGAGCCCCAGAGTGACAGAGGTTTGTAAATGTATAACAACTGCCTGCTCTGCGAGCTCGTACATGGCTCCAAAGTGAAACCAGCTGCCAACGCCTGGCTCGCGGCAGAAGCTCTGGGCCACGTCACAGAAAAGTTCCCCAGCGCTGCAAACAATTACCCTGCAAACAATTCTTGTTTGTTCCGTTTCATCAGAGGCTCTAGGCTGGAGGGGACAGAAGAGAGGAAAGGAGAAATATGGAGGGAAATGAGAACAAAATCGTTAAGAAGGGCTTCGCTCAGGTTTGGTCTCACTGGGTTTGTCCAAGAAGAGGTTCCCATACCCCACTCCCACATCTCTCTGCTAGGGAAAATTCGAGTGCCTCCTAAACATGCAGTAGCATTTAGGTTGTGTTTTAACAGAGCCCTCAAGCAAGTGGCTAATTTTAAGCACCTGATTTATTCTATTCACTGCAAGCTGAGTGTGCCAGCGGGTGATGCAAAATGTAGATAAACACTGATCTGACTTTACTCAACAACTCAAACAATTCAGTGCACATAATATAAAGATGTCATTGTACCAGTTTATTGTTTCTGCCACGTGCTTCAGCATCCTGGACACAACCAAGCAGTTAAAGTGCTGCTGGGAGAGGCATTTCCCATTAGGGGAACACTGGAAAAACATATTGACAAACAATTGTCTTGAATAAAGCCCAAGCGTTCCCTTAGACAATGTGCATTGCATTTGTAAGATGCATTTTGGCTGGAAAAGGGGCATTTTGACCGGAAAAGGGGCATTTTGGCCAGGAATTCAGTATATATGCGGAGGAAAAGTTCCTCTGGAAACCCAGGCACTGAGGATCTCACACCATTGGCTCCACCTCATCCTGATTCCATATAATTCCACACAAACACTTTAATTCTCTCATCACAGACTGGAAGTCGTATAATGAGGGAGACATTTGTATCTGCCCCACCGTGAAGTGGCACTTGTGATAATGAATTTCATGTTTGTCGCAGGAAGAGTTTATGGGACCAAATTTAAGTTTGGAAAATATCTCAAAATGTCAGATTTCTCGGGAGGCAAAGAAGTTTGTGAAAATCAAAACCAGGAATGAACCAAAGCAGTGGAAATTCCAGTTGAAATTGTTAGACTGGTTGCCTGCCTTTTGTTGACAGTCGGATTTTGGAAAAGAACAATTAGTGTAATGGGTTCTGGGAGCTACTGAGCCAGAAACTGGGAAAAAATGGAAACCAAGAGAAACAGCTGAAATATCTTCTCATTCCCATTTAGATTGTGGTTGGAGCAGCTGAATGGCTGTTTTTTCTGGTCCACTTGTGTAATACTGAAAACTGGGGAGGGGAGGAATTGTCCCAAGTCGACCTCATGGAACAAAGGGGGAAAACCGTGGGACAAAGAGAAAAAGAGAGCAAAAAAGAAAGATTTTCTTTGGAGAACTGAGAAGCATGCAGCTTTTTCTGCTGAGATGAATCAATGGCTGTGCTCAGCCCAAAATTAGATTATGTTTTCTTTACAGACTGTTTTTAGAGGGGAGGCAGGGAAGATACACTTGGTCATATTAGGAAAATTGAAGGATATTCCAGGAAAAAAAACAAAACCAAACAAAAAGTTTGGATCGAAAAGCAGATTTTTTCATAGGATTTTTGAAAGAGATGTTTCAAATAAAAAAGAAGGGAAAGC
The DNA here is from genome assembly GCA_014706295.1 of Lycocorax pyrrhopterus obiensis. Classification (NCBI taxonomy): domain Eukaryota; kingdom Metazoa; phylum Chordata; class Aves; order Passeriformes; family Paradisaeidae; genus Lycocorax; species Lycocorax pyrrhopterus. Next base: position 4,577,952 of record JACSVZ010000013.1, read on the forward strand.
TTTCTGATTCAAACTTGTTGAAATTCAGCTGCTTGGTTTTTTTTTTTTTTACAATTTTGTTTTCACAGGGTAAAAATGAAGGTGTTTGATATAAATTTGCAAAACAACCAAATTAACCATAAAGCAATATTTTATGAAGGGAAGAAAGGAGAAAGAACCATATCCTGCTTGCGGTACAAGGTGGGGTCTGAGCCCCAGCACATCATGGCAGAGCCTCTCTGTCCAGATCTTTCCTGGAGCCAGGATCAGCCCCAAGGCTGAGACTAACATCCACCTGCAAATGTGGGATCCAAGGTCTGTGCCAGCAGGAGCACAATGCCACCAGCTCAAGGCAGGAGAAAGTAAACATACATGGGAAGCTGCAAGTGGTGAGAAATGTAGGATTTGCAGGGTGGGGATGAGACCTGAGTGAGATCAGTCACTGGAACCTTCCAAAGAGCCAGGAGAGGAAAGGCAGACACAAACCCATTCCAGCAAGCCAGGTGCTGGTGCCACGAAGCCAAGAAATGACAACATCCGCCTCTAAAAGCAAGGAGATTTGTCACCTGCTAAGTTGATGGATGCCTGCACTCCTATTTTGGACACCCAGGCATATTTAAACTATAAAACCCTTCTAGACCATCCTGGCTCCAAGGGTATTGCTCAGAAGTGGTTTGGGATTGGGCTGTGTCATTCTAGTACTGGTTCTCTATAGGACAAGATTGTCCTATTGTGGGGTCAGGGATCCAAAAGAAATCAGAGTTTAATCCAGACTAGTTGTAATCAATGTCCACGGGAGTAGAATCTGGTCAAGAAGGACTCAAAATCTGAGTCCCTGATGCCCTCATCCCTTGGGAGATCAATTTAGCACCATCCCAAGTGTCCCTGCAGCCCCATGGAAAGGCTGGGAGCACAGCAGAGGGCTCACCATCCCCATAGCATTTCACCCCACAAGTCTTTTACGACATCCTCCAAGATGATGCCCGTGTGCCTTGGACCCACACGCCTGTACTTTATTGTAGGGCTAAGACTCCCCCATGACCTGAGGTGCTTTCATACACAGACTCCATGGGAGCTGGTAGCTTGGTGTCAGGCAGGTAAAGAGTCCAAGAGCTTAATTCCAAAGAAAAATGGTGCCTAAATTCCCTTTAAAAAAACTGAACTTCCTTGAACAAGTTCCAAAAGCCCCATTGGTGCATTGTTGGTCAAGCAGAAGGACTTATTCACAGCACTAATGTGGGCAGTACTGGAAAAACCTTACAGGAGAGGGCAGAGTCCTGCCCTCTGCAGAAACCCCAGCTGGCTTCAGAGGCACTAAAAATATGTTTTGTGGCACGAGGAGAGGAATCCAGATCTAATCCTTTGCTCCTGACTAAAAGGCATTACATTATAACATGTTTTCACATGGTTCTTCCCACGAGCTGCTAAAATTGTCCTGGATAACAGCACCAGTGAGGGTCCATAGGTGACACCAGGGACACAGCGGTGGGGCCACCCCTCCCTGCAGCTGCTGCTGTCCCTGATCCCAGCCATGGGACACCTGTAACTTCAGCCCTCATCGCTTCAAAGAGAGGCTTTTCACAGTGGAGAAGAGCCAAAGCAGGACCTTCCCAGTGCTAACAAATGGAGAATTCAGCCCCTCTCTGGTTCTCACGGCGGGGTCAGACACAGCTGTGCTCAGCCCGGATCTTGGGCCAAGGGCTTTAATGCTGTTTGGAAATATTGGCCTTCCTGCATCTTTGAAAACGTTGTCAAGGCGTTCTGTAAAACAGCTGAAAAGATTTATTAAATTCGGCAGAAAGCTCCAGAATTTCAAACGGGGCTATTTCATGTGTATTAAATGGTTCTGTCACTGATTTTCCCTGCACTCCATCCCAGCTGACGGCACCAAGGTCTAACATGAGGAGATGCCTTTACTGGCTGCACTGAAATCTCCCATCAAATCATCCATTGCTGATTCAGTTGTACATTTATTCCTCCTTACATCCCTAAGACACAAACCCCAGCCAACCACCCTGATTGCCCAGCTGTCTTATGAGGCCATCACTTAACAATTGTGACATCACCATCTGGTGAAGCCCAAACGGAGGCAAAGCCACTCACCCAGGACTGATTTTCTTCTTTCGTGTGGGGGAGGGAGAGTCACAGAGCTGAGAAATCACAGGTGCCTTCCAAAACTGAACAGTGATGGTGTAGGAGGCAGGGAAGGGGTCCATGGGTTGAGGAGTAAGGGCTGAGGGTTGTTCCCACTCCCTGCTTCAACGCCCTGCCAGGAACAGCTGGTGCCGTGCTTGGGAACTTCACCCTTGAAGCAGCTTCTCCCTCCCTCTCCCCAGCTGTGCAGAGGGTCAGATATGGACCCCCAGCTGGTGCAGGACTGGCTGTGCCGAACCAGGAAATGTCCCAAATGCTTGGCTACACACTCCCCATTATATTTGCCCCACCTCAGCGCTGTGGGATCCCTGCCCTTTGGCAGGAAGTCGTGCTGAGGGGCTGTGAGCCACCAGCCTTCTCCAGCCACATGCACGGGAGAGGTGTCCTTGCTCTGACTCTTAGAAGGCCAAAAACCAACGAGGCCAAAGACTGAAGGTGCAAGATACACACACAGAGCTCCCCCTGCCCCAACAGGAATTGGAGGCAGATTCCTACAACTGCAAAACAAGGGAATCTAAATTGCGCGGATAGCCTGAGAACTAGGGTTATAAAACAAAATTAAGCATTAAATATTCTTAACAAAGGCAATCTGGGCTCACTGTGTTCTGTTTTTGTTATGTTTTCCCCCTGTTTTATGCTGCCTTAACCTTCGGTTGTTGCTGTTGGAATCCTCTTTACACTGTTCCACTTGTCATTCTTCTTATTTTTATTAGAGACACTTTGGCAGAAGACTTATCAAAATGCGCTGAGCTTGTCAACAAACGTCATTAGCAACGAGTCGAGGCAGACAGTGTAAGCAGGGAAAGGGCATGGGAAAATATGCAATATAAAATAATTTTATATCTCGAAGAAATGCAGCAGAATAATAATGGCAAAAGCCTCGCTGTAAATTATTTGTGCTGTTACAGGAGTAAATTCCCACTGTTAAGTGATTTCTAGTCAGGCTTGGAGGGATCAGATGCTCTTGTGGAAGAAAATGGTGTGGCTTCCTCAAAATGAAGGGCCTGGCCACTCCCTGTGCAATGTAATCAGGTTGAGACATACTACACCCCACACTGGCTAACTTTAAAATCTCAGATGACAAATTATGGACTAGGTCTCCTTCTCTGGAAATCAAAATCAGTCCACTGGCAAAAGTGCAGCTGTACCAACCTATGCCAGAATCATGCTTTCTTCTGGGCTAATATTACACCCTGCTACGTCCAAGACACCCACACATCCAGCACCACGCTGGGGTTCAATCTCAACATGCCAAGCTGTTCGTTCCAGGGCTAGAAATCTGCCCTGCTCTCAATCCCCTGCTTTGAAGTTGCCTCAAAGACATTTGCTTACTTAAGCACATGCAAGAGAAGGTGAAGTCTGACCCCACCATCCACGGGTGGTGTCCACTTTCATAAGGGTATGAGAAGAAAAAATAAATCACTGCAAAATGAACGTAAGCGAAGCCGTAGGTTGTGCTTACCCGAATTAGGCCTGGGGTTATGCTGCAGGTTGCACTGGGCTCTACAAGGAGGGCTGGAATTCAGTAGGCTTAGGTTAATCAAAATAAATCATAAGGTCAATGGTAAGGTGACAGCTGAAAGGCATCCCACCCACCCACCACAGCACACCAGCAGCAAGCAGGAAAGTGCACTCCTGGTATCCCATAGCACAGGGAAGACGTGAGCCCGTGAGGTTCAGCCCTGATTAGTGCTGATCGCAGCTCTTTGGAGAGGATCTTCTCATAAATGAAGAGGTCGGGCTGCTCCTGGCCAGGGCTGATGGTCAGGGGAGGTTATTTAACCTCGTGGCCTTCCATGGGGCACTGGTGTGGATGGAAGGGTGCTCCCAAGGGTGGCTGAGCATGGGTGGGCACAGCCACAGGGACACAGGGAAGCCCCAAGGAGCCCAAATGGCCATAAGGCTGATCCAGCACTGGCCCTGCAGCAAGGAGGAGGGGAGCACGTGGTGGCTCATAACACATCATAAACACTGCTGGGAGGGAGGGGGCAGGGGGACAGCGCAAAGGAGAGGGAGTTTGGAAGAAAAAGCTGATTAAAATTTAAAATGTTTTAATTGATCACACCACTAATCTCTTCAATATGCCACTAAGTGTTGACGGGCTCTGGCACGCCTCCTAAGTCACACACAGGAACTCAAACATCTCAGATTTGGAACTGAAGGCTGTGTCCTCCACGGGGCAAGGAATATCCGTGTGCACAGCACTGGAATACGTGTATGGAACAGGGACACAAAATGGTTTTGCAAACCTGACTCAGTCTTTCTGGAAGCTAATGGGATTTCATTGGGCTGAACTGAGGCCGTGCGTCTTTCATGGCCTGTGTTGCATCAGGGAGTAGTTTTATGGCCAGAATAATATGTGCCATATGGGAAAACCCCACAGAAATTAATAGGAGTGCAACCAGTAGAACTGGAGAGAAATGAAATAATCTATGGAAATGGCTGTGTAATCTTTAAAATTTGATAGAGAATGATCTCGTCTTGCAAAGACTTTTTAAGACATTCTATAGAATTGCAATGATGTAATTCGGTTTTAAATCCTATTCAAAAAGCTCCAAAGCCTAAGAATGGTTATTGTTTTCTTATTAAACTCTGTAAGGCTTTTCCATAAGGAAAGAGCTGGTATTCTCATAACGTCTCCACTGTGCCAATATGAAGGAATATAAAACCACTGAGTTTAATTATATCAGGCACATAAATGTCTTCCAAACCATTACATGTACCTGTGGACATGAAAACACTCATCCATACAAATTGGCTGCCATTGGAATCAATAGAGTTGAACCCACTCCGATGGGACCAGCTACTGAAACAGCTCCGGTGACTGACACGGCTTTTACAGGCCACAGGAGGGAATGGGCTGGAAAGCTCTTATGAAATGCTTTTGGAGGTGGAAAAACAGCAATGCATTGAGATGGAAACTGTTCAGAGGAACATGGTGGGTTTGCTCCCACTTCTTTTTTCAAAGAGGAATTTTTGGTCGTGCACAGAAAGGGAGTATGTGCTCACCCCAGTCCAGAGCATCCTGTGGCCTGGGGTGGGGAGGCCAGCTGGGATGTGAAAGGCACAGCCTTTAGAGCTGGGAATGGAGCCTAGAGAGCTGGCAGCCCGAGCATTTCCCTCACCAGGGGACTGTAAGGTATTTGTTCTCCTCCTTTCTCTCTCCCACTCATTCATTTCGAATGAGACCTATTGGTTCGCAGTGAGACGGAGAGGGGAAAACAGCCCTGCGATCACAAAGTGCTGTTGTGAGATGGAAAAACCGGGCTTCACCCAGCTCTGCTCCGAAAAAATGAAGGGAAGAGGTGAGAGTGGCTGCCTGAAGCCTGCCCACGGGTCAGGAGGGGGCTGGTGGAGCATGCCTGGGATTCCTCCGCCGCGATGCCAAACGGGCCCTGGCGATCGCAGCCAGCGGGAAGTTGCTCAATGTTGTGAAACACAAAAGGAAAAAAAAGTTATATTAAAGTAATAAATGAAAGCAAAAGTGCTCTCTGTCAGGGGTCTGGGAGCAGGGGAAATCTCAGTGTGCGGTAGACAGGTGCAAAATGCATCTTGGCATCGTTTTCCGCACTGGAGGAAATAAGGACATAAATAGATGCAAAAAAATCTTATGGCTGGTTGGTGGAGTGTGCATGTACTTGTCATTAGGGAGCTCCAGTCCCTGATTTAGTGAAGCACTTCAGTGGATGTTTAATTTTCAGCATGTTAGTGATGAACGGGGTCATAGAGCACTAAAGAAAATGACGGGTGTTGATCTAAAAATTGCAAAAAAATAAACAAGAAAGAAAGATATGTATTTCTTTTTAATATTTCTTGGGAACATTATTGTTTGAAAACACAAAGCCCTTAAACATGTTTTACACAAACTTTCAAATTTAGATTTCCTACTGAACTCGGCTTCTCTTCCCAAAGGAACCCAGAAAAATATCCAGCAAATTAGGGAATTTTCTTGGAAAATACGTGGGTTTGCCATTTTTTTAAATGCAATTATATGGACGTGGATCTCCTGACACGGGTCAGGGTCATACCAACACAGGGTAGAAACAGCCATACCAAACAGATGAAAAAACTCAACACAAGGCTTTCATATCTACCCCTGACACGTGGTGAATTTGCCTCAATTTGGCTTTTATTATTCAGTTCAAACGATGGTCCCTGAGGTGGACCGAATTTCAAATAAGTGCTGGCTCTGCTTCAAGGGAGCACGAGCCACTTTATAGCTTCAGGTGCAAAGACTCCATGATTTTCTTTCTCACATAAATTCGACAAAGTTAGAATGTGACAATTTTAGTCACACTGCAGGAATCTTCCCAAATCCTTGCCTGCTCCAAGGCCACCTGTCAGGGAATCTCACCCTGAGCCTTTAGGCTGCTGTGATTTACATTCTATTATTTTATTGGACATCAGGAATGAACACAGTTAAGAAATGAAGACTAGATCATCAAGGTAAAAGTTTTCCTTCAGTAATTGTGTTCAGCTGTCTTTTCAACAAAGGCAGTACTGGGTGAGGCAGCAATTTTGCTTTATCAGCCTAAATCTTAATTAAAAAATGTATTTTTTGGGAACAGAGAGGGCAGAAGAAAGCCAGAAGTTGCTTTTCTTTATCCGATAGCCATCAGGAGTGAAAAATTGCTATTTACATTCTGGATTTCATGACTTGTGTGTAAAACCAACCTGCCATCACCGAGTCTGGCACCTTTGGTGCTGCCAGAGAAAATCCCTGAAGGAAATAAATATTCACCTGAGGGGGGCTCAGTCTCTCTGGTGACCCTCTCATGGGACACGAGATATTGTAATATGTAAGGCAAGCAGGTCTGCAGGCAGTGTGAAACCTTGGAAATCAGACTGCCATGATTTTTGAGAGGATGTTGAATGATTTTTTCTCCCAAACTTGAAAGACTGGGCCATGTTCAGGGCTGAACAGGCCTCCTCAGTGGTCTACAAGTCCATCAGCCCCGAGGCAGGGCGTGGGAGCAGCCAAAGGTATTTGTCAGCTTGGGGAGTCTGGCGTAAGCGCAAATGGATTTTGGCTTCCCCCAGTCAGGAATGACCTCCCAGCTGCCTGGGATCCATCCTGCTGGCAGAGCCTGCCACAGGTGGCACCATCTGTGCCACCAAGTCCAACCCAAACAGCTCATTCCCAGCTGCAGGGAAGGGCCGGGAATGTGATGGCGGCTCCCAGGCGGGGCGGAGGGTGGCTCGCACACTGGCTCCCTTGTGGAGGAGGAACGGTCAATAATCAGCACCTGTAGGCAACTCCCAGCCCTGGCAATAAACACAAATATGTCTCCTGGCATGGCCTTCTAGGAAAACATCAGCTGAAAAAGGCCCCTGTGCCAGAGACATTCCACGGTGTGCGTGCCACCGCCGCACGCCAGCTGCTCACCGAGGGGACGTGGGCTGCAGATCCAGCAACCTGTTGGAACGAGAATCTTTCCCCCTCTGCTGTTTTCGCATCTCTGACAGCATGTATGGACTTGGAGAAACTCTCAGCTTCAGATTTTTGTTTATGACTGAAGGAAAGGTATGACTCCAGTTGGACTTGCGTTATTATTTTGTGCACTGTACATTTAATTTGTGCTGTTACTCCAACAAGGGGCTGACTGGAGATCCACAAATGTCGTGTACATCTTTATACCTCCCTCTCACCCCTCCTGCCACCAAAGCACCCACACTGCTGCAGTGCAGAAGTTCTGGCATGAGGAGCAGCAGATGAGAAATGGGCAAAATAAAAAGATGGTACCAGTCTGACACATAGAAAGAAACCTCTCACAATCGGTGTGGAATCTTCCCTGATGCCCAGAAACAGTTTGTGGAATTTAGGAAATACCTTGGTCATGAGAAATGTCATCACAGTTGGCAGTCCAGGCATGAAGGATAAGTGCTCCCTTTGGTGGTGGCAGCGTGGGGAAAACACATCCAGGGGGACATTCAACAGAGCGTGGCCATCAGCAGGCTCCGAGAGGACACTTCAGGCAAAGGGAGGAGAGGTCCACGACCTTCTACCACCATCACTCCAAAAACCGAAGTTCTGGACGTGGGAAGACCCCAGTCCCGGCTCCCCCTGCCCAGGGGGTCTGTCGGAGGGGCTGGTGCTGCCACCAGCACAGCTGCAGGCACACCAGGCCCAAAGACAATAAACAAAAGGCCTTCACTCTCAGAGCCGGGACTGGGCACGGGGTTATGTGATTTTTGGAAGCCTTGCAGAAAGTTGTGTGTGTGACAGATGGAATTAAAAATCCCTTCACGTTGCACGGCCGCCCTGGCGCTCCGAGGCAGCTCTTGCTAAGCTCTTTGCTAGGTGGATACCTGCTGTGCAGGAGATCTAATCAGCCCCGAGCATCTCCAAAGGAAACAGCACTGAACACTTCCATTGTTTGAATTTTTTTGCTCTGGGCTCACAAAATCCTGGTGCTCGCTCTCTGGAGTGTGAAAAGGGAATATAAAGCAGGCTGGACTCAGCTGTGGCTTAGCAGGCAGCGTGGGCTGCTCATCATCGATGGGCTTGCACATAAACCACTTGGCAGGGCTTCCAGGACAAGGCAGCTCCTGGAAGGAAAAGCAGCTAATAGGTATGAAACACACTTTGCTTGTACCAGTAAGCACTAAGGCCAAGTGCCTGCCTGTCAGATAAGCCAAAAGATGCTGGCTATTGAAAAGCCTTTTGCTCCTGAGCAGTCAGTCACACCTGAACCCTTGCTCTGCTCAGTTTCATCTCCGTGATCAGAACACGCTCTGGGGCTCGGCAGCTGAGATGTCCCACGGCACAGTGCCCATGAGCCACAGTTTAGCTGAAATTCCTGCTTGCTTCCCGGCTGTGCCAGTTTGGACCCCAGTTCTACCTGCAACTGGCCCGGGTAAGTGACTGACTCCTGCTATGTGTTTTCCCAAATAAAAAGAGCATTTGTATTCTTTCACCGGGTGTGACTTCTGGTTTAGATTCAGGGGGAAAAGCAAATTTTTCCTAACAAGGGCAAAGAGCGTGTCACCTCCATAACATGCTACATAAACAGAATTTTCCTTCTGGCAAGCAAGGCCCACCTGAAATACAGAGGAGCAGCGCTGAGAAAACACACTTAAGAGGTGATGCAGCTACTGGGGGCTGCCCAGTAGGCAATGCCTGCACTCCAGTGGCTCCCTCACCTGCTCTAACAACCAGAAAAGTCCATGTGGACAGGCACAGGTTGACACAAGCTGTGACCACGCATCTGCTCTGATTCCTGGACGTTCAGATGATGTTCCCCAGCACTGCTTCTTTGATGTAACACAGGCAAAACAAGAAAGTATAACAGATTAATTCTTCCCACTGTGACTTTTCTTCTCTCATTGTGCTTATCACCCAGGATGGAGTTAGTTGGATTTATGTTCTTATGTTCGACAGCTTTATCAAGCTTCGAGCTGGTGATTAAAATACCCTCCAGAATAAATATGTTGCAAAAGAAACTATAGGAAATCTCATGTTGTCCTGCAGCAGGGAAAACAACAGGAGTGGCTGTTTCAGCGTGTTGAGTTTAATTTAAGGTATTTGGTAATTTGGAATCAGATAAATTTGGCTGAGTATGGAACTGGCCTGAGGATCTGAGATGGCAAATTTCATAACTAAAGAATGGTGATCTTAATGGTTTTTAAAACCCTCTCTATCATTTACTGTTGTGATTAATGTTGTGCCATTGCTACGGTCCAGATAACAACCACATCAAAAGGAATCCTTTATTCATGTACAGATAGACATGACCCATGAAGATTCTGAGGAAATATCTCCAGGTCACGGTCAGTTTTCTCCCACACTTCCAGCACAGCATCCTTCCCCTGCCAAGGAAGGATTGCTTTCCCAGGAAAGGGGTGACTGCCCTGGTGACCGTCGTGGCTCTGCAGCTGTATTATGCCACAGTCCATGGTTTTTCCAAAATGATACAAAGGCACAAAAAAGGCAACCAGCCCTGCTGTTTGGAGAGAACTCAATGCTAATTCGTGATTCCACCTGGGCTAAAGACTTAAATTTCATTATGTGCTTTATAAACTTCAGAGTTTTAGAAATAACATATAATATTACTGGCTCAGAATGAATTTCCATCTAAAGGCAAAGTTCTGAAAGGGATATATTAAACCCAAGGAAATTCTGCTTCAAAAGCTCCACACACTTCTGAACATAATATCCCAGAGTCATGCTCCCAAGTTAAAATTTGATAAAAACTGGAAATTACTTGGCATCTCAGCATATTTGGAGATACTGAGTAATGAAATGGATAAGACCTGTGCCAAGAATAAGATGAATTTTCCCCATTTGTTTAAATATTTAAATTTTACAGAACGTGAAAGGTCTGCTCAGTATTTTTAAATGTGGCAGGTTGTTAGTGGCATTAGTTTAAATGTCTCTTTCTCTCCATATTTTTTCTGGGTTCAGTGTAGGTGACTGAGGTCTCATCTCCTGCTAAAATTAAAGTTTCGGTGTAGAGCCAGAAACATCCATCTAGGAGACAATTTTAACTATTTTCATGAATCTCTCAGCCATCAGGAGTCTTCTCCACAATGAAGTTCAGAAGAGATGTGTTATTTTTAAGATATTACTGTACTTCTGTATCCACAACTCAACATGCAATTGCTTCTTTCACCAGTACAACCAAGAGACTCCTTTATGCTATTTCAGTCCTCAGAATATCATTTCTCTGTGATTTATATTTTGGCTTCTTTTCTTTTTTTTTTTTTTTTTGTGCTGCTGTGCTGGTTTTTTCATGTCCAATTCTCTCTAGGGTGATAAATACCCAAGATGCCAGGCACAGGTTATTGAAAACAGAATAAATACAAGCAGGGAGAAAAATATGTTTGCTTGGGGTTGTTTTTGAGGGGGGTTTTGCAACTGGAAGAATGAACACAATGCTGATTTTTTTATGAAGCCTGCAAACAGCATTATCTGAAATAAAAGTTCTGCCTGAAACAAAATGGAGTTTCTTTGGAAATGCCTGCTGAAAATGAAATGCTAAGGAGATGCCATTAGATGTGTTGGACAAGATCTTTTCCTAAGGCCACTTCAGCTAATAAAGGCAATCTTGGATTTTAATCGCCACCCTGGGGAAAGGAAAAATACTGTTTGTCTCATCAGCATGCAACAAGAGTAATTAGTGAGTTAGAAACAGGTGTGGCAGGGGAACGAAAAACTGGGCTGACAGAAGGGTTTATACATCAGGAATACAGAATAGCAGGAAATCTGGAGATTTACCAGTGATGCTGAAACAGAGTATGCAAAAAATATTTGTGTTCCTACTCTGTCTGTTAGCCCAGAGGTGTTTTGTGGGTACTCACAGCAGGGCAACCCTCTAATCCAATCTTCAGAAGCTGGTGGGATTGGCTTCAAGGGAACAACATGATTCCCTGGTCAGAGGAGCAGTCTGGGGATGTGACCAGTCTTGGCAGAGCCCAGGAGTCTCTCCCTCCTTGGATCGTGGGCATAGTTGAGTTATTCAGTTCCTCGGCAGCTCAGTTTGGTTTCATCTGTAAAGAAAGTGAATTGTATTTAGGTGTCATCTCTGTAGCACCTCACTGGTTTATAAAACACCTCAGGAGGATAGATGTGAAGAATGGCTGCTAATAAGGAGTCTAAAAACCTAGAAGACAAAAAGAAGACAGTGCTCAGAGCCTTAATTATGCTGCCGGCAGGCTCAGATGACATCGCCCATCCTTCAGATTTCAGTCTTTGATTTTTGACAACACTACCCACAATCAACTCATCCAATGCAGTCTGTTTTCTCTCCTTAAGAAAATCCCTAAAACCAGTTTCACAAAAATACCAAGTTACTGCAAGCCAGCAACTCCTATTTTAACTCTTTCTCCTCTTCTTTGCTATTTGCAGTGACATTAAAGAGCCATTGACATAAAAATCCACTTCAAATTTACCCCAGAAATGGAAACAGATGCGTTTTATTAGGAGTTTGTACTGCTCTGCAGAGATGAGAAAATATTTACAGATAGCTCAGCTGATCTTTTAAAGTGGCATGATTTGATTGTCATCGAATAATTATTACAAAAACATTTCCAAGGTTTTTGTTACCTACCTTCCCTTCTCTTTAGGAGATGTCTTTTCTGGAAAATATTTTTCCCCAAAAAAACCCAAAAATGAGGGGGGGTGTAATGTAATACATGGCTATAACATAGATTGTTAATTTTTAGTGTAGCTGAATCACAGCATGCTTTGATTGAGAGGAGCCAACACAAACATGCAAAATATGAGCCTCTTTGAACAGGATACACCACATCCTGCATTTGGTAGCCAAAGGTTCCAGTTTGCATCACAAATGTAGTCCAAGATCTCTCTCTCTCCTTGAGGTATGTACCTCGAAAAGTGCCAAATCTGCAAGACACGCCGCCTTCGTTTTAATTTCTTTCGTTCATTCTTCCCCATTAAAAAAAAAAAAAAAGAAAAATAGAAGAGTTTAATCATTTGCTTGTTTGGGTTTTAGTAGAGACTCAGCAGGTGATTGAAAGAAAGGAGTTGTCAGGAGGGACTTTGATTAATCAGAGACTTGATCGTTTGATTAATCGTCCCAGAAAGAGCTGACTGCAGCAGAAGTGCCCCAGCCAACGTGTAAACACATCGAAAGAACATTTTCAAAATGTGTAAAGACAAATTGCAGTTCAAAGCTACTCTTACTGGCCTGTTGATTTGACTGCTAGAAACAAAAGCCCTTCTGCCTGGCTGATAGAAACCAGACCTTCCACGGGAGGAAACAATTGAATTCAGGTCCTTTTAAAATTCTGAGTAAAAAGAGCTTGACGTTTTCTTTTTTAATTGATATTTTTTTTGTCCTCTCGTTCTTGTTTACAGTAATAAATTACAGCCCTTAGTCTTTTTATAAAGAAAGTTAAGTTTCCTCTCATTTTCAAGCAATTTATAACATATGTTTACAGCCTTCAGTTTCGCAGAACATCCCAGCAAAGCATAAATTATCACAGTGAGGTAGCAAACAAAACATCGTGCAATGCATCGCCCAGCCACCACCACATTTTACCTGCCATTTAATGGCACCCAGCAGGAAACCTTGAGGTGGAAAAACACTCCAAAAACCTGCCTGCTTGCCTAGCAATCTCATCATGTAGCGGGGAGAAAAAATGAGATTTGCGAATTCAGCTGGTTCCCAAGTGATTTGAGGTCATAAAAACCCTTTCTTGTCATGGAAACGCATGGAGAGCCAGCTGTTGTGAGCTGCACAGTGCCCATAAGCCCTCGATAATGTTTTTCCTCAAGTTCAGGCAAGCCCATGGACATGCTGAAGGCCAGTCCTGTTCAGAACGGCACTCGACGAAAGCCAGTAAAAAGCAGAATTAGTATTTTAGGGAGGGCAGGAAACAATTTCCTTCCTGGAGCAAAAATAAAACTTCCCTACAGATTGTGCAAATCAGAGAATATGTGCAGAAAATCGAATGTTTCCAATGTTGAAGCCAGCAGAAGCGGGTTTGGTCTCCTGGCCTCACTACCTGGGGGCATCCCTGGATTTTGGGTGCTGTGCCCTCACTGGGCTGCCCTTGCAGAGGCTCTGGTGGGAAGCCTGGCAGCCACCAGCCCAATTCCTTCATAACCCGATTACTGCAAAGGGCTTAACTACTCCTTCAACCATGGGCATCAGCCCAGGGTGAGCCACCTGGTTTTCCTGTCATCAGCAACACAAGAAATAATCTGAAATTTGGTTCAAGTCAAACCAAAATGGAGATTCTGCTTTCAGCCAGCAATAAATCTGAGTCAACTGAAAGCATTTGACTGCCTCAAAAATGCGCAGATTTACATTGAATGAGACATTTTTCAGCCCAAAAGGAAACCTGTAAAGAAAAGACAGTTATTTAGCACCTGTTTTAAAATAAATGTGAATTGCGAGACTAAACAAATCAATGAAAGTTAAAATAATTCCTATGCAAAGCTCTGAATAAATACTTTGACACTTCCCAAGTGTTTCATTTTTCAAAACTATGAAATATTGCATCTTGCCTTTTACATTCTTTCCAATGGCCACCATCCATAGTTTTGAGGTCCAAGCTTTGATTTTGAAGTAGAATTTGTCTTTCTCAAGCTGTAATTTTTAATGCATTTACTATTCTAGCTGCAAGTGTCACAGCTACTTGATCTCATTTCAGCATAGCAAGTGCAGTATGAGTTGGGTGAATTGTCTTGACAGTGCAACAGCACAGAGGAGAAATTTTGGTGAAAGCATGAAGGAAAATATGTGCAACCGATCTAAAAGAGTCCGCACCCTGATAGTACAACTGCTTATTAATATTCGCTGAAATATGAACAGACAAAAAACCCTATTCCCAAATGTTTTGCTAAAAACAGGGGATACACTAAAACATAGTGGATGCTTTTGTAACAACTGATTTGGAATATATATTTTTGCTTTAGTTTGCTTTATTTTGCTACATCTTATCTTCACCATGTTTTATTTATCATTAATTAACCCAGCTTTTTCAAAGACCTTGAATCTGAACCCTGAATTCTAGCAAAGCACCACAGAGAGCTAAAATTACCATCCTCTCCTCCCTTCAGCTACAGAGCCAAGAGATGAAGATCTGCATTACCTCTTACAACTTCCTTAGTGGCAACAGGAATCCAAAGGATATTCCTCCCTTTTTGTATGTATCAGTCCTAAGTCCTTTGTCTTCATTCTCATTCCCTATCCAGCCGTATTTTAATTAATGAAATCAAAAGACCATCTAGTAAAATAAACCAGATTTAACGAGGGAAGAAAGTCAAAACAAACAGGCACTGTTTACTTCCTCTGCACTGATTTGCCAAGAAATGAGCTCCACATCTCAGATTATCGATTCCTGTCAGCAATATCAACCTCTCGCAGCAGCATGAAAAGGAGCATCTGGATCAGAGGGATGAGAGGGGAGAGGCGTGCAGTGAAATGAAAGCAAAGAGATTTTTCTCCATGCCTTGGTGGAGGACTTGACCCCCACAGGTAATGTTTGTGGCCTGCCCATCAATCCTGCAGCTGGAAATGTGACATCCAAGGTCTCACATTTGGCTGCGGTTCCGGCTCCCTGTGGAGCAGGGATGGGCACAGCCATGTGTTTGTTGTGTCCTCCAGAAAGTGCTGCTCCCGCCCACATCTGGAGTTCCTGGCTGCTCACACGGAAAGATGTGGTACCATATGAGCAGTATTTCAGCTGTCATCTCCTGCTGACCACCTCCTTACTGTGGAAGGGCTTGGATTTGGTGGCCATCACGGGCAAAACACTCCAGCTTTTCATGGGATTGAGTTTGTAAGGAAGGGAGGCGTCAGACTGTCCTCAGAGCAGGTGAAATCATGCAGAAACATCTGTCTCATCTGAGAGTCACCATTAGTTACAGCACTGCACACAAACACCTCCAGCCTTTTGTAATATTTTAAGTGAAAGGCTTTGTTACTGAAAAAGCAGGTTTCCCAAGACTAAAAGATGCAGTCCAAAAGCATCATTTCCAATCATTAGATCTTTTTTTTTTCACAGAGAAGAATTTTAAACCAAAAACAAGCTAGGGTTTACGTAAGCTTTGGGTTTTGGAAAATTGAAGTGTTACAAGCTTTTTCCTCATTTCCTTAATTGATGGCTGTTCCTCTTTCATCCCTGCCCCACCTTCCTTTCACCACTGAACGCACTGACAGGCTGTTTGTCTGTGGTGTTCTCTTTTTCCTTTTCTTTTGACATCTTCACAGTATCTCTCTGACTTCTGCAATACGCAGAGCAACCATGAGAACCCCTCTAGGACACACCTTCAGCTGTGGTACCACCCTGGGAAACAGAAGCAACACGAAGATCTGCAATTTTTCTTCATAAAACCCTATTTTCCTCCTTTTCAACTGGCCCTGCAGCTATTACACGCGGATCTTGCCACACTGCTGGCTTTCAGCAGCGCCCTTTGTTATCCCCCCTGTTTGCCTACAAACAAAGAGGGAACTGGATGGTTTCTGCAGGCTGGAGTGGGATGTTGGCTCCCCACTCGCTGCTTCAGATCTGAAGCCGCTAACAATGCACAATGGTGACACACTGGCTCCCTGTGGCTTCTGTGCTCCGTGTGGTGTGAGAACGGGGCCAAGGGCATGGACGTGGCACTGGTACAGGGTATTTTGGTTTCCTGCCTTTTTTGTCCGGCGCAGAGCAGGAGCCACAGCATCCACAGGGGTATTCCCTTACTGCCCTTGGTGGCATCTGCCCCTCAGGGGCTGTTTTGTTGCTGAGAATAGAAGGATTATTAAGCAGAGGCCAAGGAAGAGAGCGATGTGCAGATGTCCCATTAACTCCATCCCACACGGCCAGCTCCCTTCTGCTGACAAACAGCAGCTCAGAGCCACTCCTGCAGCATCTCAGCCGCTGCAGCTCGTGCTCCAGGAGCCACAGCTAACTAGAGAATGGTCCTGGCCCTTGGGCATGGACTCAGTGACCTCAGTGTTGCTTCTGGGAGTAAATATCCTGTCAGCCAAAGCGCCGGCAGCTCCTCGGTGTCCGAATGAGCAGCCAGGCGCTGCGGCGGCAGACTTAGAGGTGGCCTTGTCACTCGGGGCTAAAGCCTATTGTCAGTCTGAACCTTTGCAGCCCTGTGGATAAACACAGGACTGCCTGGAGCCAAGCATTAAATCCACGCTCACATGCAGAATAAATAAAGAATTAAATGTGGCGCATAAATAAATACAATCGTTAAGCGGTGCGGAACCCGACACAGCCCCTCTGTGTCCGCCCTCTGGAGGGGCCTCAGTGCAGGAGCCCAGCCTGTCCCAGCTCCATGCCAGGTCACTGCCATCAAAGCCCAAATGCCAGCCTGTCCTTTAATCCCCTTTTTCTCAGACCTGGTCCCTAAACTCTCCCTTTACACGGCTGACAGGGGTCAGCACAAACAGTGCGGAGCCAGGTGTGATGTGTTTGAGCAGAAGAGAAGCCAACTAGGACAGTCCTCTCATTTAATTAGTCCAATGTGTTGCTAAAATCATAAGGAAAAATGCTGACTCTCTCACCCTGACATCCTGATTTTTATTCCAGACTACAAGACACATAGCGATTTCC
Source organism: Lycocorax pyrrhopterus obiensis (assembly GCA_014706295.1). Classification (NCBI taxonomy): domain Eukaryota; kingdom Metazoa; phylum Chordata; class Aves; order Passeriformes; family Paradisaeidae; genus Lycocorax; species Lycocorax pyrrhopterus. Next base: position 4,595,109 of record JACSVZ010000013.1, read on the forward strand.
CTGGGTTTCTTATCCATATTCATAGAGACGTTTATTCCTTCACTCCTCTTTTCTCATTTTCTTTTCCATTTTTCTTTTCACTTCCTTAACTCCAGCCAGGATGTCAGCTACAAATTATATATATATATTTAAATGTATATAACGTGTGTGTGTATACGTATCTATATATAAAATGTATATAACATGTGTGTATATATATGTAAAAATCAATATATATATATATATATCTTTTCAGTGATGCCTTTCAAACAGTATTGTCCTCCCAATCCCAAAATCTAAAGCAAGCAAGGAGCTGGACTTTCTAGTCTTAAACTGGTACAGAATGGGATTTCCAAGGGAGCTGGATATGGAGTTGTTCTCTAGTCCTGTGCAAATATGTCCCTTACACTCTGTTCCTGGCACAGTTGTTCCCCAAAGGCAATAGGGTTGAGGATAACCCTCCAACAAACTCTGCAAACACCCCGTGGCCAGGAGAGCCCGTGGTGCCTTTGGATGGATAGTGCAGGGTCTCTGGAGTGATGGCAAAGCCGTGCTGCCTCTGCTGGTTCCAGCCCAGTTGCTCCAAACCCCCCACACTGCTCCGGCATCCCCAAATCCTCACCACGCAGGCGCCACTGGGGAACCTCTTCGGTTCGCATGAAGACGTTTGTGGACTTCAGCTGAGGAATTCTGGTTTTCAACCATTCAGAGGATGATTTTTGCAGCAATTAGCTATCAGATCTGTCTCCATTCCCCTAACTGCCTATGAATTTCACAGTGAGCAACACGAAAGCCATTAGTGGTCAGAGAGTCACAGCAGATTCAGAGCACATTTCCTAGTGAAAGAATTATTAACTAAGATCTCTTCGGGGTGACATCCAAGTTCCACTAACCTCTTCCCAAGCACTCAGGAAGGGATTAGGTCTGTTTGGAGGCACTCAGATCTCAGGGGTGCAGCCTCTCACAGTTGGGGAGTGGATTTTTGGCCCTTCTACCAATATCTTATGCACTGACTTTAATCAAACTAGGTAACAATGGAGTAAGATGAACTTTCTACTAATTGCAAAGCAGCACACACAGACCCCGAGTGCTGTCAGATCCCATGTCTCCACAGGAATAAGGAGCCTTCCCAAGGGTACCCCATGGACGTTGTGTGATTCCCAGAGTACCAGGCTATGATGTGCACTGCACACAACAGATGGAGGGGATTGGAAAGGCCAAACTTCCTCACTGTGGCAGGGTCCACTTAGTGATTTCATAACTCCAGCTGGACCTCTTTTGGCAGAGGAGAGGATTTTTATGAGGGAAAATGCAATAAATCTGCTGTCACTGAAAGCCATCAGACACCATGTGGCATGTTCATGATATCACCAGTGTGCACCAGTTTTAAAACAGAGGTTTCAGCCATAAAGCTGCCAACCAGGAAAATCACATATGAGAGCAGCGCTGAACTTTTAACAGCGAAACATCCCTCTGAAAACCCTTCCTCTTCCTGCTTCTTCTCAACCCCAAAGCTTTGGAGAGATAGAGAAGGGGAAAATGAAGGGTGTACACTTCAAAGTGCTGTGATAAACATCCCAGGATTAAAACAAAGCCAAACTTTATGTCCCATTTCTGAGCAGAAACAGCTGTCACTCAGCAAAAGCATTTGCTTAATGATGAGGGAGCCAAAAAATAAAGAAAAAAATACCAGTCCTTTAAAGAAAAGGAGTGTATCTGTTTCATAATGCTCATCTTGACCTGCCCTAAGCTAAAAATCAGGAGGAATGGGTGCAATGTGCCAGGTAGGAGTCAGAGATGGAAATCTAGTAGGGTAAATGTGAGCCACGTAGCCATAAATTGCTTGCCTTAACTGTTTGTGACAATTGGTAGCAGGCAAAAGTTATATATCTCCAGCAAACCTTCCTGCAGGACACAGCTTTCTGTTCTGCTCCGGTTACCATGTCCTTTCTCACCACCTCCTTGCAGTTTTTCCCTGTGTTTTAAGGAAATGCTGGAGGCTGGGAGGGGAGGGGAGCAGCCAGGCCGCTGAAACCCTCTGACATGGACTATAACAAACGAAGGCAAAACATAAGGAGCCCCAGGGGACTCAGAGCTCCACGAGGCAGAGATTTTGTGCATTGATACCTGCAGACAAAATCCTGATTGTAGACACCAGTTCAGTGCCAGAACACTTTTCCGCTAGGAGACTTCAAATTTATGCTTCTAGTAGGCTTGAGAAGTTCACAGAAAGGTCATATTCATCTGTTTCTTTGCACTGTAATGCAATACCTCTCCCAGTGATTTTAATTAGGACCCTCACAATTAATTTGTTTCCCCATCATGTGTGTATTTCACTTCTTGTCACAAGTAGAAGAAAGACTGCTGCAGTTGCTGCCTTCCCTACCAAAGGTAAAATGAAAACTCATTACTGCTGCCCACAGTTAAGGGGTAATTCACCCTATTGCTCCTACACCCTGGGCTTTTTCAGGCAGACTGAAACTAACTTCTCATTTCAGCTGGCTGCACAATGCCCAAGAATCTTTGATTTTGGAGGTTTTGCCTTGTTACCCCACTGACTGCTGTTGGAGTCCAAACCAGCTGGCTGCATGTGTGCAGAGCAAACTTTGCACATGCCAAGGGGGTGGGTAGGTGTGGGACAGCAGGAGGGAGAGCAATTTTGCAATATTCATATCATTTATGTGCTGTCACAGCTGAAAGGGACGAGCAGGGATGTTCACATTTCCTGCTCAAGAGGCTGCACAGCCCAGTTTTACTCAACGCTTTTGAGTAAAATCTGGGGTATTTACGATTTGGAAGATAAAGATACTGTGATTGGGAAAATCTCTCTTAACAACGAAACACACAAAGGGAATATATTTCCTGCCTGTTTGTTAGATGCAGGATAAGGACATTCAGCTCCTAAAATGCATTCAGGTTTCCCTCTGCTACTACACAGACACTGTGTCCTCTAATTTGTTCACTTTTCTCGGTACGTGTGTTTGTACAATGCAAAAGGTTGAGGATATTGCAGAATTTGGCTTTAAAATAGCAGAAAAGATTCAAAACTTCATTTTTTACAGTGGCCCTGATGCAAAGGCCACTTGCCAATGGATTTCAAGGAGCTTTTAGACAAACCCCATGCACAGGACAAATAGAGATGCTTTCTGCTCTTGCCACTTTGAATGGACAGGTCACCCCCTTGGCATTTAGAGACACGCCCATACATTTGGCTGGCAACATCCAGAGGCCTCCAGCTGATATTTAGGAGCTGCCACGTAGGGGTGGTGGTCTGCCCAAGCCCTCTGTGAGTTCCCAAGGAGAGAAGGAACTTTGAATCATTTCAAATTGAGCTGACACAACGTTGTCACATAACAGTTTTTCATCACTCTGTCCTGGCCTGTAAAAGCCTTGCTCAGGTTTCTTTCCTTCTCCCAGATGAGCAATGTTGAGCTACACAGAATGCTTGGATAGCAGCTTGGGATGGGGAAAGAGAAATCATCAAAATTATGTGAAGCATGATGCTAATCTCTGAAACGTGGGGGTAAAACAAATAAGCCCTTCTCTTGCATGAGCACCAGGTTCACTCATCTGTTGAGGACTCATAAAAGGCATGAGCTGGATGGATTTAAGGCATCTATGACAGGGATAAGCCTGTGTGAAATCATACAGAAACTCCTCAGAGTTTTCCACGAGGTCACTTCAGAGCTGTTCTCACTGGATCAGGAGGATGCATGACTTTTAACACTGCCAGCGTGTACCTAATCATGCTAAACATGGAACATCCTTAACCCTTTCTGTGAAGAGATGTTTCTACACTGGGCAATGAAGCAAAGAATGGCTGTGTCTGAGTGCTGTCATCACAAGAAGGCCAGGCAGTTTTGTGTGGGGCAATCCCTAAGGCTCTCAGGGGGAGAACCGACCACCTAAGAAAACAAAGTCATGGTGAATGAGGTTTTTAGCACCATATATGTCCATATTTCAGGGATCTGAGGAAGGGAAACGGATTACCAACTTCCTAACCAACTTACACAGCTTGTTGAGTATCCCATCAACCTTAAGAACTGTAGGATCATTGAGGTTGGAACAGAGGTCTGAGGTCACTGGGTCCAACCATAGTTTGGCCACAGTTAGAAGCTGGGTGGTGGAAGGGAGCAGACTGCAGTCACTGCCCCACACAGCTCCTGCGGGATAACTGACCCCAGCCTGAAACCAGAATCACTCAGCAGCAGAGGCAGTGAGTGCAGACATGTCGTTGGCCTTCAGGAGGAAAGCTGACTCCTATTCCTTTGGACCAGCTCTTGCCCATGGCTGCACCTGTGTGCTCTGCTGAGCGTGTCTTCCAAGCCTTTCTGCAGCTTTGGCTCTTTTCCTGTGTCCTGCTCCAGAGGCTCTTAAAAGGCATTGGCCCAGAGAGGTATCCAGTGCCAGAAATACAACAAATTAGCAGACAGAAATTGAGGTGTCAAAGCAAAGAAGAAGAGAAAAAACCAAGGGAAACAAAAGAGAGCATTGTGACCAAAGCCAAGGCAGCCCTACCTCAAAGCAGTGGATACAAAAAGAGAGCATGTGTTGATGTTTTTATTCCTACTGATAAACTTCAGAGGCCAAATACAAGCACCAACTGTTGCAGGGGCTGGTTTGCAGCACAATCCTCCATGTACTCTCAGGATACATTCAGCTTTCCTTTATCTGAGGCGGCAAGGACTCAGGATTACCCAAACGAATTAAAAACGCAAATGATACTTACTCATTCTGGACCATCCCACCAGCATCCCACAGAGGCAATCACCTCTCTGCAACTCGCAGTTCTGGTAGTTCCAGGAAGGTTTATTACCTTTGGTAGAAGATTGCAAACTGCACAACTTGGAGGTGCTCCTGGGTGCTCCTGGACACCGGCTACCTCTGGAAGCAGTGGAGTTGCAGGTGGGCAGTGCAGCTCCTGGGCTGGTAAGTGTTTTAGAAATAAGATCGCTGTTTCAGTAAGACTTTTTTTGTCTGTAGATAAACACATTTTTAAACAGTTCTCTCAGTAAGTATTCTTTAGAGAGGTCTGTGTTCAGTGCCTGCCTGTCGTGGCAATAAATATAATTCCTGTGGATGTATTTGTGCAGGTTTGGCATCTCCTGGTGGGGTGCCCATGGTGGTTGTGCCACCTTCGTGACAGAAGGTGTCATTGCTGCGGGCCTGGACTGAGGACAAGGTGGTTGTGAGGGCCTGGTTTGGCCCACAGCAGGAGCCTCAAGGGGTACATGACCACTACAGAAGCGAAATAGAGTGCTCTGACACAGAGTAAAGACAAGGACATGGAAAGAATGTGATCATGCAAAGAAAGAGTTGCTGTAGATCAACATTCCCAAAGGTTTGGAGGACCCAATGTCAACCATCAATCAAGACCATTTTCTTGTCCGGGGAAAACTCTGAACTTGTAACCTCCAGGCTCAGCTCATAAGCAAATGTTTGCACAAAAAGCACAATAACAATTGTTTAAAGGAAAGATGTAGCAATCTACACGGAACTTTGAGTAGCAGATAAAATTTGTTCCTAACTATTTGCTGTTCACAACACTTCAGATCTATTGTAACCACTTTATGACCATGAAAAATGGCATGTTGTCACTACACTGAGCCCCGCAGTCAGATCCTAAAAGCACGATCCATCACTTGAGTTGAAGAAAAATCTCTTGTAAGGTTTGGCACTACAAGATTCATGTCACATCCTGTCTCGGAGAAGATGGTGACACACACACTCCAGCCAGTGCACTGCAATATACCAAACAGTCTGACAAAGTATTTTAATTCTTGCTGGTTTTCAAGTATCCAAGCCTGAAAGAGCCCCACTTGAACAGTTCTTCTAAACTGTTTCCTCCCAAAGTAGTATTCAAGCAACAACAGCAATGTGGCACTCTGACAAATTATATCCTGATATAATTATTTACAACAGAATCACTCTGTGTGGCCGAAAGGTGACTCTGAACAACAAACAGGGCACTTTGCTGTGTGTGGGGAAGTGTCCAGGCAGGGTTTTACCGGTGCAGTGGGAATTAAATGGTCTGGTTTAGTGCCTCCAAAAGAGCACAATTTGAGTACAGGGAAAACACGCAAAATCAGAAGGCAAATTAGTCTCGATCCAAATCTAAAATTTTTGGTGTTGGCCAAACTCTCTCTCAAGCTCATTACTGCCGATGGTGCACATTTCTTGTCTCAGAGTGTTCCAAATCATTTAGCATGGTTTCAGTAGGAGACAGCTTTACAATTTCGCAATATCACTGCTTATCTTGCATTGCCAAACTTCTCTCCTCCCTCAACCTCCATTAAAAGAACTTCCAAAGACTTATTTCCTCGAGCTCTCTTAATAGCTCTTTCCAATCAGTATGAAAATGCCAGGTTTGGGTAGCTGTTTTAAAGACCTGGTTGGGAAAAGGTTTGAGGTTCAGCATTTGACTGAAGCAAACACAGCAGCATCTCAGGTATTTATTGCTTGGATGGAGAGTTTGCTCCTTAGAAAACTCTCATCTGAATATATGCTGCTGAGCAGAAACTTTGGATATGTGCCTGAAAAGACAGTGATTTCTGTCCTGGATTGATTACCAGCACCAAAGGTCATCCAGTGAACCAGAAAATCTGCAAGTCCTTGAAAGACAGCATACAGGGGGAAAAATGCTCCTTTTGCCTTGAAACAGATCAAATCAAGCAGTAGCAACCTTACTAGAAGGGCAACTCAGTGCCAGCCATGCATATCCCCCTCATGGCCCAGCACTACCTGCACCCAGCACCCAGCACAACATTTTTGGAAGAGGTGAGAGCTGATTTCTGGATTTGGCTTTCAAACCCCACTGGCACCACAGGATAGATTGCCTTGTGCAGTTCTGCAGTGACTTCTGACTGGTCATGCCATCTTTCCTGGAATACACCGTGCTGGAGGAGGGCACCAGCTGGAGCAAGGACGCTCCCATTCTGCATGGGCTCAACGTGGAATGGCCAAGATTTTTAGGCAGCAGCTGAAAAATAATAACAAGTACTGAGGTAGTGCTCACAAATGTCTGCTCTAGCCTGTATCCTGCATTCAACTAAAGGAAGGCAAAGTTTAGCAGTAAAACAACAACCAAACACTGTCAAAGCTCTCTAGTGAAATGCTTTTCTTTAAGTTGCATTACATGCATGAAAAACTAAATCAGCTCTGAATTCCTGCTCCAACTGCATACAAGGCAGGGGAGTAATTAAAACAGCATAGAACAGTAGACCATGTCAAGAATAATCAAAATTTACAAGCTCCATAGATAAAGATTGTTTGTTTTTTTCCTAGAAGCCAAGAGTAGACCTATCAGAGCATTAGAGGATACCAACAAAAATCTCTGCATTCTCACTTCTTTTACAGAAGACAGCAGCAGAATTATTCAGAACTACCAAATGCACGGAGCTCTGCCCGACCTTCTTGGCAGATGGCCCGTTCGCCCTGAAAAAAAAAATCACACAAAGATCTCAGTGTCCAGAGCCCAGACTGCGATGGTGCGAAGCGGGGAAGTGCCGGGGCTGGGCCGGGGGCAGGAACCCGTGAGACCTGTGGGTCCTTGGGCCGTGTTGCAGCAAGAAAACTGCTCAGGGGTACAGATCAGAGCCCGTGAGAATGAGGAGTCTCTGTCTCCGTTTAATATATTTGTTCTAAGGCTGAGTTGTACAAACTGTCCCTCTGCTGCCTCCTCGGAGGTGCTGAAGTCAGCCCAGATGAATCAAAGTTAGCAACAGGGCAAAGGGAACATTTGCTGCCTTTATTGCTGGTTTCTATTACACAAATTAAGTCTTATGAAAGACAACATCATGCTGAGGATAGAAGATATCAAATGAAGCCAGCCTAAGGAACACAGTTTTCCTAAAACCAGATTTTTCATTTTAGAGTTTTAAAAGAACAAGTTTTGTTTTGTTGCTTTGATTACAAATTCCATTTCATTAGGGATTGCTTTTCTTCCAGGGGAAAAAAAAAAGCCCAAAATATAAACCAGAAAGAAACTGCGGTGGAAGAATACAAAGCTGATCTATCACATATATTTTTGTTCCCTGTTTGGTTCCTGGTTGTACATATTTGAGAAGAGCCTCTTCCATACTCCAAGGTGAATTCAAACTAGTGGGAAGGCACAAGTAGGGTTAGAAATGGAGCACCAATAACCACGGAAAATAGGTGTTGTTCCTTTCCTGATGTCTTAAGGTTGAGAATGAAGCTTTTTTGGACCTGATCCTTTTGCCAACACACCATCAGCTGGTCTCCATGCCAGGTTCACCTCTGAAATCTGATACCTACTTCCCTGAAGATGTCACCCTAGAAGGTCCAAGCTTTCATTTTAGTCCTAAACTCTATGTTTGACATCTATGAATGAATCATTTGAAAGGAGCGAGATGTGAGCTCACAGCTCCAGTGCCTCACCAGAGAAGCTGTGGACGCCCCATCCCTGGAAGTGTTCCAGGTTGGATGAGGCTCTGAGCAACCAGATCTAGTGGAAGGTGTCCCTGCCCAGAATGAGATGATCTTTGATATCCCTTTCAATCAACGCTTCTTTCAATGAAGCAATACTTCACAACTTGCCTTTAGTTTTAGGTCTTCCACTGACAGTTGGTGGCCAAAAGCATCATTCCCATATGCAGTGCTCTCCCGTATTTCATCCTGTGCTGCAGGAAGTGGAGTCCCTCCTCCAAACCCTCTTCTCTGAGGTTCATTTCCTGGGAGAGGTTGTTTGAGCCTCACCACAGCACCCAATACTCCTCTACCATTCCCAAGGCTCACTAGGCCATCCTCTCAGCAGCTCGGAATGGGCATCACCAGTGGTGCAGAAGCATCCTGAGCTCCATGCTGAGCTCCTGGGGCCACGATTTTGTCTGGCTCCATTTAACCATCACTGCATCTGTGTTGCAGTAGCACCTAGTGGCCAGGGCTGTGAAAACACGCAGAAAAGGAAGCATTCCTGCCAAAAAACCCCAAATACTGCTGAGCTCAACCAAGAAACAACAGGTGGTCATGTGTGACTGCTGCAGCCAGCACAAGGTAACTCAAGTTGACTCTAAAGGCCTAATTCTCATGTGAAAGTGAGAGTAAAAATAATTTACATCCTGTACTTGTTGGCTCAAGAGACCTCAGTATAAATGAGAATCCAGTCCTAAATCCTCAATGGGATCCAGGCTACGAGAAGGATTTCAGCTCAAGAAGGGGTCTGGGTTCTACTTTGCAGTGTGTGAACAGCTGAACGGGCAATTCATATTATTTTAAGAAATGTCCTGATGGGTTTGGTATGGTTTTGTTTTTTCCTTTAATAATTACACCCCACTTATTAGGCTGTAACCAGGGGACCCGTAAAGCCTGTTGAGCTAAGATCAGCACAAATCATCCCACCAGGAACACACAGTGGAAAACTGAGAATGCAGGAGGAAGAGGTGTTGCTGAAGCATATGAATCATGCAAGGAGAGCTACTTCTGGGAATCACACCTGTTGTATCCTTCCTAAAAAAAAAAAAAGAAAGAGAAGGTAGCTCTTTCTTACTGGCAGTACAGCTGTCTAATTCAGGAGTGCAGAGTCTAAAAGTGAACGGAGCTCAGAGAGCAACAAGACAAGAAAATATCTGATGGCTAAAATTTGCTTTGCCTTTTCACTGTTTAATCAGAACTTAGGGAAATAAACATCATGCTGAAATTCATGGAAGCGGGTCCCAAAGTTCCTTCTCTGAGCTCCAAGTATGTCCTCCTGAACAGGACTGGATTGAAATATCAGGAAGTTTTCCAAGACAGTGCATGGTTCACTTGGTGCCATGAGCTCAGTCTGTGCTCTCGGGTCAGCTCAGGGCTGGAAACCACATTTGGGTCCAACACAGCCCAGTTGTCCACACTGCCACATTTTGCCTTCTTGTCTGGATGTTGTCTGGATTAACCAGCCTGCTCTTGGCTGGGGAATACATGTCACTTTCTCCGTCCCCATGGAAGAAAGGAACAGGAGTCACTGGCAAATCCAAGCTCAGAAACGGCTACCAAGAGGAGAAAGAGGCAGACAGGGATGAGAAAAGCCATCCCTCCATGTCCTGCCTTGCATCAGCCTATAGCAGGAGAAACTATAGGATTTTTGAGAAATGGGCCATCACTGAGATACCTGAAAAATATACTTTTGATATTAATGCAAGAATTTATTCTCTTTTCCTCTGGTTACCTTCTTCTCATAGAAAACAAATGGAGAGGGAGAAAACTCCACATTTCTAGTAGGAGCTCTTTGTTTTAAGATTTTACTTTTTTTTTTATTAGGGATGAAAGAAATGATCAGACGAAAAACGAGCTCGCTTCTGTCATCTGCTGCCACCATCTGCAAACCCAGCAGCAACATCTTTGAAACAGCGGATTAAATCCACCCACTTCTCTTGTTTCTGCCTTCTCTCCCAGTGTGGTGGGTGGTATGAGCCAGTAAGGGGGAAGCTGGCCTGGAAGTAAGGACCCAAAAAGGGCCAGTACAGACTCAAGCTCCCCTCCCAATGCTGTCATCAGGCTGCCCCACCAAACAAATCCATTTTTCCTCCCTTTCTCATTCCGTAAGTTGGCTAAATTAACTCTTCCTCTGTGGAAGGACGTTGTGTTACTTTAGAAAGATTGGTGTCCCAGGGACTCTGGGGGATCAGAGCACAGGATCAGAGCAGGAGCAGATCCCATCTTTCCCTGATAATCAGTGCTTTCTGACACTTGAGCTGCTCTGCTGCTGAGTGCAGAGCTTGAGGAAGACAAGAGAGATCAGTAGGAGTAATCCTAGGAATATCCAGCCTAGGTTGAATCCTCCAGTAAAGGTTTCAAAACAAATAGTAGTAACGCAGCGTATTTTTTGTGCCCCAGTGGCTCCAACTAGGACTGGGACCAGATGTGCCAGTTTTCAACAAGAAAGGCTACTCGTGCTATTCTTGGCACAGCTTGAAGCAGAAAGTACCACAAATCCTATTTAATATTGCGCCTAAATGCCAGAGACCTATTTGTTCTCTCGGTTTTTCAAGCTCAGCTGGTTCCGACAACCATCTGACCTGCAGGGCCCAACTCAGTCACAACCTCGGCTCGCACCCCTCACGACTGCACCCATCACTAATGCTTTCCTTCTGGAAACGGGTTTCTTCCTATGGCTGAAGGCTGCCTTGCAAATGTAGTTTACAGAACAAAGCAAGGCACGCCACAATTTAAACTGCATTGCGTTTTCAGCAGTGAGATACAGATTCTGTAGGGTTGGCACTCCAAATTAGCAAGATGGGCACGGGTGCTACTGACAGATGTTTAGAAAACTGTTCACATAGCTGGTGATAAGGGGCTTACTGCCCAAAATATCCATGAAAATAAGAACAGATACAAGCATATCAAAGTTGCATAGAGAATTCACCCTCCCTTGGGTTCCCACTGTATGAGACTGATCTGCCGGAACTCAGATATCGAGCAAAGCAAACCCCTCTCTCACACTGAGCTCTGTATGATTACAACATCTTACCCTGCAGTCCCATTAACCAGTTCAAATGGAAAATTTGTCATTTGTGTGGCAGACAGCCTCCTGACAGCCACCCCTTTCAGTCTGAAGAAATCCAAAGTATTAAATATCCTTTTTTTTCCTCTGTCTTCACCAGTAAATCTTCCTCCTAGACTTCTGCACAGACCAGAATTGCTTGGGAAAGAAAGGGACGGTCAGCAGTGTAGGAGCAACAATTTAGAGACAACACAGGATTTAAATCCATTGAGATAGATGGGTTCACCTCGGGCTACTGTGGGAGCTGGATGATGCGACTGTCAGACCAGTGTTTAATACCTGCAACAGGTCACAGTGCTCAAGGCAAGTCCTTAATGACAGGAAAAGGCTGACCCATCTGTCAGAAAGGTGGGAAAAGGATCTCAGGCAGCTGGCTTCCCTCCACCCCTGGAAGGACCATGGAACACACAGGCTGGAGTCCATTTTCACACAGGGGAAGTTCTGGAAGATAAATAGGGAATAGCCAGCACAGATCTACCTAGAGCAGATCAGTTTGATTGCCTTGTGTGATGAAATGGCTGGCTGTGGAGACAAGGTGAGAGCGGTGCTGTGCTGTACTTTGCTTTTGGGAAGGCTTCTGACCCTATCTATTCCTTATGGTTGTGGGTTTGTAATCTGAGGAAGTATGGACTGGACAAATGGATCATTGTATGGGTGGAAAACGGGCTGGACAGCTGGACCCAGAGCGTGGCAATCGATGATGCAGCAGTTCCTTGCCAGCTGGGGGAAAAAGCCAGGGTACCGGAGCAGGGCTTGTACAGCCTGCTGGAGAGGAGGCAAAAGGGGCAGCCTACGTGTCCAAGAGCCACCTGCAACTGTGTGAAGGGAGGGTACAGGGATCATGGAGAAAAAAGCTCTAGGTAAGGAGAGAAAGTTAATAAAAGGTACAACACAAATAGCAATGTGAGAAGCTAAGTGTGTATATCACGAAAATTTTTTGTGTAACCGGGTAATTCAGCTCTGGAAAGGGTTATCTAGAGGTGATCTTGCATCTGCTTCCATGGTTGTTTCCAAGCCATGGCTCATCTGATCTAGTTTTGATGGTAGTCCTGATCCAGCTGAGAGATCTCCTGCCACCAACTCTTTTATAAAGGTGTGATTCAGACAAGTACCTCCGCTGAGGAGGGAGGTGAGCTAGGAAGAAATAAACCTTGTCAGGACAGATCCTGGCTCTGACTGCTGATCTATTGCTCAGTCCCCCATGCAGAAACAGAGCAGGCCACAGCTACTCCCAGCACCAGGGGAGGATGGGACATTATCCAAGGGGGAGATGGTCACCTGGCTGGTTAATGTTAATGAAGACACCGAGCTGTTAAGTCTCTCCTGCCTCACTACTCCTCCCCTCGACCTCCTCCTCCCCCCAAACCTCGACTTGATCGTTTGCTGGAAAGAAATACGCGAAAGGAGCTCCACTGCTACTGACACGAGATGAATAATTCACAAAACAGAGAGCCAAGGCCAGACCAGCTTTCATAGTAAATAAAACCAGTTCTTTGTTGTCAAAAGGAGGACCGGATCCTTGGCATGGTCTGGTGACAAAGCAAAGCTCCGTATGTGGGGAGACAGCTGTAAGAGGCTGAAATCATCTGCTCAGATATGCCTGAGAAATAACCCAGTGCCCTCCAGGAGGAGACCAGTGACCACTCAGGACAAAGCACCCCAAAGAGCACCTTGGTCTGTCGCAGATGGAGGGGCCCCTGAAAGGCAGAGTTTTGTACCCATGTGATTTCAATCCCACTTCTGGCACTCATATTTTGTCCTCTGCTGGCAGAGCAGTCGCTCAGGGAGCCTGGCTCTGGTTAAGGCCTCCCTTCCCACTCCCCCACCCCACATTGTTACTAAGCAGGGCTTTTCTGTTTCGTCTCACTTCGCTTTTATTATGGCAAAGCCCTATAAAACTATCAAGTAGAACTGGCCGAAAAGCGGTGTTTCCAGTGCCTTGAAAATGCATGGATTTAAAACATACATATAAAATTTGGGTTTTATCCAAATTGAACAGAAACTTTTTTCAGGTTTTTTTTTTTTGAAAGGAGAGCAATTTCCAGGAAGCCAGAAGCTCCCCAGACCCTGCTGCAGCCTCCCAGTGAACCTCATGTCAGAGCTTGTCAGCCTCAGAGGGCAGCTGCAGAGCTCCCAGCATCCCTGGCCTTGGGGCAAATCCACCAGGTGCATCCGCTCGAGAGCCAGGGACTTGTGCACACTGTGTTTCTCCTGTCCTGGAAGAGATCTGCCAGGAGTACAGGTGGGTTTCCTTAAGCTCTCTTCCTCAGGCATGGGGAAAAGTCAACTGTGCTCAGCGCAGTTCCAGCAAAATAAGCCAGGCTTAAGGAATGATGTTTCCTGGGAACATTTCTGACCAGCTCAGTTCTCTGGGATAAACCTTCAAAGAAGGAACTTGTTGGCTGAAGGAGCATTTTCTTCGCAGGGATATCTGATCCATCTGCAACCTGACTTCCCTCTCAGGAGCGTCCAGTCCCAGGGATCCCTTCTTGTTGGAGCTGGCTGCCAACAAACACAACTCCATATGGGAATGACAAGACCACGACCACCCCACCAGAGTTAATGGCTGCTGGGGTGATGCCAGAGGAAGACAATCCCAAACATCCAAACTGCTGCTTTTAAAAGCAGAAGATGCTGGTACCACTTTATGACCTCGCTGGGTGTATCTTCCCTTCACGCACCCGGGCCCGGTGATGAGAACGTCCATAAATTAATAGTTTGGATTACTTTAAAACAGATTCCTCTGAGTCAGCCCATATGGATGTGACGAGCTGGTGAGGCATACAGCATGCTACAGCTTGGCATCGTGCCTGCAGCTCCTTCCTATAAAATGGGCAGCTTTTAGACCCATTTAATCACACTTAAACAAGCTTTTTATCTCATTTGTTCTGCGTCATAACTCTCCCTCCAAACACTATAAACTGCTGTGGCAATACCACGAAGTACAGGCCAGCCACACATTTTAGAGTCATCTGCCTGGCTCTCACAGTTTGTTTAAATCAGTGTTTCATGACAAATATCTGTTTTTTGCAGATTTTTTTTTTTAATGCAGCTCTTTTTCCACACACAGCCGTAAGTTCATTTTCTCATGGTGAAGTCATCACCCTTTTCAGCCACCACATCCTCAGGCTGCAGGTGCAATTCCAATGCCTCCAGCTGTCTGGGAATGGTACCTACAGGAACATGTTAGGATTCCCATTGCCCAAGAGACCCCCAAACATGGCACAGCTGGCTTTGTGTCACCTGCTGCTCTGCACAGTGTGTATGGGTAAGATGTTTTGTTTTCTTTCTTTCCATATTCAGCCTCCCTGTGCAGCCCAAGTGCCTCAGCCCTTACAGGGAGAGATTCCTGCTATTTGTTTAGATGCCATGGGTGATACACAAAAGCCCCACAGCGGTGGGTGCAGAGTGGGAAATACACTTCACATTGATAAGCAAACCAAGCAAGCAACTTGGAGAATGATCCAGCCACATGGGTATTTACAGGCCACCTTTTACCCTTTGTTTATATTTAAAAACCCCAACAGTGGCAAAATTTCCCTTCCACATTTGTCACACTCTGTTTCACCCTGTGGCAAATCCCAAGAGCAAACCAGGGTCAACTGGATGCCCAGCCTTGCACCTGAAAGTGCCAGTTCCCTCTGTCCAACAGAAATTGCCCGTCACAGGACCTCAAGAGTTAAAATACCTTGATAAGATTTAACCTCCTGAGTGAGAGGGAGAAAGACATCTGCTTTTTATTTTCACAGCCCGGCATCTCTGTGCTCCAGTTCTGAAAAATCTGCATTCCATAACAACAGAGAGAAGTCCTCATAATTTATGCAATGATACACCAACATGTTTAAAAGGTTATATTTTACTCTAATGAAAGAAATAAGATATCATTTCCTTCACATGAGGAAGGAAGAGTGGTTGTAAACACAAAATGGGCACCCCTTAATTTCTTTAAGGGCTGGGATATTATGACAGCAAAGATTTTGAGCTTCAGCTACCTACCAAACAAACATTTACCAAAACAGACGTGGGCACTGCAAGAACATCCTGGGAACTACAGGCTGCAAATTGATTTCAATAAGGCTAACCAGGAGAAAAGCAAGACTGAGAATTTGTTGTGTATCTCTCTGCATCTTTGGGTAAGTGAGATTATGCCCAGTGAGAGTGAATTAACCTTGTTTGCTTGTGCTGCCTTTTCTGTAGTCATCATCCTTCCCACACTCTCAAAATAAAACTTTTTCTTAAAATAAAACCTTTTACTGGCAGAGGAGGGACCAAAATCCCCAGAAGAAAGGCAGAAAGGGTTTCCATCTATAGAAAATTTCAAAAGGTCTGTGTAAACACAAATGGTAGAAGAGCCTACAGGTGAAGGAGAGAGATCAAATGTAGGAGAGGAGGTTCTGTTCTTTGGATGGTTTCCCACTGGGAGAATATAACTTTTAGACAGCAAAAATAAATGGAGGTCTTCATTTCTGCTGCAGTGCTAAATGGCTTTTAGCTGCAGACAGGACATGCAGGGAACCAAAAGGAAAAGGCATGTTCGAGGAGAGGGAACAAAACAAATGAAGTGGAAATCACCCCAAAAATACCCTGTTCATGCTGCAGATCCTGTCCAGCTGTAAATGACATAACAGCCTTTCTGTGTAAGGCAGCATTTGTTCATATACTGGAGTATTTAAATAATTTACCTAAAGGATACTAATTTATTAATTTCAGAATTATTTATACTGACCCACAAAAGCAAACAAGTTAAACCATGAAAAGTCAGCATATTGAAAAGAAAAGTCATTTTAGAAATTATTAAAAATACCCAAATAAGGCAATAAAGGCAAGATGAAATTCCAGTTCCACTCTGTGCCATTGTCTTGGAGATCATTACAAAGGTCCATTCAACCAAAGATCACACTTTCATGGGAGGAAGTCCTCTTTATGCACTGTTAATTGCTTCAACAATCTATAAAATCAATGGCTAAATGAACTGCATTTATAGTGATTGTACTGCAGATATTATTTGCATTTAACAGAACGTCCTTTGTTAGTAATGCCTAGACTTAGGAACTGTTTGGGACAAAGGGGGACATACACCAGGGAATGTGCCTCAACCCCACAACCGCACCACAGACAGGGACACACATCCTTCATTCGGAGGCTGTGGAGCTGCTCGGAGGCAGAGGCCTTTCACCACCCTCTGCAGCGTTCCTAAATCCTGCATTTTGTGCTCCTGAGAAGGAGGCGAGGGAGGGCACGGCAGCCGAGCTCCCTCCCCAGGGCTGGGGGAGCGGAGCTGCTCGGAGCACGCCTTGCCCCTGGCTGTGATGCTCCCTCAGCTCTCACAGCCTGACTCCACTCACTATTCCCACTTGGCACACAAGGCACATCCGAAACAAAGGCAGGGACAGCTCAGATATTCTCACAAACACTTTTCTGCCAAACACCAGAGGCCAAGCCAAGCCACGTCCCCAGATTCACCCTAGAAATTCACCACCCATTTCAGTTCAAGTTATTGATTTTTAAAGGGGGGGGAAAAAAGGGTCCTCTTTTTCACTAGAAGTTTCCAAGGTATTAAGAACTTATTTTGCTATCTCTTCCCCCATCTGTGATATAGAAGTAAATCTTCCTTAAATCTTGCTCTCGCCCTTGACTCATCTCACACATTCCTTCACTTGAAAATCCAGATTCTCATCCATTCCAGGACTCTTCCCATGCCAGATTCTTGGGGAAGAATTTTCTTTTCTTAGTAAACAGCTGAATTTCTTTCTTCTTTTCTCCTTGCTTACTTTCCCAGGTCAAATCCACCTCTTCCTGCTGGATGTACTAATTACCATTCTGTTGCCACGCTCTATGCACGTTCCCATTTCCCTTCTGTTGCGTTCAGGTTTCCACCTGCCAGTTTCTCATTTCTGCTGAGTTTATTTAGGCTATTTTTACTCTTTATCCATATTATCCCTCCTCCTCTCTTTTGGCTGGTATTTTTCAGATTGGACAGGGTACCCATTTCTTTTGTTCCAAGAACAGGCAGGAGTTTTGCATGTTTTAGATAAAGCCATGTGCATGTGCCTGAGTTTAAATAAATGTAGATGTAGATACAAGCCAAAACTTGTGTTTCCAAGCAGGAGCAAAAGCATGACAATGAATTTCCCCTTTTCAGAAGAAACTCCATTTAAAGAACAATAATTTAGGGAGCCAATGCATAAACCAACTCCAATTCCTTCTCATGATGAGCAAGGGGGAAAGGGGACAAATCAAACCTGGGCAGAAAATGCCGTGGAGGAACGTGACCCACACACCATCATTTGTCCGAGAACCACTGAGGGGAATGACAGCTCTTCTAATGCCTTCTGTGGCCCAAGATCCCACTTGGAATGCTGGGACCTGACCTTTAAATGCCCAGATGCTGCTGGAAACCTCCAGGTTCTCCTCACCATGGACAGGATTCAGTGAGCAGGTTGGTTACCTGCTCTCCAAAGGCTTGCAAGCCCCACTCCAGAAAAGTGTCAGCTGCATCCTGGACACCAAGATTCCCTTTTGGTCAAAGATTATCGACAGCAGCCAGCAAATCAGTTCCATTAATCATTTCTAATGGCACACAAGGCTTTAAAACAGCAGCCAGAGAAAGGACATTAAATTAAAGACATTAGTAATTAAAGACATAAGTATATATGGGAACTGGGATGGAGTACAACTTTGGGATTTGCCAGACAGATACTCATTTCCTCTGGCTTCTTTGCTAGAGATTTCCTAGAGGACATACAGTGAATCCAATCGATCTGGACTTCAGTAAAGTATGTCATACAGGCCCACATGGAAAATGGCTCTTCACAGGAAAAAATAGGAATTTGTACAAGTTCTGAAAAAGTGCATGAAGTGTTGATTTGTATGAAAGGAAACACATTATGTGAAAAGGAAATTCTTCGACAAGAGGGAATTACTCGTGGAGCTCTTCAGTGCTGGGTATTGGGAATGTTGCAGGGAATTCTCTTTAGTGACTGTGGCACGTGATGTAAGAAATATGCTAATGAAGCTTGCTGATGACCCCAGGTTCAGAAATGCTCCAGAGAAAAGAACAAGATTAACACTAACTGGATGATCTTGAGGCAAGAAGGGACTGAAAACACACAGAAATTTGTGGTGCAGGGTGTGAGACACCATATTTCTGCAACCTCACTGAGGTGGAAAGACTGGAATCACTGGATAAAAACGTCTGAAAGGAAGGACTCTGGGATCGGCAGAAGAGGAATCCACTTTCAGGAGCAGAAACCAGAAGAGGATGGCCTGATTTGTGCTCCAAATCAAATCTCGTTTAAATGAAATGAAGGGCTCAAAGCACATGGACCAGCAAACCTAGAAGAGCCTCATGCTGTGCCTGGGAATAATAGAGCAAAAGCTCCAACAGGCTGCTAAACCTAAAGATACTTGTTTTGATCATCAGCCATCAGTGAAGGACCAGAATCTCCTCTCCCTGATGTCAGCTTTCACTGATGCCGTTTTCATGACCACCTAGACCCAGGTATTATCTGCACATGCCCTGGCTGCCAGAAATGCCCCAGGCTTCAAAGGTGAGAGGCAGCTCTGGGGTGGAGAGGAGGTATGGCCTGGGAAGTGGGAGGTGTTGCAGACACGGATTTTAGAAGGCCTTGCAAGTGGTTTGAGAGATGCGACAACAACAGGGAACACTCCGGGGCTGTGTGTTGTGAAGTACCCAAACATCCAAGTGAACACCAGCGAGGGAAGGTGACAGCAAGCACGAGGTGCCCCCAAAAGCCATGGAGCTCTTCAGCACCAGCAGGATGTTAAAATCAAGTGAGCAGTGTCATGAAAGAGGTGGTAAGAAGCCAAAACTGGGTGAGGTTTCTACAAAACCCCCATCTTTCTGTGATTTGACATCTTAGAGAGAAACAGACTTCTTTTTTTCTGCTTTTAAAGTAAAAACATTCCCTGCAGTGAACACAGCCTAAATATTCCAGCATCCTGTTGTTGAATCCAGCCCAGGAAGTGAAACCAAGGCCCTGGGTCTGTAATTGGGGCCACATGGATGTCCCTGTGCTCACGCTGGAACGTTCGGACTCCACCAGCCCAGCCACGTGGCTCCAGGTGACAGCTGAGCCAAGGTACCCAAGTTGCTTCACCATGACCCTGGGCAGGTCACGATGAGTCTTTAGCTCAGTTCCCCATTTGCCAGCCTGAGGTCATCATTCAACTCTCACTTGCTTAGAGGCCACCAGGGTAGGGAATGTGTTTTCTAGATGAGTGTGCAAGAGGACCCTGATTTTGGCTAAGGAAACCAAGTGCTACAATAATGACAGATATCATAGAAATAGAGCCATATTATATGAATTAATATAATGAAGAACCAGTGGCTATTCTCCTGAAAAGTCCCAGCACTTAGGGTTTTCATGTTTTTGTTTTTGGAACAGACTAATCACTTTCACATCATAAACAAATAATGGTTTTAATAGATTCCATACTTGTGGAACTTTTACAACTAGCATGCAGCAAAGCTCTTGCCCTTCACAGGCTTTCTTTTTTTTTTTTTTCCTTTTTTTTCTGCTGAAATAGCAAAGTATATTCTGCAGCAAATTAAGTGTGATTCACGTGTGAGCACGCTGTGGATGTGGCCTATGAAACAAGCTTTGTTAGAATTCTGTAGCCCTTATGTTCCATTTTTTTTTGTGCTTATAATTCCGAATATGTTTTTGCTGCAGCTTCATCTAGGGAACAACAGGGGAGCCTTTCTCTGTCCAGTATAACACCTATGAATTCCCATCAGTGCAATAACAGATGGGAGGAGTCGGATGTGGCCCTGTCACCCACGCGGGCTCTGTGCTTCCATCCTGCCCCAGGGCAGAGTAAGTGAGAGCAGAACCAACTCTCATAAAGGCACATGTGAGTTTCACAGGCAAGTTCAACTCCTCTAGTAGCTGTGAGACCTCTAGCACTCACAAATTAATGTCTGCTTTCCCAGATTACTCTGAATTTCCTTGTTGTGCTCATACATATTCTGCTTTCAGGCAGCAGCTGAGACAGCGATGATCCTATGGGATGGAGCTTGGGGAATTCCCACAGCTGAGGTGGCATCACCACCACAGAGATCCCTTACCACTTTTTTACTGTATTCAGTATCTCTGCATCTGTTTGAAAAACCCAGTTCTCTAGAGAAGAGCTCAGTTTAGAGTGACCCAGCCCAAAGAAAGCCTCTGTTGGGTGATCTTGTGTATCAAGCCCAGAAATTCCCTCTGCTGGCATGAAAAAAAAAACCCAGCACTTATGTGCCTAACATAAAACACACTGGACTGAGAGGCCCAGAGAAAGGTGGTGGAGACAAGATTAATGGTTTTAACTGGGAGTGAAATCCAGTAATTAAGTAGTGACCCATGACACTTGAGAAGCAGTAACAGTTTGTTGACCACAAGAATGATTGCTCAGAGCACCTTCTTAATGTTGTAAATGTGAAAATGATTTACAGCATGACCAACAGGGAAAAAAAAGCAAGTTAGCAGGCAGACAGGATTGACAGTGGTAATTGTTCCTGACTGCATACATATGTGGAGGTAGGAAAGCAGAAATACTTTTGCTGTGTAACATGGTAGCTATATATCAAAATTACCAACAGCAAAGGACTCGAACTCCTTGAGCTGAGGTGATTAAAAAGTGTGCAAACACCACTCACAACACCCCAACAAACAAGAAGCCTGAAAGGGATGAAGGCTTTGCTCTCGATTTCAGTAGGGCTTGTTTGCGTTGGATCTGGAGTTGTGACAGTATCAGAGCCTTGGGAACAGAGCAAAAAACCAAATTATTAATGTCCAAAATGAGCCTCAGCACACAAATGTCTCTGCTTCTGAAGAAGAAGAAGTAGGAAGACTCTCAGGGGATTTCAGCAGCGTCTGAAAGCAAAAATTTGTTCAGATTTAGCAACAGTGAGATTTAACTGGAAGCGAACAGAGAACTAGCAAAGTGTTTGGGAAGGATACAACACTTGTCTTGCAGTGAACTTTGCTCACTGGCACACTGAGGGTGGTGATGTCCAACTTTGCAGTGGCACCTTTTGTGGTCCTGAGAGAAAACATGAGTATCAGAATACCCCTCCTTCCTCTTGGCCTGTAAAATAGGAAGGCAATTGAGTCTTCTTCCCCTTGGCCTCAGCTGGCCCCGCTGGCAGTTCACTGGGGAAAGGATGGTCTTCTACAGCATGGCCTAAAGTCTGACTGTCTCATAAAACAGGATGAAGGCTTTATGTTACTATCAGAAAAAAGAAAGTTTTGTGTTGCCCAAGTTTGGAAATGTTTTCCTTTTTTTATGTCAGAGAAATGGCTCTGCAGCTTACAAGAGAGTTTGGTGAACGGTCACAGAAACAGCTGGAGGGCTGGAGTATAGTCTCCTTTCCAGACTTTTTTTTTTTTTTTGGTGCCTGAAACTCATCTTTTCTTTCTTTTTGTGAATGATCACTACTTGCTGGGTCAAGCCAAAGAGGTTTTCTGAACAGAGCAGGGCTATTCAGTGCACCCCAGGGAGACACCAGACATCCCACCCACACCAGGCACCTCCAGCCACCGGCTCTTGGAATGACCTGGATTGCCACTCAGCAGCCCCAGCACAAAGCTGCTCTCCTCCCCTCTCCAAGATGAAAGGCAGTGCAGGAGATGCAGAACTGACAGGAGCATGCGTCATCATGAGGCTGAGCTGAAGAAAAAGCAGGACCTTGTTTCAAATGTAATTATTTTTATGCTTGGCTTTTTCGGCATCTCTCAAGGCCTCTGTTCCACCATCTCCTGTTAAAAGCTGCTCGGTTTTGTTGTGTTTTTTAATATGGCCATAACCCCATTTTATGTAGAAGGGGAAATGCTGGCTCCCTGTGGCTTTCATGGATTTTCATATTGGTGTAATTCAAACAATATGATGGCTCAACTTGACGTCGTTTCCTGGCTGCAGTGGGGCTCGTGGTAAGCCAGAGTTTAAACTTTATTGGGCCGTGTGATGGAGCAGCAGCCAGCACCACAGAGAGCCTTGATGAAGGCAAACAGTGGCCAGGCTGGTCAACTCAGACCAGCAAGGACACTTCTCACCCCAGGTAGGTGCCCTCTGGCCAGGTGAGCCACCCAAAAATCTGCCATCTCCACCCGAAGAGATGCAAACATGCAAAGGGCCACAAGCACATGCACAGAGACGGAGAACACCAACTCCACTCTCGCTGCAATGGGAAAGAAGAAAGCTCAGGTACAAAATGTCTGTGCTACATTCCCAGTAGCTGCAAGCTGGCTTTTTGTGACCCCAAAGCCAGTCTGAATTCTCCTCTTTGAGTCCTCAGAGCATCAGAAGAGTCGGTGTTTTGTTCCAGCGAGGACAAGAAGCATTTGCACTCTGGTTTTAATTACAATTGGAGGCGGAAAGACCACCAAAAACTTGAAGAACTAAGGTTGAGAAGAAAGAGGTGAACAAAAAGCGGTGTTGTGGCATTTGTGCCTGTCTCCAGTTGTAAGCATCTTTAACAAATGCCTGTCTTTGCGTCGGGTGTTTGCACAGCCCTGAACACGAACACATCTAAGAGGCAGGGCTGGTAGCACAACCTCTTACTCAGCTTGCCAAACATTTCCAATTATAAAGCCCTGTTTTCAATTGCTAATAACTTTGTTAAACTTAAACCACTTGGGCTTCAATTTTCCATGCCAAGTGTCTGCCTTGGGCTGAATTTTTTGTTATCCCTTCTTTTTTTTTTTTTTTAGCTGTCAGCCAAAAAAAAAGGTTCGGCTGTTTCAGAGAAGATGGCTAGGGAAAATCCAAGGGCTTGCAACACGAAAAAATCCTAGGAAATTTGTCTTGCAAAATTCTGGAGTCTTCCTGCTGTAAAGAAAGGACTGGAAATCTGAAGTACTGAAAAACCTTATCAAATCTAAAACAGCAGAATTGCTCTGTAAACCCTTTTTCTACCCAAGCAATACCTCTTACATTTCTGCAGCTCCATCTTTCCTGGACACCTTTTAGGCTTTTGCCCTTCTGGCCATGGCAGGACAGTTTGACCACTCCATCACAGCCCAGCTGCACTCGGATTAGTGGCAGAGAACCTGGTTTTCTTTCATCCCAACTCTCCTATTAGCCATCATCCTTCCCCAAAGCAGCCATCCTTGCTCTAACCTGCCACCTCTCTCTCTCTCTCTGTATCCCTGCATTTTCCAGTTCCACCAGGGAATGCAAAGCAAGGTACAGTGTAAAAATATAGTCCCTCCTTACAAAACCCACGTGATAGCAAAGATGTGTCATTTCCCCTTCTCCCCCGTGCAGCAGTACCTCCAGGATCCCTGGAGTTTGCCCACTTATTAATATCCCCAGCACTCTCATCTGTTTCCGATCGGTTTATGTGGATGGGATTTAATAACAAATATGTTCCCCATCAATCCTGGCCCTTGCCGTGCCTACAGTCCCTAACAGGCTTACGTATTTTCTGATCAGATCAGATGTTCTCTGTGGTTTGTTTGTCAGATTTGCTGTTTGGTGACTTTCTTCTGGCAAATCGGGTCTGAAATGTAAAGCACGTCGGGAAGTAGCGTGGAGCCACCAACACTGCTGGGTTCAGGGCAGACACAGTGAGACAGGCATCCTGCCGTCCCCCACATCTCCTGGATTTAGATTCCTGGCCTGATACACAGATATTCCGAAGGGGAGGTTCACATTCCTCCTTGTATCACACTCCCGGGACGTGTTGGACACGTGGCAAATGATACTTGTGCACCTCTGGGACCCAGAGGTGCCTCCCATGGCATCAAAATGCAGCTGAAAAAATCCTTCATACAGGCAGGTGTGGGAGGATTTCAGCCTGACAGGACTATAAACAGAGGGTGCAGAGTTCTCAGCTGTCATGTTTCTTAGAAGGAACCACTGAAATAATCCAGGTCTAACTCCCCTAACATCTACTTAAAAGATCTAGGAGAAATGCTGCAGTTCAGAGGATCATAAAACTGGAGATGCTGTGAAAAGCACTGAAAAGGAGGAAAAGAAAACAGTTTAATGTGCTTTTCAGGTGGTCCTTCCCATGCTCAGGTCTGGAAATAGAGCTGGACTGGAATGTCAGTGTGGTGCTTGCTGATATCAGGCGGGGGTTGGGAGCCTCAATACAGCTCAGGAATATTCAAGAGATGAACTGTTGGGGTGCACTATGTGCTAGAAGAGAGATAGGCCCTGAGGGCCAGAGAGAGCCTCTTTCTTGGAGCTAGAGGTGATCCTGGGAGTGCATCCAGGTCACCGAGGGTGGGCTGAGAGAGGATTGTGGGTTCCTGGACAGTGTTGGACCTATGAGATGTGATAATTGTAGTTTGTGACCTTATAGGGCATTGTTTACCTGTTACCATAATAGGCAATGTCTGTGCACTATCCCAGGTGATTGGGGGACGCTGAGGTGAACATCTTTCCTGTTTATATGATGTGATATCCTGTTGGGTGCTGGTATTTAGGGAATATTCACTGTGCAATAAACGCTTTGCTCTTCTCCATCTTGTGTGCGGAGTCGTGCCCTTGCGTGATTACTGCAATGAACGAAGCCAGAGATGGGAAAATCAGGAGCCCTGCAGTGGGGCCATAAGATGGGAGACAGGAAGGGGGAATGCAGACACAGTGGCTTCCAGCAAGGCTGACGTGCTCTTAGCAGTGAAGAACAGCACACTGGTGGGCCAAAAGACAGGTACAGAAATACAGGTGCTACCACGCTACAACACGGCTTAAGTGCCAATGTTTATTCTGCTTTTTGGAGAAAATCCATCACTTTGTGATGTTGTAAAACTACAAGTCCTCCTGTAGTGATTGTTTTGAGAGACACCACCATGTACCCCAACTGTCCCTTTCCTACAGACAATTCCATTTAATTGCTGAGAAGACACATTTTCTATTTGGGACAAAAAAGCCCAAAATGTTGTTTTCTGAAAAAAACCCCACTAAACTTTGGAGGAAGAGTGGCTGCCCAAAGCCTATCATCCCAGCAAGGGACACACAGCCCCAGTACAGTAGCAGCAGAATTCAGACTGAGGCATAGCCATCAACTCCCACCTCATACCTTCAAGAGGCCCAGAGGGAAACCCGGAGCAGTTTAAGACACTGAAATATTGTCTGAAAAAGTTGGAGGGGTTTTCTTTTCTTCATGATGAAAGCTGCTCTGCCCCCAGACAAGGTGCACTCAGAGTTGGCCAGCAGGATTCATGAAAGATAACAGCACCACTGACCCTGCAGAACACAGACTGTGAACATTTCTTCTGTTTTACTTCCAAACAGCTCTTGCAGCACTGAGCAGGCTCAGAGGCAGAGAGTACACATGGGTTGGAGCTGCTCAGCTTGGGAGCAGCCCAAGAGAAGGAATTGGAGTATGTTGGAGAAGGTCCTTGCTTTGTCTGCACAGGCAAGAGCAAATTGTCCCCTCTCACCTTTTGGGTTGACCAAACACAAGCTGAATAATCTAAAACTCTTATAGCCACCATGCCTGGACACTGCCCCAGATGACCATCTCTGGCCAGACCTGGCTATGGACAGGTCTACATTCCCTGGCCAAAGTTGAGCTGATCCCCAGTTTCAGAGTCTCAATGTGTATAGCTGGAAATCTAGGAGAGCTGCTGTCCCCCTACAAGTTTTTCAGCTGGACACCTTGCAGGGTGCAAGGTGGAGACCGGCAGAGGCTGAAACAATTACCAGACCAGATTAGGGGCTCTAATGAGGAGCCAGCACAGTGCTGGGCAGTGGGGTGTGCATGGATGTTCCCATCAAATCCATGTGCTCTGCAGCTCGGTCCCAGGGGAAGCACGGCCCACAGAGCCGTGAAGACAGGAGAATGTGCATCACCACGAGGGAGAATTTAACCCACCCTCATCCTTCAAATGCCAGGTGGGAGGTTTGACCTAGGGCAGCAAAGCCAGGGCCTGTCCCACAGCAGCCACACAAGTGCACACAGCAGAGGAAGACGAAGTTCTTTTGCAGGTGACCCCAAGCAAAGTGGCAATCCCCAGCCAACCAGGGTATCCCAATACCCACTTTGGGTCTGTAAGCTGTCCCCTGGGTAGGCTTTCCAGGCATGCAGGGTCATATCTTTCACACTTTTGGAGCAGGGCTATAAATTACGGCAGAGTAACTTTAGTCTGCTCTCTCCGTGCTCCTGGCGCCTGCTGGGGGGTTGCTGTTGTTACAGCTCCAAATGGGGAACGTGTGATGTACGGCTGGGAAGGGACTTCCCTAACTGCTCAGTGAAGTGGTCACAAATAGGAAGAAACTGCAGTTTCCTACAATATTTAGCATTATATAGGCCCTCAGCAGTGCCACACTTTACTTCTTCATTTCTAGCATCCCCCTTTGAGAGTTCTACCCCACTTCATCATCATAAACATGTCAACAATCAGTCCCCGTGGAGGGCTCTGCTGTTTGTTCTTTGGCTCACATGGAGAAAGCATGTCCCTGCTCCAGCCCCCAGCACACATTTCTGTGTCCTCAAAGGGGCTGGAGTTGGAATGGGGCCATCTCGTGGCTCCCGGACCTTGATAGTTAAGGAAGGAAAAAAAAAATAAAATTAAAAAAAGTAAAAAGCAAGTAACATGAACTTGATAAATACGATCAGCTGCCGGGAACGTGCCTGAAGCCTCCTGCTGCTGCTGTTGACATCAGAAAGCTGCGGAGCCTGGGAGACGGGAGGAAGTTTTATTGTCTCGCTCCTACCAGGAGCACGCGATGCTGCTCCAGCTGCCTGGTGCTACCCCAGCCACCCGCCTGTCACCGGGCAAACAGGACATCACTTCTCACCTCCTGCACCCAGCAGCTTCCCCCTGCCTCTCCCAGAACCTCACAGAGCCTTTGCATGGAAACCAGTGCTGGCACGATGTTTCCCCAGACTAATTTTTTATTGCACCTGAAGTTTCCTGCCAGCCACCTGACAGCTCCCCGGCCTCCAGGGCTGCTAATTGGGCTAAATTTTGTGGCCAGACAAGGAGCAGCTGAGCCCAAGGAGAGGTGCCCCTCTGGGATGCAGCTGTGTGTTGGTGTTTTTTCTAGAGTGGCTTCAGTTGGTGGAGCTGGGCAGCCCCAGCTGAAAGTGGTTTCATGTTTTAGGAAGAAAGAGGATCCAAAACTCAGCTGGCTCCTGTGGGTCTGTGTTCCCCATCAGGTCTTAGCAAGGAAGTTCAGGTTTCCTTAAACTTCACCAATGTAGCAAGTTGGTCTATCAAAGGACCAGCAGTGAATTTTGTTAAAAACAATGGAGAAGAAAGAAAGCCCATTCTAGTTAACACATGTATTATCTGAATACTAATTTAAGCAACTGAGCTGAAAAGAGATGAGAACTCCTCGGGGAAAAGGGAATCTGAAGCAGTGCAGTATTTTAGCAGGGGCACGGTGAATAATTTTGCAGTGGCAAGCCATGAATAAACGTGATTTCTGAAGACAGAAATACCTGAGAAGATCCAGCACAAATGCACTTTAGGAGCTTTTTCACCCTTTTATTTTCTTCCAGGGCGCAATGCTCCCTCACTCTTTCAGGTCCATGGCATTTGGTATGGGACAGGAGGGAATTATTTTCTTTCATATACAGAGTTTAGGCCCCCTGGAAGGGGCTGGCTGGACAGTTATGAAGATGTAAACACTCTGTATAGACCCAGAGAAAACTTTCCCAGTGCTTTGCTGAAAAATATGGTGCAGTGCTTGGCTGGATGAAGCACAGTGAGAGCTCAGTTTTCATGGCTCATTTAGTCAGGGACTTTTTTTCAGGGACAGCCAGCAAGAGCACTGAGTTGGATCACTTTTTTCTGATGCAGGCAAAATTATTCCGGGTTTTGGTCTGAGATTGGCTTAATTTACAGGACTCTTTAGAGGCTTCGAAGTGGTCACCTGGAGAAGAGTTTCCAAATCTGCCCCACTCCAAGACGGCCAAATCCTTTCTCACATGAACTCACAGCACGAAAGGCTTTGGAAAAGAAAACGTCTGTTCAGAAATGCTTTTTTAAAAAATTGCTTGTCATTCAGCTATGGCCACGTGGGAATGTCTCCTGGCCTCGGTTTTCTAACCCTTTTGTAGAAAATGTTCAGATCTCCCTTCAAAGTAAAATAAAATAGTTTTTTCTTCAATAAAACACCGAACAACATTACATTTGGCAGAAACAGAGAGCTCCTCATGAACACTCTGGGGTTTTAATGGCCAAAGCCCTCTGACTGCCCAAGCAGTGGGCGTAGGATTGTCAGGGGCACTCAGGTGTGAAGGTGCTGAGAGACCTGTAAGTATCTGGATCGAGAGCTGGAAAGAAAATGCAAAATGAAACTTTCCTGAGTAGCTCAAGGGTTCCTCTTCCAAAATCACTAGAAAACCTTTGATACAAACTCCTCCTCATCCTCCCTGATTAACCCAGAGACAGATTTAGGCAGCACTGTGCTTTGCTAGGGAGCTGTAAGGAGCCCCGGGGGCAGTCAGCTGAGATAAAAGGCCACAGCTGAGGGTTTCTGTAGAGACAAGAATTGCACCACGAGACAGATATTTTGTTATATTGGTGTGACATGGCACAAGGCCCTGCAAATGGGAGGAAAGGTGTCTTTGTGCATGGTCGGGGCTCTTCCCCTGCAGGGATGTAGGATAAGCAGGGATGTAGGACACACAGGGGCGTAGAACAAGCAGGGATGTAGGACACACAGGGGTGTAGGACACACTGCTATCTGGGATGGGCAGGAAAACAAAAGGCACAACCATCTCACCCGTGAGCACCCAGCCTCAGACTCTGAGTATCAAGCAGGGAAATGCAGCCCTGTGCTGGTTCATACTCCAGGTGCACAAACCTTCCCTTCACAGCTTTATTACTGATGACCCCTCCGTGTCCCAGCAGCATATGTGGGGATGGTTCCCAGCTCCCTGCGTGCTTTAATCCCTGTCTCTCCACTCAGCACTGTCCTAACTCCCTGTGAGTGATCTCCTGAGGGACAGACCCTCACACCTGAGCACACACCAGCCCAGGCACCAGGGTGCAGGCAGCACCTGCCCTTTTGGATTAGCCCCTGCAGAACCTGCACCTAGAGCTCTTTTACCCCACATACACCTGCTCCCTCAATTCTCTCCTAGTTCCTGAAACAGCCTTTCCTATCATTATGCAGCTGAAAGGAAATAAACTTTCACGACCATTTTTATTATTTCATTTAAAACTTGTTTACCACCTGTTTAATTTCTGTGCTAAAACGTGACATTAATTTGGGCCCAGGCTAACCCCTCCCTTGTCATCAAATCATTGCACTTAGATTAACCAAGACAAAGACTTTTTTTTTTTCCTATGTAAATCTACTTTCTTCTCCATGCTAGACATGATTCTTGGCAAAGACACTGAAAAGAGGAGCTTGGAGGAAATGAATAATATTTTTGATTCTAATGTCAAAAGTCAGTCTTGAAAAGATAATACAGCTTCAATTGACTCATATGTTTGTCAAGAGGCTGCGACTCCACAGAGCCCCAGCAAAAGGAAGAAGCTGTGATTTTAAGCAGCACAAACTGTTGATCTTTTGCATTGTTTGGACTTTTGCAATCAGATCTGTATTCCAGTTAATAAAAATAAGGCAGTTACTCAACATTTTTTATACTCGGGGCAGCAAGCAGACCAGCTTTCAGAGACACCAGCCAAGTGCCTCCAGTGAAGTGCAATCACATGCAGCCGCTCTCCTCCCTCTGACAAGGCAGCATTCCTGCAAAAGGGGTTCTCCCTCACTAATCCTGCCATTAAACCTGAAAACCAGATCCTACTATTTTAATATTATTTTCATTCATCTCGCCCCGCTCTCACTGAACACCAGGACAGATTGATGTCGCTTCGTCCCAGACAAGGGGAACCCAAACTGCACCTCGGAGCTCTCACCAGAAACACACAGGGCAAGTGCTCCACAGCCCTGTGCCGTGTTCTGTGTTATACCTGGGGCTCCAGGCCTTCCCTGAGCATGCCTGCAGGATGCTAGAAGGGTTTAAGGTCTCCCTGGTAAAAGCTCTATTTTTCCCCTGGGAAGCCCCACACAGGGTATTATTTTAGTGGTCTGTCAACACAAAGCTTCAGCCTGACTGGGGTTGTGCCATCCCAGGCATACATTAATGAATCACTCCAGCAGAAGCATCTTAAAGCAACCATCCTTTTAAAAAAATCAATCAGAATTAAACGTAAACCGCAAAACCAGCGAGTGGATGTATTGTTAAGAGGTTTTGATTAAAGCTTTTGAAATTAAAAGGATCAGACCGAGGATCACAGAAACATACCGCAAAATCATCAAAAGAAGATGAGGAGCAGATTTTGTAGCCCTTGCTCTTGAGGGAGATAAATCAGTTCTTTATATTTCATGTAAGGAAAGGGTTGCAAAACTTGGCCTTTGATACACGGAAAATCTTTCTAACTGATCCTGAGTCCTTGAAGCCCGTCCATCCTTTGGTGTCTCCCCTACGAGGAGTCTCTGGTGGCAGGACAGCTGCCCCAAACAGAGGTTTCTCTCCTGTCACTCGGCTGGATGTGCCAGGGTGAATTTTGGGACACAGCAGCACGGTGACAAGCAGCAGATGCTGCAGCTCAGCCACCACTAATTGCTGGAAGCAGAGAAAGCTTTTATAAAGCAGTGATATCACCGAGTGAGAGAACTGCTTGTGTTGCCTGACGGGTACAATTTAATACTTTAATGTCATAAAGCTCCTTGCTCTGAATTGCTTATGGAATAAGCACTGTGCCATATCCTGTTTTTTACAGGAAACCCTTAACATTGACATCAATTTTTGCTTCCAATCACACTAAAAATGAGTGAAGATCATTAGACCCGTAGGCACTTTAACATGGTCAAGCCCTCATCCACCAAAAAATCCCTTCTGAAACTCCATTCTTCTATTTATCTACTGAGCCTTCTGTTTCTATCCTAATTTCACCTAAAATTGACCCCTTGCTTGGGTGTGCAGGTATAAAAATTGAGTGTTGGGTGCAGGCTCTGGGTGTGAGTCTGAATGTGCACTGTGTGAGCTGGAGGCAGAGAGATGTAACTGCCCTCCTGCAGTTATAAAGAGTCAGCAATTCCAGCACAGCTTGTGCAGTGAATAGAGCCCTAAACCCAGATGCCAGTTCACAGACAGTCTTTCTGTTCAAATACACCCAGCTCCTCATTTTTAGGCTACCCAAAAGCCACAGAAATTACTCCCCTTTGCAGTATGTCTCTGCCAAACTAAAACCTGGTTAAACACGTGCTTGAAGAAGCCACCTGAATTTTTCCATATTTACCACACGTTCAAAAGTCGTATTTATAAGTGACAGAGCAAAACAAAAACAAAACAAAAACAAAAATAGGTTCTCTGCTGAGAATTTATGTGGCAAGCTTTGCCCCAGAGTGTGTTTTTATGGGCTGGTTATAAACCCCTGGAAACAGAAGGGTACATAATGAAAACATTGACAGATCCTTACCTAGGATATTGCAAATGAGCGCACCATAAAAATGACTAATTACAGTTATTGTAAAACTCAGCTTAGCTCTCAGGCCCAGCTGCTGAGCTCGACAGGGAGATGCAGACAGTGATAACAGAGGGTTTGGCCTCTGCTCCTGATGGATTTTCCTACATACAGACAGGGAGCTTCTTGTTTTGACCCTAATGAAGGGTCAAATGAATGGCCATGACCACAACAGGAAATACGTGTAATAATGTTGTGAGTTTAATGGCAAGAAGAGTGTTTGCAGGTTGCCTGGTCTGCAAAAAAACCTGCCCTTGTTCACTGCCATAGTCCCAAGCCTGTCCCAGCTTAGAAGACCTCACCTGTCTACTCCAGGTGGGGTTTGAGGATGTGTTAGACCCTATACCAAACCTCCAGGCTCCTCTAGGTGGTTTTGTCTGTGAGAGTGGAAGGAAGTCCCTCAGGGGCTCTGAAAGAGCAGCAGAGGGATGAGGTGAGGAGCTGGGAGCTGCCTGGGTGGAGTCTGTCCTCATGAGAACACAAGGGAATTAGGTAGTTGCTGCACTGGGACTGGCTTCACCTAAAAAATGGCCAAAAATAAATGGAGACTTGATGACAGGAGGACCCGTGCATCAGAAGGGGTATTTAATTTGGTTTAGACATTTGGAGAAGTGTAGTTACTGCAAACAACACTTTCTGCATGACAGCAGGTATGTTGTACACGCTCTCAATGTCCTGGAAGGGGTCGGTTGTTGCCTGCTGGACTGGGAAACTGCTCAGGTGCTTGGGCCAGGCTCCACCATTCCAGCATCGAGGCGTTGAGGAAAAGCCTTGCATCCTTCCCATCCATGCTGGAAAAGCCAGTGTCAGCCGGCAAAAGTATCAGGAAGATGGCTCTGGGCTTGGAGGAGGTTTCGAAGAGAGACAACCTCCAGCATTCCCATTTCTCCC
This sequence comes from Lycocorax pyrrhopterus obiensis, assembly GCA_014706295.1. Classification (NCBI taxonomy): domain Eukaryota; kingdom Metazoa; phylum Chordata; class Aves; order Passeriformes; family Paradisaeidae; genus Lycocorax; species Lycocorax pyrrhopterus. The sequence continues at coordinate 4,627,920 of JACSVZ010000013.1, forward strand.
TGTCCTTCTTCATTTCCCTCCCAGCCTGGGTACCTCACCTTCAGTTCCGGGCTGGGCTGGACACAGACGCCCCAGTGCTTTCAGAAACCCCATCCCCAAGGTCACAGCATGCTGCTCTGCCCGAGGAACTGGCCTTGTGTCCTTCAGGAAACTGCAGTGGAGCCGGTCAGCTTTACGAGGGGTGGTGGAGTAATTCTTACTGTTGCAATAAAGGCCTCAGCAACAACCAGGGGACAGAGCCTGGCCGTGGACACCCCGAAGGCCTAAAGATAAAGGGTTGGATTACACAAAGCAGCCTCTCATTATCCACCCCTTGATACTGGTTGGTAACTGTTTTTTAAGGAATCCCTTAATTAGGTTTTACAGTGCATAGGTTAGGCATTTTCCAGCAAGGGCTTTATTGTAATGGGTTGCACATGTTCCCATACTGTACACCAAAATGAAACTTAGCTACAGGGCATTTCCTTCCGCTGCTCTTGCTGGGGAGCAGCTTTAACCTCTTTGCAGACACAAAGCCATATTTCACTCCTGAGAGGCCGCAGCCGCTCCCCTCTCCCATCACTTGGGTCAGTTCAGCCCTTAACTGTGCAGGGAACTCGCCAAGGTGCCGCAGGGAGCAATCCTGAGGAGGTGGGGGAGAGGTGAGGCAGAGATGGAAGAGACCCAGGAGGGTGAAACCCAGCAGTGCCTGACTGCCAGCAAAGCCCAGGAGTGTCCAAGGAGGAGGCCGGAGCTGGCGGCCGCAGTACTGACCAGTGCCAGACTGCCACGGGAATCACCCGGGAGCCTCCTCAGCCCCAGCAGTGCTGCATGTCTGTGGCACACTTCAGTGCACCAGAGTCAGGACTGCTGGAAAAAAGGTGTGGGGAAAAAAAAAAAGCAGTTTCATGGGGATGAAGATTGGATTCAGTGGTAAAAGAGAACCCCCAGGTTGAAATGGCCAGGTATTTGGATAGGATTTGTCCAAAGTCTTCAGTCTTCAGTCTTGACCCTGTGCTCTGAATATGATTTACACAGAGCAACCAGAGCTGCTTTTTTGGCCTGGAGGGTTTTGTCAGCTGGACATTGCTGTGAGACTAAAGAAATGAAAACTGTATTGGGAGATGAACACTGCTGGACCACAGGAGGAACCTGTGGATTCCTCTACTCTTCCCTAATGATGCAGCATGACCATCAGGAAAAATTCTCCATCTGTGGCTTAAGTGTGCAGAATTTACTCCAGATTTTGTCAACTAGCCCAGAAATTGGAAACTTCTGACCATCTTCCAGTTCAAAAACAGGGATATTGAAGAAGGCTTCCATGTGGCAGATTCAGATCAGGCAAAAGGAGACACCTATGCACACAACATACAGGGAAGCAGTGGGACTCCTTACCATGGGATGTAATAGAAAAAAATATGTTTACACGGGTTCAAAGGGCAAGTGGACAAATTCTTGGAAGAAAAAAAATCCTTCAAAGCATTTTAAACACCTAAGCAACCACACCGTGCACGGTGTTCCTGCAAGCCCATGGCATCATTTAGACACCAGGGCTGCAGAAATAGATTCTGTGAAAGGTCCTGTGGGAAGAGGCTGACAACCTGCACAGCTCAGTGCACCTCAGCCCTGCCTGACAAGTGTGGGCCCTGTTCTGCAGGTCTCCAAAACCTCAACCTGCAGCAGGAACCTGCTGAGCCACCCAGCAGCCAAAATACACGTTCCCCTTAGAGCTGCTGTGGAGGGATTAAATCTCAGTCCCACAAACAGCCAGGGATGTGACATTTCTGTGCACACCAGGAGCCTGGCTGGAACGACATCTGCGTGAGTGTTTCTGGGAACTGGAATTTGCAGCTGGGCTTTCCATGGCACCCACTCCTGTTTGCACTTGGACCTTTGAAAATCAGCCTATTAGTATGCTCACGTTGAAGAAAGGAATTTATGTTGTCTTTGTGCTTTAAGCCTGAATTTGTCCTGAGGGAACAGTAGCAGAAAAAACAGCCATTTATTTTTAATAGACACCAGCATAGTTACTTAGGTCTGGTGAGCTTAAAGGATTGAGAGGTGAATGATATCATCAAGGAAACAATTTCTTCCTTCACGTTTTTGGTTTTTTTTCACTCATCTAAGAAAGGAAAACCCCACACAGGAATACAAGGGCCAGGCTGCAGCGTGCAAATGCTGCTTTTCAGCACTGCAGACCTCGTTTATCTTGTCTGCTGTCCCTTCCCCAAGGCACAAACTTCCCTTCTTGTGCTGTCCCTTCATCTCACTCGCCAAGAGATGAACCAGGTGACAGCAGAGGCGCCTACAAAGCCCCACATTCCTCCCTCCCCGAAGGAGGGAGAGGCTGCTCTCAGCGAAGGAGGAGTTGGGATTTATCTACAGTGACAGCCCCCCACCCTTGGACACCTTGGGGTCACCACAGGCCAACCAGAGCACCTCGACTTGGCTGTGACCTTGCAGGAGCCCTGGCAAATCACATCTGGAATGTGTTTTAGCTTCCAGAGCAATAAATGAAAACACTGAACACAACAGGGTCGGAGCAATGTTGTTTGAAAGAAGAGGTAATGCTTTGACCCTTATTTGGCCCATGACATGTCTGGTTATTCCACCACAAGTTGTGGAAGTGTGGCTTGGGATGGGGAAAGGATAAGAAGGTATTTTATCATCAAATAATACAATTCATTTCGAGCTTCAGTGGCACCCAAGAATGGGAAATGTAACTTCCCCACAGTCCAAGCCGCTCCTTTTCTTTTGTCTCCAGATACTCAACAAGCAGACAAGCAGTGGATTCACAGAGAAATAATCAAGATCAGAAAAGCTCATGCCATTTTTCAAGCAGTTTGGCAAATCCTGATTTTAGAAAAATCAGAAAATGACAAGTTCAATCTGTAAACCATCAGCAAATAGAAATCCAACTTGTAGGCACAGCGTCAGCATTGAAATAACAGATGACCTCTCTGTCATTTTGCCTTTACTTTGCACCACAGAATTGTGATTCCAGCACCCTGCTCCCTAAAGTAAGATGGGTCCCTTTGAAGGATGAGGCCGGGCTGGCTGCAGAGACCCTCACACCTCTGTCTCAAGCAATGCCTGCTCCCCTTTCTCAGCATTCCTGATCCTGTGGCCTCCTCCAAGGACTGTTATTTTGGCCACAAGGAAAAGCACAAATGCTCACATCATTTCTGTGAGTAAATCCATAATCAGAGGGTATTTTCCATTTCCTGGTGTGGCAAAATCCAATTTTTCCTTGCACGTGAAAGGAACAGCATCCTTGTACATGAGGCAACACTTGTTTATTTTCCAAATACAACTGGATTAAAGCCTTTTTCTTGAACATAAAAAGTTCTGATTAGATTTAGAAGTTGGCCCTTGCCCAGCTGATGCCACTTATGTTTCCATTTATACTTCACTGTCAGCACTGACAGACAATCTCTTCTATCAGGTCCATTAATTTATTGCTCAAATGAATGGTTTTCCCTTTGGAAAGGCAATGGCTCCAAGCTGTGAGTTCCCTGGCAGCAGGGCTCATTTTAGAGCTCTCTGCCCTCTCATGCCCTCACTGGGCCCACCCTGGGGGTTTCTGAGATTTCTCTTTGGGCTCCTTTGGAGGCCTCACCAGCCTCACATCAGTGAGATGTGGGGAATTTGAGCCAGGAAATTCCATCAGGAGGATTGGGGGGTTAACTCAAAATATATCCCTGCTGTGGCTGGGAGTGCTGTCTCCCGAAGAGCCGATGGGCACAACTGGTGCTGGAGCCACCATACCATGGCACCATCCAGCTGCAGGGGACAGTCCTTGTCACTCCTTTTCACAGGCTACTGTTGCAGGGTGCTGCCAAGAAAGAAATGCCCCAGCATTTCAGTTTTGGATCCACATGCTGTGGTCCCTGGGTAGCCACAGATTTCCATGGTACCATTCCCACTTGTGTGGCCAGGTGGGTTCATAGCCATGCAGCCTTCCTCACTCCATGTCTGCTGGAGTTTCACCATATCCATGCTGCAGTGTTGTGCCTGGTTGTTATTTTGTAGAAGGATTTGCCCTTCCAGCCTGGTTTGTTACTACGCATAGGGATGGGAGGGAGAAGACAAATGTCTTGACAAATGACTTCACAGAGGCTGCAGAGAGAACACAGCACAGCACAGCAACCAGCTCCCCATTTTCATTGCAGCACTTTCAGGCAGTACCTCACTGGCTTTTTCCGCCTGATTTTTAAATTTAAAAAGCCAAAGAAAGAAAAAAAAAAGCCCGACCACCCTCTTGCTGAATGACTGACTTACAGAAAGCTGTCGCTTTTTCTCTGAAAGCATTGAGAAACAGGGGCCTTCAATAGCTTCTTTGTGCAGTTTCATTTTGCAGCTCCCAGCCCAAGACAGCATTTCCTGACCTGTGAGGATATGCTGCCCTCTTCCCGTCCGGGACGCTGCAGCTCAGCAGTGCCATGGAGACACATCTCCACTGGTCTGCGGGATCAACCCGGAGAATCAGCAATCCTCCACTTCCTCTGAGCAGCTAGGTAAAGGTTTAGGTAGAATTTATTAATCTGTAAGGGACTAGGATGGTGTTCAAGCAGGCTCATCCTGACCTCACGTCCCCATCTGTCCTCCCTTCTGTCCAGGTTGCGATGCTGACCCCTGCCACCACCACACACTATTCCCTGACACCTCTCCTCGCCTTCCCCGTGATTCAGGAAGGAGATCTCCTTCCACACCTAAAAAATCCTGTAAAAACCAAGAAAATTTCCAGCTGTCTTGTACTAAAATGCCATCATCTGTGAGACTCCACCAGAAATTTGAATGTATTGGGGTGGACAATATTGATGAGTGAGCAGGAGAGAGCACCAGGAGCCTGGCTCACCCAGTTAAGAGCTGCAAGCCTTTACCTTCCCTTTGTGCAAGGGGGACAGATGAGGACTTTCCACCTCCAGGTTGTGACTCCAGGTTGTCACACCTGCTGCTTCCCACAGGTGCCTGTGTGACGGGAGACCCCTCCAGCAATTCCCCTGTGATTGCTCTTATCAGCTGCTGAAGATTAGAGGAACCTTGGAACAGAAACTTCAAGGAAAAAGGGAATGGGGTAATTGCATTTCAAAGAAAGTGCTTGAAAGAAACCTTTGAAGGACCCTATTCAAAGGTTCATGACTTGATAGAACCCTTTTAAAAAGGCATAAATTCCTGTTTGGGTTTGGGGTTGGCTCCCACCCCAGCAGGACAGAAAAGCTGCCTTCTTTGTAGGAACACAGTCCCAGCACAACACAGGAGATGAAATCCGTGTGATAACATCTGAAATGGCTTTCAACTAAAAAATCCAAAAGTAATACATTAAGGTAAGGCCTGCTCTGATCTATGCATGAATAACTTCCGTAAGAAGACCTGAGCTTGTGCCCATGAGGTTTAGGCAGTATAAAGAGAGCTAAATGTTTGTTGTGCTGGCTCCATATCAGATATCCCAGTGCAAATCCACTGCAGTCAACATCTTCGTCCCTCACTGCTGCAATGTTTCCACCTGATTAAAACACGGCAGCCGCTTCCCAGCCAGCACAGCAGCTGAATTCCATGGCCATGCTGAACTGCAGCCCAAACAGGGGCAAACCTTGGGCACAGCTTAACTCTGTGCTGCTCTCTGAGGGCACCCAGTCCTCCCCTCTTGTCCCAAATATGCATCTTCCTGGCAGCAGCATCACCACAGAGGAGTCACCAGGTCTGACAGCACCAAGGTGCATTCGGGCTGGCAAATTGCTATTAATGGCTCAAATCAGCTCACAAGTACAAAAATATTCTGTCTGTCTGTCCAGTTTCCTGGTACACTGTTTCCTGCTGGACTTTTTCCTTGTGTTTGGAATTTTATTTCTCTTGGAAAAAGAAATTTATTTCTAGATGTACCGAGGAAATAGCTGATCTTATCTCCTCTGTTATAGGGGACTTCAAAAATAATGTCTCTGATGATACACAAACCTCCATTTACGCAAGCCTGGGTTCAGCTAAGCCCTTAGCCCCTGTGTAGCATGAAGAGTGTGTTCGACAGGATTCAGCAGGATGTGTTTTTAAGGATATTCTCAACCAATTTGCTGACATGAGGTCAGAGCTCTTAGCAGTTCCACTCTCAGCCTTGCTTTGCTGTTTTGCAATCCCTGTTCAGGTGCTGGGATACAGGGACAGCACCAGGGAAGGGGTGCAGGCTGCCTCAGCAGGAGCCTGGCAGTGGCTGCTGTGACAAGGAGCAGACAGAAAGTGCTTCAGCCTCTCCCCTGCAGCATCGGCATCTCACGGGGCTGCACAAGTAGAGAACCAGGCAGAAAGCCAGGAAAGCTTGAGTTATATTCCTGATGCTGCCATTAATTTCTTATATGGCCTTGGGCAACTTGTATCACCTGCCAGTTTGGGTTTTTCCTCAGATAAAGTAGGGAGAACAGTTAACATCGTGGATTTATGGAGCTTAAAGCTCTACAAAGAAGAGTCTGGTCTGGCTTCTCCATATCAAAAAAACCTTTAATTTCTCTCAGTTGTGCCTGAATCAAGGCCAATTGCCTATGTTTGACCAATATATATCTCTCCATCTCTTACAGAAGAACAACTTATCTTCATCTGAAACATCAAGAGATGGAGAAAAGCCAGCACTTCCCTTGGTATTTTCCCCCCTGTGATTAATTCCCATCCCTACTGAGCATTCAAGTTTCATTTCCCATTCGAATTTTTTTGGGATTCTTCTTTCAGCCACTACTTCTAACAATGCTTTTTTCTGCTAAATGAAAGTGTTTGCCTGATTCGCTATTTCTCCCCATGGCTTACCCACACTCGTTGGTGGGCTGAGGGCAATAATGGCAAAGATAATTAAAATCTGCCCTGTGCTTTGAAATATTAAGCCCATCTCTAAGTCCCATTATCCTGCTCAGTGTCAGAGGTACCACTGACAAGTACTTGACTTCAGTCTTTCAGGCGGCGCGCGGCTGCCAGAGAAAACCAAGAGTGGAAAAGTACTATCCCTTCAGAAAAACAGATGTTGCAGCTCCAATTTGTCTTCTGCCAAGACAAAGGAGATGCACTAAATTGATCTTTTGTCAAGGATTTTGTTTTGCTTCCAAGATTAATATCACAACAAACTGGGAGGCACCGTTCCTCAGGGTGCGACGCTGTATTGCAGAGCTGAGCCCAAATACCCACGCTGAGCATAATTTAGTGAGTCTGGAACTCAGTCTGCAAAGGGAAAGATAAACTTTTTTCATCCAGTAGCATGTTATCCAAGTAACCCCTCTGTCTCAGCATACAGAGGCTGACCACTCGGCTTCAAAGCCAGGCAGTATCTTTTAGGCTTGGTGCTGCTCACCACAGAGTGCCTGCGGTGGTCCTCAGAGCCCTGCCTGGTGGCCTTCATGGGGCTGCTTGGTCACACGAAAGGAAAGAAGGAATGAAGGGGTGGGAAGAACAACCTGGGACATCCTGTGAGGTGATTGGAAGGCTCTGCCTGGAAACAACCATTTTTACCAGCCAGAAAAACCCATCTCAAGTCATGCAGCTGGATAAGGGACATCCTACACAGGATGTCCATGAGGTGCATAAGGTTCCAGGACACTCTCTTTATCCACAGACCAGAACACTGCAGCTTACATGATATTGTCCCCAAGTACCACATCTGCCTGTCTTCGTTAATGGCATTCTCCTGTGGCACTTTCTGCTCCTTACAGAAAGTGACAACCTCATTTCCCAAACAAACCCACCCCAAACATGGCTATTCCTCCCTGGCTGATGTGAAACATTACACGTCCTCACCAGCCACTGCTGTGTTTTCAGCAAAAGGACAAAAAATCCCTACTTGTACAACCCCCTCAGGATGAGGGATGAGGGGCAGCATGTAATTTAAACACATTGATTCAACGCTCTGTGGAACAACAAATTGCTCCAGCTTTTTTTACATGGCATATCAGACTGAAACAAGCACAATCACCAGATCGTGGTATTCTTCCCACACCTCTTCATCCACCTGAATAACTGCAAGTAAATATCACCAATGCCCAAATCTCTGTGCTATGGCAATTCGTGATCAAGTTCTACGTACACACTCAAGGTGTAATGGAACACCAAAAATAACTGGACAAAACAGAGCTTTTAGTCTTGCTTTTTTCTCTGCAATGTGGGAAATCTTTTACAGTGGTGGAAAACACACCAAATGCACTACCTCAAGACAACAGCAATTCTCACTGGTGCATGGAAGTGCTCCTGAAGCAAGCTGGCTCTTTTTCTGCTAGCGCTAATCTGCACAAGGAAGTTTTGTAAGCTTAATTATGCCAGCCAGGAGTGTGAAAAAACAAATACATCATTCCTACAAAGAGAGAGCTGCGCCAACAAAAAGCCCCTGGTGTGGGTGCAGCACTACAAAAGGAGGGATTTATTTTTTCCTTTCTCATATAGTTAATTTTGTTTGGGTAGCTCCGATAAACTACACCAGCAAAAGAAACCTCTTGGCTTGAACAACTGTGTTTCCAGAGTAGGCTGCCAGTCAGTGATATCTGTGTGTCAGCACATTCCTCCTGCTGGAGAGGAGAGACCTCACACTGAATTCCCTGAAGTCTTTACCTGGGATAGAGGGAAGCAACAAGAAGGATCAGGCCCTTCAATATCCAAAAGGAGGCCAAGACGCCGTGTGGTGAGGGGAAAGCTGTGGCTGCTCTGAGCCCATCCCACAGCACATTCCTGCCTGACACGCGCCCTCTCGGCTGCAAAGTGAGTTTCTTGTCAGAGACGATCGCCAGCCAGACATGCGGCCGTTCCTGGGATTCTGGCACGACCTGCTGCCCACATCCAAGGCAGGCTCCTGCTTCACGTGGGGGTTTATAGCTGGATCTCAAGGGTTTTGGTTTTATAGCTGGATCTCAAGGGTTTTGGTCCTGCCTGATGTGGGCCCAGCGGGCTGTGGCATGGGTACCCAAGGTCGTAGTTGCACCACACTCCAGGGATGTAATGGCAGAAAGTATTTCTTTTAACCTGAAAAACAGTCTCCCTGGGTTTGCCTGGAGGCTGCAGGCAAGGTATATTTGGGCAATTCACCCTTCCCTTCCGATGGTACTGAGCCTAACGTTTGCCTCATGTGAGCCTGATGTATTGTCACGGGCTGGCTGACCTGCTGTCATCGTGGGGCTGACTGCAGCACCGAGCAGAGCCAGAGCAGAGCCAGAGTTACCTCACAGGGAAGGTTCACCTGAGCAACCCCATGCTAGGTATAGGCCACCCCTCACTGCAAAAGGGCACCTGCTGGGGCAAGTTGCATTCCCTGCCCTGCCCTTTCCTGCGGGCTTGTGTCAGTAACCTGTAGGTACACTCAGGCAGGATGGTCTGAGAACCTCTCCATCCTTCCTGCTCTGATTCTCCATTGATCTCCTCTCCAGCACACGGGCAAATTCAGAGCTCAGTAACAGGGCTTCCAGCCTGTGGCCAGGGCCCCTTCCTTCGCATCCTCTGAAGCAGCAAGTCCCACCTTTTCCTCCTTGCAGAGCTGCGCTGGCTCGTTGCCCTCACTAATCCGGAGGGAGGTCGTTTGTTGGGCTTTTCTTCCTCAATCAATCCACAGAAACAGGCTTGCATGAGGCTTTGTGTTTCTGCAGAGCGAATTCCACAAGCAAGGTGTAAAAGTAATTAAAGGCACCGGGCCCCAGCGCTCTGCCACTGCCACCAGCAAGTGGTCCCCCGGCAGCCACCTGCACAATGAGAGCACAGCAAGGGGGGAATCTAAAATCCACGGCTTTCAGAAAGACACATCATTTCTCAGCCCAGCTCTCTGGGGGCCAACAGATAAACAGCACTGCCCCGAGGAATTTCCTTCCTCCAAAGATGGAACTGCCCGAGAGGAGCCATGGCCTCCCATCCTCTGATGACATCAGCTTCCTTGGGCCTGGGGTGAGGGGACTTCAAAGGAGGAGTTAGGGGAAAAAGCCCTCCTGGGACAATCAAGAAGGTTTGATTCCTGGCCTGAAGGCCATGAGGCAGAGCCTCGTTGCCAGTGGTTCACCCCAGCACTCCCAGAGAGACAGTAAAAAGGGCAGGAAAGCTTTAGCACAGCAGAGGAAGCCACGCAACCACAACCAGCGAGAAGCTGCTGCTCCAGAAAAATGGTCCAGGCACAGCCCCATCTCCACCAACATCTCAGCTAATCCATGGACCTGCCTTGCCAGAAGGCCACTAGTTTCCTGGGATTCACTGCGGGTTTTTGCATGTTAAACTCAGGTTTATTCAAAGCAGTCTCTGTCTAATGATGCTACATTGCACTTCCTTCCCACTACAGCTTCCTCTACCCTTAAATCTTGAAGAACTGAAATGTCTTTTTAGTCCCCAGCCCCATCCTAAGTTTTGTTGAAATTTGGCCAAGAACTTCCTGGGGGAAGAGGAAAAAAAGAAGGGACTGGCAGGCAGACATGGTGACACTATGTCCACATAAGCTTCATTTCCTAAGGAAACCAGGCTAAAAATAATAGTCAAAAATCTTGGGCAATTGCCTTCAACTCAACATCTCTCTCTAGACAGGAAGAAAGGAAGGAATTAGCAGGCTGTAGGTTATATTTCAAGGTTTGTCTACATGATTTGAAGCATAGAAATTAGAAATGAAATTAAGAAGATATATTAGGTCGTCTTGCCCCTCCCTGGGGGAACAAACCTACAGCTGTTTCCCTTAGCATATATTTTAGTGAAGTGTGCAGCCCAGTTTCAAATGATCCAAATGATGGAGCTTCCATCAGTTTTCAACAGGGACCTATTCCTTTCCTTACATATCTTTCCTTTTCTTTTTTCTTTTTTTTTTTCATTTTAAACAATTTCAACTTTTTTATCTATTGCCCATGTTTCATCTCATGACTTCCAGCACACCTCTTAATTGTTTTATAAACTCACTGAAGTAGAAAGGTAAATAGTTCTATGCATGCCACTGACATACTTCAAATAGCATCACAGGGTTCATTTCATGCTTTTGGCTGACTTAAACGTTCTTATTCACTACAGCTTCATGTTTTTAACTGTGTTTTTCCTGGAAAAAAAAATAAAAGGGCTTTGATTAATAAATTCCAGGGGTTTTTTTCAAATCTGAGTTTTTCAGACTCCCCACTCTGGCCATGTTTCAGCTTGAATTTGAAAGGCCCAACCCATTCAAAATGTCCTCAAGAGGTTTTTCTCACTCCCCTTGACTTTTCAACTTTAGTTTTTTGTTATGTAATTAAAAAATTATCAAAAGGGAAGGGTTACTTTAATATGACATTATTCCAAAAAAATAGATCTTCTTTCTTGGCCACACAGCTTCTGTCATGCAAGAGGCTGTTGCTTTTCAGCTGAGTGGGCCCTGTAGATTTGGTGACATTTATCTCAAGTGGTCAAGGGGAGAGAGTTGAATCTGTGCTGACTATCAGAGTTTTCTGGAAACTTCAGGGCAAACCATGTTTCCCATTTAAATTACCTTTTTCTCTCCAAGCTATGTCCTTTGAGCAGGTCTGAATTTGAGAGCAAAAATCCAGCCACTGATCCAGCACAAAATTGAGGAGGTACCCAAGGCTGAATTAGCACTGTCATGTATGCATGACAGAGAAATGCATTTCTTTTTGCTGCTTTGCAGCTATATAACATGAAAAAATGTTGTGAGGTGTGAACAGCTTCAGTTTCTCCACCCTAAGCACAAACACACGGAGGCTTTGACCAAAACCCTCACCTTTAACATGCCTATCCCACAGTCAGAAGCAGGAAATGTGAAGATGTGTGAGTAGACATACTTTTCTTGGCTAAGCTGCACTTGTCAAGAGCCAGTGTCAGAGAATTTTATGGAAACAAGATTTCCCATCTCACAATTGCCTGACTCAGAAGAGGAGCTGGTTTCTGGTATTCTCACACCTCCCTGATGGAGAGCAGCATCTCCACAGCTGCCAGCAAACACAGTGAGGAAACATGCACATATTTGGGATTCATCCCTCAGCAACCTCTGGCTTCCTCATGCACCCCACCACCCACAAGAAGCACCAGAGCACTAATATTTCTGTGCCTGATTCCCCACTTGCAGATGCCCCTTGTCACTGGGAACTGCTGGGAGGGACAGAAAGGCTGGTTCTGTAGATGGGATGGAGAATACTGGGAATATTTTATGGGTCTTGAGACCTCCACAGCCCTGCAGAGCAGAAGTCCCACGTCCCTTCTCCATTCACACATCCCTCCCAAGACTAACTCTTCTGATGTCCTGAGCCTCCAGCCTCACGGAGCCTAATGCCACCCACACTTCCCATAAAACCGAGAAATAGATTCAAGGCCATATTAGGCATAGACAGAGATACTAAAAGCAGGTTCCAAGAAGTCTGAGCGCTTTCCTGAGTGCTGACAGATGTGTCTGAGTCACCTTGTTCTCTGCTGAGTCACTTTATCCCGAAGCATCGGCAGCAAGCAAAGAGCAGGGAGAAGGAGGGAGCACAGCCAGCAGAGGGTAAGCGACAGGAGCAGAGGGCACCAAGCTGGACCTCATCCCAGCTCCTCTGACGTCTGTTCCTGGTGGGAAAAGTACTCCGGGAACACAGCTTTCATGAGGGTCAGGCAGTGACAGGAGAGAGAAGGATGTTGGTACCCAAACCCAAGCAGGACACTCAAGGTACCCAAACCCAAGCAGGATACCAACCCAAGCAGGGAAGCAACAGCGTTGTACCAAACTGAGATTGTGTTTTGGAGTGGCCTGGTGCCAGAATGTGTGTGTGTGTGTGTGTGTGTGTGTGTGTGCACATGTGTACGAGCACTGTGTGCACATGCACACACTCCACACAGTTTTGTTTGGACGAGGCACATTTCAGCAAAGTCAACAACAGCTAATTGCAAACACACTGCGCTTAAATTCAGCCCCCAAACCAGCTGCTTTTAAAGCTGTACCAGTGGGAAATAAAAGCATCACTGGCTGTTGCTACATGACCCAGTAACTTCAGATGCTGTACCTTCTGTTCCATCACAGTGCTTTCCATTTTCTGGCCAAAATGAACAATGAGGTGCTGAGAGTCCATTCATCTGCTTACTCAGGGCTCAGCACCACTTTTCAGGAGCACGATATAAATTCAGAAGTTGCCTGAAATAATAAATAACTGTGGCAGGTACAGAAACAAAGCCTGTAGCTCTTAGGTTAGTGTTTCCCCCTCCAGGGAGGTTTTTGTTCCCCCGTGTGTGCAGGACAGAACATTCCAGCGATGTTTCAGCACTGATGGGCTCTCGAGCCTCAGCCAGGAGAAAAGTCAGCTTTCTGGCAGAAAACCCTGCATAGCTCCTGGAACAGAGTGAAGAAAAGGAGAAAAGATGAAATACTTTGTTTACCATTTCATGACATCACCATCATCACTGGAGAAAAATGCAAGTTCATCTTTCTTCCCGGGGATGGTCCGTACGACCCGAGTGATTATCCCTGCTGGATAGCACGGCGTTGTCCTTCCCCTCCACACCAGCACACACAGACGTGTTTGACCTCGTGTCCACCAGCTTCAGCAGGGTGCAGATGCAACCCAGAAAGCTCCCAGTGCTGAATTCCCGTTGCAAGATGTGATGCTTTTCCTCTTGGTTGAGCCTGAATGTGCACCCAGAGCTGCTGGCTGTGGCCAGCTGTGCCATCCCCTGGGACAGCCGGTGGGCTCCCTGGAGTCAGGGAAGGATTTCTGCCCAGAAAGTCTTTGTCTTGCCCACTGCTTTAATAATCAGTATGTGCTGGCACTCAGGCCAGGGCAGAACATGCCCAGGCCTTCACAGAAAGCAAACCATTTCCTCCAGAGGAAACAGTCCCTTCTGCTGTCATCTGTCACTCAGGTGCACAGAGGAGCTGTGGTTCTCTGGAAAACACCTGGCTCCAAAAAATGTTTCACTTAATTCAAGCATGTCTAGGTTAGCAAAGTCTTTTTCATACAGGGTTTCTCCTCCCTCCTCCTTTCACTTCCCTTCTAACCCTGTTCCCCCAAACTCCAGTCATTTGTAAGGGCTCTGCTATTTTCCATATATCTGTTTCTGTCCTCTGGTAACTAGGAGTGTTTGGAGATCTCATGGGACAGGTAAAACCAGGTTATCCCGGTACATCACATTTTACCTTTTTTATTTCTTCCTGGTTTCGCTCCCACGGCCTCCCAACAGATCTGGTCCCTCAAAACCAGTTTTAGGCTCCATGACAAAGAGGTTAAAGGGGAAAAGGGTGAGTTTTCCACTGGAAAGAGGGGCCACTGCTCCATTCTGGGAACAAGGAGTGTCTGAAAGTGTGCAGAACTGTGTGATTGTTCTGACAACCAGAAATGCACTAAAAACACAGTGGTAAATGGTGCTGTAGTCAGCTGACATGTCCCTGCAGTGAGGTTTTCTTCCACCTAACTGGAACTCTGACTGAGGTGTCAGAAAGCTCCAGTAAATCTTCCTACTCACACAAGACCAGAGCCAGGGGAGTGCTTTACTGCCCTGAGATGGAATGGAAAACCAGAGCTCCAAAACCCTTGCAAAGGGATCATCTCAGGAGGGGAAATGGTGTGGATCAGCTGAAATGTTCATTCCGTTTTTAATGCTACAGGCAAGAGCAAAGCAAGATAAAACTGTAAAAAAAAAAAAATAATCCTGATCTCATGCTTTCCATATTTGAAACCACTTGGAAATATTTTCAGGCCTGGGAGATTTACTGAACCAGCCCTTGTACATACAAACACAGGCAGGTTATCTTAGATTAACATTTTCTGATTACAAAAACCTAGTCAGAAAATTCCTTACCAAACATTTTACGTAATTATGACTGTAAGAAAATGCCAAAAGAAAGCACAGATTAAAAAATCCTGGCAGATTCCCACCTGACTAAAAAAATAATGCTTTGAAACAGTAGTTCATTAAGACACTGGTCCTGTGGAAGTCAGAGATCACTCATCTCAAGGCACTGCTAGGAGCACAGGCAAAAACATGTTCAGGGGTAACAGCACCCAGTGCAGAGTTGCCACATCCCTAAGCTGCACGTGCCAGATGGACTAAAGACCATTTGTTCTCAGCAACCTCTTTTTTCATTATTATCTGGAGGAAAAAAAACTCTGCTGTGTGGAGATTTGTCCTGGAAGGGAGCAGAGCACCCAAATCTGGAGGGGCTCAAGGGGTCTCACCAGGCTCTGCTGCATACCCTTCCTGGACACAGCCTTTCACCAGCCCCAAACAGCCCAAAATAACCTGAGTCTGTGCATGCAGACAGGCAGAACAATCCAGAAACACCAGCTGAAAAGGCCATTCCCTTGTGCGAATTCAAGGCGATTTGAGGGACAGAAATTCATTCAAATGTTGACTCCTTATTGGGCTGTCCTTCACAATTGCTTCAAGAGTAATTTTGGCCTCAACAGTTTCTTTAATTGAATCCGATTTAGATGGGAGCCCACCAGCACTTCGTTTTTATTTGAATTTTATGATTCAATTCAGCATTTAGTTTCAGTTGCAATCTGATTTTATTATACTTGCTCCTGGTGGAAAGTGTATCCACCTATTACCAACACCACATAAATTCAGGTGCTGTCTCAGGGAACACTCTCACACGTATGAGGGCCTGCATTTCATATATAATATGCCTACTTGTTGATAAGGCTTCTTGCACGACTCAGCGCCGTGACCTTTCCAGAGGAAGTATTGTTTCAATGCATAATAATGTCGCAAAGGCTAAGGACTGTGACTTTTCCTGCTGCTGTGGCTCGTGGTGTCTTTGGGGCTCATCCTCAAAGAGGTGGAGACGATTCAAACACACGCTGGGCGCTTGCTGCAGCACAGGTGTTGATTTGAGAAAATGTTCCTTCTCCAAAGAACTGATATTCACATGTCCCCAGGGCTGCTTTTTGTATGAGCAAAGGGCTCTGTTTTCCCTTCCCATGTGAATTACGGATGCTGAAACAGCGTAGCAGTGGTTGTGCTGCAATATTTGCTACCTGAAGGCAGCGAAAAGAGCTGCAGTATTTCCAGAAGGACTGGGTATTCGTGCTGCAGCACCACCACACCCACTGCTGTTTCAAGAAGTAAACTGAAGCCAGAAAAGCTGTGATTGTGCCATGGGAGACACTTCCCAGGCAGTGAGGATAGGACAGGGCTGCCTCAGGGTCTCCATCACCAGCTGCTTTTGCTCCACATCTGAGAGAACAAGCAGGAGGAGGTGACCCTTTAGGAGGCTTTTCCAGCCCTCTGATTTTGCACTCACAGTCAGGATTTGAGTTTTGGGATGTGCCTGCAGGCAGGGTGAGTTATCAGGCACGTCTACACTGCTCCACATCCACAGCAACCACTGCCCCAGCTGCCTTACCCAATGCACAGCCTGGTTTCCCGTGCCACAGTGAGCTCCACACTCCTGCGATCAGACAGAGCTGCCTGGCTTCAAATCAGGTTCAGTGCAATAGAAAACGAGTAGATCAGTCCAGATTCCAAAGCCTGCAGGCCAGATCACTTTTGAACACTAACAAATTCAGAAGAAATTCAGATTTAATTAATTCTCTTTTTCCCCCCGATATAATCCAAGACCTTTTGTAACATCTGAAACTTTTATCAGAGTTGACAATGGTATAAATACCTCCCTGCCAGCTCCTAGAGTGCTAGCAAACAATCTTTCATCAGGCAAATGAACTCTTACAGGCGGAGCAAGATATAAACACCCATATGTAAAGCACATTCTCTGGACTGGGTCCATCATGAGCAAAACCCTCCTGCTTCCCTGGAACCAGCAACACAAATTTCTTTTATACATCTTAAGTGTCCACAGTCCAAACAATAACACATTAGCATGCTCTTGACACTGCTGTCAAAATAAACAGCTGTTTATTAACATTCTACAAGGCATTATTTTTAAAAGAAATCAATCGAGCAATAATGTCAGAAAATAATATATATCCCTCTGTTCCAGAAAACGGCATCTCCCTTTTACTTAGGACAACATCTGGTCCAGATAACAGCTGCCAAGGGTAGAGCTGAGAGTCACTGTGATTGCTGTTGCTTGGTCGTTGCTCGAGTATTTTTGAGAACAACATTTTTTCACTCTATGGTATCACTGCCAACTATTCCCTGGGATCCCAGGAGGACAATGCATTCCCTTTCTGCTCTCACTGGGTAAACAGAATAAAGGCTGAACATGGTGTCTGCTCTCACCCGTCAAACCTGCACTAAATATAAAAAGATATTAAAAGCTGCCTCCCCCTCTCCCTTTCTGAGGTGAAAACCTCCCCATCTTCACACAGGGAGGCTTTTGCTGCCTTTTGTTCCTGTTGGTCCAGCAAATTTAAAGATATCAAGGAACCTCTTGAGAAAACCAGGAGAGGAAGCGTGAATGCAAAGTGAACTTACAAACAAAAAGCTATTTTTAGTGTTGGGGGGAAGCTCTTAGCATCGGACAAACAATACAAGGAAGTTTCAGACACTGACTGCTAAGGAGAGCTAATATCCCCTTGTCGCTGCCCCACCTAGTCTGGATACAGGAATGCTGCTATATTCTCAGGCTTCCCACCACCCCCAAATTATCCACCTTCCCCTTAGCATGGTGCAAAAGTTCAGGGCTTGGGCTGAGAGCACCTGCTTGGCTCACACCCACACAGAACCTCACCCTCCTGCTGCGGATGCAAGGCCACGGCGTGGCCCCAGCGTGGGCTCTGTGGCACCGGTGGGGGTGGCCGGTGGGACTCCCATTTCCTGTGCCACCAGACACTGCAGCAGAGCACAGCTGGAAGCACACACGAGGCTGAGGCCAAAGAGCAAAGCAAGTCTTGTGTACCCCAGACACGGGATTAGGACAGAAGCAGAAGGAATGACATGGATGGCCTTGGGACAACCCAAAAAGGACCTTCCTAAACATGGGGCAAAATGTGTATCAATGGAGTCTCACTGGTGCTCAACAGCTGAGGATCTGACTGCAGATTCAGGACATAACAATATGACTTTGGGAGCCCCCACAGATTCCCCTTTTCCTCCTAGAATTTCAGCTCTCCACCCCCACAGGCAACACAAATAATACATTTGTCAATCAGTTATCAATGTGCAGGTTCTTTGGGGTGGATATCTTGTACACAGGAGTTTGTCCAGTCTGTTCAGCCCTTGCTCCAGCTGCATTCCTGTTTATTTATTCATTTGCCACCAGAGTGATTAGTAAGTGGTCAAGAACAGCCAGTCTTCCAAGATCAGTGAAATAAGACTACACATAAAGGACATTGTTTCCCTTGAGACCTCTCCCAGATCTTTGCATTTCCCAGAGCCCTGAACCAGTGCTCAGGAAACAGAAGACCCTGGGACAGAAATTTCAAGGAGCAGACGGGTTTTCACTCTTGCTGCTGGTTTTGCTGTGAGCTTACAAACACTTAAAGCCAGGCTTTGATGACGGGGTCAATCAGAGGCTGGATGCAACATGGAACTGCACAAAGAAAAATAGAAGCTATACAGGATTGCTCAAGTCCTTATGTGGCCCTGGTGCTTATATAGACTCACAGGAGGTCAGTCAGGGACGTTTTGCAGATCTGCCTGCCAGAGGGAGAGAGGGATATTTATTACACTGCAACTAAGCCTCACACAATGTGCCCTTCCAGGGACAAAATTCAGCTCTGTTCTGGGCCACAATAGAGAGAGTGCAACCAGCAGGTGAAAGGAAGTGGTTCTGCCTCTGTGCTCAGCACGGGGGAGCCCAAGTCTGGATACAGAATCCAGCTTTGGGCTTCCCAGGACAGGATCCTGAGGAAGGGGAGGGAGCCGGTGAGGCCGAAGCACATGGCGTGAGACAGGGATGGGAATCGCAGCTTCCGTGAGATTACGAGCTAACAGAGAAGATCAGACCTGCTCTTACAAAGGTGCACGGCTGAAAATAAGTTGCAGCATGGGAGATTCAGATCAGCTACAAGGAAAAGACAATTCTACCCTGGGAGTGGTAAAACACTCGGAGAAGAACCCAGAAATCTTATATCCGTATATTCTTTCAGAAAATCTTTATCAGTTACATAAGGAAGGGCCTCTACACCCATGAAGCACTCAACTCTCTTTGACCTGCCTAGGTGTGTCTGGCCTGCTCCAGGAAGTCTGCTTGTTTTTTTTTCAAATGGCACTTCTGTCACTGAATGAATCCCTTGCTCAGTTTTCAAAGAAAGTCGCCTCTAATTTTAGATTCTGACCCTCTCCCAGAGGTTTTTAAATCACTTTGTTCCACAGATATTATGTCCTTCTAAAATATCACCTGTGGGAGAGGAGAGGGTTGTTGGTTGCTGCGTCTTTCTAAATGATTTTCACGTGTTTTTTAGTGGGGTGGGGAGACAGCGATTGTAAAAATCCTCCAAAGAAAAAAATATGAATAACTGATTTCTGATCTGGCTCTTGGTTCCAATGCAGGGTTGGTCTGTATCTGCAAAGGGTTAAGGATTAGCTAATGGAAAACATTTGAGCAGCTCTGATAGCAGAGTATGGCAAACAGTGGGATCAAGCTCGCAGCACTGCTGGTCGCACATCGCAAATCACAGGCAGCACCAGCCTCCTACCCTGCATGTTTCTGCTTCTGGGCTGCACTGGCCCCTGCAATAACTCACCTACCACTCCCAAAAATGCCTTGGGATCCCCCTTCCACCCACCAGCTGACAGATCTGCAGTCATGCACCACAGTGTCCCCCCAAAGCTCTGCCCGCTGATATCACACAAAAAGGGGAAGCCGCTGTTCCAGAGCAGGCACTCCAAACTCCAGCACAGCCAGGAGGTTTTGTGGAAACTGTGCACTGACTCTGAAACACTTTGGCTGCAGATTTGTTCAGCTTTTTGAGAAGAGAGATTGCTTGGTAGGGCAGCATGAGTGAGCTCTCTAAGTATACTAGGGAGTGGTGCACGAGCACAAAGGTGCTGCAGCCTAAAAACTAAAATACACTGCGAAAGACAAGACACTCACAGAATCACAAAACTGTAGAATATTGTCTATCTTTTGTTCTCGCTGTTTTCTGCCCAGTTCCATGGGTCTGTAATGCAGCACTGGCTTGAGGCACAGCACTGTTCCCCACACACACCTGGGACTGCTCCCTGCAAAAGCATCTTTGCACAGCCAGGACCAGCCTCACACCCAGGGGACCCCGGTTGTTGGGCACAGCTGGCACCCACATTAGGAGAGGCTCTTGCAGTTGCTGGGGAATATGACCACTGTTGAAGCCAAGAGTGGAGTGGAAAAATGCCTTCTGCTCTGTCTCATGCTTAAATTCCAAAGCTGCACCTCACTCCTCTCTGTTCCAAAAAGAAGCAGCGGTGCCACGACCATAATTCAGTGCAGCTGCTGTTGAACAGCGCTGGGGAGATGTAAAAACTGGTGTTACTATGAACACACACCTCACCTTTGGGATTAAGCTGCCTGGTTTCATTCCACTAACATGCAAAACTTGCTCTTTCCCGTTTTCCTCCAAAGATGAGCGCAGCTGAGGGTGCAGGGAAAAAGCAACCCAATGGCACTGATGTCAATGGGAAAACCCTGACCCTCCAGCACTTTGCTGATTCTCAGGGGCTCACTGAGCTGTGCATCACACCCAGGAACAAACAGAGCCCCTCTGACTGTGACATGACACCTGATGTCCCATGAACCTATTTGCTGCTTATCCCTAATGGTGCCTCCAGGTCCAGGGCTACAGAAAGCGACGAGGCAGCAGCAGCCACAGTCTCTCGGGGTAAGGAAGTGGGAATTTTTAGTGTGGATCAGGCCCACAGCCCTGTGTCAGATGTTGGCCAGCACCAGCTGGGTCAGGGGAAGGTGTGAGGCCCCCACATGAGGCAGCTGTGATGCCTCGCTGCAGCCTGCCCGCCTTAGGAAAAGATGAAAACAAATGAGTTTATAACCTTTTGTCAGCCTGTCCCGAGGATGTAACTTCACAAATATTTAGGTCAAATGGGGCACACCCTGTGCTGCACAGAAAGAGAAGGAAAGAAAACCCGGGGCTTTGGCTCCCGAATGCCACACTCTGTGTGCTAGATAAGATAAACTGGTGACAGTCAATTGCTGTCGCTGTGGCCCCTGCCCTGCTGGCTCAGCCCAGGAGCTGAAGGTGGCTTAGGACAAAAGTGAGGTGAATACTTGCCTGTGCAAGCCATCATTTTTAACATGACAGTCACAAAAACTGTAGCTAGTCAAAGAAAAACAAGGATGAACATAAGCTAAACTAGGCTTCCCTGTGCCAAGTTTTTAAACCTCAATACATTTTGTACAAAGGATTCACCAGAGGGAAAATCTTGCCTGGATTCATGGGAGTTCACCCACCTCAGCCATCAGTGCCCAAAAGGTCACAACAATGTCCCCACAAGCATGTTGCAAATGTGAAAACCAGCTGTAGAGGCATGTGGTTCCTGTCTTATCCCAGGTTCCTTTCTTATCCCAGGCTGCTCCTCGTTGGGACAGGAGCTGGTGAGTTGTGCCAGGTCCCCAGCCAGAGCCAAGAACAGCTGACAGCCACAGGCTGCTTCTTACTAAGTCATGGCAGGTTTCTCAGGTATCACAGGAAGTATCACGAAGGTTCCGAATTAGCCTGGAACTCTGCTCCCTCGTGGCAAAGCCTGGGAGGGATAAACCTCCTTTCTGTCTCGGCAGTGCCTGGGGCTCTCACCCTGCTCATGGAAATGGGTGTCCACTGCCCATTCCAATGCATGGCGGAGGCAGGAAATAACCTGGCCGCAGGGATTTGTCCAGAACTGTCCTGAGGGCAGCGAATCAGGCTGGCTGCCCCTTCCCCCCCTGCTGGTCCCTGCACTGCAAATCCTGATCCGAGCACCGGGCAGGGCAGAAACCTGCCCTGGCTCCAAGGCCACGTGTCCTGTTGGCAAGGTGGGACAGAGTAAAAGCAGACAAAAGCTTCTGCTCTGCCCCACTCTGAGCAAGGGGAGAGGGAAATCTCTTCTGTGGTTTGGCACAGAAGGGTGTCCCATGTCCTTGGCATCCCCAGGGTGGCATCACAGCTGGCACGTGGACACAGCAGAGACATCACACAGCTCTGTGAAGGGGACAAAGGGCAGCTCAGAGGCAGCCCTGAGAGCTGGCAGCCTGGCCCACAGCTCTTTTCCTCCATTAGCTGTTCATCATTTGCCTCGGCTGTGTTAATTCACACATTTCTCCCTCCCAGCTCCCATTGTTTCCGAGCAGGGCATTGTCATGAGGCCAGTTCTATATTTACAACAGGATGTCAGCCTACGCTTGCAGTTGCCTCCTTTGAACTGGATACTTTTACCTTCTATGTTGGCAAGGATGCAATTCAACAGAAAGGTAGAAAAATAAACATATGTTTATTTAAGACACGTTTGGTTGTATCAAAAAGCACAAGTGGCACTTCTTCCTATTGGCTCTTCCACCCTCCCGGCCAGGAGAGCACAGGTTTTTTCATGACACAAACAAAAGATTATTTCCCAAGAAGATTGAGAGTTTCCTTTAAAGGAAAACAAAAAAAAGAAAAGAGGAAGGAATCTGCAGAATAGCCCTTAGGAAGCTGCAGCTCTAGAGGCCCTTTAGTCCCTCACCAGCAAAACGTATTTAAATATAGCATGGCCTGCCCAGAGCACAGCCTGAGAAATGCCATGTACCCAGCAAAGCAACCACTCTGCAGCCAAGGCCAGAGGGTGCCAGGCTTCAGGCTCATGCCCCTCATCCTGGTAAAGGCCCAGGATCTGTGACCAGGCCTAAGAGCTGCGTCTGTGAGGTGGCTGCTTCAAAAGGTTTGAATATGATTTATTACATTTTAATTTCCACACACTGCCTAATTTTTTGTTTGTGCATCAAAGCAGTCAAAGCAGGCGTGCAAAAGCCTTTATCCACTGAAAGGTGCTGCCAGCCAGCTTCAGATCAGACTCGAGACGTGAAGCACCCACCTCCTCTGCTCCTCACCTCAGGAACACCAGGCTCTCTCTGCACTCTTCAGGAAAGGAGATGATCCCAAGAGACTTGCAAAGCTCCAACCTTATTCCCCTTGCAATGCTTTCTCAAGACTGCTCTCAGCTGGTTTTCTTCTGAGTAATTTCTATCTTTTATTTCTTGGACAACCAGAGCTCTGTGAAGTTATGCTTGTGTGAACCTCCCCCCACCTTGCTGAGATCATGAACCTTTGTGTTCGACTGCAGCACGTTAGAAAGTGGGTCGGAAACTTCTTCTCAAAATAGCAAATTTTTGAGGCAAAACTAAAATGTTTCAAGGCCCAAGTGCCGTTCATGCCTCATGGGAGATGCAGCTCTGCATCACATCCCTGTTTTTGCAATGGGTGAGGAGTGAACTACATTTCCTCTGACACGTTGTGGTCTCCCCAGGCAGTGAAAAGAGTGATGCACCAGTGACAGGAATGGCTGGGAATCCACCCAAGGAGCCTGGCTACTGATGGGAATAGGGACATGTGCAGTCAGGACTGGAAGACCATGAATGGGAATTTCAGGACACAAATGTTTCATCCTGGTCAAGACTAGTGTCATAGTTTCCATTGGGATCATCCCACTTCCCGGATAGGATTTACCTCTTTCCCCTTGATCTCCCTGGAAAGTGGCTCACTTTGTGATGGTGAAATTGGCCAAAACTGAGCCTTCCAGGCAGAATGTGAGTAGGAGTGTTGACACTTTACCGTGCCTTAATTATGCCTCCCCTGATAGGGGAGAATACCCCGAGCCCTAGCCTGGGCTCTGCAGACCAACAGGACTTTTCCACGCTTTTGCTCTCACATCGTTGTTTAATAAGTCTTATCAAAAAAGGAGCCAAGGCACAAGCGTGACTCCCCTTAGGAAACGCGAAGGAAAGGCCCACTTATCAAGATAACACCGTTCTTTTAAAGGTAAATTACCCAATGAAAGCCCGAAACGAAAGATATTTTTACTTTTCTACCATTGTTCAATAAATCTTTCTGTCACATGAAAGGAACCGCGGCATTTTTCACCCAATCCTCTCAATCCACTTCTGCCGCAAACATGGAGTAACAGAAAAAGAAAGAAGAAGGCCTAGAGAACAACAACAATCCTCCATTTTGGAGTTTTTGCTTCTTATCTATTTACTATATTAACAAACCCAACACCTTTAAATTTTCACCCTGTGACAATCTTATATAATGTTCTATCACCTAATTCACACCAGTGTAGATTCTGCTTCTTCCCAGAGAGTAGGTAATTTTCTCCATGGACAAAGGTCAAAGACAGGGTTGTTCAGGGAGGTAGAACCCCCCAAAACAGGCAGAGAAATAGTTCCCTGCACTTTGGTCTCCAACAGAGTGCTTGGTCCAACGTCAGTTTGGATCCAACCCCTGTCACCACAGTCTCCCTTCGATGCTGTACCTGCTGTGGAGCCACACGAGGACTTTGTGCTCCAGGACACTCTGACCTGTCTCCCACAGACCTTCCAGAGCTCACACGAGTATTAACTGCACTCAGCTGTAATGAGAAGCTCTGAAATAATTCAGGCTCTCTGGCAAGAGGCTTCTGTTGTAACAACAGGCTTTGGCTGTGGATTTATCTGCCAGGGATCCTGCATCCCATACAGCACAGGGCAACTGCAGCAGGATGAACCCTAGAATTCCACAATATAAGCAGGAAGGGCTGTAATTTGAAGACCTTCCCACAACAAGTAAGTGAAACAATCTCCTCTTTCATTCTTGCGTAAGGGTCCTTTAAAACAATATACAGATCTGCTGAACAGGAGTCATGGGGGGACCCTCTCTGATCCTCAGTTCATTCTCGGATTTAGCTGATAGTTTCTCTCTGACTGCTCTAATTCATACAGAGGAGCTCCAGGCTTTACTGGCAAATGCAGAAAAAGCTGCACGTCTCACTGGCTGTTTCCTGAGCTGCTTGCAAGAATGATGGTGCTGACATAGAATATGTGAGTTCACTCCTTGCTTCCAAATAATTGGTGTCTTGGTACCTCAATGTCCCCTCTCCAGATGAGAGCTGGTTCTGCTCATGCTGCACTTCCCACCCAGAAGGACTCTTTGGGAAATTCTCCTCAGATATCAAAGATCAACATTAGAACAAGCTGTAGCTGTATCAGATGAGCTTCAATAAATGACAGAAAATATCAGACAGACACGACAATTTTCTTTTCTCTGTCCAGGCTTCATATCTGGGATCCAAAATTAACTCTGGAAAAGGCAGAAAGCCAGCTTATATTATTGTTATGTCAGACTAGCTGTTATCCCTGGTTTCAGAGCAAGTAGACATACTTTATGGAAGGAAGAAACACTATTCTCAGCCCTCTACTGCTGTTTGCTCCCTATTTCCTGCCATCTTTTAAACATCCCAAAAATTCTGGGAGGCAATAAGAGACTAGGAGACCATGAAAAAAAAGGTGAATAATGACATCATCTAGATATAAAGACACACCAGTAAATGGCTACTAATGTATTCTGCAAATACATTCCTAGGGCAATATCTAATACCAAAGCCCTGCTTCTAATGTCAGAAAAAGGCTTTCACAGTGCAAGAAGCCTTTGTCAACCTCTCACCCTGAGGAAATCACTACTGGTCTTCAGGGAGATGCACTACACAGAAAACCCTCTGTGGATTACATGTCACAAGAGCTTTGGAAATCTGTTACCACCATGGGGGGTTCTAGCACCGGGACAGTGACGAAAACCTGCCTTTGTTTGCTGCCAAAGTCCTAAATATTGTAGTCTACTGCAGCAGCCAGAGATGCTGCAGGTCATGACAGAACCAGGGCTTTGTGGATGGGATCACAGTGTCCAAGAAAAACCACATGGCCCATCCAGACTGAGCCTCACTGTGTTAATCTTGTGCAGCGTGGCTCGGGTAAGGGATCTTTGCCAAGGTGAAAAGGGATCTTTTAGCACAGGGTTAAAGATGATTTGACTGTCCACAGGAGAACCAGACGAGAAGATTGTAGAAAAACATTTCCCACTCGCTTATAGGATGGTTTGGGTTGGGAGGGACCTACCATAATCAGGTGGCTTCAAACCCCATCCAACCTGGCCTTGAGCACATGCCTTTAACAGGGACTAAAAAATCATAATTCTTTGTAGAGTGCAAGCAGCAGAAACAGAGTAGGAAACAAAAAGGCCCAGCAGTTGTACAGGGCTATATTTCATTGCTGCACACCAAGTTTGGAGCAGCGGAAACAACACAAGCTGTGCAGCAGAAATCAGCCACCATGGGCGCTCCTATTCCAGCGAGTGCTTCGGAGAAATTTATGGCTAATCAGGAACATGACATTATTGTGCCCAGCCAAGTGCAGATGTGGGCTTGCATAAACCTTTCCTTATCATTCCTGAAAGGGATGTGCTGCAGTCTGTCACTGTTCAATAAACAATTCCACGGCCAAGATCTCGAGCGCTGCCGCATCGTGTTCGGATGATCTGCACTTTCCTTGCAGAGAGTCAGAGAAAGATGCAACAACAAACACATAGCAAACACATGGCCACAGCCCTTTTGGGCTGATGGGTTTCCAAGAAGGGGCAAATGTTGATTACTCGTCTGTGTTATTTTGCCTACAGAGTTAGGAGTCATCCAAAGTCTAAAGAAGCCCATGGAAAAACCTCCTGCTGTGTTCACTGGGATTTGCACCTGCATTAGGTACATTAGACAAATTTAAACTATCACCCAAGCGTAGGCTGTGTTTTGGGGAAAGACAGACAGCTAGAAAACATTCTAATTCACCAGTCTTGTGATTTTGATTTATATTTTTGTTAACAAATTTTCTCAATTGTTAAAAAAAAATTGAACAACCGGTCCACTGAAGTTTCCTCTTTGTTTTTTACAAAAAAGAGTTGCTGGGGTACAGGTGCATTGCCTTCACAGCCATTTTTCCTGACATATTTGCTTTGGGTTTTTTCACATTTTTTCAAGCCCTTGTTCTCCCTGTCCCTCATGTTTGGCTGCTCACCAGAATGGCTTTTCTGGGATGCCGCACTGAGCATTCCCCATTTAGACCCAGGGAGGGGCTGGAGAAGACATCTGGTGATTTTCTTCCTGCAGATTTAACATGAAAAGGGAATTGGGAAAAGAAAAGGTAGCCTTTCTCAGGCCATATCCTGCAGCAGCCAGGGACCCACCTGGTCCCTGGAGAGCATTAGAAAATCCTCAATGTTTTGCTGACTTGTGAGCTGCCTCACACGGCCCCTGAGCAGCAGGGAAGAGCCAGAGCACAGTTAACTTCAGTAAACTACTCCCCAACTCTCACAACTCCAATGGTCTGCTCCAAGCAGAGGCAGAGCAGCTGCCCAGGGCATCCGTCAGCCCTGGGGCAGGGAAAAGAACCAGATCTCCCTTCTTTCCACTGCTGGAGCTTGAACTGACAGGAGGGGAGGCAGAAGGAGCTAAATGCACCTTAACTTCCTCTGTGTGTGCTCAGGGCTCAGGGAGGTGTGGGCAGGAGGAGCAGGACCAGGCCACGTCTTGGAGGGCAGGTGCAGAAAGGCTTCTGTTGTGCTGACCCCATCTCACCAAACTCCACCCAACCCGAACAAAATAATTGCCTTTTGCCATGGAGGAGCAAACTCAGCTGTTACGGGGCTTAAATCTCTTTCTACCCTTTCCTTGTCAGACAAAAGTCCTACACCACATACGTGGACTGGAAACCTTTTGTGGATGATTTCAGAGACTCAATCCGGAGAATGTTAGAGCCCTATTAGGAATATTTCTCTTCCCTGAAAGTTTATTCAGCTGTAACTCTGAAAGTTATGTAAGGGAACAAGACAAAATTAGAATATTGGATAAAAATAGCACTAAAAGAAATGTTCATCTTCCTGCAGCATTTTGAGGCCGCTTTGGGGTCTTTTCTGGCTCTTCACCTAAAGCAGCCCTTGCTCTAACCTGGCATCTGGCTGAATGCCATGGCATTTGCAATGCCCAGGCAAAAAGTCACCTAGGATGGTAACAGCCTGGTTTCACGTCCATTTGTGGCAATGTCCATGGCTGTGCTTCCCAGCCCTCAGAGCTTCACTGCAGAGCATAAACCCAGGTCCTGACAGTGAGTCAGCACCGAGCTGTCAAACCAAGCTGAAGCCTCCAGGAAGCAGAGTGTTCTCTCTGCATACTTTTTGTACCACTCAGTACATTACATAAACTCCCAACGGGGAGAGCCATAGCAAGGGTTTGGAAGGATGTATTTATTCCAGCAGTAATTCTGGAGTTTGAACTTTCTGACAGCTGCTGTGGACAAATATGCAATAAAAATCGAAGCCAATTCAAAGCTGGTATTCAGAGGTGGGAGACTGCCTAAGGATTTGTGTTCCGGGCCATGCTGTGCTTTGTTTAGCATTCAGACAGTGTAGAGGACTGCAGCATCCCTTTTCCACGCTCAAGTCAAGCCCAAGTCACTTTGGCCTCGTTTTCCAAGCTTGGCTGTGTAAAGCTAGAGCTCTGTCTCACATTATCTGAGCATTTGGCTGCTGTGGTCTAAAACATGGCTGGCCCATGACAGGCGGCTTGTAGGAACAAGCAATTTGAGCATCCTCAGCTGCTCCAGTTCACACCTTCCCTGCTGCTGCAAGCACCAGATCCTCTGTCAGAGACAGGGACTGAGAGCTGAGGCCAGCAAAAGCTCCAGTCACTGCCAGGGCCTGTCTGTCAGGGCCCTTGGGTATCCACACAATGCTCCTATTCACAGTCAGCAGAAATAAAAGTAGCCTGTGCTGCAGAGGTCCTGAGCTCGCTACCATTCCATCCCGGAATCACAGGAAAATGTAGGTCGGGAGAGACCCCTGGAGGTCAGCTAAGCCAGCCTTCCACAAGGACAACCTGAGACTTTTCCAGATGAGCTCATGATGGCACAGTATTCCAAACCTGAGTCAGGTTACACGAGGCCAGGAGAGAGACCCAGCAACAGCTCCAGGGGTTCCTGTGGAGAAGCCACAGCCTCCCTCACAAATTACCCAAAGCAGAGACAGCACCAGAACTTCCTCTGCTCAGAGCCTTTGGGGGAGGTCAGGGACCTTTGCCACAAGCCACCTGCCCACAGTGTGAAGTGGTAAAAGGGACCCCACACCTCAAGGAGCCTTACTGACTTTAGAGAGTTATATGTGACTGGCTCCCTTAGAGGTTACATGGAATCACTGCTGTTTACAGCACTAAGGAAGGAATTCCAAAGATTCCTCCCTCCAAAGAGCTAAAAGTGCGGTGTGCCCACAGCCAGCAAAGTGGCTCTTGAAGCAATCACCCCTCCACAACTGTGCACTGCACCCTTCAAGCACAAATGATTGCTGTTTCTACCCTTGGTAGGGCACCCTTTGGAGGGTCTGTGTTATCTGCAGGGGTAAATAAGGGTTCACACACAGAAAGTCTGGATATTTTGTTAAGTAGCAGGAGGTTTGTACCAAACAGCCACCAAGATGGACAATCTGATCCCTTGCTTTTATTGAAGCCCTTCTTTCATTCCCAGCAGGCATTGAGGTTATCATGCTGCTTATGCCAGTAGTCAAATTAATTGGTTTCCTGGAGAAATCTATGAAAACTGGTTTCAGGACCTGCCAGGACACCTGCACTGCAGCTGGTCAGCTCTGGAAATACTTTACTATCTTTGACAGAAAATGTCATTTTTATCTGTAATCTTCTGTTACACTTTGTCTCAACAACCTGTGAAGGAAGAATTTGTACAAGATCTCTTACTGTTCTGAGCTGCCTTGCCAGTTTTCAGTACTTTTTCTGAGCTGGTTGAAAGAAAAATATACGCAGCAGAAAAGGATCCATCAGTAAAACAGGGAGGAAATTGCGTCCTGGAGCAGAGAAGGCTTTGAGTGATGTTGTCTTCACTCTCCTGTGAAGCCAGGAAATTCATGACCCTTCCCAAGCCCACCCTTTGCCCACCTAAGCTATCAGACCCTATTATAGCTCCCATCAGTTTTGCTCACTTTTTCCCTTGATCTGGTTCTTCCCATGACACTTGTCAGCTCTCCCTTGTCATTTTTGCCTCCTCTTGGATTCCCAGTTTTTGAGACCGGGCCTGTTTTATCTTTACAATACATATTAGCAGAATCAAATAAGGATACCAAAAAAATCTGAAAACCCACAGCGGAAAGTGATTTATCGCCTGTGTTAGATTTCAAACTTCTTTGCAGTTTAAAGAACAAAGGTCCTTGCTGAAATGTTCACAGTGGTGTGTCTTCTGGGACTGACTTCGTTTCAGAAGCTTCTGGAGGAACTGGATTCATCTGCAGTTTAGGGCAAGATAAGCACAGCAGGTGTATTCCCTGTCTCCAGCATCTTGGATCCTCTCCAAGCTGATTTCCATCCTCCCCATTCCAACAAAGCAATGATCACAAGGCTCACTGATGACATTTCCTTGGCCAATTCTCCATTCTCGTCCACTTTGGCCTCTGTTTGTGACACCCTTACATCTTGTCTCAGCTTTCATGATCCCCTTCTTCAACATTTCTTTCCTGGGAATGCTTTGTATATTGAGCAAATTAAGAGGCCTTCCCATTGGTAATTTGATTCAAATCAAATGGGGGGGGGTTTAGTTTATAATTTTCTACTTTGAACCAAACTGTCCTAGGAACTTCTAACAGTGTATTGTGGATTATCAGACTGAAAACAGCAGAGTGATCCCAGACCCACATTCTACATGTGATTAAGCTGAGGGACAGAATACAGCAGCACTGGAGGTACAGTTCAGATCTCTATACTTGCTGTCCTTGCTCCAGGAAGCCACCAGGTTGAGCCAGACTATTGACCAGAGGGAAATTCCTTCCAAAGCTGAGCTTGCACAGTTTGTTCTCAGTTGGGAGTGCAAGTGTTCCACTCACTGCAGGCTCCAGAGCCACATCTTTGCTCAAATGAGACAGCTCAGAGGGAAGTCTAGCAGATAGCAGCCACATAGGTAATCCTAAGGGACTCCCAAAAACCCCTAGAACTGCGATGTAAGATTTTCAGGAGACCAGATAATAGAGGAATGATGTGCAAACAGCACAGATTCACTCAGCAGGAGCTGAGTGACAGTGACAGCCAGCCACCAACATGTTGATGATCACAGAATCACAGAATAGCCCAGATTGGAAGAGACCTCAAAAGATCCTTGCTGGTCCAAGCTTTGATGGGAAAGGGAGCCCAGACAAGACTATGTAGCACCTCAAACACCTCCCGGGGGAAGTTTGACTGATTATCCTCATGATTTTTTCTTCTTATTCTGTAATATTTCTTTCTTATACGAAGATGATGGGATCACCCTGTCAACAAGGAAGGCCTTTTCCACTCCCTGGGATTTATTACGGACAATCCAAACCATGTGAGGAATTGTCTCATTTTTCTGCTGCTTTTTTCCTACTGTCCATTTCAAGGTTGTGGAGCGAGATCCACCCAGGTGCAGATGTCAAAAGCAATATTAAGAAGGCCATCTCTGGTCACAGGGAGCTCTAATTGCCAGTGGTAGCAGGATGCAGTCTTTTCCTCAGTCTCAAAGCACAGCACTTGAAATATCCTGTAGGATGAAAACAAAGCCTGCTACAGCATTTCTCCACTAATTTTTGGGAAGAGGGTCAGACAATCACCACAATTAGTCACACATTCCAAATGCAGTCCCCATTCTGAGTTTCAGCCTCTTGCCTGTCCTTGGGTTAAGGATGAGGCTATGGACTTCACCCCAAAGAGGGTCTTTGCCTCAGTCACACACTATCAATCAGTCTGGCTCTCAGTAATGAGGAAAGATGCTTTCCTTCCTTCCACCTTCTATTTGGACCTTCACCTTCCCAGTGGGATCATTTTATTGGGTAAAGGAAGACAGAAATAGACAGAAAGAAACATGTCAATATGTGCATTGAAGAGGAATTAAAAACAAAACATAATGAAATACTTGAAAGCACAAGGGAATTTGCTGGAAACTAGAGGAGAGAGGAAAAGAAGCAGCTATGACGCCTTTTACTGCTGCACATGGAGTTAGTTTTGAAAAGCTCCTTCTCCCTGTCCTGCCTCCCTCCCCCTCCTCCCCCGCTCCCCTGAGGAGGGGAAGGTAGAAGAGGTATCATTACAATATTAATCACCTTGAAAACGGTAGAAACTCAAGATTTTAAAATCACTGCAAGAGGGAGAAGCGTCTTTAGGGGAAAGTTCAAACAGCTTCTTTTGCTTGAGGACTGCTGGAAACAATATGGCAATCATTAGCTTCTCTCTCTCCAGTTCAGGGCCGTTCATTTAATTCACACATGATGAACAACAGACGTGCACATAGGTCCAACAGCAATATTAAGGTTGTCTCCCTTGCCAAGAATCATGCCACTAAAAAGCACATGTGTGAGCCCATGTGAGTCTGGAAAGGGTTAATGGGCTGTTGGGGGCTCTCTTCTTGGAGAGGGGTAAAGGAGGGACAGCAGTTCAGATGGAGAACAGACTTCACTCTGACTGTGGGGCTATCCATGGACATGGCAAAACGAGTTGTCTGGGAGGGTGGATGACCCTCTGACCTTCAGCTGAGCCAACTGCACTCTCCGTGGCTGTGGCAAAAGCCTCCTGGAATGCGTTTGAAAGGACAACATGGGACCTGGTGTGCAGGTGCAAGAATCCACAAATCTGGCCTGGTTTTTTGGGTAAACCCTGAAGCCTCACATGAATGTTTAGCTTAGGCTTCACTGCCCATTCTTGAATAACTCCAGGAAAACTGGGTCATTTTTTACCCTTGTGTGGGAGTATCTCTGGTGACAACCAGCCTTTGCTCCCCTCAGACAGGGTAGAATTCCAAAATGACAGCTGCCTTTCTGCATGGAGCACCAAACACTTGGGGCAGTGTGCAGGGTTTTCAGGATAACCCTGACCGCTCGAAGCCAGCTCTGCACTCTGCATTAGTTAAATCGAAACACGTTACCCAGCCAGAGAGTCTCCTATCCTCTGGCATCAGACAGATCACTACAAAAACAGAGGCTGCTGTCTGACCTGAATTCTTTTTCACATCTTCCCAGAGCCTTGTGCTTGTTCTCCACACAAACAGTCCGTGCCACCAAATTCTTGGTGTCATGCTGACCTGGAGCAGTGAGCTCTGTAGCATAAAAGTGATTTGATTTTAACCAGAAGCCACTGCACGGTGGAGGAGGATATTTCCCGCTATGGCTCTGGCATTGTCTGTTTGGTGACCTTGAACAGGTAGTGTTATCTTTCTTCATCTCTTTGTTAAACAGAGACACTGGCACTGATGACTCTTGTAAAGCACTTTGACATCTACCAGCGATAAAAAGCCAGGTGTTGACATTATTGTGCAGCGAGCATTCACTCTCATCTG
This sequence comes from Lycocorax pyrrhopterus obiensis, assembly GCA_014706295.1. Classification (NCBI taxonomy): domain Eukaryota; kingdom Metazoa; phylum Chordata; class Aves; order Passeriformes; family Paradisaeidae; genus Lycocorax; species Lycocorax pyrrhopterus. The sequence goes on from JACSVZ010000013.1 coordinate 4,661,023, forward strand.
CTTTAAATCTCTGCCTCCTTCATTTTCATTGAATAACCCCTTTGTTCCTGCATTATGAAACACTGTAAGTAGACTCACGAGTGCTCACAGAAGTGAAAAGGGGACACAGACTGATGGCGAGCCCCTCCTGCAGAGCAGGACTTCCAGGGGCGAAACCCCGGCTCCACCAACCCCACTGGGAATGCCGCCAAGGGGGTGACCACCTTATTGCTGATTCACAACAAATGAGGGCAAAAGAAGCATTTCATAGCGTTTTCCAATCTGCTTCTTGAGGGTTTAGTCATCCCAAAAGTCACTATGAGTAAGGATTACTCTTCCCTTTCAACAAATTGATCTCTCATGTAAAACCCTGCCCAGTTAACGGTTTCTTCACTGCGTGGTGGGGGCTTTTTGTTTTTCTGGTGAAGTTACCACCGTCTGTGGCCAAACAACACACTCAAGCCCAGTAACCTTTCAGAAAGATGACAGATGATGTCTGCTGCTCATTTCATGTGGTTTTTGCCCAGTACAGTCTCTGGGGACAGGAAGAAGGTGCCAAAACTGAAATAAGAAAGATAACATTGGTAAATATCAGAGCTCCCTGGTGAGTGCAGAGGTCTCAAAGACTTGGGAATGCTGAACAGATGACTCACTGGGCAGGGTTGCCACATGTCCTGTTTTTGACAGATGGGACACTGACTTATTGTACTTAGGATCCTAATGGCATTATAGTAACATCTAGAGCCTTGGTAGTGAAGGTGATGACTTTGGGGGGCTTTGTGGGGTAGGAATTATCATGCAGGATGAGGAAACTGGATTTAATGTAAAACTTTGAGGCCGAATCCTTGCATGAATATTTTGGAGCTGCTTACATCCAGGGCCTGGTGCTGAAGGGCATCTTCCTTACTGAAAAGGCAGTTTTTGTCATAGTTATACATACAAACATACCAGTTCTCCATTGAAATGCTATATATGTATATTTCACATTTCTTATAGAGCCTGCTACATCTCCCAGTCATTTGGATCCACGCTTCACACCTGTTCTGAGCTTAACTGGAAAATGCAGAGATTTTGCCTTAGTCCCATGGACAGATTTCAGAATTATTTCTGTTCAGGTCAGTCCAAAAGCAATTTTTTCTTCTATTTCTGGCATTGAAAAATATGTCATGTTGAAAAATTAGATATCATTTCCAAGTGAATAGGCAATGTATCCTCTATGTGAAGTGCTGAAATCACAGTCCAACTTCCCCATATTTCCCTCTGCATTTTCAGCCAAAGCCACTGGCTGAACGCTAAAGTACATGAACAGCCCTAAATCCCACCCTATTTCTAATTGAGTTCACTATTCAACAAATAAATAAAGCCATGCAGCTCCAATGTAATGATGCTTGTGATGACATTTTCCACATTCTGCTCCAGATCTCCGTGTCATCTATCCCACCACAAGCTAGTGTAATACACCCTACAGCAGGATGAAGAGTTTGGAGTCTGCTACTGTCTGTGAACTAAAACAGACCTGGAGTGAAGTCCTGACCTCAGACAATAGCAGCTTTGCCACCAGCAGAAGTGGGGCCAGTTTATTAGCCCAGGATTTCTAACTCAGGCATTAGAGGCTTGTATTTTTGACAGTTTTAATCCGGAAGCCCTGAGCTCACTACCATCATCTGTGGATGTGATTACATGGGCAGACAGGATAAAGCTGGAGTAGTCAGAGTATTTCTGCTCCACTTCTGCTTCCAAATCTGAAGCTGTCACTCAACTGGTCCTGTCCAGCCAAGTAACTGCTCTTCTGGGGACAAAGTCCCATGGTGAACACACCCCAGTGCCCTCCCATTTAACATGGTGCTGAAGGAATACTAATTTGTCCAATCCCCCCTCCCCTTCTTATCCAGTTGAAATAATAAATATTTTACTCATGATTTATTGGATTTCAGTTTGTTGAAAAGATCCTCCAAACAAATGAAGTTTTAATGGCAACAAACACCAGCCGTAGCGCATTAGAAAATATAAACAGCAGCGGAGACCATTAAACAAAGACCACTTTGGATACAGCTGACACAGTGCTCAGCAATCTTCACCTCCTGAGGCCAGGGCCCAAGAGAGAGGGTCACAGCGAGTCACTCACTGGAAAAGAAATCTGGAAGGATCACAGATTTGAGTCCTTTGGATGCTGAGGGCTGCAAGAGAGACTTTCGACGTGACCAGTCCAGACTTTGGGTTATTCAGGAGCATAGGCAAGACCCCAATCATGGAATCCCAGAATGGTTTGGGTTGGAAAGGACCTTAAGTACTATCTAGTTCCAACTCCCTCTGCCATGGGCAGGGAACTTTGCACTAGGATCAGGCTGCTCAGAGCCCCACCCAGCCTGGCCTGATGAAGGGATTCACTCTGGAGAGGAAGAGCCAAGGCAGCCCCTCCACTCTCTGCTCCCTTCCCACTGCTGTTCCCACTGCACATCACTTTCTGCCAGCCCAGCCCAGCCCTCCAGCTCCCCTCTTCTGCCCTGTGCTCTCCTCCTAAGAATGGGGCTCAGGCAGGAGCTCCATCACTGCACAGACACCTGCACAGCACCTGTGCTGGGGCCACCCTGCACTGCCTCACAGATGAGCACATTGCCCTGAATGACCCTCGCTGCAAGAAGGGCTGACGTGCACCTCTTCAGGGGGAAGTAATTCTGGTCATTTTGCTCTGCTGGGGAAGATGGATGTGCCACTTGTGCACAGGTAAGAGGGGTCAGCACACGGCTGGGTACCACGGAGCAATTGTCACCCGCTCCAAGGCACATCCAGCACATTCGCTTGTCCTGTCTCCTTCACACATCTGTCACATCTGTCTCTGCATGGGTAGAAGCAAGCGAGTTCTGTGTGCCTGGGTTTATTCTCAGTACACCCCTAGTTGCTCCCCTGCCCTCCCATCACACTGGCCAGCACAACTGGTTGTGCAATCGCTCTTAAAGCCAATGCTGTCAAAACAAACAGATCCCTCAACTACTTCTAGCAGGATGATTTTTTTTCTGACTCATTTTGACAGTATCAGAGTAGAAAGTGAGTTCTGAATGCTCAAGGCTGGAGCAGGGAGAGATCAGGTGGGGAAACAAAACACTGTATTCCTTCAGAGCAATCACATCGAAGTCTAAGTAGAAAGGGATTAAGAAGAGTTATCCAGCAACACAACATTTGTCAAGCCAAGTCCGAGGATGTTTCTGCACAAATCCTAGGGTCTCATCTACCCACAGCCTTTTCTTAACTCATAGATGCTATTTAAAACAGCCTTGATGAGTGCACAGCTGGGTTTGCCACCTTTTATTCAAACAGGGGAAGCATGGACCAGTAATGTGTTCCAGAGACTGGAAATCAGGATGTTTTGATTTGAGATAAAGTACAAAACATGTGTGAGTGACCAAAGACACCCTGCCTGAGCCATTCAGGAAATAAGTGATTTAAGACATTTTACCATAAGAGCAAGAGTTTACTGTCAATAAACCATTGTTTACTGTCTACACAAGAGCTGTGGCTACTACTTTGTTCAAACATTCATATTTTGTCTACTTAATCCATTCCAAGTCACTGCAAACAATTTCCCTTTCATCAGCCAGGGATGCCTGGGAAAGGATCCTGTCTCTCTATATGGAATCCAAGCTGTACCTTGACATTCCCAGCACGTCCAGGGCTCCAACCTGCCCCTCCAGCCCTGCATGTGCCCTGACCTGAGCAGCCACCTCTTTCCTGCTCCCTTCCCAGCTCCAAGGGTGATCAGCAGGATTCACACAGCAGTTTTCCGAGCCCATGAAATGAAGTCTACCTTCCAGGAGTGTGGTCCCTGCCCATACAGCTCATGCAAACTTCACACTTCAGCTCATCTCTGGAGCTTCCAGTCTAAACCTGTGGAGTACCAGCATGATTCAGGTGCCAAGTAATGAAAAATAATGAGTTTCATTTAAATACAAACAGCCATAAAGCCCGCAACAATCCACAGGAAAAAGCTAGTTCTACTCCGACCTGTGGGCTCTCCATAGAAAGGCTGACCCCACTGGGAAAAGTCATAATCCAGCTGATTGTAAACCACATACCAAGTATTCACAATCAGATTTATTTCATGGTTCAGAAAATCACTAAGTCATCACTATGAGCACCACGCTGAGCTGCGTACTGAAACACATCATGATTAAACTGCAGCAGACCAGAATTGTTCCAGGAACGAACAGTATCAGGAGCACAAAGTGGCCAATGTGGATTAGCAAGAGATCGTGCAACAATGGTTGCAGGGTAAAAAACATTCATTTGTTTGAATTATGAGCACGTTAATTTCATTTTTAACTAAAGATCATGGCAGGATTTAGGTTAAGGAGAAGGCAGCAAGAAGAATGAGGTAGGTAAATGAAGTTATTAAAACTAATCACTTATACTAGCAAGGGAGAAAAACAGAGAAATCAAAATACATTCTCTGAGGAGGATGTAGATACAACCAGAAACAGCTCAAGGTTCTGTAATGAACAATCCCACACCGGTAATGAGCCTAATCCAAAGCCCATAGAAATCAAGGTCTTTCCACTGACTTTGCTCTTTGTGACTACACGACAAGCAAAACTTTTCCCATTACAGACTGTCTGCTACAAAATCTTTTCTGTTTCTCTACGCATTTTTCCACTGTTCTTAATAAAGTCATTTTCTTAAATTATGTTAATATTTAAAAAAAAAAAAAAAGAAAGGAGAAACCCTTCATAAATACACAATCAAGCCTGAGGTAATTTTCCTAAAATAATTTTTTAAATAAACTGCTCTGTACAAACTTCAGTCACTTCAAAATGTGCTTTGAAACTGAAGACTGTGGAAAAGTTAAAGAAGTGATTGCTGATAAATAGTTCCATATGATTTATTGAATATAATATCCTTCCCCCCACAACAGAGTGATTTTTCAGATCTTAGGGCATGGACTTTTTGCCTACTAAGAGATGTGTGCTGAGGTCTAATAAGGTATTTATATGCTAACGAGCTTCCTCCTGTTCCTGAACAACCTATACCTATCCAGCACCAGCAGTATTCTCCTAAACAGAAATATCCCTTAGGATGAAACTGAGCTAAACTGGTGCAGTTGTATAGAAGTGACATCTTTAAATGTTCCTCCTTGCTGTTGAAGTAGGAAGGATGCCCTGTTTTATTTAAGTTGTGGCAACACCCAAAAGTTTATCCTATTAGATGTAATTAAATGTGATAACATCACATTTAGATGTCCAGCTAAATTCCACAGAAATTTTCCTGGGGTCTGAAGGGGAATGGAAGCAGTTACTGCCTGATAATATGATAAAACAGCAGATGGAGAGCTTTTGATGGTAAGATTATAGGGTACCATCTCTCAATAGCAGCTCTGAGAAGCCAGGACCCCCTTCCCTCTTTCAGAACAGGCCATCTCATTATATTGCACTGGGCCTTAGGAATATGTGATCTGGAAAGACTCAGTGAGTAAAACAAGCCCAAAGCGAGGCACCTTTTCAGCCTCTCTGTATTGCACCAGTTGCCTTACAAAGCACTTGGAACACCTCCCTGGGTGAGCTGTTCCACTCTGGTTTAACCCATGCAGAGATACCACACACTGGCTGTAAAGGATCAGTACTTTCTGCCAGAAATCACCCAGGTTTAAACAGACCCAGGCACATCGCGATGCAGAATGCTCAGGTGTAACCATCCTCTCTCTCCTGCCAGAGCAGCACGAATTTGTGCGTGGGAAATGCACGAAAACAAACGGAGCAGGATCCCAAACTTTGTGCTTGGGTTACTGCTAATCATGTGAGGAGCTGGAGTACAAGGACTCCAAACTGGCTTTTCTCAGGGCTTGTGTAAACCAACAGAGGCCTGATGTCTGTTCCATGGAAGGACAGCAGCTCCAGGCCAGCAGCCACATTCCTTGGTGGGGTGAAACCATGCGTGTGCTAACCCAGCTTTTCAGAGCCCTGGAGCTGGCCACAATCCCCAGCCCCACTCGGGCAGAATGCGGGCAGGAACAGGCAGATCCGTCCGCAGCCATTTGTCAGATGTGAACTCAGATGTCTTCAGAGTGCTTGGAAGGACATAACAAGTGCTCCTTTCCAAAACCCTTGGCAAGGAAATGCCTGGGCTGAGCTCTCTGGGCTCTAAACAGGAAACAGGTTCTTCACTCTCAAGTGGCTCAATGAAAAATATCATCCATAAGTGACAGTAATGCCTCTGCTCGCATGCAGCCAGAGGATGCCAGAAATTCAGGTGAGAACACACCAGAGCCCCAGAGGCAAAATACTGACACTGGGCAGAGTGGGGAGACTGAGCTTCAGGTTCCCCTGGATCAGCACAGCTGATATCCAGCTGCTAGGATCTTCCAAAAGTACCAAATTCTGGGCGTTTTTAGGAGAGTCTAGGAAGAAAAATGAGAGGGCAGGGAAAAATACTGCAAGTGTTCACCCTAAAACTGTCAGAACTATGACCAGCATGAAAACCCTTTCTAAAGGAAGATTAGATAAAGGTGCCTTTGGACGGGGAACATTGTCAGATTGTGCCACACATCTCTGCAAAGGCACGTAAATGTCCCCAGATGTCCCAATAGACCCAGGACGTGGCTAAAAAATGCTCTTGCAGCTGAAAATGGGGGCTGGAACAAGATGATCTTTGAGGTCCCTCCCGACCCAAACTATTTGGTGATTCTATGGACAGTAATGGTCACAGAGGTGAGGAAGAAGTCAGCTGAGTATGAACATGTGGAACTCACTCACATGTCTCGTGTTCTTGTGTTTGTTATAGGAAAAAAGGGCTGAGTGTGGGTGGGCTGAGAGCCCCCCACTCACACAATGTGGAAACAATAAATCACAGGGAGCCCTGGAGAGCCACCTGCGATTTTTAAGTGTGATAAACCCTCTTTCTCCTGACTCTATGATTCTACCTTCCATCTTAACCTCAACCCAGCACAGGTTTCTTGGGAAGAGTCTCACAGCCCATAAAGCTCTCCCTGGGAAGGGAAGCCCATGGGTCTGAGATAACAGGCTGAACCCCTCAGATCCTGTCTTGCTTGGATGATGTGGTTTTAGTCTTGACCCCACACGGACTTTAACCCTTGACTATTACATCCCTGCATCCTGCTTTGGCTATCCCAGATTCCCATGACACTCAGCCCACAGAAGGAATGTCACATCTTTCAGCACCCTAGTTCTGCTCCACTGACTACACCAGGCTTCCTTTGAGGCAGCTGTTGTCTCACCCTTTCCTTGGCGCTTTTTACCTGCCTCTGCATTTCACATTTCTCTTTCCTCCCGAGACTTCCCAGTGGGAACTTCTGAAAATCCTGAATGCCCAGCACAGAGCAGGGAGGAGAGGAGGACAGGGGAGCTCCTTGATCCTGTCATGGCCAGACTTCAGGCAGCGGTTTCTGTGATTCCTCAGCCTTTCCTCCATCCTCTGGAAAAGGGGTCACCGTGTTGATTTATAAACTTAGGAACCAAATGCCTCTCTCAGGCCTGGTGGGTAAGCAGGCCCAGCCTCCCCAGCAGCCTCGCACAGCTACATATGGCAAGCAGAGCTTCACAAAGGCTTTTGTCCACATTTCCCATCGTTCAGACTCTAGGAAGACACACTGTGGCCAAGGTTACCTTATCAGTGACCCCCAGCCTCTGGCCCTGCTTCAGTAGGCCCCAGAGAGCTCAGTGTCCATTCCCAGCCACACACAGATGCTCTCCCCTGCCAGGCTTTCTGTCCTGGGAAACATTTCAGTCCTTTTCCCTGGGAAATGAGGGCTGGAATTAGCAGCATTAACCTCAGGGGCATCCCCCAGGGGAGGATATTAACCTGAAATTAAACATTTTTCACCTTTTCTCTAGGCTGTAGGCTTTTCCAAGCCAGTTTGGTCTCAGTGCCCAAGGAGGAGAATGGCATCCCATTGTCTCCGTCACCAAGACAGGTAGGAAATGTCCTACAAGCACCAAGCAGCCAGTCAGGGACAGGGGACACCACCCTGTGCACTTCTACCATGAATAAAAACCTTTACTTGTCTCTCCTCTCTGCCTGCCCCAGTAGAAGCCTGCTTTTGGTTACTGCTTCCAAGAGTCCCTCCGCTATCCTTGAAAACATGAAATATGTGCTGCTATGTTTGCAATTATGGATGTTTAAATGAAATCTTAATTGCAAGAAGAAAGTATTTTTAGGCATATTTACACTACCTAGAATGAACAATGACAATCCATATTATGTCAGATGTCAGAGCGTTTGTTATTGTTGCTGTTGTTACTCCTTTGACCAGCTCTTAAGCCATAATTGAAGCCATTTATAGAAAAAAAATCACACCATAGTCTCTCTGCATTTCATTTTTTGCAATAAAAATCAACAAGCTAAACTCTGCCTTAGCTACAAAAGAGTTAATGCAAAGAATAACAGCTCTTCTCAAAGGGATATTTATTTGGTTTCAAAGAACTCGTTCTTCATGCAAAGCAAATGAAGGTTGGAAACAGAAGAGAAACATCTGCCTGCTCCGGAGTTATGAGAAACCTTGTTGCACATTCCTAACCTTTCTCCTGTCCTTCTGGCCAAAAATCAATTCTTTTTCTTTTAAGGCAGCATATTCATATTGGGCAAGTGGGCAACCAGCACATTAAGAATCAATCTTCAGAGATAAACAGAAATGGATTCACAAAAGAGAAAGAGCAGAATATATTTTGACTTCTGGGAATAATTTTTTCAATTACCAGAGACATCTGTCTGGATGAAAGATCTGATCTTTTCAGGTCTTTAAGATCTGGCTAGGCACAGGATGGTCACAGCAGACACTTAATTGCTTTAGGTTTTGGAGCAAAAATCAAGAAAATGTCTTTAAAACTCTCTGGACATAATTTGCCCACTCCTTTGCATGTAAATACTTAGCAAAATGTCAATTTCTTTGAGATGGATGTTTATCTTAGCAAAAGATTTCAAATTTGTACCCATTTCTGCTAGGACTGGGAGTGGCCCCAGCAACACAGGTTTGAGCCATGCTCTGAGTCATTTGGGCTGCAGTGTCCACTCAGATATGACAAGAAATGTGGAGGAAACTGGACATCAACTCATGTTATTTACTAAATTCTATGGAATGGGCCAATCTGGCAGGCAAAGACTAGAAGAAAAGGCTGTTGAGAAATTCTAGCATATCCAAAATGTATTACCAAAATATTTTTATGCTTTCAACAAGTCAAACTGAATGGATATTTTCATTTAATCAAACTGCTTTTTCATCTTTTCAGCTGCCTTTCCTATCTATTTAGAGGCATTTTTCTTGACTGGCTGAATACAACTGTAAAAACATCAGACTAAAGCACTTAAAGACACCAAATAATACTTTTGAGAACAGGTAGCTTTACAGAGTCCAGAAGGAAATAGCTGAAAGCTAAAATGTTTGGTTTATTCTGCAGAAGTGGGGCATAATGAAAACAGCTGGAAACAATTTTGATGGCAAGCTTCTTTTATGCATCTCAACATCTCCCTAACCTCAGCATTCACCTTGAGTACAAATTGCCCCAGCAACTTGCAGTCCAGGATTAAGAAACTATTGCTTATTTAAATACAGATTTGCTGGGGATATCCACAGGAAATTTGAGGAGCTACTTGCTGAATGCAGACCATTGTTTGCGTGGCAGCAGCACAGAGCAGACTGCAGCAAACCAAGCACAGCGTGCAGGGCACGGTACAAATTTTGGAGGTGCCCTCCTGAGCTCAAATTGCCACAATTTTCCACAATTACTACATCACCTAAGCGCTCAGATCTTCATGTTGAGTTGAAAAGCTCCTTTTTCCCCCAGATCTGTCCCAACCCCATGCAGCTAATACCCAAAAAAAGGGTTCTCATCAGCTGTAGCAGAGGGGAGCTGTGGGCACAGAGGTGAATGTGACTGGTTCAAGGTTACACAGGCAAGCTCTGGCAGAGCCAAGAGTAAATCCACATCTCTGGCACCAAAACCTGTGTCACAACCAAATCCAGTGATCCTCTCTGATCTTGCTTCTCTCTTGCTCACATAAATATTTGCATGGCTAGAATAAAACCACATTGCATTTTTGTCCCCTTAGGAAAAACAACAAGCACTTAAAATATTTCTGCAGTTTCCCCTCTCAACCTTTTTAAGGAGTTGGTGGGGAGAATATATTTTTGTTTTTCTTGGCAAAGAAGAAAAGAAGGAGCAGCCCAGGTGGAGTCAGACTCCCTGAAAGCCCTTAATTCTTCAGCTCTGTCTGCCCTGGCATCACTGCAGGACAGCACAAGCACAGCTTGAGACCCAGCTCAGGTGAAGGGAGCAGGTCAGCAGCAGCAGGAAGGTTTTTGTGAGAGAGTCACTTGAACATTTTCATGGGAAAGTTGTGCAATCCATGCTGGATTACCCGTTCCAACTACAGTTCACTTAAATTGACCCGCATCTGATTCCAGTACAAGCATACACTGAAATGTCCTGAGCAGGATTGTCACGGAGGATGAACGTGATTAATCCATGCCTCTCTGTCCTTCCCAGGAGCAATGAGAACAACTCACTCCCTTGAAAACCCATCCAGAGTCATCTCTGGCTCTGCCAGTGGAATTTCACCTGCCTGTGCCAGCAGCATGCTCAGCTCTAGTACAAGTACCAGAACATGCTCACATCCACACGGAGCAGCACAGGGTGGGAAAACTCCACACTTTGCTCCCAGCCTGCCTGACCCCTCTCTGGGGAGGACAACTGGTTGGTTTTGCAGGAAAACCAAGCCCCCATCCCAGCAAGGAGAGACAGGAGAGGCGCTTCCCTCCTGCTTCCCTGCGAGGGGGAAGGCATGGATGTCTTCAATATGTTTGCCCATTTCAGGCCTTTATTCCTAACACATGTTTCTTCTTTTATGCAGAACATGTCTCCTCTGTTTTCTGTCTCCTTGATTTCATTTTAAAACACAGTGTTTTCATGGCATGAAGAGATAAAGATATGAGGAGGGGAGGGAAAGTGGTACAAAAAGCAATTAAGTGTGGTGGCTGGTTATTGTAATGCACTAAGGACAACCAAAACAATTCCCTTTGGAAAGGGGGGCCATTTCTCCTGCTGATATGCACGGGATTTTCACAGCTCCCATTAACATAACTGGATACTATCCAGGTAACACTCTTGTCTCGGTCAAAGATTAGACCATCATGTATGAGATGAATGGAAACCTTTCAAAGGAAGAAGCAGCATCACTGTTGGATCGCTCCAGCCTTGTCAGCCATTTATTTAATTTATATTTGCGCTCCAAAATTCTTGTATTAAGACATGAAGGTTCATAACTGAAGCAATAATCTGTTTTAAGCAGCTTTATTGAGTACACCTATGCTGAACAGCTGAGCAGAAAGAAGTACAGGGAGGCCGTGGAAGTTCTGCTTTGGAGTAAATGGGTCACACAGTTTGGTTTTTATAAAACGTGCTTTGGAGATTTCTGAGATTTCAGGATATTCACATCTGTCCATTGATCCAACCCCTGGGGCAAATACTATGGCACAACACTTCCAGGATGTTACTGACCTCTGCTGTCCAGCATGTCTGGTACTGCAGAAGTCCCCACAATTTGAATTTTTTTGTTGGAAATAGAAAAGTCCATGTCCACAAAAATTTTTTGTGAGCCATGGATTATATAAATAACCCAATTTGAAAACTGAGATCAGGCTTTCTCAGGGAAAGCACTGCAGGCTGGGAGGGTGTCATACCATCCTCCCACCACAGGACAAACCCTTCTTGCCAAGCTGCAGGCAGCTCCCACTGAGAGCGTGCACCTGTATCCGTGAGCACTTTTGACTCAGGTTCAGTCCAAGACCTCCTACACTGTCCCAGACCTTGACACACCTCAAAAAGGCTCTGAGCCATCCCGATTCTCTCTGTGCAGGAGTTTCTCAGCTGCTCCTACTTCCAGAAGCAGCTGAACCAAGTGCCTCCTCAGTGCTCAGAAACCACCCTGGGCCATGAGGGTCTGCCAGACTCTTCTTTGTGGTACCAGGGTCATCTCCCAAGAACCTTGCTGTGCTCAGCACTGGGTCCTGCCAGCGCCAGGAAGGATTTGGGAGGCACAGTTCCCTGCGTGCCGTGGGCCATGAGCACATTCCCGAGCGCAGACAAGCGCCTCGGCCCTGGTGATGGAAGTTAACACAAGCTGCTACAAGCTGGGACTACTTTCCATACTAATCTGGTCATAACGTTAAAACAAACTATTTCCGGACTGCAATTATTGCACCTCATAGAGAAATTGCACAACACTGGAATTAACAACTGCTTGAGTGCATTTAATTACTAACAGATACCTTTAAACTTGTGGTTAGGAAACTGTTAGCCGTTCCCAGAGCATGTGCCCCACCATCCAGTCCCGCTCTGAAGCATTTTCAGAATCTGCTGATCCATAAAACGTACCATTGGAGAAGGTTTGTTTTGGCAGGGGTCTCGGTTTTGTCCAGCAAACTAATGGTGTCCGTTAACACACCATTACATACCTCGTTAACATGCTTGGCAACTGGGATTTCCCCTCAAGAATAAAGAAATCGTGTGTAAATCATAATTATTGTCCGCCTGGCAGTATCAATCATCACACACAAGGCACTTGTTCTAATTCTCTACCCGCAAAATTGCTCCTCACAAATGCAGCTGGGGCTGTCCTTGCCCATGGCACCTTACAAGGCAATCACCGGCCGAGCCCATGTGCTGTGAGTTTGTAACAGGCAATTCCTATCAGGATGCAGAGCCATGGATCAGGATGGACTTGCTTTCCTTGCTTAGGTCATAAATTCCTTTGGGATGCCTTTGGGGAAACCTTGCAGAGAAAGTTCTTTTATTAGAGGGGTTCAGCACTCGATTTTTGAATGAGTTCAGCTCCACACTGTTACACCCAAGTTGCAAGCTGGGCTTTCAGCAGAGCTCAAAGCTCGTCCTCTAAAGCTCAGCTGAGAGTCTGGCACTAAGAAAGGTGGCTGAGAGGTGACAGCACAAACTAGTCCTTCTTTAAGTGTGTACACAGAGGATTTGGTCCCCACTCCTAGATCTGAGATCCAGCACTAGTGGGCAAGATTTCATTCCTTGAGTTGATGCACCTAATCAGGTGGCAAAGGTTTTCTCACATCCAAAATCATTCTCAAACCTGTGGGTTGGACATTTTAAAAACACAGCAGTGATAAAATAATAATACCAACAATATTGCCAGCAGATGTGGCTGCCAAGGAACATTATCTATGACACAAACCGTGATAGAAAACACTTGCGGCAAGAGAGATTGGCACTACAGCCAAGGAAAAAATTCCACTGTGCAGATAGAACAAACAGAGGGTGGGAATCTCTGGCACTGAAATTTGTTGGGTACGAGAAGGAGTAATGACTGTCACACGCCTCTCAGCTCTGACATTGCTCTGGGGCAGAGACAGTGTGGACAATCTTGTGATCCTGCTTTTACGACTCTGACTTCCACACTCTAACACAAAATCATGAAGTGCATGACACATTGCCCCACTCATCCTTTCCTGGACAAGAAGGGATGGATGAGCATTCCTATCAGCCGAGGGAACAGCATTCCCAGCACACTCCTGACAGCCTCTGCCCTTCAAAGGTGGAGCAACCTGGACTCACCATCTCCATTGCTTGTGCATTTACTAAAGAGAATTCCAACAGAATTCGTGCTTCCCCCACCAGCCCTTGCCCTGCAATGTAATGGTGGTAATTTGGAGGCAGTATTTAATTACGAAAAGAACAACAAAAAAAAGAATAGGGAATTTGCACTAGAAAGATAAAACTTCTTTCACAGTTGCAGCTCAGGAGTCTCATGACATTTATTTTCTGTGTTTGCATTTGCACTTCATCTCTGATTCCTTCCCAATACTCCCAGCCTGTATCGCTTGTAGAAAAAGAGATACACTAGAGACTACGACAACAGACTGTAGTATTTTCAGGCCTTGATGGAAATCTGCAGTGTGTTTTCCAGGCTCGTAAATCTCAAGAGAAGTGTTTCATTATTCTGCTCAGGCAGTGTGGAATAGCTGAGCTACAGATCCTCTCGGATGTTTCCTTTCTAGGCCATTCCATGGACAGGCAACATTCATTTCAGAAGTGCCCTTAAATTCTTTCACCAGCCCATTCCTCTTCAAACAAGTTGGAACTGAAAATTCCTCTTTCAAGTCCCATACGATAAATTGCAACCTCAACATTCCAGCCTGAAAGGAGCATTTTTCCTCTTCAAGCACTTTGCCTTGTAGGTAGATGAGGACAAAAGCCATGACCTCCTTCAGCAAATCCAGGGCACCAGAAGCCAAAGTAAACAGCTTTTACAGTGTTTTGATGTGCTTAGGAGTAACATACACAGTTTTCTTAGAGAAAAAACAGGATTAATTCTGATACCTTCACTGTAAGTTAATGGACACATTAATTAGCAACAAATCCGTGAAGTTCATATGTAGATCCAAATTAGCCTTGCATTTGGTAGTCCTCGGTTCAGGACCACCTCATCCAGGCACAAGAATCTGTGAGATCCTTTAATACTTTTATATAAGTGCAAAGGATATTAAATCAGTTTGTTATTAAGCCATCTGGAAAATGTAAGCTGCATTTTAGGAGTGACTGCATGAATTGTCCAAATGCAATGCATTTTTCCAACCTATTCTTGCTGAGGAAACAAAGGAGACATAGAAATACCTCAGAGGGGGAAAAAAGCTCTTTTTTTCTGACCTAAAAATCACAAGGGTAGTGGCTTTGGCCAAAGAAGACCAAGAAGTTGGTGCAGAAACCAGACTCCCCACTCAGTGCAATCCACACTCTCAGGAGCAGCTTTGCAAGGGTCCATGCTGTTGGCATAACCATCCTCTTTCTTCTGTCAGTGCCACAGAAAGGCATTTCAACCTGGGAGGAAAGCATTTCCTCTCGGATCTTCTCCCACCTTTTAAAGCACTGAGAAGTCCCCAGAAACGAGCCCAGAAGGTCAGCCTGAAGGAAGAGGACATGCAGCGATTTGCACTGTGGCCCAGTGCACTTTTGGACCTGCAAAGATACCAACTTCAACCATTCCTAAGGAACGTGGAGGCCAATGGGAAGCAGGAGCAGCACCAGCCTGCTCACAGAGGAGCACAAGGGAGACAAGAGCATCCTCTTTTACGTCCTTGTGGTAAAGCTTCTGTCAGGAGAAGGGAAGTAGGGGAAAGCAGGGTAAACCAATTAAGACTAATCATCAAGCAATAGATGAAGATCTGCTACACCTTTTCCATCTGTCTTTTCAGAGAAGGGTAGGCCTATATTGAAAGATGAAGTCTTTGACCTTAAGCGATGAATGAAAACATAACTGATAATTCAAACCTGCCATGGGGGAAGTTTACAGAAGGGTTGCTCCAAATGGCTTCAGTATGTTCAAAAGCTACTGCTAGGAACATAGATATTTTTTCCTGTGTTTGTTGGTTGCTCTGCATTTAAAACATCTCTGCATGTTTGTTTTTCTTCCGGTCTTTTGTGGTTGCTTTGTAAACATCTGGGTTGGTTTTCTAGTCCTTTGTACAAGAAGCGTGTGTGTATTAGTTTTGCCAATGGTTCTTATGTAACATTTGTGGGGATGAAGGATTTGGTTAAATCAGCTCCTTTGAAAAGCCATCCCAACACAAAACTATTCCAGGAGTATCTCATGAAATGTCCTCTTCCCCCTCCCATAATGTACCATCAATTTTTCCTGACTAGGTTAAAAACAGAGCCCTCTCTTTCAGCAGTGATTACTCAATGTGACGTTTACTCCTTGCAATCCCATGTTCCTGCTGAGTTTTGTGGTGGGCTTAAGTCACCAAGGGGCCCATATGCACTTTCAGTCCAAATGAACTAGCACAGGGGACTGCATTTCCCAAAAATGTGGCCCTTGCATTTCTTCTCTATGCTATGGAACACCTTAATCCAGCATTAAAAATGTTAACCCCTCCCAGAAGTGTAAGAGTGAAATTCAGCAGCAGAAAATAAATTGCTCCATTGCATTTTCCTGCAATAGATATGATGAGTTATTTGACAGCTAAGTTCCTAACTTTTAAGCTCCTCTGAAAGCCCCTGCAGTTAGTATTTTTATATTACCTCACACTAATTCTCCTCCAATAAATGAAGAATTTTGTAGCTTTTAAGACCCAAGGAAACACTTTGTCTGTCAAACTCTACTTTCCTGTACAATCCAGACCATAAATCTTTTACCTAGCATTTCCTACCGTAAACTTCGGGATTTCGGTTGTTCTGTCACAAGTTTTCAACAAATATTTGGTGGCACTAAGACCTCTCTTTTTGGTGCAGAGGTCCAGCCCATTGTGCCCTGTACCCAGTTGCTGATCTTCCCACTGCCTGAGGCCACAGCTGCCTCTTTTCCAGCCTGAGGTGAGACTCTACATCTATTTTTTGGGAGGTCACAGGGAGCTGGATTTTAAAGGAGAACCCCTTTCCTCATTTCCCTTGTGCTCCAAATGGAGGAAAGGCAGAGGAGATGAGAGAGGTAAAAACAGAGGAGAATCCATGAAAGGAGAGCTATAAACACTGGAGGAAAAAGCTCTGCAGGGGAAGAGAGCTGAACAGGCTGAGAGTAGAGAGGTCAATATTATGGTGCTACATGGATTGCACATTAAAATCTCTTAATGGGCTCTTTTCCTTAGGAAAAAATAACCTCTTTTCACAGGCTTTTGTGATTACAGGGTTCCCCTCTCCTCCATTCAAAAATGCCCCCACAAAGCTCAGTCTTCTTAATATGTTTGGTCACAAATAGGAACAAGCTGCACGTTCTAAATAAATATTTTATGGGTTTTTTTCCATCTCTTCAACAACAGAGTTCATGTAACAGATTATCTGAACCAAATGGGTTTACAGTCTCCTGCTTCCCCAGTTCCTCACCAGTAAAACTACCACAGCAGAGGCAGACCACACTTCAGTGCCAGCAGTGTAGTTGAAAGAAAATGTGGGGTTTGCTCCACTTTGAATTTGGGTCAGTTTACCCAGATTTTATTTACCACTAGACCACTAGTCAGTACCAGATACAGCCCTGCTTCTCAGGAGCCAT
Source organism: Lycocorax pyrrhopterus obiensis (assembly GCA_014706295.1). Lineage (NCBI taxonomy): Eukaryota > Metazoa > Chordata > Aves > Passeriformes > Paradisaeidae > Lycocorax > Lycocorax pyrrhopterus. The sequence goes on from JACSVZ010000013.1 coordinate 4,678,006, forward strand.
CCATGCTTTCATTTTGCACCCATGTCCCAAACATTAGCCAGGCAGGTAGAGTTTTAGGGGAAGGGATGGATTGCTACGCATCTTGATCTTAGGGGAAAAGCGTGGACACAGGGCTCTGAGACAAACCTGTGGTTACCCAAGGGCAGCCACCACTCAAACCACTCAGTGTTTTACATCTCTGCTGGCTCCCTGGGGCCGTGGTTGCCAGTTGTGTTTGTCCAGATACACGGGGGAACAAAGAAGTGAAAGCAAGCAAGGAGAAAAATTATGCTGTCACCAAGAAAATGTTATTCTGACTGTTACTGGAGTTCGAGGTAGCAGATAAATCTGTGATGATGAGAAAGGACAATGATGGAGCATTACAGCCCTGACCTGAAATTTCCTGAGTTCATACAACATCTTAAGCTTTTTTCCAGGTCACCAGATGATGCAGGAGGTATCTGCTCTAATTTCTTCCATTATTTTCCCTCCTATGCCCCAATAATTCACTAACTAACTAACTAACTAACTAACTAACGGGTTATGATTTGGACTGAATATTGACAATGGAGTTCTATTGAACAGGGAGGTTGGACCAGAGCACCCACTGTGGCCAATTCCAATCTTACTCTTTCTGTGATAACAGGATTTTGAAATATTCCAGCCAACGTCCAGAGGTTGCCCGTAAAAGACTACATGAGTTAATATCACATCTATGCTTGCCATGTGTGCATGAATCTAAGCTTCATGTCTTCTTTCTCACTATGCTAGAAGAATTCATTAAATAATTTCAGGGTCACTGGAAGAAAGCAAAGGTAGAGGAGCCAAAACTTCTGCTTCTGTCTCAAATTAACATTGTTTCTGTTCTTTGACTTCATGCAGGTGAAAAAGCACTTTTAGACAGCCAGAAAATTCCCTGAATGAAGAATAAAACCACACTGGCTGTGAAGAGGGAAATAAACACACATTGGAAAGGACCACACAAGACTAAGACAGCAAATATTGCAAGAGAACAATCCCCCCCAGCCCCCTCCATGATGCCCTGTCTTATTCACACCATCGATGCCAGCACAGAGTGACAAACACCCTATTGTAACTTTCCGACGATGGAGGTTCTCACTCTGTTTTGAAAATCCTTGGATGATAAACATCATGGGTGACAAGCACCCCACCAGTGACCCCTGCAAAACTCCACCCCCAAGGCTGAAAAAACATCCTTTCGTAATTACGGGGTGAGACTGATCTGGTAAACAACCGTCAATCCCTTCAGCATCTTGCTCAGCAGATCTTTACCTTCCGTGGTGAAGGTGCCTCACGAGCCCAGAGCCATGGGTTGGTTTGGTGATGGCTTGGTCTGCTCCTGTGCTGACCACAAACTGATGTGACACTCGTATGAGCGAAAAGGAAACTCTTCGAAGGGATTAGGCATAAAGCCACTAAGAAAGACATTAAAATGAACACGGTCATAAACTACAGGAGATTCAGGGCTGCTAAAACCAAAGGTCTGAAATTTGGAGAGTGCTGGTCACAAATGCAAAGCAATGTTCTGGTAGACCAGTCACGGGGGGTCATAACTCAATAGTATGATGCAAAAGAATCATAAAGAGGAAGAACCTAATGAAGTAATAATAGGAGCAGTGGCAAAACCCCTGAACTCTCTGAGCCAAAATGGGAAATTTACTCCCATATATTCAAATTTCTAAAAAAACATGTATGGAAGTAACTAAGCCGGGCTCACACCTTGAAGAATGAAGGCTTCTTAAGCAGGAAACATGTTGGACTCCTCTCCAAGAGGACATGTGAACCTCTCCACCTCAAACAAGATCTTCAGGGAAATCCAACTTGTAGAGTCTCTGTTTCTGCTTGCCTTAATATTAGATCCATTTCAAAAACGTACATAGTTCAAATGCAGAGCAGTACCCAATCACAAGAGTAAAATTGCAGTTCTTCTGTCTGTATATAAATCCAAACTCTGGCAAAATCTGGAGGAGCCATATACTTAAATTTGTCCATCTCTGAAGATCTCTAGGATTGAAAAAGCCCTGCATGTTCAGGGTCTGGAATGTGTCCACAGCTCCAGAAATGAGGAGAAAACATCTCTGCATCCAGAGCTGAGGGAATGAGATTTGAATGTTTGTCAGTGGGAGAAAAAATATGAAATTTCAAAATGTGATATTTTTAAATTTGCTTTTTGGCTGAAATGTGAATGTAAATAATCTACTGTAACAACCAAACTCAGGTTTGTTGTTAAAAAAAAAAGCAACGAAGCTGTTTAATCAGAGCTTTTGCACATAAACTCTGTTCCCACAGAAGAGACCAGTTTGTTGAAAGCCAAGTGAGTACCAAACCAAAAGTCTGGATTATGACAAGAGGTGTCACTTAATAACCTGCCAAAGCTGATCAGATTAGCACTGTTCTTTCACACAGACAGTGCAGACCCCAGATAAGGCCTGAAATATTCACAAGAGGACTCAGCACCTGCAGATAACCAATACAGAGCCATTCACATGGACACAACTTCTTTTCCCCTGGTGGGGACATCAGGTCCCTGCTAATCCACTGTGGCTTTCTGAGTCGTTCCTGATGTACACGGGCGCATCTTCGGCCAACTGTTACAAATAACGTGACTGTACAAGGGTAACAGAACGAATCTGGCCAGAGACAACTGAATAAAACATGACTTCAGACAGAGTCCCTCTTGGTTTTGCACTGTCAAGCAGCCAAGGCTACAGCTTGTAGCTGCATGAGGTGCATAGCTGAGATAAACAAGCACTGGTGACATTTTAGGCCAGCTGAGGTAATAAATGAACATTGACCTCCATCACTATCTCAGATGAGTGGAAAATATTGGTCAATTGGCAGCAAGTTTCCACGAGCTGACTTAGGATAACAGACCATGCCCTGCTTTTTCTGTGTTTTCGTTCCGAGTTTTGAATAGCTTTTTGTTGCAGAAAGCCTTTAAACCAGAGAGCACACACAGAGCTCCAAGGCATCAGAGCCAGAACTTGGGTCAGGAATGCTCTGACCTTGATACAGGACAGATATGGTGGCTGTAGATTACCATTATTTTTTTTCCATGCCAAAACGAGTTCTCCATGCCGTGCTCAGAGGAGAGGAAGTCGTGATAAGCAATATTTACATGTGGTGCAAATCTCTTCAACGTGAGGGCACGGCCAGGGACTGGCACCGTTGTCTGACCCAGCACAGACCAGCTCCAGAGGTGCTGAGGGGCCATTACAAGACAATTTTCCCTGAGGGATGTAATGCACTCTTTGATGGAGTTTGCCTAAACCAACCTCCCCAAAAGTCAGCACATCCTCTTGCTCTGCGGAGCAGGGTTGACCAGAAGCAAACTCTGTTCACCTGCTGCAGGTCTGCACGACAGCTCTGACAGTGGAAGACAAAACCTAAAGTCATCCAGACAAAGCCAGAGGGATGAAAAGGCAGCATTTGTCAACAGGGCTGTAAACAGTAGATCAGACACTGGAGTAGGAATGTGATCTCTTTGGTACAGACCCTTGAGGTGAAAGAACGAGGCTAAAGAATTACTCAAACCTGATCCAAAGGACCTTTCAAACCACCATGTGGCCCCGCAGATTTTAACAGTGATGGGTTTTTTCTACAGGTTTATGGGTTAGACAAGAGTTTCACATCATGGCTGTGCTCAATTCCCTCATACCTGGTATGCATAAAACATTTCTGCTACAATGGTGGGCCAAAGTGGATTCTGTGCCTGTCTGCTCCAAACTCCTTCAAAGATGGGAATATTTCCTGCAGATCCAGGGTTTCTTTTCATTTTGAAGTCACAGAAACGTGAGTTTCCTTGGCAAAATTTCCTGGTTTGTCTTGCTGGAGTTGGAGTAACCAAAGCAAATGAATCAGGAGCAAGATGAGTAAGTCCATATCTATCCAGTTGATAGCCATCTCACAAAGCTGTTCGGGGGCAAAAAAGTACATTCTCCTGTGTTGAATCAGGACATCATAACTAAAAAGTGTTCCAAGTTAAACACATTCAAGAACTGTTTGGCTCATGTTTCACATTTAATTCTAGATCTCTAAAAAAGTTTACAAAAGCAAAGCTTGCCTGGACTAAACAACAGAACTGCATGAGGCACGTGGCATTAGCTCAGGATTCTCTGGCCAGCTTTCTAAATGAAGTGTTTGGAAATAAGAGAAACACACAGATTTGGAAGTGGAATGGATAAGAGATTTAGTTTCTCCTTTTATAATAGAGTCCTGGGCAAATCTGAAGGAGCCTGCAAAGCTTCAACAAGACATGCCTTAAAAGCAGCAGCAGCTCTGTCCACATAGACTGGAATTATTAAAAGCAAGGCAAGGGAGAAAGGTTCAACGCAGTGCTGGAGAGCTGCCGAAAAGCCCACATTTGTGATGTAGTGTTTGGACTCAAATCCTGTTAGCCGGGCAAAATAAATCTGCAGAAAGTAAGAAAGCCTGAACAGAGCGGACGTAGCCAAGGTCCAAAACTGGTCACAGATTCAAGTGGTGGGTAGTTCAAAAGGGACGTATTTGAAACTCTGGTTCTATATAGCAAAAAGCTGGCTCTGCTGCCGTGCTCGGGGTTTATTTTGAAGGTCACACATGCATTAGAGTACCGAGGGAGCAAAATGTGAGTGATCAAGAGAATGGCAGAGCAAAGAGCACTATAAAGACTTCATTTCCCTCACAGGTTCTACAATGGGCAGCTCAGTTACTGGCAGTGAGGATGTTATTTCTAATGTAAATATTTCGCTTTCAGCACAGCTGAACTGGGAGGGATTATAACAAGTAATGAATGAACTTCCAAATACCTCTCCAAGCCAAAAACCCCAGTGATGGCATGCAGGGCTGAATCCTTTCAATCATCCAGAAAGAGATGGAGAGGATTTTGCATGGCTCTTAGTAATTACTACCTCCAAAACTGCCAGCAATGCCTTTTCCCACCCATCTTGGTCAAGGCAATTATTCTTCAAGGTTCTCACTCTTGGCCCACACCTCCATTGTCAAGTCAATGGAAGAATGACAACATCCACCAGCTGCCTGGACAACATCCAGCCTGGATTATTACAATGAGCTTGCATGAGAAACAGGATTAGAAAAGCAGGGAAAGTCTACTGATAAAGCTGCCCCATTTGTTTTGATTCAAGATATTAAAGTTGTTCAGTCAATATCTGTGGTACGTGGGAGACTTCCCTGCGCCCTGAACAGCTCCACAGGGTTTGATCAGCTTCTGCTTTATTGCAAAATCAGAGAGCTGGGGGGTGATAGCTGGGTCAGTCTCAGTGAAGATTTTGTAGGTTTAGCTTTTGTATCATTTTCTCCTTGAAACAGAAGAAACTATTCCTAGAAATCGCCTACAATGTGGTCGGGATGGAAAGTTCTTTGCGCGGGACATCGCTGTTTAATTTACAGCACGTCATAATGTTCCCATTCCTCGTAATAACATAAGCTAGCATCCATACTCTCTTAAAATATGGTCCAGCCAGATGGGTTTGCATATTTACAAGTCCAGCAGTGAAATATCCAATGCAGCAATTGCTTATATCACATCCACTCTGTTAAAAGACTCTGGAGTATTATTCTGAAAACTAAAAGGACCACCCTGTGCTGAAATTGCAGGATAGCACTGGACTGTGCAAACTGACTTGGGCTTGAAGAATTTATGAATGAAATTGCAGAGCGTGGCTGTCCATCCTGCAGTGTGCAGAGAAGGGACCCAACAACTAGGGAGGTCCCTCCCTGCGAGTGCTGCACGTCTACCTGCCCACTGAGTTTGTACAGAATCACATCCAAGGGCTCAGCCAATGCTGGTGAGTCTGTGGAAACCTCACACCAATAGATCTGAGATGAACAGGCCACTCAGGCCTCTCTGGAAGGTGACAAATGGCGTAGCAGCAGACAACCTACTCTGTTTTTATATTGCTGTGGTAATACGGTCACCTCTCTGGCCTTGTGACCATCTCTTTGGCCTGCTTTTAAAACCTTTGTGGTGTTGGGATCACTGATGTCACATCCAGGCAGAACCTGAACTCAGGAACTCCTCTTTTCTATTCTGTTCTGCTTCTCTCTCTTATTTGCTTGCAAAATGATATTTGCTTGCAGGCTGTCTTGGGGTGACTCTATCATGTGTATCTCTTATCATGCTTTATGCTTAAAAAGTAATATTGTGCTTTTTTTGTGCTAGTTTTCTCTCAAAAGATATATTGCTAGATTTTAGCCAAACCGGCACACAGGCCCTTACCAAAACAGATTCCAGGGAGCAAATTTTGTGTGGTCAAATGTGAAGAAAAGACACAACACAAAGAAAGTTAATTCTGAAGAAAACCATAATGCTTAGCTGACCAAGAACACTCCCACAGCTCACAATACTCTGTAAGATAACAGAGATATTTTCTACTGCCTTCCAAAAAAAAGGTGTTTTCTGATCTCCAGGATCCTGTGACTGATGTGGCTTTTTTTCCCCATGCAAATAAAGCGTCTAATCCTTGCCTTTGGCCCTGGGCTTTGGGACATGAGGCAGGTGAAAAACCAAAGCAGTGATTACAAACTGTTCCCTGTTCTGGGCAGAATAATGACTGCAGAAAACACAATCCCAAGTGCCAAGCAAAATGGCTAAGGTTAGTATTATTTGTCATTACAAGTGCAGAAAGAATACTAGCTGCCAGAAGCTCTGTGCAGGGATGTGAAATCCATATTTTTTGCACTTTTTTTTCTGTTTTGACAACTAGAAATAATATTTTTAAATTGCTAGATCAACCCCAAAAGCTGTGGCAAAGCAGCCCTAAAAGGATTCAGAGCCTGCAAGAGCAGCAGAGAGGCAGGGATTTGTGAGCAGCTCCACCCACCAACTTTGACCATTCCTGTGGATCCCGGGCCAAGTCCTGACCTCATTCAGATCCAGATAAATCCACAGCCATTTCAGTGGGGCTGTGGGGATGTGAGATCAGCGTTTGGCTGGTTGTGCTGGCTGGGCTGTGGCAGGTGGGCACTTGCCAAAGGGCTCTGTAATGGACTGTGTAAACACCAGGATTGCTCACAACCATTATGTAACCTGCTGCTTTAGAGAGGGATTTACAAAAGGCACTGGTCTCCATGGCTCTCCCACTCCACCCCTGTGCCATCACAGAGATCCTGTGTCAGGTCCAGCCCTTCCCAGTGCAGGTGGTGCTGTTTCTGGAATTACACATGGACACTCTGTGCAGAAAGGGCAGTGAAGTATTTACATAACCAACAAGCCCCGAGTGAAGCAGCCCTGGGCTTAGTTCTTACCCTTTCCAGCTCCTCACCTCATGTCTACTCATCCCTCCTGGCCAGCATGGAGCTGCATGGTTTGGGAAGAGCCATCAGCTCTGGACTCTTTGGAGTCCGCTCAGCTCAGCTCAGCCTGAGACTGCAAGGGAGAAAATGCCTCATGGAAAATAAAGACAAAGTACTTCCTTAGGCCACTGGGCACACAGGTCAGCGTGAAGTGAAAGGAATGAGACTGGGGAGGGTAATTCTTGAGTATGGCCTCGACAGCCATCCTTGCTCATCCCCTACACCAGCAAATTCCTAGATGTCTAATCCTTGCACACGTGCTCTCCCTCCCATCCATACACATCCTTACCACCACACCAGACCCTCATCCAGTCTTCTTCCCTCCCGGTTTATGTCCCATTGAGTCATGGCTGGTGACAATAACTATAAAAAAAGCCCAAATTAAGAAAAACAATATTCTACTCTGAAAGAAAACTGTCCACAGTCCTCAGTTTAGTCTGATTCCTCACTCTTTTGCATACTTTAAGAAACATGACCATGTTGAACACACTAAAAGATTCATTTCTAATATGAAACCCATATTTAGTATTGGTTTGGCAGTGGTAGGAAGAAAACCACAGGCAGCTGGCATGGATTAAGTGTTAGTTGCTTGATAAACCTGGAGTTGTCAGAACTTGCAGCTTCCCTACTGAATCTGCTGCCATCCAGAGCTAAATATTTGAGAAGGGTGCCTCTGGATGAGCAGGGCTTTGTTCTTCACATCTTAGCTGCAGGGATACCAGCAAGAGGTGTATGCTTGCACACATAAAATTTCTATTAAAAACAAGAACTGCCTGTAGCTTCTCTAACATTCTCTCTGTCAGCTCCCTGGGAACAGCTTTAGATGCATCAGCAGTACCCTTCTGAATCCTTCCAAATTATGAATATTGCAAACAACAGTAGCTCACTGTTTCCTGGAATAGCTTCACTATCTGAAATTTCCACTCTTTCAGGTTAGAGAATTCTGAGTCTTTTTCTTCTGAATGCCAGGGTCTGTGTATTGACTAATATTCAACTGTTCACTTGGGGAAATGGAAAAAACTCAGCTTCATGATGCTGCCACCTGCATGACTGCCGTGCTTAACACAGTGCAAAATTTGAATTAGATATTCCAAATTACCAAATTCACTTCCAGTGACTCACTGGAAGTATTGGAGCTTTAAAACCCTCATTTGGTTGTAAAACACTGGCACCCAAGTGTTTCCACAAAGCTGACATGGGAGGCTTTTGAACATAGGCCAAACAAATTAATTTTGGAATTTGAAATAACATCCATAAGGATTTTTTCCTACTTGTTCAGTTCTTACTGACATACCTTCCGACCTGAAGTAGAAGTGAAGCCTCTTTAAAATGTCTCACAATTATTCATTTATGAAGTGTGGGACAGAACACTGAAAATTGAGATTATTGCCTTAAAAATGTCAGTGCAGGTGTCTTGACATTCTCCATTCTCTACCATGTGTCCCAGGAACAGGCGTTTGCTCTCCCTCCACTCCGTGAAGGACTGCTCCCTCAGCCTTGGAAACTCCAAGCGCTCAAGTGTCAGGACACTCAATCCTTCTGCAACTCCCAAAGAAATTATTCAGTGTACAGACCAACCAAAACCAATAACCACCACATATCCCAACGCGTGCCTTTTGTTATATATGGCTCACGTGTTTTTAAGCTTTTTCCTGTGACTTGCAGTTCCACAAACTTTTAATTCCAAAAACACCACAGGGTCCCTTGATTCCAGGAGATGGTGCTTTAAGGAAAAAGGCTCCAGAAGCAGCAAGGAGACCCAAACCATTCCCAGTAGCCCTGGGGTGTGTCCTTTACATTTCACAGCATAATCAGGATTTATGTGCCTTTCCCCAAAGAAGAGAAAAAGCAGATTTACTGTGGACAAAGTCACCTCCGACAGCCCCAAAGCAAAAGTGATTAAACAAAATTCATCCTAGGAGATGCAGGAGGTTCCTAACAGGGCACCCTGCTTGCTTGTCATGGGAGGAACATGTCAGAAAACAGGCTTGTGTTTAGCAAGTAATCTTGGATTTCACAGCTCTAAATGCAATTATATGCCAGATTTCTGTCACCCAACCTTCCTTTAAAGCTCAGATATTGATGGTGTCAGATGCCAAGCGACCTCCCACAGCCCCTTGGAAAGTGACTGCCACTAAACAAAGAGTTTGCTTTTCTTGGCAGCGTTACAAGTGATCCCCATGAGAATGTGGCTGCTTTGGGCTCATCCACAGCAGCTCCAGTTCACCAAAGGCCAGTGAGGAATCGTCCATACAGCACTAGCTTTGCACAGGAACCTATGAAAGGACCGTGAACTGAACACAACTTAGTTATAAAGCCTCTTGCAGCTTAGCTTCTGTGCATGGAGAAGACTTCACCCACCACCAGCTGCCAAGACAGATGTAGGCAGCCAAAAGGAGGTTGGTCTGTGGGCATCCCTTCGTTCTTCAGGTGTATTTCCAGCCATGAAGTCACTGCACCAATCCTCCTGCAAATATTTCGGCCTTTGGCTCACTTTCCCCACACACACCCTTCAGATGCCACTAAATTAGAAGTGAAAAATATGACTTGGAGAGCACATTTAACATAAGTAAAGTGATTAAGGGGTTTATCTGTCAACACTGGATTCCAGATGTTTTTAAATTAAAAGAAAAAACAGGAGACTAAGAGAGATGTTAATTATAAGCTCTTTCTTTCCCTTTAAAATGTTTTAAAATATTGGTTAAAATACCTAACTTTTCCTGTAGGTTTTGGAGAGGGTTTTAAAAAAAATACCAGCATAGATTTCAGACTAAACTTCAGTGTCTGCACTGAAGCTCAAATCTATTTCTCCTGGTACATAACATCAGAGTTTTTTTGCATAACCAACATTCACAGAGGAGTTATTTCACAGAAATCTCTGTGTATGACTTCGCCAGTGCCAAAGCTCAGGCTCAGAAAGATATTGAATTCCACTGGTTTTCATCCTTAACTCTCAATTTCCATCCCTAGTCCACTTCTAGGAGCAATGAAATCATGGACCTACAGCTGGACCTACAGCCAAGCTCCTGTGACAGAGTGAATAAGTTTTAAAAAACAATCTGGAAAGGGGACGGGACTAATTTAAAAACAAGCATATCCTAATAGTTGTTAAACTCAGAATTACACGCGTTATAAAAAGGGGAGCCAGCCCCTTCTGTTTTACCCATCTTCCATGTGGAGGACATCTATTTTAATATTCCTTGGGGCTGCACCAGCAGCTTCTGGGATTTACTCGATCAGTTTTTGCTGAGATGTTACTGCCCATTTCTCCAGGAGGAAATCTTGGTTAATGTCCCATATCTAATACAGATTCTGCTCCTGTGGGCTTCCTATGCTCTGAAAGGGAAAACAGAAGACAGGACTGAAAGGCTCCTTCACTGGGATTTCCTCTTGGAGATCCCTGTGTCAGGCACATCAGATGGCACTTACCACCTTCCTCTTGGATGTGAGTGCCATCAATCGACCTGATAAAAATGGTGGGAAAGGTTTGTGCCAACTGAGCATTTCACAGTTGAAAGGATCTGATGCTGCAGCACTGGGACAGACGGCTTTGGATAAAAATAAAAGAGTTCAAACCAGTGGGTTCTTCTAGCACAGTAATTCCATTGAGACTGGGCGTTCTGAAAGAGCAATCATTAATTCTGTGACAATACCATGTGATTTTGGGCAGTTAATGACCTGATACAAAAGAGCTGGGAAGTTAATGTGTTTGGAGGTTTTTATTGCAATAATTAATTTTAGCAGGAAAGAGCCTGTTTTATTTCCTGGCTTGAGATTTGGATGCTAATCCCCAAATTTGGGATGTGTAAAGAGAGATAAAAGCTGATTCATTATAACATTCTGCAGAGATTATATGGAAGACAAAAACATGATCCCTGACACATGTTCCCTATGAACACATGCCTTGAAAAATTTGGGGGTTTCTCACAGGACTTTAAGATGTTTTCTAGATTTCTACTTACACAAGTCAATCCTGTCACCCAGACAAGAACACTGAGAAAGCTGAACATTTCCAGATGCTGGGCTGTTGGAGCCTGTTGATGATGGAGGGCTGAACCCTGACCCTGATGCACCGTTCATTGGGTCAGTGTTGCAGCGAGCTTTCTTAAACTAGGCCAGTTTTACTGACTGCAGCCCCACTGATGGTTGACTTTATCCAAATTAGTGATGTTTATTAGAAAATGTCTCACCATGTCTCTTTCTAACAGAGAATTAACAACGTTCACCTGAGTTGGGGTTGTTTCATTATACATTTAATATAAATCCTGCTGGCTCTGTTACTTGTTCCAGAATCACAAATTCTTGGAAAACTTAACTGTGTTCTGAGTCCTTTCCTCTTACCTTTGGATCTGCTTCCTGGTCCCATATTCTTTTCCACAAACCATTGAGTCTCTCTATGATCAAACAGACAAACGTTTGATCGAAAAATCTGATCACCAGGAGTGATGAGAGGTGATGAGTGATGAGAGAGCCCCCAGACCAGATGACACAACAGCACCTGCCTTGGAAGAAGGGGTGGCAAAACTGAGGGCACTTCCCAGGAAGTCCTAAGCAATTCATAGATATTTTGTAATTCAGGATTCATTCTCTCATAGAAGCGTTCCATTAGAAGACAATCAGTTTCTCTTCTTACTGTTGTTGGTATCCCAGAGTAATCCTGCAACATCCCTCATAAGTCCCTTAATGGAGCACCTTTAACTGGGCCAAAATCCATCTTCCTTTTTCCACAAAGCCAGCTGACATCTTGAGTTCATATGAGGCGCACTGTGTTTTCTCTGGCATATCCCTGGGCCTTACTTCATTATTTTATATTTATGTGACAGCAGAAAAAAAAAAAAGCTTATGCCATATGCATGTGTTGGGGCAGGAAAAAGCAACCAAACTCTGATGGAACCAATGGAGTTAACTGGAATGAACACAGTGCTGTGTATGAAGCTGTGGAGCACTCTAGGAAGATGAACTCGCAGAGAAGACTCAGAGCTGTGCAAACTAAACTGCTTTAAAAGAAGCTTTGGATGGAGTACAAGCACCTCTTTGTGTGTTCTCATGCCTGATAAATCTATGAGTGGATCTGCCTCTCACACGTGTCCAGCTGGAAGAACACTCAGTGTTTAAATCGCTTATTACAAAGCATGGTGATCCTTCTTGCGATCCCTAAACACGTCCATATGCTACAGCAATTTCAAACTGAACTGAAGAAGATCTTATTCTCCTCCAGAGCTCAAGCTAGAAGGCAAAATGGGAGGATCTTTGTGTTTGAGAATGATGCCTCTAGTCCGAGTCAAATCAGTGCGTTGGCTCCTGCCCTTTTTAGCCAGATGCGCTAAAACAAAACCAAACCAAAAACTGGAACCACGTCCCCTGGACAAAGAACATCCTGTGAGCTGGAGGCACAGCACATCTGGGGGCCTCATGTTGCTGCTGAGTAATGCATGACCTGGGGACACTGTCATTTTGTGCTTAACAAGTCTCCAGGGGGAAGGCTGACATTTGAAAGGGACCAAAAAGCTTCTTCATGTGATGCCAAGGCACCCTCTCCTGTTTCACTGGGGAGTGGGAGCATGTGAACGGCACAGACATGAGCTCATGTAGCCACGCTGATGCACAGCCTCTCAGCCTCAATGCCAAAAGCCTGTGCCAAGACACATGGCACCTCCCAGCACCTTTTATTTTCTATTTCTTCTCTGCCCAGGAGTCCATCAAATTCTGCATTGAAGTATCAGTCAAGGTGGAGGGACAATCAGAGAAGCTTCACAGTCCCTGCTTGGGATTAGTTCATTAGTGTCACGGTGAACTCAAATGAACTCATTAACTCATTTTTTAATCAAGAACTTCCCTATAAGCCATTCTTTGCAATCCACTCACCAAACAGGTAGCAGGTGTTTCTTGAACACTTCCAGGGATGATGACTCCATCACTTCCCAGGGAAGCTCGTTCCAATGCCTCACCACCCTTTCAGTGAAGAAATTAAATTGCCTGGGGCTAAAAGCAGAAAAAACCTGTCCCCCCAACACCTAAGGGCAGGCACAGCAAGAGGGATGATCCATTAACACCAGAATTCCTTCGCATCTTCTTTAAAACTATCTTGTGTATCTTTGGGAATGTTCTAGATCACTGAAACGCTTCTTTCCATCTCTGCACAGCGGAAAATTTCCAAGCATATGCTTAGACCTGGATTTTGTCAGAACTGCTTACAGTTGGTGGCATCCATGTACAGTGACCTAATTACTACCATGTCCCCTTCAAGAAGGCTGCCCTGGCTGCTTGCATGGAGAACTGAGAACCTTTCTGGAGCAGAGAAACCTCCTCAAGACCAGCTAAAGTTGTTTTCTGTCCCTGCCACTTCCAGATGAAGCACTGCTAAGAAGAGGTTTCACTTTTTGAAAGGAAACATGTTCTCAACATGGTTTTTATAAATGAAACCACATCACTCCTTCAAAAGATGACAAAGGATCTTGCATGCATGATTGATGAGATATCCAAACACTCTTACAGGGGAAAATGTAACAAACGCCCGGGCAGATCACAAGCAACACGTCCCAGAACAAGGCCTGACAGACAGCACACAGCAGTAATTCGCATTTAGAACTTGAGAGTGAATATTTACTTAATACATGTTTATTTTAATTGGAAATAAAGGAAAGTTGGTGATGAGTCTTTAGGTACGGGTAAAGACATTTTCAAGTGTCACATAGGCTGTGGCAGGCTAATTATTATTTGGTGTAAAGCATGAGAGCTCCCTGGATGTGACTGTGGAGGAAGAGAGCCATTGCTTTGGTCACAAAACTCATTTTGAGGAGACGGTCGGGTTTCAGCAGTGCTGTGCAGACTCCCTGTGGCTCACTGGCCTGTGTGTCACAGTCAAAGCTGTGAGGTGGTTTGTTCCATGCTAGGGTGGGAGGCTGCCAATCTTAAAAAGATCATTTTTGTTATTTGCAAACTCAAAAATTGCTTTAGGCTCGCTGGACACGCCAAAGCCTTGATCAAAATCATGTCCCTTTCATGGGGACAAAAACATATGTTCACATTATCCCAAAAAGAAACAAGGGGGCATGGGGGAGAATGGGGAGGGAATCTTTTTATCTTGGTTTAGCATGAAAATACCATGCATGGCTGCCAGTTGTTTATCAGCTTTTCCAGATCAACAATATGTTCTTCCTTAAGGCCTTTCATTGAAGAGCTTTCTGTCAATCTAACTTGTATTAAATAACCAAAACCAAATGGGGAACAGTCTTGGGCTCTGCACTTGCCACATGACACTGCTGTTTAAAGAGCTTTTTTGGTCACCAACTCACAGCAAGAGTATTCTGGAGAATCTAATTCATAAATACTCGCTGGTCTTGCTTTGAGATACTTCCCATGTGATTCCCTTTTTCTTTTTTTCCTGTGCCAGAGGAAGGAGCACAATTTCTGCTTGGGTCAGTCATCTCCATTTCTTCACTGGGTAGTTCTGCTGCTAGTCCCCTCTTTGTATGATTGGTCCCTTCTTTGCATTGTGTGCCCAAAAGCAAATAAAAACTCAAAGGAACGTAACAGGGGGAATTTCAAGTCATGCCAAGAAAATCTGATCTTGGCAGAAGAAGCATCAGGGAGAGAGAGATCAGGGAGAGAGGTCAGGGACCACTCTTCCAGCATTGGAGTCGGGGAAAACAGCTAAACAAAGAAAAACAAGGCGTCCTTATCTTCTGAAAAACACACCTATCCTTCAGCTTTGCAAGATCTTCTGTGAACAAATACCGTGAAGGAGAAGATAGTAGTTTGCACAGGGAGAAGAGTAAATCAAAACAGGGTTTTAACAACTCTCTTCTCTGTTCCAGTGAAGGGGGAAAACAGCAAAAACAAACACACAGGATGTATCCCAGTCGGGGGTAGGAGAGAAAAGCACACAGGATATCAGCTTGTGTAACTGATCACAGGGACTCTGTCAATCATTAAGGCGAAGTGTCTGGTATTCCTTCCTGCCGAGGTGAGTTCCCACACGCATTGTGGCAAGTCTTTCCAGATGGATGAGCCCTAAATGGCCACAGGCAAAGGAAGCCATCCATGCTGTTAAACTGGTGCTGAGATGGAGCAGGATAAGGGCTGTGAAGGGTTGGCATTTGGAGTGACAACAGCAATCAGGACACTAAAAAAGGAGAAAGCCATCAGTCATCTCTGTTTCCCTCCTAACACCATCTTCCAGGTGGTCCCAAGCTTTAGGCGTCTTTATAATTTAAGGGTCACTGGTATGTGTTCTTTTTAGTCTCCATCCTTCTGGCAGTGCCTTCACCTGATAACAGCCACAGATAACACGGGCAAAGAACCTCCAGTTCCTGCCAACACCTGCTTTGCACAGGCAGGTGTCAGACTTCCAAGCAGGGCTGTCTTTGGGCAGTGTCAGCACTTGCAGGGCCAAGCCCTGACACTCTGCTGCCAGCTACAGGAGTTTTAATTCCTGGGACCACTTCCAGGGTGCTGAACCTTGCTGGATGGGGCATTACTTCACCAAACTTACCCCAGCATATTCTGGCCAGCCAGCAGTCCAGCAACATCACACATTTTAAAGCATTATATATCTTTATATGAGGCTTGAAATTGTCCGTAGTCTCCCTCCTGGTCCACATATTTTGCCAAAATGGTTAGTTGAGGAGACGATTTTCCAGGCAAAATATCTGCAATACCTCCTAGCAAAAACTACTGGAAGCTGCCAGTGTTCACTTAATCTGAAAGAAACAAACCACACTGAATTTATAGCAAGTGAGGAAGTTAGTTCATGTTTTGAGCTCCTTTTATCTTTATTACCAGAGCTGTGGCTTTCTTGTCCTTACACCTGTCTGTCAGCAGTACTCCAACAGAGGGCCCGCCCTTGAATTTCAATCAAATATTCTGTTTCTTGAGAGAACTTTAAACACATCATTTAAAAATAAATAGCCAAAGAAATATTTAGACTCAGTGCAATTGAAATGAGCTCACATAAAGTGAGGATGATGGAGAGACTCGTGTTTTAAAAAGGAAGACTTACCACATGTCTTAGGAAATAGATGGAAGCCAAAGGACCTGCAGTTCTTACTGTGCATTTCTCACTCCCTCCTGCCTTCCCCAGTGTTTCTATGACCAAGTACTTGCTAGCAGAGTGAAAAGCTTTCTTTGGGCCTTCTTCAGCTTTGAACTTGGCTCTCAGTCTGCTGGTGAGAATAGAAGCATCATAACTCCTACTTAGGACAGAAATTGTAGCAAAGTGAAACTATGGGACAGTTCAATATATTTAAAGCCATCACACCCAGTTATTTCTCTACCAAATTACCAGACAACAGCATGGAGGGGAAGTGTGAACAGTCTCCATAAGGTTCAGGATGAATGGACACTTCATAACTCTGATTTCCAACTGAAGTCACTGCAGTAGATACACTCCAGTTACTAAAATGATGATTCCCACCATAGCAATAATCCAACTCCTTTAACGTCAGGTGCAGACACAATTTTCAGTTTTCATCAAGGGAACTGAGGGAAGGACAGAATAAATGGATATTTGCCCTCTGTCCCTATATAGGGCTATAAAAATAAGTATCAGAGAAGGATGAGCAATAAAGTTGTTGAATCACAGCAGAAAAGATGCCCAGTTTAGCAATGTTTCTTACCCTAGAAGTAGCTTCAAATGCCCAAAAGACATTATTTCATCAATTCATGAGGGATGGACACTGTGAGGACAGTGATTAGAGGCCCTTTTAGATCTCCTGACTGTGAGAAGTGCCTTTGCTCCCAGAGCATGTGCTGCACTCACTGCATTGAGGTATCAGCTCTCAGCCTGCAGAGAGGAGTGCTGAATAGCACGGGGGAAGATTACACATCCCCTTCCTCCCAGCCCAATGCAGAGACTCTATTTTCTTACTCCAGGCAGTCACTGCTCTGATAGACAACTGATGGAACCCCACAAAAATGCTGGATCGTGGCTGACATTCTGGCCTTCATTCCTGCAGCAGTTCTGGGCATATCATCAGCCTTATCTTTGAGCTTCCTGCCTCATGTCACAGCCCTACTGTTATTCAAACATAGTTTTGTATTTAATTTAATTTCCTTGTTTTTGTTTAGCTTTGATAAAGGAAAGGAAATCTTTTCTAATCGGCTCAAAACAAGACCATTGACTCAAGACCAAGTTCAATGAGCTATCAGGGGCAACAGGATACTAATGGCTAATGCAAAAGTCTGAGAAAGAGTCATGGGAACAAAAGCCACTGGAGGGAGAGCAACTTGTCCTTTAAATCCACAAAGAGGAAGTGGGATGTGGAGAAAAGTTCTGAGTTGAAAAGCCATTGCAAGAGGGGCTGTGACAGAGCTTGAGCAAAGAGCCAGGGTGAGCTGAGAGGGAAATCACAACATAATGAACTGAGCCTTTTGTGCACGTACATGTGCAGGTACACATGTATATATATGTTTGTATATGTACATATAGATAGATAGATGATATAGATATAGATACAGATACAGATATAGATAGATATAGATATAGATATAGATATAGATATAAACAAAAATACATGTGATAAGGGGCTTTTGCCAAACAAGGATACTGGAAAGGAAGACCTACCCACAATCACAGCACACCAAGGAATTTAAACCAAAGTATTTCCGGAGTTGGAAAATGTCTCTGTCGTCTCCCCCAGGATGTAGTCACACATATTCTCAGGACTTAATGTTGATTTGATTGCATGTCAGTGTAGAACAAAAAGGTTTGAGCAATTAAAACTATAAAGGAGTCAGTTCTACCAGTCTAGGTCAACATGCAGAGTTTGAAGCTGGCAGAGAATCGTGGATACCTTCAGTCCTGACAAACAGCCGTGTGACAGAGCCTCATCCACAAGTGTTTCCAGGAGCTTCAGAGAACTTTGGCCCATATCCCAGAATCCCTGCAATTTTCAGGCTAGATAAGGACAGAAGTGTTCCTACAAGTCAACAGCCTAAAGAGTAAATCCAAGCCATAAAAATATTGTGCTAGCAGTTGAGAAGGTTAGAATACAAATGCAAGTGAAGAAACTGATTAAGGTCAAGCAGTCATGTCAGAATTACCCCAGTGTGGTGCATTTACAGCTCCTTTTCTCCAGCAGAGACAATTTTTTGTGTAAGAATTCACATGAAAACCAAAGCTGCAGCCATCGGAACCCTTCTAATAACCACCAACCAGACTTCCAGCCAAATTGCTTCCTTTCACAGTTCTTGGTTCGATAGTTCTAAACTGCTTTAAGTCTTCCCAAATATATTTGCCCGGATTTTCACATTGATGTCTAATATTTGGGTCAGGTCTACCTTCCAACCTACGCCTTGGAAAATTCCCAGTGCACTTTAACTGCATCACATCTGCCATTGTAGAAACCCTGTTAGGACATCCAGCTTTTAATGCAGTGCTAGTTACTTATTTACTAGCTCTACAGGCCCAAAAATTCCCTGGCGCTTTCCATAGTTTGCTAAGACTGTCAAGGGCGTTTTTGTTTTCCATTAGGGCATTTTTTTCTCCATTGTTACTAATTCACATTAAGGGCCCTAGGTCCTGCTCAGTCATGCTGTCTCTTTGATCAGCACCCCGGTCAAATACCGTGAGAACAGCCTTTCAAGAAGTGTTTGGCTGTTCTGTCTTCCATCATCCTAAATGTTGGCTCTGCCAACACACTGGCCAGGGATTTCATTACCTTTACTATATTAGGTTCTTTACAGACTTCAAGCTCATCTTTATTAAATCTTCTCCACACATTTTCCCCTACTAACTCCCAAAACATATCCCAAGACTTTGTTAAAGTTATTTAGCAACCATTCTTCCATCTAAGTAGAGATCCAACAACTTGGAGCTCTGCAGCTTGGTCTCTCTCACTCTTTTGGACCTAAATGTTACCTGCAGAAAAAGTAACACCATTATCACTCTCACCAAGCCTTAGTTTTCTCTGAGGTGTTCAAACCCTTTAACATCAACATAATCTAGAGTATTTACTGACTCCCAGAGCAGCATTCCCAAGATGATTTTAAGCTAACAACTGGGCTTTCTTTCCTTCAAATTTAAGCACTGTTTGGCATTTGGTTTTTTATTTGCGGTACCTTCTGGTCTACAACTCTCTTCTGAGCTGTATTTCTTCTCTCTCATGACAGTTAACTCGCCACAATGGTCAAAAAGGAAATGTAAACCATTCAAATTCACACCACTCTGAGAATTTCACAATGAGTGCATTAATCCCACCCAGCCATATTAAAAGTTACAGGAATGATACTTGAGCATCTCTCTGACTTAACTCTTCACTGAGGTCAAGCAGAGCAGAATGTGCAACATTTTCCATTAGAATCGATTCATATTTGCACCTTTCTAATTCATTTTTCAAGCTATCCAGACCCTTTTTCTGCTGGAAGTCAATTTGTGACAAAAACACAAGATATCTTATACCTCCCTAAAAGCTAGAGAGCAAACATACACACAGATATATATAGATATAGATACATGTATAGATAGATGTATAGATAGATCAATAGATAGATGTATAGATAGATTGATAGATAGATCGATCAATCGATCGATCCTGATCACATCCCTGTCCTCTCCTGAGCTCTTAATGGGTGAAGTCGCTCCTCTCCATGAACAGGAATGGGTTTTTTTATAAAGCAGTTAGGACATATTAGGCTGTACAAAGATGGGAAAATACTGCAACATTTCTTCCATTCTGGTTTCTCCCTTCTAGAGAATTGGGCATATTCACTCGGAATTTATTCAAGTTTCCAAACCAAATCAGTTTCAAAAGCCTTTGAGTCTGTGTAGGCCCTCCTGTTTCCAATAATGCAGCAGGAACACTACCAGCCCCTGGTGCTTTATTGGTCCTGAGAACTGTAATTGTCTCTCAAAGCTCCTCAAAATGTGGTATTTCTACAAAACAGCTGAGCTGTCTGGATTACAGCCAGTATCTCTTTTTTTCCACCTCGCTATTGAAGAGATCACAGTGTTTTCTCTAATTCTTTAAAGTTGCACTGTAATTTCCACTTTCATCCTTAATCCTGCTCCCTCGTTTCTCTACACATGGATATTCTTGTAAAGTGCATTCACAGTATTAATACCTCTCTTCTCTCCTGTCATCTCTGTTGTGTTTTATTATCTGACCTGTCATTTAACTCATCCTCCACCTGTATTGTAATTCCCAGCATAAGGTGCCCTCTCATTCTGAGACAAACAATTGTCTCTGCAAGGGCCTTTCAGCCTCTATACACTAAGTTTCAGCTGCAAGTTTCCTCTCTATGGTTCTAAAAAAATCTCTCATTCACTATCAACAGGTTTCTAAAACCTCAAACCTGATCCCAGCTAAGATCAGCAACATCTGGGGTTTCTGGATATTTATAATAATTCTGTCAATTATTTTGTTGTGTCTCATGGGCTCACGAATTTCGTTGTGTTGGGTCATTCTCAGCCTTGCTTCTTTGAGGTCGTACGCTGAGCAACAGTCTGAAGACTCTGGGGATATAACCTTGTCCTTTGGATAAATAAAAGTGTCAGACTGACTGACATCAACTCCATTTAATCCTACAACTGTTCCACTGCTCTTCACAGCTGTTAGATATTGCAGAACTAACTCATCTGTAGTATTTAACAACACTAGAAGATCATCCAGAATTCTTTCAAATTCCACATAAGATGCAGTTTTAATTTCATCAGAAGGCAATTATTTCTAGTGTAAGTTCATACATATCACTATGAACAAAACAAACTGTGTGTTATCCTTGTATTCTGGGAAAAAAAAAAGATACATTCACTGATAGCTTCAAAACCAAGAACTTCTGAATCCTGTCCCCCACAACAAAAACTTTACCCATTTCATGCCTCTGAGTCTTTTCAGCTCAGTATATTTCTGAAGATAGCTATGTACTGTGGCTTTCTGCAACGACAGGATGCTATGGAGGTCCAGTCCTTTGTCATAACACTTCTTTCCTCTATTACAAAAATAAGCTGGAAATACTAATTTTTCAAACAATCAAAGGCAATGTAAGAGTTACTCATTTCATATAATTTGGAGGCTTTCTGGCCACATCTCAGGGAGCTCAGAAGTTCCATGCTCCCCAATCCCTGTCCTCTCCCTGTGGGTCCTCTATCCATAGAACTGACATACTGGGGATTTGTTGGTTTGAAGGTTTTTCCAGTGTTTAACTGAGCTTTATTTGTCCTTTGCCCTAAAAAATATCAGACTTAAGAAACATTTCTGGCCCCGTCTCTCCTACCAACATTGCTCTTGCAGTCACAGAAGGACCTTCCAAAACATCACAAATCTGCAATGCATCTTTAAAGATTTTGATGCCAGGTGTTTGTGAAAGCCAACTTGGATATAGTCTGAAATGCAAAGTGTTGGAGCCAAGGCTCACAAAATGTTTGAACATGAAACAGTCTGGAGCAAGAAAGTGACAACCTTGATCCAAAGGTATTTTCACATCGTTCTCCTTGGATTTCAGAAATACACCAAGATTCCTTTACTCTCCCTAAGTGGAAAAGGCACAGGTCAGCATGAGTATCCCACAAGGAAGACGGGGAAGTTTCAGACCACTTTATACACGAATCTGGGTTTAGAAACACCATTGCAATGAACAACCAGAGCGTGCCTCTACCATTGTGCTCGGCTGAATGCAAGCAGACCAGTTCATTTCAGTATCATAATAGATCCTTTAATGCTCACTGCTGAAGTAGTTGTTTCTGTTTCACAGGACAAATTCCTACAGTTTCAGAGACAGGAGTTTAATCCTGGCTTTGAGAAGTTCAAAACATTAGTTTTCAACCTGTCCATTATCTTAGTACGATCATGTTTTGACCAATGAAAAACATATGAAATCCGACAGTTTATTTCCTTTTCTTTATAGGATTATTATTTTTTTGCTGCCCTGGTGCTTCAAATGAGACAACTTCTGTGAACCTTGTTTGAAAAGAGACATCATGTCCTTACACATCCCAGGAGTCCAAATTGTTCTGATGCTGCACTTAAGGTTCTTCATTAAAAACAGCTGAACACAAATGGAAGGGATTAATGTCTTTGTTCCTTAATTATTAGATCAATATCTATGTATAGCTGAGATTATTTAAGTGGGGAAAAGGCAATATTGTTTTTTAAATGATGGAAATGTTTTTAGCACTAAATTCATGTAAGCAGAGACGCTCACAAATTAGTTTGAATCATTTCTGTTTATAGTTGGTGGCACCTCTTAGTTCCTGAGTTTTGGGAAAGCAGCAGTTACTGCGAGAGGACAGTGTGCTCAAAATGTTCAAAGCATTTTAAATCTACAGTTCTGAGTTTCTTATGCTGAGGAAAAGCTTGAGAACAAGGATTTTCAATTGTGTATTTCACCTAAAAAAGACTGGGCAAGACCCCTTAAATACTTCCTCTATTTTTAATCAAGATATGAAGCAGAATTATTATCTGACCTATTTGTACAAAAACAATAGAAAGGGCACAATTCTTTGCTCTCTTCCAAAAAGGCAGCCTGGGATCCCAGCAAAGCCGAGGGGTAACTCACGGTGATCTCATCAGCTGAACTGCTCTGACACTTTCCCTGCCAAGAGCAATTCTCTGCAAAGGGACTTCCTGGACAGATAAGGGTAGAGGAGCCTACTGAGTGTGTTGTTATTCCAAAGGCTAACTGGTGAAACATGTGGATGTTGAACAACTCCTGGAGACCAGCTCAAGAGCATGAGGCAGCTGGAGAGAGAGCGCTTTAGAATCGGCACCTCAAGCTTTTGTTCCGAGCCCACGCAACAAACTCACATTCTCTCCCTTCTCAGGGAATATTTTTCCCTTACAAATCCATTTCTCTGGAATACTATGAGATCTTCTATGAACAGGCTTGGGCAAGGCAGGCCATGATGAAATAATTATTGGGTTTACAGTGTTGGTACAATCTTTCCTATATATTTTTAAGGGTGCCAGAGCAAGGTTGTATAATGAAAAATTGACTTATAAAAGTGTCATTCAACAGCTCAGTATTCACAGTTGTGATCAATGTTAAGTCCTTGACAAAGACAGAACTGAAATTCTGTGGATGCTTTGTGCCTACAACCAGTAGTTTGCTTTAAAAGTTATTTTTGTTTAGAAGGTAGTCAGGAACAAAGGGGAGGCTGAGAAAAGTTGCAGCAATTGCTCGAATAGAGGAGTGTTTTCTCTTCTAGAAACAACCAAGCAACTTTTTCACAAAGAATTGCAGTGTCTATTAAAAGTTTAACAGGACTTTAGACAGCAATTACAAATGCCTGTAAAGGTCCACTATCTGCCTAGATTTGAGAGATTCTGGGACACTTCTTGCTCTTTTCAAGTCCTCATCCCCAAGCCTGCTAAGGATGGCTTTGTCCTTCCCAAAGCCCCCTCTCTGTTAAGCTAGCCAGCCTCCATGTGCTTCTGCAAGCATCATTTTCCTATTAGAAATGATGTTTTTATTACTCTCCTATCACGCTGAGCAGTGGGGGATATTCCCTCTCCAACAGCTGGAGTGCAAGGCCTCTCACCCTGTGGGGATTTGGCAAACCAGTTGCAAACTCAGTGGAGCAGGGAGCGAGATCTGCAGAGAGGATGTCTTTGCCGTAATAGCACACAGATCGCTCCATTCCTGCAGAACTAAAACCAGGCCACTATTTTGCTTTTTAAGAGACAATAGGTCTCTTTCTCCCCTCCTCCCAAACAGGCCAGGCACAATAGCTCCAAAATGAAAACCTTTTGTGGGTGCATATTATTTGGTTTCAAGCTGCCTGGAGTATAATGATGATTTTTTCAGCTCCTTGCAGCGGCTGCCAGCATTTCTGTGCGAGGAGATGGGAGTACTGAGTATGTTTGTGTGCGTTATTTGCTATGATTTCCAATTTATTTTTTTAAAAAACTTTCAAAAGACTGTTCAGGAAATTGCTGCCAGCCCTCCTGGTAACCCCAATGCATTTTCCTTATGGAAGGAAGTTCAGCAAGGAAAGCCACCACTTAGATTTAGAGAACATTGACCTATTCTGTGCTACAACAGAAACTTGCAAAGCCTAGGGAAAACTCTAGAGAGAGAATGAGGAGTGGAAAAAAAGCCTCTCAGAAACAATAGAAAGGCTCTTCTCAGACTCATAGGAGAAATATTGTTATTCAGAAAAGAGTAAAACTCACAATTGATTTGTCTTCCTCTCATCCTTTTCCCCCACCTCAGCCCTTTTCTGAGATGAGCTCCTGGAACTCACCTTTTCTGCATTCCTTGGCTGGGGTTACAGCCAAGTGTGAGTAAGCACTAATGCAGCTCCAGGTATCTGGCTACATAAGTGGTTCTGCAAGGATTAAATTACATTTTTTGGGGTAAGGGGGGCAGTGTCAGTCCTCTTGTGACATCTTTGGTAAGTACTAGCTGGGGAATAAATAAAATAGAGTGATTTTCTTTTGCTGTTGTTTATTTTTGCTTAAGTTTTTTTTTCATTGTACCACATTTTTATAGAGACTTTTCTGGTAACTGAATCACTTCACTCCCAGACAGAACAGAACAGAGCAGGGACTTCACTGGCTCACCTTTCCGCCATGCCAGAATCATGGGACAGGCGTGATTTTGGTTTCTGGCACATGAATCCTTTGTCAAAGACATCTGCCTTACAGGGTGCTGACCACTGAACCCAAGGGCTGCCACTCAACCATATCTGCAAAGGCTGAGTTAGAATCCCCCAGTATTCAATACTTTTGAATAAATTGTCTCACTTGACTACAAAAAAACTTTACAGCAAAACCAAGGCCGTACTTACAGCATGGCATAGAGGTCAGAATTCTGCCTTGAGGTGAGGCTGACCCAGGCTGATGATGGAGTGCACCTCTAGGAAACACACAGCTGGGTTTTTTTGGCACTAAAACTTATGGTTTGCCCTGCCTAAGGTTTATAAACCTATTGCCTCAATTTGGTGTATGAAAGTGAAGCAGGACTGATTCATTCTGGGGAAAGGAAGGAGGTGTTTGCAAAGGACTTTAACTTCTAGGTTTGTCCTGCCTGGACAGCAAAGAGGAGAGAACCCAGACCCAGAGCATTGCAATGCCCCATCTCTCACAGCAAGAAGGGGATTTGAGTGTGTTCTGGCTCAGGGCACTGCAGTCAAACTCTCTCAACCTTGCTGAGCCCCAGGCTCTGGTGGATTTTAGCTCAAGCCTAACCCTAGCAGCCATTCCCAGTGTTGGCAAGCAAGGGAGCAGAGCTGCCACTATTCACTGTCACAGCCTCAGCCAGGGGCCTCCTGCCTTGTGATTGCTGATTTCGGTTCATTTCTCTGATTTACAGTTTCCTGATTTGCAGGTTGTTAAAATACTTGTAAAAAACACTGGTCTGGAAAATGTTCCTAAATAATTATGTTGATGACTAAAAATCAGGCTGAAAGGGCTTTAATTCATAGCAGCTTATACAATAAGGCAGATTTAGGGAGAGCTTTTATTCTCCACTCGTATTTTTAACGTTTCATTCATGTTCATATCCTGTACTACAGACCCCAAAGTGAGTTTATATGGCTAAACTCTCATTCTACAGTCAGGAACTACTTCATTCTCTGCAAAAGCTTTCTTAGGCAAGTAAATTTTTCTATCTGAAGGTTACTGCTGTGTTTATGCCCTGCAGGGCTTGTGGGGAATTAGAGTATTTTCCCCTTTGGAAGGGGACTGTGGGAATTGAAAGGTTGGTGTTAAAATAGGGAGTCTAAGCACCAGGGAGAAACTGAGGTCGAGAGGTGCCCCATTTAATTATGCAAATAAAGATCACCACTGAGGCTGTGCTCAGGGATTTGTGCAGTACAGCCTGACAGATCCTGGATCTGCAAACGAGCAAGACACAGCCAAGACTACTTTGATTCTTACCTCTGGTGTTGAGCAGAGAGAGATCTGCTGCCATTAGCCTGGGCTAATATTTAGGCCTGCAATGGTGTCATCTCAGGTTTCTTATTTAACCAGTCCCAGCTGTGTCAAATTCTTCCTGCAGCAGAGCTGGAAGTTGGAATTAACCATTGAACCTCCCAAAATGTATGACTGATAGGCTCTGTTGTAAGGTCTGG
The DNA here is from genome assembly GCA_014706295.1 of Lycocorax pyrrhopterus obiensis. NCBI lineage: Eukaryota > Metazoa > Chordata > Aves > Passeriformes > Paradisaeidae > Lycocorax > Lycocorax pyrrhopterus. The sequence goes on from JACSVZ010000013.1 coordinate 4,704,311, forward strand.
TTAGGACCATTTTGACATGTCTTCTGCTGGAAAATGTCTTTGTTAAAACTCTTCAGAAATGCATCTGTTACTTAATACCAAGACAACTCAGAATACCCTGAGTGAAGCCTGGCCAGGATGGAAGATGGGCTTTACCACATCCCAGGGGAATAAGTTCAGGCTATTGTGAGCTCTTTCTGGTTTTGTAATGACTCCCAGCAGGGAAAAAGCTTGAGATTCACAATTTTTTGCCAATGAGATAAACATTCTCTGTTCAACTCCGTTTGCAAGTCGTACGTTACTTAAAGGCCTCGAAGAAGTTAACACAAGAACGTGACTACATTCAAACAAGCTTTTGAGGTGGGAGGGAGCAGTTTCTGCACCAAGGGAACGTGGATTACAGGAGAGTGTCCATCAGGTGCAGTAACAAACATCTTCATGTAGCTTTGCAGGCCAAGGCTATTCGTGAGCTCCCGTCAAGCACACAGGCGCTGCCCCAAGGTGCCAGAGGCTCAGATGGAAGTTCACTCATTTGGAAACAAACAGAGCTTCTGGAAGCCTTGCTAATACAGAATTCCTAAAAGTTTGGAACTTGCTTAGCAGCTTAATGTATTAACAGAAGCATTAAAAAAAAAAAAGGCCTCGTTTAGTTAGTGCAGGTGCCTGCTCTGTCAGGAGGCAGCTCTGAGGGAGGGGAGCTGATTTCAGCTGAAACCAATTACCTTGATGAGTGAAGCAAGGAGGGCTGTGGAAACACTCTCTCCTGGCATATTGGAAAATTAAGTGTACCCAGCACCTGCTTTTGTCAGGGCAGAGCTAAATGACATGACCTTCCACCTGCTGTGACTTGCCAGACTCGTCTTTGCAGGATGGAGCATCCTCCTTGTCCTGCCCCCAGGAAACATTTGTCAGGCAACATTTGCTTTGTTTCATCCTTCTACATCTCATCACACCTCCTTGTGCACAGCAAGGACATGCTAGAACACTGTGTTAGCCATCAGCTTGGAAAACAGCACACTGAAAGAATTTCCTTTGGTACGGTATCACTAAAGAAAAAAATATTTCCTCTACTAGAGCAATTGATGAAGCAAAGAAGAAACGAGGTCTTGGTCAAAGGTTTTTATTGAATTTTAGGATATAAGACAGCAGAATGGTGGTAGATGACCTGGTTTTGAGAAGGAAGAAAGGATGTTGCAGGAATTGGTATATCATGGCCTTATGATTATTATGGCTACAGAATGGAAGAGAAGAGCAACAGCTAACCGGTAACTCCAGGTGAATTATCAAACTAGATGCACACATTTCCAGGGCACAGGCATGTGATACTTGTGATATTTGTAGTGCCAAATTATCTGATCTGCTCAAACACTCTGAGATCAGCAAATTCTACCCTCTCTTTTATCAATTTCCACAGGACCAAGCAGTTTAATTTGCAGTTCTCTCCTTGTGTCAGTTTAATTTGCAGTTATCTCCTTGTGTGAAAGGGTGAGAATATGGAACCAGTCAGTTTTAGGCTGGAGGTGAGCGTCTTGCCAGTGGAGAAGTCTGCTCTACTCTACCACAACTTTTGCCACTTACATTCCTTAAGGGAGCCCTTAAGGAACTCCCAAGGATACAGCACAGACAGAGGCAGAGAGTTTTTAAAAGCCATTTCCACTTTTAATAATGTGTGTGAATATTGGATTTTATTATTTCCTCTTTCATTTTATGACTATTGCAGATTATTCAAAAAGCAAACTGAAAAAGCCATTTATTGCCTGGGTTTATTTTGTTTTTTAAACCTGTTACACTTTAAAGCATCATGAAGAGTTCCAGATCATACTCATAACAACAAGAATGCTTCATGAATTAGAAGAATTTGACTGCAAGCATGAACACCGCTATAAATGGAGGGGTGGGAGTCTGTGTGGAGCTGTAAGGTTCAAGAACCCAGTGAAATCGTGCTGTAACTCCTGACTGAAGCACCTCAAGAGGCTGCCAGCTTTGCTAGGGCTGCCTGCCCTCTCCAGATGACCTTCCATAGCTGGACTGATGATGTCCTGATAAAAAGATATCAGGATAATATCTTCCTGATCCTTTGAGTCCTGCTAGAAAACAGATGTTCTTGGAGTACCTGACAGTCTCACTTTGAACACTGGCAGGAAATAGACATTGGAGAACACAGAAATAAGAAACCCTTTTTTTTACTGTTTTTATTGCACCTGATCGTTCTTGAGCCTTGATACTGGGGACTAAGATTTGGGCAAGGATCCAAACTGGCTCTTCCTCATGAATTCCATTCTCCTGTTCCCACATCCACATTAAGGTGAGCATGAAGTCCGATGTTCCAGTTTTAAATCTCAATTCCCTTGCTTAGGTTCTGAGCCAAACATCTCCTGGGGGAGAGACAGGCACAGAGGATGAGAATCCTTCTTCCAGGGTACCTGTTTCCACTAACTGTGTGATGAAATCACAGATCATACTGAGTGGTTCAGGCTGTTTTGTCCAAGACACCGGCTACCTAAGCTGCAACATGTCCCCACCTTGACCAAGTACATGGTTTTTGTACAGCAATCTTCACTAAATACTGCCAAAGTGCAGGTGGCACCATGACCTAAAACTGATGCCTATGTCACCTGCATTTCAGACAGCCATTTCTTCAGGTCACAGACCAGGTCTAGTTAAGTCACCATTTTTCTTCCCTGGTGGCTCTCTGGTTTATTTTAAACCAAAGGGCTTACATTCAAAATTTACTATAGATCTAAAAGCACTTTTTCCCCTGCCATGCTTCTCCAAACAACCCCACTGAGCTTTTCCACCCAGAGGCAACTCCATTTGACTATTTACATGATGTTTGACAACTTAAAATGCATCTTTTGTGCTGGTTTTCCAGTACAGTGGGCTGCTAAGCAAGTTTTCATGGCTTCAAGGATCACCTTATCAATGAAAGGAAAAAAAAAAGACAGTTAAGTACACAAATCATAGTAACTTCAGATAATTGTAATTTGAGTAACCGTGAAACTGTCAATCAAACAGATTGCATCTGTTTAAGGTTAGTAAATGTTCTTTAGAAAGGCTAGTCTTAAAACATGATGCTTCTGAACCTGAAAGCAGTGTTAATCCACAGGTATTCATATCTCTGCCACTCACCACTTCAATATGAACTGAACACACAATCCAAACAGGGATTAGATCTGCCAGTCAGGTAGTGGCAGTAAAATTCTGAAGTAAAAGTACTTCCAGTGTGTCAGGCCACTCCTGCAATGGGAATTCTGCGGACAACACGGCAGTGTCAAACACTCTGTAGGAATAAAAGCCAAACTAAGTAGTAAGTGACTTAAATAAGGCTACTGGCTTGCTTCAAATTATTCCAAATTAAGTCATTTTTGAACTTAAAACCTTTGGCTTAAAATAAACCAGAGACCCATCAGGGAAGAAGAACCTGAGTGCCATGAAAAGTGAGCTCTGAGTTCATGGATATGATTCATTTTCCCCTTTTCCTTCCCATGCATTCAGGGGCCAGCCAAATGCATCTCTTACCTGGCCTTTCTTTACCCTGAAATTCAGAGTAATGGGAGGAACAGAGGAGGGGATGTGGCAGGATGTTTGTAGAAGGCTCTGCTCTGAGTGTCCTGTGAAAACATATATATTATATATACATATATATATATAGGTAGAGTGTAGTGATACAAAACCTGGGCCTAAACAATATGCCTGGGTGGTGTTAATATGAGATTTGCACAAAATCACATCTCTCCATTTCTTGTAAGCTGGGGATGGAGAGATCCCTCACACACACACACAAACACATCCACATAACCCTCTCAGAGTATGGCATGAATATCTGAAGCCCCCATGGCTGCAATTTTTGTTGTTGATGCTCATTTTCATCACGTCTAATATTTGCTCTGAACCGGCTGCTTCTAAGAGCGTCACTCTTCACAACACGTATGGATATTAATCTTCCAAAGAGGAATTTAAATGGCAGAGTGGACCCTTCAGGCTAATACAGGGGAGGTGATGCCCTGTCTGTTTTTAATTAGAGCTAGCTTGTTTAATGAGGTAATGTTCTGTTGTGCTGGGTTATCTCCTGGAAGACAGGGCAGCAGGCGAGCTGCTGGGGAGGGACACTTGAAAAACATCACAGGCAGGCTGTTTAATGTTAGCACTATCATTCATCACCCGGGCTCTTTGGAGAGCCTGACAGATGGAGCACGTCCTGTGGGGACTCCATCAGCCTCTGGCGTGCTGCTTAATGCAATTTAGCCAGATGTATCAAAGCAGCAGGCGAGACCCTGCTATTTGGACAGCATTTACAGCATCCTGGGCAAATAGTCAGGAAATGTTCAATAATGTGCCTTGCACAAGTGTGGCAAGAAGCAGATTCTTAGAGTGACGGGTTGCCAAGAGAAATCCTGGCAGTGCCTCACTCCAGCTTTTAGTCACATGCTGGTTTTGTTGTTATTGTTTGAGGGCTTATTTTTGTAAGGGCTCTCTGAGTTTGAGGTTTCCAAAGACCGGATTTAAGGTGTCTTGAACACGCCCATCTGGTTCCTGATCAAGAGGATGAATGTGAACAGCAGGATCCCTGGAGCGCTCGTGGGTCTGGGCACGGGGCCTGCTGGAGGGCTGGGGCTCCTTCCCAGCAGGCAGAGCGGGGCAGAGCTGAATTCTGCAGCAGCCCAAACACTCTGCTCCCCATGCAAAAGGGATCAGTGGTGTTTGGGCGATCAGAGGGCAGATACCAGTACAGACAGGGAATTTAGTGGGGCCTCTGGCTACATCTCCAGGCTACAGAATCCGGCCTGGTATGCTGACAGCCTCTGTTCTGGAATCCAAGAGGGGTTCTGCAGAGTGTAGTTCAAGTACACCTAACTGCTTGACACTGAAATAATAATAATTCCCGAATTTTGCCATATGGACCTTTTCCCAAAAACCTGAGTATACCCACAGACCTGTCTTTAGTTCTCAGTGTGGAATATTGTGCCTGTGAGATCTCTCCATCAGGCGCACTGTGGAGGATTGCTCCGTCAGGGGAGCAGATCCCGCAATTGGGACAGCAGACACCCTGGGGAAAGAGGTTTCTGCTCTTTCTGCTCCATGTCCTGCTGCCCAGACAGGTGGCCACTGCCACCAGCTGCCAGAGAAACCCTTGCCATGATTCATGTGGGTGCCGAAAGCAGATGGGGTTTGTGGCACCGGTGTTTTGCTATTTAAGCCTACAGCTTCTTTGCCAGCAAAGGAAGAAAAGAGCATGGTTAATGCACTGCCCTGTGGGCTGCTGGCAGAAGATGTTTAACTTCTAGAGGGGGAAAAGTTCCAGTAGGCCTGGAAAAAGAATAGTTGTGATGTGTATTTTCAGCCTTAAGGCTGAAGTCTCATTAAATTCCCAATGCAGAAGCAAAGCTGTCCTTTGCACTGATTTTTTTTAATTATTATTGTTATTAGCAAAGCTGTACCCAAAACCACTTTTCTGAGCAGACCCACCACTTCTCCCAGGAGCCAGAACTGCAGCCGGGGTGAGGGACAGACACACAACCCAGACACCTCCCCGTGTGCTGTGGTGTCAGCTTCACCTGTGAATTCAGCTTTGGCTCAGGGCTGGTGCATAAAGATGTAAAATCCATCTGGGCCTTGCAGTCTTGGAAAGCTCTTTGATGAAGTTTCCAGCAACAGAAATGTAGCATGTGCAGAGCCTTGCATCCTGTTGCTAATAAGTCTGCTTTTACACTGCTCTGCTACACTTATTAACTTTCATTTACATATTTTTCCAATAATCTTTTAAACAAGTGACTAGATGACCATAAATCCTGGAGAGTGAGGAGTGTAGGGTATGTTGGAAGAACAAGTGTTGGGGCTCAGTTTAACCCTTCAGTCCCCACTAGAAAAGCCAAGGCCAGAGCAGTGGTGTCCTGCCGTGTGCCCGGCAGAGAAGGTTGGCAGGGAAGGGTAAACGCTTCAAAAGGAACAGAATTTCTTCTTGTGCTATCCCAAAAAAAATACAAAATCTGGTGCTCCTGCCAAGCCCCAAAATGAGAATTGGTGCAGAATGGGGAATTTGAAATGTTTTCTAGCAAGTACATGCCGTGGTTCTGCACCAATACTCAGCTGCTGATGAAATCCCATCCTGGATTTAGCAACCAGGTTCACTAAACCAAAAGGCCTTCTCTGCTTGATGATATATGATGAGGCAAAGGAAATCTGGTATGGCTTTTTAAGGCAGGACAGAACAGGGACAGCTGGGTGGAGTGTGTTAAACACCAGCACTATCCAGAGCCACATACTCTATGAAAAAAAATAGGGGATTATTGGGGTGGGGGGGTACCAACACTGAATTTCTAGGTTTAAGTTCTTCCCCCTACTACCCTTGGAATTCAGCCTCCTCACTGAGAGAAACAGTGACAGCTTGAAAGATTGTCCAATATATATTATTATTTTTTATACATATATAGACATAGTTGCTTCCAATTACCCAGGAATAACTGTTTCCTCTACTGAGCCAGCTGCATAGATGGCTGAACAATCTGTCTGTTCAAACGTAGTTCAGTCAACTTTCTCTAGCTGATTTGGCAAGAATTTTTCTTCCTACGACTGGATGTCCTCCAGTAACAACTTAGACAGCCTTTTGACTTCGGGTCATGGCTGCATGACACTGAATCCTTTCATTTGTCTCTCTGCAAGTAATGATGGGCAAGCCAAAGGACTGCCATGCCTCTGGTTGAGAAAGGACAGTTTGATTCTTTGTGCCACACATCTAGGTGTCAGCTGATTTTACACCACAAAGCAGGATGGATTACCTCAAAAACAGGGACTGGCACTCAGAGATCCGAGCCCTGACACACCCCCTGGATAATTCACCCATTTTTGCATCTGGTTGTATGGAAGTAACTTCTCACCTCAAAAGGTTTCTGTAGGGATGATATCCTGTTATGAGTGGAGGGCTCAGCGTAGTGACGAGCACCAGGGAAAAGAAATCTCAGTTCCAGGCAACGAAGAAAGATCTGGAAAAAGATCTGCCAGCAGCAGTGAGGGTGAGCAGGAAGGAACAACGTTGTCATCAGGTCTACTTCACCTTTCCCAGTCTCACCCTTTTGTGACAACTCTACTCAGGCTGTGGCTGTAAGGACTAGGAAAACCTCTAGGCAGGTTACATACACCACATGCATTTTACATGTGCAAGTTTACCCTGCTCTCTCTAAAACTTCAGCTTGGAATGACAACCATTCTTAAATACTTCACATGCCCCAACTGAGAGGCTGGAAGAAAATGTGGCCTTGATTAGCAACTGTTAATCAATTTCCTTTTCAATTAAATCTTGTTGTTCCAAATACAGAGTGAGACCACTCCGTTTGTAATGTTCCCAAACCTTATGTTGCTGCTTGGCGTGAGGAAACCAGACCCCAGCCTCCAAGGCTGTCATCCTGGAACTTCCACAAACAGTGAAATGCTATTTTGACAAAATCAGCACTTTTCTGCAGCCATTTCCCTGATGACTTAGGGCAATCTGCTGGGACTGAGTTTGATAAGGGCCCCTGATCTTAGTAATGAAGCTTGATCTCCAAAAGCTGGATTTCAGCACTACCTAATCACATTGGGCTCCTTTGCCTTTGCCAATCCATTATGTTGTTGCAGGCTTCGAAGATTTTGGTGGCATAATGACATCTTCAGACCTACCTTCATGTATTTCCAAAATTCCCATCCAATCCCATGTGCCAAAGGGTATCGTATTATTTTAATTGCCAGCTCGCTACTTTAGGGGCACCTTCCTTCATAACTTCTGCTTTGCTTGTAATGATGAGATCTCTTGCAGATGCAGTTAATCAAAAAGATTACAATCACTTCAGAAACACCTGCATTGGAAATAAGTCTGGCTTTTATTACTATGAATTCCTACTGCTGACAAGCTCTGGGAGGAGAGAATGGGGGAAAACCCAAGATCCCTTTGCACAGCTGGAATATAAATGTGAAATTTTCTTTCCATTTATTTTTCTTCTGTAAACGGTTTAGCTGCTATTGATCGAGATTACCACCAAATAAAAATCAGAATCTACTAGCTTGTGGTGTTTTGTGTAACATACTCATAAAACAAATTTATGCCTTCACCACTGGAACAGGCCATACTTTTTGCTGGGATATGTACAGAGCTGGAAATGGTGTTCATTGTCAGGGCTCAGCAAACAGACACACAGGAGCAGGAAGGATCCTGTATTGGGATTCCATATTGCATGTGGAAGGCAAAATACTTTAGGTGTTCCCACAGCCTGCATCCTCTTTACCCTTACAAAATTAAGGATAAATATAAAAGAGCTCATTAGTTGTAATGGATAGGTACTACAGGAAGCAGCGAAGTCAGAAGTATTAAGGGAGCAGAACAAAGATGTGTAATTCATTGCAGGGTAAAAAGACATTCTTAAAACTGTTGCAAACTCCTCAGTTAATATCCCTATTGCTGTGACTCTCTTCTCTCCAACTCTTGGGTAGGTGACAGCACAGTTTTTCTGAGAAATACGAAGTTTTCAACAAAGCCCTACAGTGGTAAAGGTGACGGAGTGTCTCAGAATTCCAGGGTTCAGATAATAAAAGATCTTGGGATCCTGAAAACTGGCAAAACAAGAAATAAAATGCCATTCCTCATGGGAAATGGAAGAACATCCACGTCCACCAAGGACAGAATGGCAACAGCCTAAGAAAAAACTCAAGGCACATTTATTAAGGAGTGTTAATTTATTGAAGTCTGCAGTAGTCCCAGACTCTGGACACAGAACTTTTTAAAAATTAGATTTTACATTTAAAAGCTGTGAAGGATGTTCACGATTTTTCATATTTTTTTTTGCAAGTAGCTGCTAAGTGCTACTTCTACAGTGATCTACTAGCACAGGAAAAAGAAAAATCAAAGTATCTCCCTGTGTCAGGACTGAATTCTCACAGCACACAGAGTCGGTATGAAATGGTTCCAATCCACAACATCCTGCTCTCTCTCACTGGATAACAACCCAAACCCAATATATGCTCAAAGGAATGATTTAGTGGGGATAGTCTGTCCTACTGCTCCTGCAAGAGCTACAGGAAAGAATCTCTAACACAAAAGCACAAAATATAGCCCATTTACTGGCTCTTGATAATAATATTTTCTTTCACTTTCTATAGGTTCTTAGCTTAGCTACATTTTCAGACCCATAAACCATCAGAGGCTGGGCTGGCACCATTACTGACTGGTTTTAAATGGATGTATTTCTCATGTATATCCATGCAACTTCATTTAAATAGCCTGGCACTGGTATTAGACAATTAAGAAAAGGAATGGCCCTATCAGAGAAGATGCTCCATTAATAGCAAGGTGACAGTTCATATTTTGAGCAGAAGAAATATTTAGGGCCAGATCGAGAAAACCACTCAGCTACCTACAGTTCAAGCTGGATGTGTCACAGATATCAGAATCCAAAAAGACAAGACACCAGCACCATGTAACTGGACAGTTTCTGAATTTTGCATTAAAGACACACAAAGTAAAATATGCATAGAGTTTTAAGACCATTGGAAAACAAAGGAATGTCTTCTGTGACAAGAGTAATGCTCCTTCTGGCCCTGGCAGCTTCAACAGGAGAGCTGAAGAACCCCCTTCCCTCATCCTAAGTTGTCTTCCAGTATGAAATTGGGAGAGGTGGATCAGAAGGGCTAAAGGAGGATAAAAGAAGGTTTAACCCTGGGCAAAAGAAGGTTTAAAGTGTACCTCTCCCACTTCAGCAGGTTTTGTCCTTGTGGTCTGCTGCAGGAGGCTGTCACTGCTGTGACCCCCTGGCTGCCTTTAGGAGCAGGCCTGGCCAAAGGAGCAACGCAGCACCACAGCACTCCAGGACACTTTGGGCTGTGGGGCACAACTTCAGCAAGTTGGTCAAATCCAGCCTGCAGGAACCTTGAGTAACAAGAAGGGAAATTCTTCAGACATCCTTTTCTCTTTGCCATTCCCCCTGGCAGCCTTTCAGAGCCCTCAGCAAGTTGGCCAAGGTCAGTGCTGGAACTGAGTGACCAACTCTTCACTCAGCCTATAACTCAGTGCCCAACACGTTAAAAATGGCAACGCAGTGGTACTCACTACATTGATAAGTGTTCAGCTGTCACAAATAACCACTCATCCACTCACAACCAAGCTCCATTTCTTCTTTCCAGAGCACTGTCAAGGTTGCATTACTGAGGCGTGTCTAAAGACGGGCTGCAGGAGCAGAAGGACTTTGCCTAACAAGAGATAGGAGCCACTGAAGTAACAGTCATTGCTGACTTCAGTGTACTTAAGTCAGACTTACCCAGTGGTTAAATATACAAGTCCTTTGCCCTTTAAGGCTTAAAATAAATTTGCCTCAAACTACTGCATTGGCTTACATTACAAGATAAATTATGAAAAATAAGTTGGCCTCAAAGCATAGTTTTGCTTAGCTGCTCTGGGCATGAACCGTTTCACTTGGCCTCTGTTTTCCAGACCACCTATCTCCCTCACCAGGAGGATGAAGAGAAAATAATCAAGAGGGGCTGGAGCCTATTTAGACAACTGGTCAGCTCCTTGCAAAGGGCTCCTTCTCGGGTAGAAGACAGAAGATCCACCACAGAGGAAAAACAAAGCCTGCTAAAGGCTGATCGTGATGCTAGTTCAAAGCTCTGATGTCACTGGACAAAAAGGACCAGGTTTACAGGTTTGACCAGGAACACAGCATATGGTCAGGATCTGTGCCTCCCTTTTTCCTCTCTCCTCCTCCTCCTCCTCCTCTCTTTCTCTGGCTCTCACCTTGCCTTCTCCCTCATCTTTACTACTACATTTATGTAAGTGCCGAACGCACACAGAGTCCTGCACACTACAACTCTCCTCACACCAACCACCTGACAGTGACGATCTCAGCGCCCTCTATGAGATCTGCAACCAATTACAGCTGAAATCAATATGAATCCATCAATATAAGCTCTTGAGCTTTACAGCCACGGAGCAGTGACAGGCACAGCCTGCATCTTTTCTAACAACACAATCTAGCTGACTCAAAAGGGGAGCTGTATTAAAATACAGTGCTGCTACAGTGTATCATATATAAAATGTCATATATAAAATGTCGCATATAAAATGTCATATATAACATCACATGCAACAAGAGGGAACGAACAAACTACAAAGACACCTCTGTAAAGGCATTATTGCACTGCTATTGAGCAGTGCCTTTCAACAGCGAATCAATCACCAGTTCCCTTAAATGTACTTAGCCCCAGAAATACTGCGTTTCTCATTTCTGTTCCCAAGATTGGCCCAGGATTGCGTTGCCTTCCCAAGCTTTATGACAGCTCTGCAAAGGTGACCCGCTCCTCCTGAGCTCATCAGCAGACTTTCAGTGGCTGCCTTGCTGCTGCCTCTGTTGGTCAATCCAGGCAACTCTGAAACAGCAGACGGGGCTGGCTGCGCCTCACTCGCGTCTCATATGTGCCCTGCACTGGGTTCATGCCTAGGCTTGAACTATGAGAAAAGAAAAATGAAAAAAGAATTTATGATCTCATGAACCTTGAGAGCAGAGGCCCTTGAGCATCTTGTGAATGACAGCAGCACTCTTAAGTCTGGATCCCAGCCCGTGTTTTCCATCCAAGAGGACTGAGCGATGTTTGGAATTACATAGCGAGGAATCTAAACTAAACCAGGTGTCTTCCCAGTTTTGCCAAAAAAATAGTTTGACACATACTAGCTTATAAATAGATGGTTCTGCCAGATCAAACAATGATATATTACACTGACCACTCAAACAGCCCAACAATGAAGCAATTTTCATGAGGATGCGATACTTTTTTACTTTTTTAAATTGAAAATAATAAACAGATTGGTTTGTATTATCATGAAAAATGTGCTAAAGGGTAAGGTCTGTGAAGAAAAATCTGACAAGTCATAGGTCATAAAAGTTTCGGTTCAAGCTTGTTCATATTATAGTGAAATAAATTATTGCTGAAAACTTCTTTCAAAGAGTTCCTTTTTGATTGGGTCTTGGTTTTAAGATGAGCAAGCACTTTAAATGTGAGCTATTTCCATTGTTTGTGAGCAATAAACATCAGGCTGAATAGAAAAGCAGAGACCAGAAGTTATTCCCACTGGTGTAAAATAAAAGCTGCACAGTGTTTCCTTCCAACCACAGAACACCCTTTATCTAACTGTGATTATACAGATCACCTGTCCTCACACGGGCACCAGGACAGGGAGTTCTCAGCATCATGCGAGGCTTTTCTTTCTCCTACAGGTACAACCCATAAACCCAGCTGGGACTTGGGAAAATTCAATTCTGATGTGGCTGACTCCAGCACAACCTGACTCCCTTCCTAAGATTTAACTCCTTTTACTGGAGCTGTTTGCCATTTAGTTCTCATTTTGTTCTTTCCAGAATAAGACTGTTTCAATCATGATGAGCAGTGTCTCACTCGGGACAAAAAAGATTGTGAGGGGAGATGTGATGTAGAGCAGTATAGCTGCACGGGACCAAAGAGTGTCCTGCAGAGATGGTGTCTGCAGCAGAACCACTCAGTGCAAATGATTCATGGAGGAACCTCTTTTTGCTGATAGGCTCTGGAGAGATGCCTGGGTACAGTGATAAGGAGCTGAAAGGGAACCAGCCATGCTCAAATGCCTTTCAGGTCATCTAAATTTGCAGAGAAAATCTCCTCCCACACTTAAAATCTTTGGGACCCTTCCAGTTATGTCTTTCCCTTCTGACAGTCTTCCAGCTCCCTGGGACTTTCTGGCCCTCCTCAGCATCCTCTTTTGTCTCCTTCTGCTCCCCCAAGGACAGTTCTGTTCTTTTTTCAGCCCATTCCACTTCCACCCTGGAACCTTTTGGGGAAGAGGCTGCAGGTGGAGCAGCCTGTGCTGGGACAGGCTGCCATCAGCTGTACCTTCTCCTCTCTCAGGACCCACTGGCTCCTCTCAAGGCAAGGTTTTATCCAACACAGCGGACTCAGCTCTTCCCCAGTGGCAGTTTCTAGCAGAGCCCTGCGCTCCAGCATGTGAAAGTGCTCTAACACACATCACACATTTTTCCAGGCTCCACCGTAGTGCCAGGCTTAATGAAACACTTAATTATCAGACCTCAGAACTCAGGATACCCCAGCCAGACAAGTGGACGATCTGCATCAGGGCCTGGCTGTGCAGTCCTTCCTCTGCCCAACACTTGCTCCTGGGAGCACCTAAAACCAACAGGCTGAGGAACAAAGAGGCTACATGGCCGTGGATAGGAATGAGGTCATGATGGTAACTTGTTCTGCCAGCCTAAGGAAAGCCTGGTTACAGGATCCAAATAGCTACTTGGCACCTGAGAAGCAAGGAACTAAATCAGAGGCCAGACACCTAAACATCAGTCCTAGAGCTAGACTAGGAAACACTAAAATCATTGCAGTCCTTGATTGAAGTAGTCTTGCCTAGAAAAGGCAGATCTAGCTGGAAGAGTCTGGTCCAACGGGACACAAGCAAAGGATGGCGACAAGAAGACACCACTGAAATGGCACCACTGAAACTGTGGCTTTTGTCCCTGTTTCTGCCTTCAGAGTAGCCCAGTGAAGTCCACCCCCAGCTCTACCCTAGCACTGAGACCTGGGGCCAGCACTCTAAAATCTTAGGTACCTTGAAAATGTGCATCTTCTGGGCCAAAGAACAAACACTTCCAGCTGTAGTGGCAGCACGAAGGTTTCACAGTGCCCGTGTCACAGAGAAGCACAGGGGCTTTTGTAGCACAAATCATTTGTTTTTTATTGAGCACAACAATTCACCCAGGAGTCATTTCTCCCTTCCAGCCTGCCAGGCACAAAATATTCACCAGCTTCCTTTGCCATTACAAATTTAAGATCTACCTGCAAAATATAAAAAGTCTGCAGCATGACAAACGTGCAGAGTAAGAGGAAGAGAGCGTAGGTCTGTCACTGCTGCCTGTAGTTGTGAGGTGGAAGGTTTTCAGTCCTGATCTACTGTTATCTGAAATGGCTTGTATGGCTCTCTGGATTCTTTTACCAAATCTGTAGAGCCACTGTAACAAGAGTTCTGGTTATAAGAACTCGTTCAGGGTGGAGTGAAAAACAAGAAACCATTGCTGGAGAGTATCTGGTGTTGATCACAAAGAGAATAAGTACTATTTGCCCAGAGAAAACAAGATTTTTCCACTAACCTCTTATTTTGCTTTCTCAGCAAATTTCTCTGTTTTCTCTAGTCTGCAGCCCTTCTCTAGCCAGTAAATTCAATATCTTGTGAGATCTAGAGAGAACAAAGTGAACACTAGACAGACAAACAAGGAAGGGGTCAATTATTGTATTCAAATCCCCAAGTGCATTGTTCTAGCACAAATTTCACATTTGCTTGCGCATGCTTTTAACTGATTCCTTACTTTGTACCTTATAAATGGGCACCAGATGCCAGAGAGAATGATCAAAATTGCAGTGAAACTCGAGATCAAATAAGTTTTTCCCTAAACTAAACCTATTTTTAAAATATCCTACATGCTCTCCCCTCCAACGATTTACCAATAAAAAGAGCCTTTCTCCCAATCTGTCACCTTAAGAACTGTGCACACGAGTTGCAAAATCTCAGAGACTTTGTGACTCCCTCCCGATCACTCCCCTCTTGAGGCACTGGAAGGACTGGAATTATCCTTGTCTTAAACTCACGAATTAGCTTTCCTTTCCCAAGCACAGACATCCAGCAGCTGTAAAAATGGCATCCAATCAACTGCTGACTCTGCCAGTCCTGCAGTGCTCCTGCTCACGTCTGTCTGCCTCCTCCTGCCACGCTGCAGCACACCAGAGAGTGCTGAGGAGGTAGGGCAGAAGTCGACTTGCTACCCATGTGTGTGGGCCAGTAGCCAAGTGATTGCACTTTACAAGCTGGCCACAGGTCCACCTTTCATGTCGAAACGTGGGGAGAATTAGGCAACTTTTAAAGTGAATAATTCTTCAATCGATGTTCTCCTGTTGTTTATTTTTTTTCTTCCTGAAAACTTCTATTTTTTTCAAATTTTTAATTAGAAACACCTTATTTCTCTCCTTTTAAAGCCCTCCTGGACTGAGTTAGTTGGGTCAAAGAACAGCAAGTTCTATACAAGTAAGATCATGTTAAGTTACTGAATCTTTCTGTGAACTATCTGGCTGCCTGCAGTGTGGCCAGGATATCTTCTCCCAGCATATGAACCAAAGAGAGACTGCAAGTCTTTCATCAGACACTGCCTTTTAAGAAAAAAGTCCTTTTAGATATAACCTGAGGTATAAAAACCTCAGATTTACTTCATGCTCCTTCAAAGTGTAGTCCTATCTGTATTTTCAAACGTTTGGGATGTTGGAACCAGTCTTGTGCTCTGACAGAGTTCTGTCAGGAAGCTGAGCCTGTCCCAAGCAAGGCCTGCACAGCTTTCTAGAAGGTGTCACCTGTGTCTTGCTGTAAAGCAAAGAGCCACAGGTTTCTCCTCTCTAGAATGTTGTAGGAGTTTCCTTTTCCCACCAAAAAAAAATTTTGAACCAAAAAAATTATTCTTCTCTGATTTTTCCCAGTGTGATGGGAATTTGTCCCTCTTCACAATCTACTAACTACAAACTTTAAACCAAATGTGACAGTTTCAGAACCTGGATCCATTTGGCTGATTGTAAAGAAGTCTTCCAGCTATGACCCTCCTTGAAGGACAGGAGCCTTCAGTGGTCGAGTGAGCATCCATCCTACCCTTATGGACATAAACCAAAGCTGCAGGTTGCAAATTGTGTTATTCCAAGCTGGGAGAACGTGCAGCAAAGCACCGTGATGGGTCTTGTTCCCGTAGGAAAATGGGATACAGCTCACCTTCATCAGTCGGGAAAACAGGAAGAAGAAATCTTAT
Organism: Lycocorax pyrrhopterus obiensis; assembly: GCA_014706295.1. Taxonomy (NCBI): domain Eukaryota; kingdom Metazoa; phylum Chordata; class Aves; order Passeriformes; family Paradisaeidae; genus Lycocorax; species Lycocorax pyrrhopterus. Next base: position 4,720,126 of record JACSVZ010000013.1, read on the forward strand.
ATGGACATCAAACTTACAATTCCAGTACCGGCCTATGACAGAAATCTCCCCTCCTTTCTCTAAGGGAAAAGTTAATTGAAAGGGAGGAACAGAAGAATCAAGAGAACTTAGAGGAGATGGAAATTGCTGTATCACAGAACTCTGACTCAGAAATCATGAGTGATTGAAATATAACAAACTACCACACAGCAGCTTCCCTCAGTCCCCATGCACTTTCACGTCCCTGGGGAGGCTTTTTTTCAAATATGGGGTACCCTTCTCATGAGTTACAGAGTAAAACACCAAATCTAATTGTTTCCCATTTATTGTGGACTGTCACAGGGTCAGAATGCACCAACAGCAAGTTATTACCGGGCAGCTGACAGATGCTTACTGCTGTGTCAAACCCTTTAGATCAGAAGCTGAGCTGAGTCCTGCTCCTTTTTAAGCCAACAGAACCTCTCTGAGATCTTTCACTATGTCCTAAATAACCCTGCTCCTTATGGCAGCTATGAAGCACCAGGGACTGCCTAAATTAGACACCTGGCTCTGTACCGATTTCAAGTTAACACAGCCCTCAGAATGGGGGTGGGGTGCTCAATGCCTTTGGAAAGCCTGCTTCACGTTTTTCCATATATTTGGATAGTGCAGAAGCACAGGGAGTAAGTTTGGAAAGTCACTTTTTAGTGCGACCTCCCACTAAAACTCCAAGGTACTATTCAATAATCCAGCCTTTTGGAAATTTTTGCATGCTGCTTACGGAGTACCAATCATTCTTTTGACATAAATAGGAAAAGTTTTTTTGCATCAAAGCTTGATAGGCTGGAAACCTTCTTCTTTCTACATATAATGCAGAACAACTTCCAGAGCTGAAGTTGCTGAGGGCCAAACCCTATCAGCAGGAGCTTTGCCATTTACTTTATTAAAACCCCAGTGTGGCCCTGCAAGAACAGTATATACTTTATAACTGCAACTTGAATTCAGTGTTGTTGCATAAAATATTCTCTCTTCAGCTGACAACACCAGAAAATTTTGCCCTCTGTTGCACCTCAATATTTGTATTTTACATGAAAGTCTTTCAGGCCACACTGCCTTTATCGGCTGGTGGGCTCAGCCCACAAACGGGCTCAGCCCAATTTGTCAGCCCACAATTTTGCAGGTGAGAGTGATGAATTTACCACTCAATCTTAACAAACATTTGAATTCCACCCCCTGTTAAAAGACCTCTTTATTCTCCTCCTTTAAGTTTTGGAGAGGCCCTCGCAGGATCAAACTCTCCCAACCACTTTGATGACTATTAATGATGTGCACCGTCAGAAGCTGAATTTAGCATGGAAAATGTCCTTGGATGACCCAGCAGCAAGAGGTCATCGCTGTATGGAGAGCACTTAATCCAACACTACACCTCCTATATGCCTTGAACTTGGCATTTCACTTCAGTGTGTAAAATGTTTGGACTCTCTGGAACTCAGACCATTTAACTTCAAAGTTCAAGCTCATTTGGCTGGTGATGGGTAGTCTCACTGATTCACCCATGTTTACTCCCAAACAGTCTGCTCCATATCCTGTTTTCTGGGATGTTTATAAGCACTCTTGGGATGTTCATTTTGTCTCCCCCTTTCAGACAGGACATCTTAAGTTCTGGCCTTCCTTGGGTTGACACACTGGGATCCAAGGTTTGGAGCACCTCTCCTATGGAGACAGGCTGAGTCGGTCATCCTGGAGAAGAGAAGGCTCTAGGAGACCTTAGAGCACCCTCCAGTGTCTAAAGGGGCTACAAGGGAGCTGGAGAGGGACTTTTTACAAGGACCTGGAGTGAAAGGACAGCAGGGAATGGCTTCAAACAGAAAGAGGGCAGGTTTAGATTAGATTATAGGAAGAAATTATTCCCTGTAAGAGTGGTGAGACACAGGCACAAGCTGCCCAGAGAAGATGTGGATGCCCCATCTTGAAAGTGTTCAGGGCCAGGATGGAGCCCTGAGCAAGCTGGGATAGTGGAAGGTGTCCCTGCCCATGGCAGCAGGTTGGAACAAGATCATATGGAAGGTCCCTGTCAACCCAAACGTGAGTCTATGATTTGGAAGCTGGACAGCATGTCATTACAGCCCTGTGGATGCACTTTAAACTCCCTGATGGCCAAAATATTGTAGATTAATTGTCGTTTACCAGGTTTCTGGTGAGGATTTTGCTACATGCCTAACCCCCGCAATGCCACAGTAGCTGGACTGCTACCAGCCCCCAGATTTGTCCACCTGAAGCTACTCCCAATATACCTGCAGCCACAGCACAGCCATGACTACTGCCACATCTTGCTGTGATTGGATCAGCCCAGACTATAACCCTGATGCAAATCAGCTACTGCAAATGATTTCATTCTCCAGTTGGCCACAGCACCCCTCTGGTGTTCATAACCAAGGCCAGTGGTTACAACCAGGCATTAGCAAGCAGGCAGGTTCCTGTGGCAGCTCTCTTCTGAAGGGCAGCAGAACAGTCTTTGCTCCCTGTGGCTTAATGTCCCTGTGTGGAGCCCTGGAAAGCCAGGCTGCTGGGAAAAGGGTAGGATAAATCCATACTGCAACAGCATTTTGAATGGACTGAAAGAGGAAGGGGAGAATGGGGGTCTGAACAGCCAGAGGCAAGGAAGCTGCAGCGCTCAGATGAGTGAATCCTGGACAAAGGTAACCACCAGGAACAGTTAATGGCAATCCAGCACACACAAGGGCATGTCAGAGACAAGCACTCCCATACAAAATCCTGCTCAAAAAAATCTGCAAATGAGCTGACACTAATGAAAACAAGGGGCTTGGAAACTGGATGGCGGCAGGAGGAAAAGAGAGGCTGTTGTGTGACTTGCCCTTCCTGCCCAGACCTGCCAATGCAGCTGGATTCTGACTTGCAGCATCATCACTTTTCCTGTCTTGGCCTCCTGAACCTTTGAGCAGCCCCCCGAAGTGACCTGCCAAACCTTTGCTATCCAAACTTTTCCCCCTTTGAACAGCCTGATAAGGGGCCAGCCTGTGCAGTAGCTTCTCACTTTGCCCCGAAGGGAGAATACAATGAGGTCTAAAAAGCCGATTGCACTTGTTACCCGAGGCAGCTTTTGAACTCTGCACGGAGAGGCTGGAATGCCCCCTTCCACTTAGCAGAACAAATGGCAGCCAACCTGCAGGGGTTTAAATCTGAAAGTTAAACATGAGTGTGATTAATGTGTGGCTTTGAATTCCATGTATTATTGAATTGTATACATTACTCGAGGCTCGGAGGTTTTTCCCTTTTATACTGCAACACAATTGTAAGTTCTGTTTGGGAGAGGTGCAGAGCAGAGAACACCAGGCAAAAGTATTTCCATATGTATTCTGCAAATTCTCTGCCTGAAGGATTTGAGCGAGCTGGGATTTATACTGTGTTCCACTGACCCCGAAAAAACAACTTGAAACAGATTTACAGAAGATGCACTGGAGCTCACTGCAATTGAAACACTGGATACTTACTTGACAGCCTCCAGGAATCCTTCCAGGTCCACCCTTTCCTGTGAATCTCCTAAAGCTCCGGAAGATTATCAGAGCTAAGCGAATGTGCGGGATGCCAGGTTTTAGGAGACGGGCTGCCTCTCTTAAGACCCATAAAAATGAGCATCTCGTGTAACCGGTGCTCGCACTCCAAAGTCTGAGTCCTTGATCCCATTTAAGTCATAATCCGCTGATAGGAGCCAGAAAGCTGGACCACACCACTCCTGAGTGATCCTGCCGGCTTTGGAGGAATGCTGCATGACCAGAGCAGTATCCTGCCTCCTACTACTGCAGAAACCTTTAGCATGTTTTTAGAAACAGTTGATTAATCCCATTCGTTACATAAAAGGGGCAACTGTAAAGCACACCTGGACACTTCCAGTTTGGACTTTTTCGTTCTCTATATGGCCCTTGGGCAAGTCTCCTCACTGCACCACAACGTAACAAAAGGCTAACAAAGGTCCTGAGAAAAACTTGGAAGTTTTATTCCAGGGAATACAGTTCTTTTCTGATTGGAGGGTTTCCCTGGGGAAATCTTAAGTGGAGCATCAAATGGTCAGTATCTGACAGGCACTACCTGCCTTTCCATGGCAGTGGATCTCCTCCTGCAGGTCCTGTGCACTTCCACTCACCCGTCCAGTCTGTGCTGTGCTGGGTGCAGCTCTCACTGCATTGGAGATTCTGTACAGAATGAAACAACATGTCTGTGTAAATGATGAAGCTGCACAGTTCCATGCCCTGGCACTCCATGTTATGATTTTGATGTCCTGAGAAGCACCTTTAGCTTTGCCTCGAAGACAAGGCGCTGATTTCTCTCCCAGTATCTAACTCTGCCAGCTGCTGTTGAACTCATGCAGTGCAGTCACAGGCCCGGCATGATGAGTTTGTGGAGAATATTCTGCAGTATCCAGGCAGATCTTCAGAGGACTGTTTTCACTTGGATAAAACCACTGAAAAGAGGGATCTTCTATTCTATCAGACACCACCACTCAGCTCACTATGATTACTTCTACAAGGACCACCATTAAAACCTCCAGTGAGCCTGCCTTCTATGGGACACTTCTCACACTGGGCTGGGCAGGGAGGATCTGGTAGAAAAGAGAGTTCCCATTTTCAAAGCTCAGATCTAGATGGCTTCTCATAATTTTCCATGCCAATTTGCATCTGGAACTTCATTTGCTTGGAGAAGGGTGCATGATTTCTGCAGCAGAGGAGCTCTCTCTCCAGGAACAATTTCTGGCTCAGGAGGATGACTGACCTTTGTTTTGGACAGGAATATGAACTCAGTTGCCGTTGGACACCTTTTAATCCTTGTCTCCTATGCTTTAGCCATTATTTTAGCCTATTACTAGCCAGGACATGGATATAGTTTCTCCTAACAGCACTAATAACTTCCCTGGCTTGCCAAGCTTATTACAGATTAATGCTTCTTTAATTCTTTACTTCCCAATCAAAAGGTCCAGACAGTGGATATGGGAATTGTAGCAGTAATTCTTAGACCAAATATATGTCCAGTCCTAACTTTCCTAGAGTCTCCCGGAAATATGTATAGAAAAATTACTGACCACTGAGGACTTTTGGGAGCAGGGAAGCCCAGAACATCTACCATTATCCACGGCCAGAAACCAGCCCTGCAGCTTCATCCTCGGTCTGAAATCTGGCAAACGCTGTGCACTTGCACTTGCATGGAGCTTACAGAATCCAGCTGCAGCTCTGAGCTCTGAACTGCAAAGACCAAACCTGCTGCTTCTCCTGCTCATCTTGGTGCAGTACAGATACAAACCAGACAAAACACGACAACCACATTTCTGTCAACCACATGAAAATGCAATTTATGCTTGGGACAGAAGGGCAAATAAGTTTTGAGCAGGGGACTGGACAAGAATGCCGTTGCAGTTCTGTGATTCTCAAACTGGCCATAAAGCACATACCAATGCATCAGTCAAAAACAGCAAAAATATCAAATACCTTTTGGGCCAGCCCCCAGAAGCAAAATTTTAAAAATCTCTGTATCTCCTCTGCAAAATGGTATTTACAACCCTCACATACTGCTGCCAGCCCAGAGAGCTGCTGGTTAGCTGGGGATATCTGCATCACCTTTGCTATTGTCTGGCAGCAAGGCCTGACCCACATCTGAACTCATTCAGATATTTCAACAAATCTGCAGTTTCCCCATAAGCCCAAAAGTCTTTGGTTAGGACACCCCTGTCCTGTGCAAAATAAACCAACTTTCTCCATTTTATTTTGGCATGGCTGGTCCTCCTCCAGTCTCTTAATTAACACAAGAGGCAAAAATAGAAAGTGTGACAAGACCCACCAGTGGCCTCTCTCTGTGTGTGCTCATGTGGCTCCATCTTTGGGGGCTGACCCAGGGCACAGCTCTGCTCTCCTACATGTATTTTCCAGTGGAAGCATTTCTTTTTTCCTTCCTTAGATTTATCCAGACTCCAAACTTCAAATTCATCAAAACTGTCACAGGCCATTTGTGGGATGGGAAGATATTGCGGGTCCAATCAGCGTGGGTGTCACAAACAATTATCCGCTGTGGAATGATCCCAATTAGTAAACACCCTGCTAACAGGCCACCTCCCCAAGGACACTGATTGCCTGTGACAGTGTATTTTCAGGATGTCTGCTGGAAAACTACAACTCAAGCCTTTGTGGCCCAGCTCCTGGCGAATTCCTTGTTAACCCTACAAAAGAATCTACACATGAATAATTAAAAATAGATTGGAGTAGAAATTTAAATTACATTTAGCTTTGTCACCCAACCCCCTTTATAACAAGACCTACTTCTCATCTGGAATAAAACGGAAATTCTATTCCCTGTCTTGGCTTGTATGAGGCACTCTGTGTTTTGATGCTTTGCTCTAGGCTTTTGGAACTAAATAAAGATTTCAGTACAAACACTCCCTTCCACTTTCTCCTTTCTTCTCTCCTTTTCTGTTGGTGCAAAATTCTCAAAGAGTTGCCTGAAGGACCAGCTCAGTGAGTGTTTGAAACCCAGCTGCTTTCTCCTTGCTTAACAAATGCAGCCTTTAACAACCCGACAGCTGTTTTTAGGGAATGAAATCACAAAGACAGGAACAAAATAAAGGTATAAAACTAAGTATTTTCAAGAGTAACTCTTTGACCACCCAGTTATCTCCTGGAATGGACTGGCTGTAAAGCTAGGATGAGGCAGGAAGAGTGATTTGCCAGCCTTCTTGCTCCCAGGGAATGGGCTTCAGTGCCATACTCCACTTCCTTTCAAGTGTGCCAAGTCTTCCCACACTGCTCAGTAATACTCCCACACCTTGGAGATTTTGGCAGGCTCCTGCACAGCCTCTCTCCTTCTCCTCTGGCCTGGAATAAGCAGACTCCCTTCTTTATTGTATGGGGGCAAGTAGATTTATCTAACTCATCCCTCGTACTTTCAGCTATGATTTCAGACCAGTTGATTGGTAATTTCTTGTCAGTAAGTTCTACCCCAGCTGTCTCTTCAGCAGGGGTAAACTGCCAGATCTCTGTAATTTCCATGGAGCTCTGCCACTTTCCCCAGTCCCAGTCTGGCCCAATAACCTGACTCCTGTTATGCTGTTGTCAGTCTGTCACACACACCCAAGGGCCCACTCTGCTGTCTCTCACACTAAAGCTTTCATGGTTCCTCCTTCCTGAAGAATTTTGCTTTCAGATGTTTCTCTCATATAGAAAAACTACTTTTCCTCCTCTAACACTCCATCACTTTCCCACCAAAATGACCAAACTTCCTGGTTTCTGCCATGCTTCACGTACAAGGTACTCAGTAATGTTTGAAAAACATCGCACCTAAAACTGTCATTAAAATGCTCTTTACTGCTTTGCTAATGCACAGGAGGAGCCCTCAGTGAAACGGATGAATCAAAAACTTTCATCAGTCACATTGGTTGAAAATGTGCTTGACCAGAGCCATGTATCATTTGTCATTTCTACTAATCCACACAACTGAGCTCCTATTCAAAACAAGCCAAACAATCTCGGAGGGAGGGCAAGGTCTTGTAAGACCCTGTATCAAATGCTCTACCAGGCTCCAACTGCAATATATCTAAGGCAATCCCTTTGTCCAGCACTTTGCCTTTGCATGATTGAGGGTGAAATTGCACAACCATTCCCTCCCTGTCTCCCCCAGGCACAGCACCCTGTGGTTTGGAGCAATTTGAGACTCAGTTCAAAAATTTGTCTCACTTTTCTCCCATCTTGGTGGTCCACACTAAATCACAACCCTTTCTCCTTTGCTTTTTTACTCCTTTCTTCCTGATCCATTATGGTCCCAGCATCCAGAGCTTCACCATTGTTTCTCTTCACCTCCAAACTGCAAAGTCACAGGGACAAAATGTGACAGAAGATCTCTAGTATAACCAACCCAGTTTACAAAAACCTTGACACTGGCACCATTGCTCTCCTATCCACCGCCCTCTTTCCAAAAGAGGTTAAGAAATACTCAGAATTCCTGTCTCAGTTGAAGACACTGTTCAGCCCTCTGCAAACCTGCAAGAGGTATGGACACTTGTGAATTTGGGAGAAAAAAGAAGGCTGGCTCTCTCCCAGGGGAAAGGCTTTGCACGTCAAGCTGCAGACAGAGAATCTGACCCTGCTTAAAGAGGAGGGACATAGTTCTATTTCTAGCAGGGACATTGTGTGAGCAACTCCCTCTGAAGTCAAAGGATTTTTGCCCTCAGATATCCGAGGGCAGAAACCAGGAGCCACAGAGTCAGCCCTGGTGCCAGCTGATGGAACAAGCACCCTCCAGCTGCAGAAAAATAGCTCCCAACACTACAATAAAGCTGGAGCCACTGGAGTGTCCTTGCAGACACAAACAGATTTATGACCCAAAAATTCAAACAGAAATTATCATTGCAACCACTGCTAATGCCAGGAGACATTCATTCCCTGCCTATCCATCCTGCTTGGCTCACAGATCTCAGTGGTCCTCCCTAGGACAGCCACACAATCTATGTGAAAGCACTTGGCTTCTGGGGATGCCATGAATTTTCTGCGTTCCCCACTGCACACACTCGCCAAGTAAGTCTTGATTTAGCTGCAGTAATCTCTGATGCCCGTTCCCACAGAGAGAACTGTTTATTTTATAGGATCTCAAATGGATGGCAATAAACTGCCTGCCTCTGCATCAGAACGAGGTCACTGACCCAATCTGCTGCCCAGCAAATGTGTACAAATTCAGCAAGCCCCAGGCCTGCAGTGAGAGCCAAGCCTGCCCCATCCCCCTGGGCTGCCAAGCTGGCTGCCTTGTGTTGGTGTAGCATGGGCAGAGAAAGCCTGGTCTCTAAATGTGACTTGAGAGGGGATGGGACATCAGGGAATTGCACCTTTGGAAGGACAGCAGACCATAAATGCAGATTCAACACAAGCTACACAACCAAAAGGGAAAGACTTCACAGCTTGGCCAGCAGCAGCTTCCAGAGCTTTGGAGGAGCAAGAGCACATTGGCCTAAGAGGGAAGTACCCACACATGAGCTGGGGTGGCTCGAGGCACCTCTCCTTCACAGGGAAAGGGCACTGACTATGTGGTGCACTGCAGATCAGCCTGAGAAATGGGAATGTTCTGGAGGAACTCGCTTTCTGACCATGAGACTTCCAGGCCGGAGGACTCTGATGAATGTCTGAGTTGGTCTTGAAGAGTTTTACTGCAAGTGGCCACCTTGACACCACTGCACACACGTAAACTGACAGGTTTTACAGGAGGGCTCGTGGCACTTCCAAAGCCAACAACTTCCCAAAGCCTCACAACCAGCCAGCCAAAAATTTGGCATGTGGTCACTATGCCTTCAGCAGCAGCTCCCTGACCACATGATGCTGAGATATTTGGGACTCTGGTGTGGGACTGTGGTCTCCTTTCTGTCCACCTAGCCAGGACACAGGCAATGGAATTTTGTCCAGTTTTATGAGTCTACATCAGTAAAGCAGGTGACACCTGGCCCAGCATAAAGCCTAGCACAAACAAGGGAATCTTCCAGGATGGTCTGAACCAGCAGAGAGAGCTTTTACCAAACCAGCATGATCTCTGGTGTGGCTGCAGTGTTTTGGATCCAGTACTAACACCCTAAAGACAGTTTTATAGTATCACTGTGTGAGTACTTTGTTTGAACTCCTCTGGTTTAAGCCTTGATTTAAGCTAATGCATAATTCATAATGGGGATGATAACAGATGGCAACTTGTGAAGCCACAGGAACTCAATCAGTTGTGATCACATGACAACACTCTAAATAATTTAAATCACATCTTACTGCAAGATCTGCTCTGCTGGGGCCCTGTAGCAGAGATGCTGATGCCACACTGTGGGAGTCATCCTGCAGGGCAGGATCTGCTACCAAACCTCTCCGTTTGAGAAACTGAGGCACAGAGAGAGGGGCTTCCATGTGCTGGCTCCATGACAGCAGGTCCCTGGTGTCCACCTGCTCCTCTGCCCCAGATCCCAGCCATGAGGCCCTGGCCTCTAATTCTCTGTATGTTGCACATGTTTACAAAGATATTCGCAAAAGGTAAATTCAGACAAAGAGCATTACTTTAAAAAACAGCCTCTCTTCCACAGCATGGTTTCTAACTCCAAGGAAACTCTCCAGAGAAGTTTATCCTCAGACCAGATGCTCTCACATCAGAATATCTATTTCTTCTTTAACTACAGGAGGAAACTACGTTTCCAACACATGGCCTAAACCTCAGTGACATGGAGACCCTGCAGTGTCTCTGTGAGAGCCAGGAGGACCTGCCAAACTCCTTGGCCACTTCAGGAAGCAATGTGGGATGCAGGGAAGCAGGGGGGGTTTTCTTATGAGTTTCAGCACCTTCCTTTCCTTTCCACCGATTTCCAGGTTTTGCCACGTGCACGTGAAATCCGGGGCTCTACACGAAAGTTTCGCTCCCAGTGACTTGAAGCAGTTTTCTGAATAAAAACACTCTTTAGGAAAGAAATGTTCTAGGAATAATCCAACGTGCTCTGGATGACAGAAACGCTTCTACCGTCACAAGGGACAAAGCACCATAAAGAACATAAAACTTTAATGAATTGTTATTATCATCTCAGCATACTTTGAGAAGACACACTGAGTTTGAGCCTTCTGTGGCATTCCAATCAATCATAATCAGTCAGTCCTGGCTGAAGCACTGGCTGCTCACCATAAGCATAATTAACACAGACTGCTGCCTCCCGCCTCCTGATGTATTACTGGGAAATAGGGAACACTGCCTACACCACATTCATCCTTAAACATCACTTGACTGCCAGACCATTTTTACTCTTCATTTCTAAAATCACCATCCTCTCTTTTTAAACACTTCAAGTATAAAAGCGCTCACGAGCTGAAATTCTCCTACAGTAACTGTTGAGGGCACTTTCTGAACAGAACATCTCCCAAACAGAAAGGAAACTGCCACCTAAAAACACTTCCCAGGGGTGTTTGGAGCCCTGGTGCTCTAAGCACAAGGCATGGAGCTCTTCAGCACACTGGTTCTCACCAAAGCACAAGCGTGTACTTTCTCTCTGGTGCAATATTAGCACTAGGCAAAGGTGTTTGGAGAAATACCACTGCATCAAACAAAGCCTTGTGTGTACAGGATGGACCAGATTCTCAAGTGGACTAAAGCCTGAATTCAAGGCAGCTATGCCAAGTGACATGAGCAGAGATACAAAATTTCCTCTAAACCTGTGTGTTAGCAGTGAAAGACAGAACAGTGGATGAGAACAACACTGCCCTGATATTCAGGCAACAATGCAGCTCGGAAGATCCCTCACGCCTTGGGGGAACCTAGAAAAAAAGGAACATCCTTTCCAAAAGGATAATAATCCCAAAATTTCTCAGAGACTAAGCAGTTTCACACCAGAACGAGGCCCTGCAAGACGTCTCTGTGCTGCCTGGAGCAGGGACAATTCTCCATCACTTTGCTCAGTGGCTCCAAAGGCCAAGAGCAGCTGCAACCAAGGGCAGCCAGCACTGAGTCAGGTCCCAAGCAAATTGTGAACCACAGGTTTAACTGCAGACACTCAAGAGTGGTTTTGTCCATTTGAGTTTGGACCTAAGGAAGCCCTGCCTTTGTAAGGAGCAAAATCCATTTTTGCAGCCAGGAGTGACCAGCCCCAGGCAAGGCTCACAGTCTCTCCTCCATTCCCCTGTCCCCAGGGCTGCCTGCATGACAGCCAGCACAGACAAACTGCTCTTACTGGGGTGGGATGCTGAGAGAAACCTTTTCCCAGCAGCGATGGATGCTGCCCTCCCTCAGTGACGTCCCCTGAGAGGAGGCACTTTTAACCCACAAATTACCCAACTTGCTTTCCTCAGAAGGAAGAGAACCACAACACACACGTACCCACCTGCTCAGGCTCCTCAAGGAATGCCTCTTTCCATCTGAAAAAGCAATCTGACGCCTTTTTTTTTATTATTTATTTCAAGCAAGTAAGGACATGTCAGTCTTATTGCACAAACCATCAAGGCACTAACTTCAAAAGCAATGAACCTTACACTTCACACTTTCTACAGGGAATAGAATTATAGGACTTTTTTTTTTTTTTAGCATGGAGAACTGGAGTGATCTGAACCCAGACTGAACTTAATCTCCTAAACAGGACCGTACCCAAATCTCTACTCCAAGTGCTTCCCAAACTTCAGGGCAGGTTGTGTCTGGGTTATGTCTCTCGGTCCCGAGCGTGCCAAGCGCTGCAGCTCCGAGCAGGTCCTTGACACGCTCCCAGCAAAGCGGTGCCTTGGCTACCTGCCCCCGGGGGCAGAGACGGAGCAAAGCACCAGACGCTGCAACACGGTGACCTTGGGCGATAAAACCGCCCGAGGGAGATGGAGAGTCGGGGCTGCAGGGAACAGCTCCAGAGGAACCGGTGCCAGAGCAAGGAGTGCCAAGGACAGCGCGCTCGGCAGACGGAGGGTGGCGGAGAGAAGGAGGCTGGGGCTGGGAGTGCGGGGTCATGAAGTTGAGACCAGCCTGAGAGGGAACGCGCCCCGAAAGCGCTGGGAAGGATCCATAGGCTGTCCAAGAGTGTCCTCTGGTGGCAGCAGCCACAGCAGCCGCGGTGGCAGCGCTCCCGCCCGGGGAATGGACCTTCCCTTATCTCCTAATTACGTGAGTGACTAAATGAAGCGAATAAACAGCTGCTGCTAAGTCGTTTTAATCTTGCCCGCAGCTATAAGGTTAGGGTATGGGTTTGGTCAAGATGAGGCGTGTGAACTGCAAATCAAATCGTCCGGACATCCTCGAGGCTACCTGGAGGCTTGTCCAGGCTGGCACCGGCAGCCTGAGCTGCACAAGCCCATCCCTCAGCAGGGCAGCTGCCACAGTGTCCTCTATCAGCAGCAACCCCCGGCTGTCTTCAAATCCTACCTGGTTGCACTGGAAAAAAAAAAATCCTTTGAATGTTTTTCCAGCTTTCCCTTTTCATTATAGTTTTAAAGAAAATGACGGTTCAAAGGCCCAACCTCAGAAATTGCAAATCACTAGAAAGATACCAAGTGGAGATTTGGAATGATCCCAGACTTGGAGAGTGCCTTTCCCTCACACTGGCACAGCCAGACAGCACCAGCACAGAGTAGCTGATCATGAGCAGTGAGTGTGCAAGGCATGGGAAGAAGAACCAAGGCTGCATATGGAGGCAGGAACTTCCCACTTTCACATGGTTCCTCACCAGAATGGGAGGCAGGAAATCACCACCAGTACAGGTGAGCATTGCCTGCATGGCAGACTCCCAAAGAAGATGTCACAAAACTCACAGAACACAGAGGCCACACACACACTGCCCAAAAAGGAGGGGTGCAGGAGCAGAGGCACGGAGGTCTAGTGAGAGCGAAAGCATTTCTTCCCATGATGGCAAATCTGTGCTGATTTTTTTTCATGGCACTTTTCCCTTCCTGGCACTTCAATTCCTCCCACCATAATCTGATTTCTGGTGATCCACAGGCTGGGAACACCAAGTGTAGGTCCTGGCTTGAGAAAACCTGCGGGCTGCTAGAGAAAAAGGCAAACTCCAGAAATGGGCACGGAGTATCTCTCCTGCTCACCAAACCCACATGCCGAGGGTGTTGCCAGTCTGAGCAGGACAGAGAAACCCCCGTGCTCTGGGGCTGTGACTGCCCCATGCCCCCCAGCATCATGGGGACTAGTGCCAGACGAGCCCTGTTAGCCAGCAGAGGTTTTCACACCTAATTCTGTGTTTTAGCTGTCACAGGACAACAAGAGTGGGTCAGGTAACCAGTTCCGTGTTAACCCAATGTCTCTCTGCACCTACTTGACCCCCAAGATTGCCAGAAAGCAAAATTAGAAACCTCAGGCCCCTGTGTAAGAATCAGGCATAAAGAATGTATTTTTTGGAGAAGAAATTGCCAAAGGCAAGCAAACTGAGACATCATTTGAACACCCCTTTCTCTGAACATGTGTGCAGCCAGGCTTCTTTACATCTGGGGCTCGGAATGCTCTTCAAGGACAGGCACTCTCTGCTGTGTGGTGCTGTGGATCAGAAGGGATTTCTTTTTTCAAAAAAAAGGCTTAAGAAAGAGTACCAGCCTGGCAGAGAGCTGAGCAGGTGTCCTGCACCCCAGGACAGTGGGTTCCAAAATGGAGACGTGGCAGGATCTTTGCAAAAGCAAACTGAGAGCAAGTCTGCTCCCCCTGTACGAGCACACCAAGCTTTCCCATGGGCATAACTCTGCCCTGCTCTTCCCCTCTGCTTCCAAGGGGGAGTTCCCTGAGCCCTCCCTCAGCCTGCCCAGGCCTCCTCCAGCAGCTCATGGATTCAGGCAGTCTCTGGGAGATGTGTATGAACTCCCCAGCAACACCAAAACCCAGCTCCCCCATTGCCTCTGTAGGTGTTTAGATTTTGCCTTTGACTGTGGGCATAATCCCTGGGGGCTCCCCAGCTGCAGGGATGGCGGGGATACAGAGCTGCAGGCACACAGGCGGATTTGCAGCCCACATGGGGGTGCACAGTGAGGGGACATGACCCCTTGAGCAAGGCAGGTAAGAGAGATATTTGGGATAACAGAGTTTTTTTGGTTGGTTTTGGGGTTTTTTTTAGAATTAGGTCTGTGACTCCATGTGGATACAGAGATATCCATCAATCTGTGCAGCCTCAGGACAGTGGCTGTTCTGAGACACTCTGACCCAAGCACTGCCTGTTTCCAGCTCCTGCTCCTCCAAGGGTACGTGCTGTGAGTACATGTGCTTCCAACTCACAGTGAGTTTTCTTGCTGACAGTAATTATTTTGATAAGAGACAAAACACAAGAACACAATCACACTGGAAAACAGCTAAATTTTCCTCCCCCCCACCACCTCCATCTTGCTTTCGTGTAACACGAAATTTCTGTAATCTAAAAAAGAGATAGAGAACATTAATGAGGTTCTCCAGGCCATGAGGAAGGTTGAGTACAATGTCAGACACTGCCAGGACAACGTAACCCACACAAGGGCAGGAAGAAGAACAACATGTAGCAGAAATGGAAAAATGTGGGACCAATACACCCCACTTGTTAGAATACCTGTATGGACCAGTGCAGAGCTCAGCCTGAATCACAGCACCAGGGACAGGCTCTTTACCAAAAGGGATAAAGTCAGAGGTGTCTCTTTCAAACAAGTCTCTGTTCCCAGATTGCTCCCACATCTCCATCACAACTGGAAGTACAAATTCTCTGAAAAGTTTATGTCATAATTATGATTTTCCAACATTTACATAAAACTCTCGTTTACCAGCAAAACCAGATGAAAGTCTTCCATTGCATGCTCAAGAATCAGTCTAGCAGATTTCTGTGGTTTCTTACATCACTTTCTTGCACACAACGATAAAATCACTCCTAAGCCATTTTTCTCACAGTTGATTTCACACAGTGCTGAAGCTTCACATAAATCTTGTCATGAACTCCTGGAGGGAATGTTGGAATCACCTACAAAGTCTGCACCTCTGACCGAGTTTATAAATCACAGCACACACCACGTTCCAGTAATCCTCCCCTGGCCGCCAGGATGCTCAGGAAAGGCAGGGTCCTCAGCCCAGATCCAGAGCCCATCCACGGCCAAGGGAGGGCAGTGTGTCCTGCAGATCCAGCCTGCAGGCCCGGAGCTCTCAAGCAGAGAGAGTCTCATTTCCTCACTACAACCACGGCACATTAACCTTCTTACAGCAATTAGGCTCCTGCTATCCATTTGGGGTGCATCCATGTCTGTGTGATCCTACCTAAGCCTTTTGGATATTGAGGTGCTGGCCTCAAAGGTAAGTAACTTCCCTCAATCTCACAAAATCACAGAATCACAGAATATTCTGAGTTGGAAGGGACCCACAAGGATCATCAAATTCCAGCTCCTGGGTTTACTGAAGTTTTACCTCAGGCTGATGTTAACAGGGAAATCTCATAACAGGTATGAAAGCAACTTTTTTTCTGGAAATAACATTAATCAGCATCCTTAAGCCGAGTGCAAGGTATTTCCAAACAAGCTTATGATGGCAAGAAAAGACAACACTACAAACAAAACCTGGGAGTCAGGAAGAAGAGTAATGTTCCCACTGAGGACAGGCTGAGAAGCTTCTCCGTTATTAGCCATCAACAAGTCTTTGTGGGGAAAGGTAAAACACAATCAGATGCACCAACAATCCTGCTACATCAACCTTGCTCTTCAGGAAACTGCCTGCTTTAAAAGGTGAGGTCATTTGCAGCTTGCAGGAGAGGAATAATGGAAGCAAATGGCTGTATCTCCTTCCAGAAGAATTTTTGAGAAGTACAGTAACTCCTGTGTGCCTGTGACTGGACTGCTCCAGGAAAAGGACAACTCCCTCCTGCACACCAGGCTGAATCTGCTCCAGAAAGGAAAAGTAGAAGCAAGTGAAGGCTGAGGTTGGATGCAGCCCAGGAGAGAGCTGAGTGCATTTGCTGTGTAGAAGGAGCAGAGAACAGGAGAGGGGGCTGTGCAGCAGGAAAAGTGCCTCTGTCTGCCCTGAAGATGGGAGATCACACTGGAACGGACAGAGCTAGTGGGGAAACAGCATGCTGCTTCTCTATTTCCACATCTGCCCCCAGAAATGCACCCCATCCTGCAGGCAACACTGAGGCTCTCAAGCGGTAGATCATTTCCAGCTCTGCCACTAACCTCCTTTGCAGTACTGGACAGACTCTCCCCTCCTGGTGGGGATTACTCTTAAATCAGACCACAAGCTAGAGATGTAGGATCTCTCTGCACATTTATAAATAGCTCACCCACACACTTCACAGGAGGGCAAACATCAATAAGCAGCTTTAATGGCAGCCCCGACAATGACAATGGCAGCAGCGAAAACACTGCCACCTTTCTCCAGCGTGTCCTTTCTTCCCACATCCATCACACCAACAGGGACAATTAAAACCTCGGAGAAGCCCCAGGACACTGACAATTAGTGACTGTAGGCCAGGCCTGAAACATAGTCAAGGATCAGTGGTTACAAGTCTGAGAAACAGGCTGGGCAAGTCATGAACTGAGCACACAAGTGACACCTCAGGTGCTCGCCTCATCCTCTCCACAAGCCTGGACCACATCTCACACATTTTCTGCACCACGCTGGGGCCCTTCTCCTGCCCACGCAGCAGGCAGAGCTTTTAACTTGCCAAACAGTTTGGCACAGATCACAGTGTGGGGGAGAGGAGAGGTTTCAAGGCAGAAACAAAACAAGCCCAACCTGGCCAGTGGAAGGAAAGCGATTCCTCGCTGTTAAATCACGTCAGGACCAGCACACCATGGTCAGGACTCCCAGCGTTTGGGACGTGCTGCAGATCAGGGCTGTGCCACTTGGCTGGACCCCATGAGCAGACAAACACGGAGCCACAGCCTTCCCTGTGCATGACCTAGTGCAGCAAACACTTCTGTCTGTCTGTCTGTCTGTCTGTCCTCCACCCCACAGCACAGCCAAGGCCCACCGCTCAGTGCAGGGACAAAACGAGTTGGATCACTGATCTGCACCACATCAGCAGGAACTGGCTGCTCTGAAGGCTCTCAGATGAATGTGCTTGTTATGCTGGAGTTTCTGCCCCAAATCCTACAAGCCAGCAAGGTTTTGCTAGGTCATCTGATAAGCACCGTCTCCAGCAGAACCAGCTCAGATGCTGCTACTGGTTTCTTCCAGCATTACTATGAATTTAGGTGATTTTAAGCAAATACATTTTAAATTATTGTGTGTCTCTGCCTATTTGCCACTCAAAAAAACCCAAAAAAAAACCAAGTGTAAAACACAGAAAGCTCTTTCAGTCCTTCAGCATACAGAGTACCTTTCTTTCCACCGGGATCTCTAGCTTTGACAGAATCAGCCTCGAATTAAACAAGATCCAGCCTGGCCAGCAGAAGGGGACTTCTGCTGGAAGACAGGATTCAGGACTGCTCAGTAACATTAGGATTTACAGACTGGTCAGAGCCCACAGCACCAGGTGCTTTAAGGATGAAGCAAACAGCCTCTGCTCCATAGGTTTTTAAAAGCAGCAGCAAAATGCAGCAGGGAGAAGCAAGGGAATAATTATCATTATACCGCCATGTAGTGTCTGATGGAAATTGCCATCTTGAAGCAAACTGATTTCCACCATGATTATTTGAGGGCTGAGGGGAATAAGAGTTTTATTTCATGCTTTCAAGGAAAAGCCTGGATGCACTTGTGAGAGCAGCGCACAGGCAGCAGAGATTGCAGCATTTGGGGAGGGCTGATGGCCCTGTACTATGTAACGAAGCGTTAAAAAACAAGGAAAGCTGTTGTTGCAGTTCGGGAACAGAACAAAGGCCGGGAGCACCCCAGGAGTGAAAAGAGTAGCTGATAAGAGGGTACAGTAACAGAGCTGATACATGGGTGCGGCTCAGCCCCGAAGCACCTTGCTGGCGCAGATAGCGAGCCTGGGAATGAGTCACCGGCAGATCAAATGCCTGGTAAATGGGACAGCACGGGCTGTGCGTGCCAGCAGGCAGATGAGGCGGGAGAAATCCAAGGCTTTAGGCTCTCACAGCCTCGAAGAACCTCTTCGTGCTCCTGAAAAATTAAGCCTTGTGTTGGAACCAAAACTATTCACAGGCTTCCACCCCTCCTGCAGTCCCACCTGCACATCCCAAGCTCTGCACCGAGGCCTCTCGCTGGCATGCGACGGCTGCCTCCTCCCACCCAGAGCTGAGTCCCAGTTCCAGCTGCCCTTCGGCCAGCACTTCATAATCTGCATGAAATGTCAGAATCTGCCTGAATGAGAAATGGAGAAATCCTGTGAAAATGAAGCCGAAGCAATGGTAATGTTAAAAACATTCAAAAAGGGAGAGAGGTTCTTCCATCAGAGCCCCTCTGCCTAAATACCTCCAGATTTTTAGTCAGGGTAATGGTTTTCACCTCTCTCACCTCCAAAGCCCTGCTGGTGCCAAGCAGCTGCAGTGTTCTAGTACAAAACCCTGGCAGCAGGAGCACAACTCTGGGTTTCCAAATCACTGAGGGCAAACAAGACGGTGTTTTGATCAAGAGGCAGAGGTGCCCCTTAACAGCAGAAGGTTAGGGACCAGTCTTTAATGTAAACCATTTTTTGGTGCCGATTTAAGCCCAGCATCATACAGGCCCATGCCGCCATGGAATGGAGTAAAATAAAAAATAAAAGGCGCCAGATCTGTAAAAAGGTTTCCATTTGGTGATTCTCTCCCTCAGACTCCTTCCAACCTATTCTGTGTTTCACTAATTAGAGCTTAAAAAAAATCCTGCCGCTTCACAGACTTGTTTCTCAAGCTTCAGTGCAGAATTTAGACAATGAGAAACTGAAGAAGCAGGTCTTGCTTTAAAGGTCAGCACCTAATTCAGAAGGAATCTGCAGAGGGCAAGAAGCCAGCAAGGAGCTCCCTGTTGCTCTGCCACATGGCACCACGTTTCAGTGTACACCAGGGAAACGCCAGGTGCTTTTGTTCCTGGATATCAGATACACACACACCACGGAGAGCAGCCTTCACCCTCAGAGCACTGCCTGTCACTACAGGCTCTGTCACCACACCCTGAGCCAGACTGAGGGAGTCTCTAAGCTGAGTATATCCCATCAGAGTTGGATTTGCTGTGCTGTTTTCCACCTGCCTAAACAGTCCCCATGCTGTTCCCCACCACAGTCAACACGTGTTTGCAGTGATTTCATGCTCCTATTCCCAGCTCTACTGATTATAAGACTGCAAATTCTCTAAGTGTTGGGCTGGTATCACAACAGCCAGGACATTTGTGGTGTCACATGTCTCCCCACAGCAGTGTGTTCACATCAGTGGCTCCGTGACACAGCACCGAGGGGTCCCTGCAAGGGGACCAGCAAGCAAGGCTGGGACAACTCAAGGACAGATTAAAGCACCCGAAAGCTACCCTGTAAAACCGTGTGGTGCCTCACAGACTCGTTCAGTGCAACAAGAAGTCTCCATTTCAGACTGTTTCACTTCTAAACTGTCACTGCCTGAGCCCGTCCCTGCACAACGGGGCTCTACAGTCAACTATTACACCAAGTTTCCTCAGCTAACTTGGCTGCAGGAGAGAGTGAGCATTCAAGTGCCTGCCCCTGGGTGGGTCCCTCGGGGTGCTGCTGCAGATTGACACTGAATATCCTGTTTGTATCATTTCTCCCCTTCACCAGCAGCTCAGCCAGAGCCTCTCCAGCATCAGAAATAATTCTGTTCTTGCAGCCCATCTGTAACCGAACTCACATGTCAACACATCATTTATCTAAAATGATGGTAAAGAACTGTAACCAATACAGGGAGAGAAATGATCTTTTAAAGAAGTGATTTTACCTACAACCACACACATTAAAAATGGATTAGTCATAACTGCAGGTTTTTTTCAGGGCTCCGTTCCAAATCTGACTCCGGTGAATGGCTTCACTCTGCACTTCTGCATCTGAGTGCTTTCAGCTCGTTTTAAAGTTCAGCCTTAGCTTTCATTTCCCACAGCCTGTGAAGCTTGTTTCAGGAAGAAGGAACAACCTCTTTGTGGTTGTTTCATTTTCCAGCCCAGAGCTGCGGAGATGTGTTGCAAGACCCACGAGATGCTCTGAGTTGAAAACAAACCCACACAGTGAAGCAGAGAGGGCAGATCTGCTCAGCCCCTGGAGTCAGCTGTTCTCTCCTTTCAGTCCAGTTTCCCTTAACATACTGTTCCACTCTTTCCACGCTCACGTCATGCTGCTTCCATTCAAGGGAAACAGTATGAAACTTCATTTTTGTGTTCAGGAGGCCAGCGGGTGCCCAGTTTCTGCTGCAGAAAAATGGTCACGGTTCAGCTCCTGTTCCCTTTCGACGCTGCAATAACAACGGGGACAGACTTGCTGGAGGAGGCACAGCAACACCACGAGATCTGTTCACCTTCTTTCCCTTTCAGCCCCACGATGGTTTGTAGCTGTTGCAAAAATTAATACACATTGAGGAGCTAATGGTATCCCTCCATCCCCCAAAAGGCTTGTTAGATACCCATCTTAAAAGCCCTGTGTTAGAGCTAAATATTGTAATTATGATTACTAGTGTGCATGAGTCCCAGCTTGAAACCACGGGAAGCTGCCTCTTTGCAAATCACTGCTGACAGCAGGCAAAGCCTTGGCGGCTGCCCCAGCTCAAATCTCCTTTCTCGATGGACAAAAGCTGTGAAGGCAGCAAAAATTCCTACCATAGACGAAGTCCAGAAGTGAATTGCAGGAGTCTGTCAGCTGGTGCTCGTGAACAGACTCACACACTCCCTGTGCTTGCTAAAATCTTCGTTTTGTGTGAGGCTGCACAGCTACCTGAGGAGTCAAAAGCATCTGTGCATGTACTTTGTTATTCTTCCATTGCAACTGTACCTTGGAGGGGGGTTACGTAGCTTTTCTCTGCACAAACACTTTGAACCCCTCTGCTAAAGGCAACCAAACACAGTTCACCAGTATCTATATAAAAGAAATGTGATTTTCAATAACTTAGGGGTATTTGCACTATCTAGTTCCCGAGGCACTTCCTTAATACCACCTATTACGTTAAACTATAAATAAACTAGAAACAGGAAACTGGAAGAGACTGGGTGGGACAAGGAATACAAGGAAGGAAGGAAGGAAGGAAGGAAAGATAAATTCATTCCAGAAAATCTAAATTAATTCTTTGCAACACTATACAAATGCTTGGTTCTGCAATATCCCAGATACTCTTTTTTTTGGATAGTAAAGAGATCATACAACTCCTTCTGTGCTTATGTGCTGTAGAGTGGTAGTATCCTGTCGTTAAATTTTGTCCTGATTTCCCATATTTAGTCATTATTTATAAACAGCAAGTTTCAGCTCATGCTAAGCTTCCCTTGGTAATATATTCCTATGGTACTTCTAACAAAATATGAGAAAGATACTCTTTTATGCTGAGTGAAACATACACATGAAATTTTTTTATGGTGGCAACATAATGAACTTTAAATTCCCTTCTAGCAAAATCTCTGAGTATTTATGTTAACAATCATGGCTAGGACAGCACAACAAAGAGGGAGACAAAATCAGGGTGGCATTGGTGTTTTCCAAGTACATGAGATTTTGGCTGGAATTTCCCAACAGCTGTAAACAACAAGGGAAACCTCCAAGTGCAATAAGGCAGAGAGTCACTTCTTAGTTTGGCTGTGAGTTTATGTTCCACCAGGACAATGGAGTTGTTTCTCTTTGAGGAGAAACACTGCATTCACTGTTTAAATAGCAAAAGAGATGTAAACACAGGGCTGGCTTCAAAACAAGGTTATGAAGAAAAGCATGAAAGCATTCCCATTAAAAAGAAAAAATATTCAAACACACCTGCTGTAACATTTCAGCAGAAGTCATTGCAATTCTCCATCACACTCTATTTTTAGTCTACCTGGCCACACCATGGTCAACCCAAAAGGCCAGGTTCGATGTCACAGCATGACCACTTACCAAAACAGTGGTTTCTGCTCAAAAATGTCTCCTTTCTGTAACACAGGGGTTTCTCATGTCAGATATGCCTCAGGGTACACAATATGACACAGTCAGTAGAACGCAACTACCTTCCACATGGTAAAGCAATCAAATAACCTGTAACTGCGTGTCATACCTAACTGGCAACTACACAGGTACAAACTCCAAGCTATCCAAAGGCAGATCTTGAGGATATTTGTTCCTCCCTTCAGTTTATTTCCTTCCATTTTCTCCTCGCAGCTCCTGGTGCCCCACAGAGAATCACTCACTGCTTTCGTTGTTCTCAAGGCAAGTTTGCTCTGCTTCTCCCTGCACCTTTTCTAGATGTGGCAATGCATGAAAAACATTTGCAAACTGGGACTTCCAGGCTAAATAACGTCTAGAAAAGGATGCACCCATTCCTTCACTAAGTTGGGATGTGTGATTTTGTCTGCTGTCAGTGAAGTCTGTAAAAAATGCTTTTGTTATTATTTGATGAGGTAAAAAAAGAGGACCAGCACCCCTCACTGTCAGTTATGTTGAGCTGCTGAGTCCAAGTGTTACTCTCACATATTGGTACATTCAAATTCCCTCCAAACTTCTTTCAGGACAGCTGGACTGCAGAGCACAAGTAACTTAATGGCAAAGCATCCTCTTCCTTCCTAAATCACTTGGGATTACAATCAGTTCCTCCATCACTCGTGGTAGTTTTCATTAATTAGCACAAATTTACAGGAGCACTTCCTTTAAATAAATCTAACAGCAATAATGACATCTAATAAATTTCTTACTTTTTCCTAACAACTTTTCTTGCGTTAGGAGAAGAAATGATACCAACTGACTTCATCAGGCTGTGAGGATTAAACCATCATTTATAATATCCTTTAAAAATGAGAAAGTTTCATTTAAATGTTAGTCACATGAGTAAGCAGTGAGTCAATATTCTGCATATTAATTGAATGCATTTGCAGTGCTGGAGGTTTTCTGAAGCCTGCCAAGATTGAGCCATAACAATTTCTTTTATAGCTGGAGATCAGCCTGAAAGAAAGACCTTCCTAAGATCCAGAAGGTGAAGATCAGAGTCATATGCACATTATCTCCATTCCACTAAATGTCAGCTTAGAGAAAAAAAAAAATCAGAGAGGATTGAGCAAGACGAAGCAGCTGTGATTACCTTTCAGGAAAGTAAATAAGGAAAATGAGACCACTGGTGCCATACTGCAATCTAAAACCTAATCCAAAACCTGCCAGTCCAACAGACTGCTCCATCAGTTTGCCTTTTTCAGAGACCAACACCGAGCTCTGAAAGTTCATGTTAGAGACCTAAATATTGCTTGTGTCCCCTGCAATTGAAACTTTATTTTATGCTGAATGCGATTTGTATCTGAGACATCAGACAGGGGATTCTGGATTCCTAACCCCAGTGCCTTCAGTGGTGTCAACCACTGCTAACACAAAACAGTTTGCCTGAAAACATGAAACAAAATGTTTATACACAGATACCAGCACTGATCTGGACAAATCTTTAATCTGTTTCCTCCTTCCTCCTCTTCTCTGGACACAGAAAATACATTGTTACAATGAGGTAATAAATTTGCCCTGGGAGAGTGCCAGGAGATCCAGATCTACTGACTTCTGTGCAGTACAGGAGTTCTCCAAGTGTATTTAAGCAATATATACAACTTTCTCTCTGCTTTGGGCACTAGAATTTTTTTTTCCCAACTGTACTCTGCTTCATTCTGTATACACAGAATGGTTTGGGTTGGAAGGTACCTTAGAGATCATCTAGATCCACCACTTGCTATGGGCAGGGACAACTTCCACTATCCCAGGTTGCTCCAAGCCCCATCCAGCGTGGCCTTGGACACTTCCAGGGGTCCAGGGGCAGCCACAGCTTCCCTGGGCACCCTGTGCCAGGGCCTCCCCACCCTGACAGGGCAGAATTTCCTCTTAATATTATATGCTTAAAGAATGTAACTCCAGTAACTCCACGGGTGCTCCCGGGAGCCAGAGCATCCTCCCAGCACTTCCACTCGACTCCCAGCCGCCACTCCAGGGGCAGGCGCTGTCGGCAGAGGCCGGGAGTTCGTTCGGCCACAAAACCGACCCCATTCCCTCAGCCAAGGGCACAGCCGCCCCCGCCAGCCCCGCCGCTCGCTCCTGCCCTCAAACACCCACCGGCTGCGCTTCGTCGCCCGCCGGGCCCGTCCTGCTCCGCTGTGACCGCGTCACCGCCGCGCCGGCCATGCCCCACGGCACCTGCACGCTGATCAGAGCCGTGATTAACCGCGGCACTAATGGCACCGGCAGGAGGCCGGCCCTAGTAGCCTATCCCGGGCTGCCCATGCCCGACATCCCATCCCGTGCAGCCCACCCCCGGCAGTCCGTAAGACACCGCCAGCTCCCGGCGCCGCTCCCGGTACCAGTCCCGACAGCGGTCCCGGTCCCCATCCCCAGTCTCAGTCCTGGTCCACATCCGCGTCCCAGTCCCCATCCCCATCCCCATCCCCATCCCCGGTCCCGGTCCCGGTCCCGGTCCCCATCCCCATCCCCATCCCCATCCCCAGCCTCATCCCCATCCTCATCCCCATCTCCGTTCCCATCCCCATCCCAGGCCCCGTTCCCGTCCTCGTTGCCATCCCGGTCCCCATCTCCATTCCCGTCCCGATCCCGATCCCCATCTCCGTTCCCATCCCGGTCCCGGTCCCCGTCCCCGTTCCTGTTCCCGTACCCATCCCCATCTCCATCCCCATCCCCATCCCCATTCCCATTCCCGTTCCCGTTCCCGTTCCCGTTCTCATTCCCGTCCCCGTCCCCGTTCCCGTTCCCGTTCCCGTCCCCGTCCCCGTCCGGGTCCCCGCTGCCCCGGCAACGCCGCCCGCCCTCACGTGTCCCCTCGGCCACGCCCCCTTCCCACGCCGGTCCATTCATCCCCCACCGCCTCCCCCCGTCACGTGACGTGGGCCCGGCGGGCGCTCCCGGCCGGGGCTTGGCCGCCGCTTCCGTGCCGGGCCGGGGGCGGGGCGGGGCGGGGCGGGGCCGGGGCGCGCGGGGGGGCGGGGCGGCCGCCGCGGCGGCGGCGGCGGCGGGAGGGGAGCGGCGCTCCCGGCAACATGGCGGCGCGCGGGGCGGGCAGCGCCTGAGCCCGGCGCCCCTCGGTCCGCGGGGGTCCCCCCCGCCCCCGGCCTCCTCTTCTTCTTCCTCCTCCTCCTCCTCCTCCTCCTCCTCCTCCTCCTCCTCCTCCTCCTTCTGCCCCGCTCCCCGGCGCGGCCATGGAGAGCGAGGAGGAGCAGCACATGACCACGCTGCTCTGCATGGGCTTCTCGGACGCGGCCGCCATCCGCAAGGCCCTGCGCCTGGCCAAGAACGACATCAACGAGGCCGTGGCCCTGCTCACCAACGAGCGGCCCGGCCTCCACTACGGCGGCTACGAGCCCATGGAGAGCGGGCAGGGCCCGCCGGGCGGGCACGGCTCCCCCGCCGGCGGGCAGGGCCCCCGCGGCGGCGACGGGGACGGCGGAGGCGGCGGGGGCGGCTTCGACCCGCCGCCCGCCTACCACGAAGTGGTGGAGACCGAGGTGAGCTGCGGGCGGGCGGTCCCGGGGCGGCTCCGGGCGGTGGGAGCCACCCGCAGCCTCCCCGCGGGCGGGGGTCGGCCCGGGCGTGGGGCCGGCGGGACGTGCCCGGGGACCCCCCCCGTCACTCCCCGGGCCCGGGGCTCCTTATCCGCCTCCATTGCCAGCCTGCCGCCCGCCCGGCGCGCTCCCGAGCCCGTTCCCTGCGATCCCCGCAAGGTGAAGCGCACCCAGGGTTTTCCTTGGCATTCCAGGAATGTGTGGCTACCGTAGGGCTTTGCTTTTCGCTCCCCTTCTTGTGCCTTCTTGCATAATCCCGGTGACTAAGGGCTGTCTATTTTTTTTAACTGTTTGCACAATGTGAAGCGAAGCGCGGTGTGGGTATGACTTTAGGTACAGTTTTATTTGGATAAGCTGAGCATAAGTTCTGAAATAGGAACGCGGTGAGGTCAAATGTTTTTCAAAACAGGGCTTTAACTCATAACTTAGGGCTGTGATCAAAAATAAAACTGAAGTAGGTAGAAGTACTGGAGAATGTCAGCCTTTCCCAGGTTCTTTCCTTCCTCCTTGCTTGCCTTTCTTCCATCCTCTTCCAGGACTCTGGACCCTTCAGCCAGCAGATACACTCGCGGTGCTCTCCTTGCTGTCTGGAACAGTCTTGTAGTGCTTTCCTATAAAGTCTTCACCTCTTCCTGGTCTTTTTCCCAAAACTTCACAGAGTGCTCGTAAGAAAAGAGCAAATTAGTAGTGTCCAGACTGTGGCACTCGTGGGGTGAGAACAGCAGAAAGCCCCGCTGTGTGATACCAAAGGGCCACCTTGCCTGGTCTCTGTCTCAAGAAGTGGTCAAGAGCAGATGCTTAAGCTCATGAACAAAACCAGGGAACCTCATGTACCCTCCCAGGCTCCAGTGAAGAGTATCCTGAGGGTTTTCTGTGCCAGGGAAGTGCTCCCTTTCTGTGCACGCATGTGTATGTGTCTATAAATACATTTATGAAGAATCCATGGGCGTATCAGGTGCGTAACTACACTTGCACAGATCATCTGTATCTGTAGCCTCAGCGTATTGACGTCCAGTCCTGCAGAATAAGGATAGGTGATCCTGCTCACTGAGTTAACTGGGTTAGGTCCTGAGCTCCTCTAAGCTGCTGGTGTGTGCTTGTGGAGTAAGGCGATCCGTGGGATGGCACGTGCGCCACGCAGAAGCGGAGCCGCTGTTTAACGTCCCTGACTGAAGCGCCAGGGAACTGGTTTCTAACCTTTCCTGTGAAGGATTGGGAGTGAATGAGAGTTCTTGTTGGCATTTAGGTTGGATGTAGTTATAGTTGGGACAGTCTGGCTTGTCAGTGTGACATTTCAAGGGAAGCTGTCAGTGTAAACTTCAGAGAAGCACTTTTTTCCCCTGCTCTTGTTCCCATTACAAATGGCACTTTGACAACTCTCAGAGGATTCTCCCACCCCCCCATTATTTCATCCTGTATTTCTGATCAAATTTACTTACACTTTGTAATAGCTTCCTTTGCCACTCACGTTCTTGTTTGCTCTGACTTGTGTTCTTTTTAACCCACAGGAGGGAAGTCAAAACATTTTAGTGTAGGTAAATCCCTGCACAGAGCAGGCATTTCAGAAGGATTGAGGCGTCTTGCTACATGAAACTTTATATAGATTCATGCCTCAATTTAGTGATTGGATCCAATTGCATATGAGCATCTGTCAACTCCTGCACGTGTATGCAAAACAGTATTTTTGTAATAAAAGAGTTATATCTATAAAAGTCCTGAGATTGGAATTGTTGCCTATGCATATTTGTCTAACACTGCAGTACAGCTTAACAGCTTTTGGCGTACATTTTATGAAAGGGGGAAAGTGATATATGATCAGTCCTTGGGGTTTTTTATTTGTCGGCTGTAATCTAGCATTGCATTTAATAAGATACAGCTATTCTTTAAGCAGTTAATCAGTAATTAATCAGGTTAATCAGTAGTTTTCCATTCAGCAGAAGCTTATGGCATATGAAGCTGTACAGAAAGCCGTTGCAGAAGCAGCTATATTATTCATTGTAGTCATACACATTATGGTGAAACATATTGTACCCCATGCTGTCTTGTGGTAATTCAGATGTTATTTCTGGTTTTCTTCCTCTCAGTATCATCTCTCTTTCTAACAGCTCTTCGAGTGCGTATTCTTCCTTCTCTTCATAATACCAGTTTTAACTTTTATTCGGTGGGGAGGAAGTGATGTGTTAGATTTTTGGATTTTATATATCAGCAACAGGAGATAAATCACAGGAGAAGAATTCCTAGAAATCTTCCCGCAAGTAAAATGTTCAAGTCTAACACTTCATGAACAAAAGTTAGGATTAGATGTTATAAATTAAAAATAACAAGAATGCTTCAGTCATTCTTCAAGACATGTGTAACAGGTCTGTACTTTGAATTTACATGCTTTTTTTGGCTGAGCACACTTTAGCATGCATATAAGAATAGGTCTATGAATGATTAAACACTTCACATTTTCCCTAATCAGTAATGAATCCATTATGTTTGCATATGCTTATTTGGTCTCTATTACATAATGTTAGAATCTGTTCAGCATTCATGTGGATCAAAGAAAGGCTTGTCTAGTGGTTTTCTTTGAAAAGAGCACAGCAACCAGATACATATCATACTAGTTAAAACATGTTTTCTTTAGATAAGATTGTAAAAATCAGTGTGAATCCTCTTTCAGTGGTCCGCACTGCTGGTCTTCAGGGCTGTCTGGAAGTGTTCAAGAAGCTCGAATTCGGAGTAACTGGCCCAGAAGCAAGATAGCTGCTGTGAGCTGGCCCAACATATGCCCTGTGCTTCCTTTCTGTGTGAGGCTTGAGATGAAGATGTGCATAAATTTCAATTTCATGAGGTTAAAACTTCACTTTCAGCAGGCCCGTGTTTCCCAGTTGCTTCAGTTTTAGGTTAATAGCTGTGGTGTGCGTCTGGCACTGATGCTGGTAGCACGACCACACTTAACTCATCGAAAGGAAAAGGCCAGACAAACTTGGAAATACAAAGGGGGCTTCAGTTCATTTGTGCAGTCTTCCTGAAAGCGCAGGAAGTTCAGCTTGGGGTTTACAGCTGGTATGAAGTTTTGCCCTTCGTAGCACCAAGCCACACTGATAGACTGAGGTCGCCTGCTTTTCCAAGAGGTAACTTTGCGTGTTTGACATAACTTCTGTGTTTATATCTGTTGATAGAAGTGAATCTTTCAATTTGGCAAGAATGTGGGATTTCTGTGTTTATTCCTTAGGCAACATGCAGATTGTCACGGTGTGATTCTGTGCTGAGGGAGGCGGGTGAGGGATGCTATGCTCATCTTTTCATCTGACTGACAGATAAGCTGTTTTATGAACTGCTGCTAAATCCTTTATAATTTAAGACAAGACTATAAACGAGTGCGATGACAACGTCTGTCAATGTGTCCATGAATTGCCACAAGTGCCACAATTGCTGGCTTTAGTGAGTTTTAGAGGAATGGGATGGAGAAGAGCATCAACAAATGTGGAGATTGTGACCAGAGAACTTGAAATTGTGGGGAAGGGCAGGTAAAAATATTTAACATATACCAATGGTTTGTGTAACCTTCACTAAAACAATCTTAATTTGCTTTTAAAACAGCTTCTGGGAGCCATTACTGTGACCTTTTGGCTAAATTGTGATGAACAGATTATATTACCCTCCGGCTATTCCTGTCCCCTTCAGCATGTGTGCTTTTGATTTATGTTTTTTCAGTTGAACTGGATCAAAAGCTCATACATGCCAGATTTTACTAGGTAAGGTTTATAATAAAATTTGTCCGAGGTTGCTTTTGAGGTGCTGTTTGACTGCAAGAGAAAGGATTTTGTGAAAAAGCCAGGCCGGTGACTGTAGTGAGTGCCACTGCCAGGAACATTCTCACTAGTCATGCTGCAGAACTGTGGTGTTCAAACCCTACCTCTCCTCATTATTAAAGCTCAGGACTGAGAGCAGTTCTGCCACAGATGTGCTGCGTCACGATGGGTGTGTAACTTAACCTCTGGTTTAGCTTTTAATGTGTAAAATGAGGATAATGGGGTGTGCTTTATTAGGAGAACCATGGACGTTAGGCTTGTGAAGTTCTTTGATCTTTGAATGGAAGGAGCTGTATTTATTTAAAGACAAAGAAGGTATTTAGCCTCCGAGCAAATGAGATGGATTTCACGCTACAATTCTGCACACTTAAAGTCAGTCTCCTCTCTTGTAAGTAGTCTTGAGCTTTGCAAAAGTGAGTATTTCTTGCATTCTCATGTGGAAGTTTTACAGTGTGGCTTGTCTACGAATTGGCCTTGTAAAACAATTAAGCAATCAAATAAAGCTCTGTGGTGGATTCTGGCATCAAGTCCCTGGCTGGATGCCATCAGAATGTCAAGTGGAATTAGTATTTTAGCACTCCTGGTTTTCAGCATCACTGTTTTCAAAAATGAGTGGCCCTGGTGTGGAACCTCTTTTTATATTCTGATTCCATTAACACTTCCTTGAAAGCATTTGAAAGAAAATACTCTGGGTTTCGTTCTTGATACAACACAGGCTAATAGAGATGCTACATGAAGTTAGGGAAATAGGGGTGATACTGAGAGATGCAGCTGGTTAATTTCAAATGTAAGCTTTGTTTTGAATAACTCACAAAGTCATTATCATGTAATGTGATCGTTAGAGTCATTGCTGGATTGAGAGGAGCACTCTGTAATTACTGGTTCATTGGTGAAGGTGATGCCTGCAGGGTCAGTGAAGGTGGGAGACAGCTCTGTACAGCCAAATTCTCAGCTGGGCAGGAAGTCTCTCTGCTGTAATGTCCTCTGGAAGCATTTTCTGGTCATCTTCCCAGTTTACAGTGCTATTCTGTGGCAGCTGTTTAATAAGGAAGTGAAATACTGAGGAAGAATGAGAATAAAAACAAATTAGCCAGTGTTAGAAGTTAATTCCAGCAAATCATTTGGATTGCTTTTGGATTAAGGAACAGTAGCTCTTTGTATGAGGAGGGCAAAGAGGAAGTGCCTGTTTCTTTTGTAAGCTTTTATTTTGAAAAAAACACGTATTTGTGCTGCTGTAGGAATAGCCTTTGGTATATATGTTTCAGAAGCCAAATTTAAAATTAATTTTAAAAGCCAATGTTCCCACTGTTTCTTGCCACTTGATCCTCCTGCTCACTACTTTACATCAGTTCTGGCTTTTCCGATGCCCAGCAGAGAGATCTTGAGAGGCATTTAAAGATTTTTCCATATTAGTTAGTCACAATTTTGGAATTGTATACTGTTGAAATCAGCTGCTTTGTCAGTCCTGGTTTCTGTCTCATCAGTATACGTCTGTAGAACAGAAATACAGATGAGTGTTTAGCAGCATTATTGAATTAATTTTCCTTTCCAGAGCCTGACCTTTGGTCACTAAGACGTTACAATAAATACTTTATATAGTGGTTTTTGCAGCACTTCTCTATTAATTCCTGGTGTTTTGGCAAAGGGAGATACAAGCATTGACTTAATTTTAAGTGCTGAAATGTTAAGCCTTTGTGATTCACTGTTTTATTGTTTTAAAGCACAGTGTTTATCTGATATCACACCAAGTTATTCTGAGTTATTTGGGAACAAGCATGAGGTTTTGTGCTTATGAAAACTCAAGGGCTGGGAGGAATAATGGTGTCGACTCCGAATCTGGCTGTTTGTAGTTACACTAATGGAGTAAGTTTTTAAATATATCCACAGACAATAATGAAAACACATGGAAGATAAGTGTTTTCCTTGGTTCCTTATGAATGGCATTCCTAACAGTGCTTCCCATGACTTCTCCCTCGCCTACAACTTATCAGACTTCAAAATACGTTGCCAAAAGTGGTTGTAGTGAATCTCTGCCTCAGATTTCACTGAATACTGTGGTAATAGCAGTATAAAAGGGCAGAGAGGCTCCTTGTATTTTTGAAGTTAAATGGAGGTTTTAATTCAAGTGCTATTTTTACAGAGCCTTGGTTGTTTTGTTTTGCTGTGATGCTCAGGACTACGTTTGTCTCTGAACAAGCAGGCAAGTACATCAGGGAGTATTGCCTGGTAATATCACACCATCACCCTGGAAATCAGGGAAAGAGTACAACCCATGTTTTCAGAAACTCTGAGTTAACTTCCAGCTTTGCTGAATTCATTTTTATTTTTCAAATTCATGTTGGGTTCTTGTTCCCAGTTTTACACAGTTCTTGGTTGTGAGGGATGGGGAGCAGAGGAAGGGTGGAGCCATAGGGTTTTTGTGGTTGTAGTTTGTTATAATCCTTTACAGCTCCTAAGGGTTTAGTCTAAGCATGCGTCCTTGATAGTGTCCTTGTGCCACTCTCACTTAAGGTCAGTGTCTAAAACTTCCTGTGAGAAAGTTCACTAAATAAATTGGGTTTTTCTTAGGGCATCTCTGTGATAGGATGAGAGTCCAGATCAACTTTAGTTAGGTGAAGTCTGTAAAGGAGGATTTATTTTCCTTTAGTAGTAGACTGGTATCATTCTTTTCGTATTAGCATGACAAAATGCTAGCATTTTTTTCTTATGACAAGACTGTGTTTGTTTGTGTGAAGTAGTCCATAGTAAAAATTTGAAGAGCTTCATTTCTATGAGAAAAGAACAAAACAAAACATCTGTGTATCTCACCAACAAGCTTATGTTCTCCTAGCAGAACGTAAATAACAAAAACCATTCCTATCTGTTGCTGCATTTAAAATTTTTGCATCCAGATGTTTCTTTGGATGAAAACTCAAGGGTGAGATGCTGTATCTCTTTAGGACTTAAAATAGTTAAAAACTGTGACAGTACTTTGCAAGTAAATGCCTGTTTGTCAGTAAAACATTCAGGAAATCACAGTGGGTTTTCTTATTGCCAGATAAGAAACATAATGTGGAAATTCCCTACATGACACCATTTTTTTGCATCTTACTAATACTGACGTTCACAAGAGGATACCATGCTTGCTCTTAGCAATGTGGGCCCAATGGGTTTGATCTGAGTGCAGGAACAGGCAGCTAGGAAATACGCTCCAATTTTGTTCCCACATCTGCCACTTAACAAGAGTTGAAAGTTCTTTAACCTTCTGGATTACCAGTTTATAAAAAGCAAAGAGGTTATAGGTATGAAAATGTGACAATTTTTTTAAACAATCAATACCTTGTTCTTTGTGTTCATGTGTAAGTGCAAGGTGGTAGCTCTGAGTTGTTTGAA
Source organism: Lycocorax pyrrhopterus obiensis (assembly GCA_014706295.1). Classification (NCBI taxonomy): domain Eukaryota; kingdom Metazoa; phylum Chordata; class Aves; order Passeriformes; family Paradisaeidae; genus Lycocorax; species Lycocorax pyrrhopterus. Next base: position 4,753,308 of record JACSVZ010000013.1, read on the forward strand.
AGGCTTTGCATCCTTACCCCTCTCTTTCAGTTCTAAGGTAACAGAATATCCCCCTTTTAGGAGTTAATTAAAAGAAGAAAAGGTTTGACATCCAGGTGTGAAAGTAAAAGCTGCTTTAATCAATAGTCTGGCAGATGGAGGGACTGTCAGGTCATGACTTCAGGATTCATAGCTTCTCCCACAAATTGATGGGCACAGTACATGAGAGCAGAGAAACGCTCTATATTTATGGGTATTTGATGTATTTCTCTCACCTTGCCTCCACCTGAGCATTGCAGTGCTCTGCAAACACTCGTGCGTGTTGCATCAGCACTGTGGCAGGGGGGAGCGTCCCTGCTGACACTTGGCAGCTGGGGAAGCTGAAGCATTGGAAAATTGATTTCTTTATTTTGACTATGTCTGTGATTAACAACTGAAGGGTGGACCTAAAATTTTTTGTCTGCTGCTTCTGGCTTTATGCTTTTTTTTTTTTCCTCATTACTGCTTTTCAGAGCAGTTAAACTTTGTCCTGTTTGTAGGTACATAGTAACAAGGTTTTGTGGTTGTTTTTTTTAACAATCCAATGAAACATCAAAAAAATCTGTTTTCTTGGCTATAAAATGAGGGTTATTTTGTGAAAGTTACTTACTAGAGAGGCATGAGGTGGAGATAACTGCTTGGTCTGCTGGTGTCTCAGAAGGTCTGATCCTGTTGCTTGTTGAAAGAAATGTGACTTTGAGGGTTTGTTCCCTGAGTTATACTAGATTCAAGAGTACATAATGTGACTTAGCTGTGGTGATCGTAGCTTCTGTTGGTAGCCTCCTATCAAAATCAAATTAATGAATTTAAATCATAATTTGACTGTAATTTCATTACTAAGGCTGCCAATTAGAATTAAAACAAGTCTTAAACTCCTTGTTATTTTATGTAAAGTGACTGGTATGAGAACTGTCAGTGGCTTTAGTTAAGCAGTGTTTGATGAGTTAATTAGCTGAGTACTGCATGAATGCATTTTGAAGCTTTAAACTGTGACCTTTTGGCAATTAAAGTTAATTAATATTTCACTTTTTGTGCTAATCTTTGTTCTGTGTTACTCTTCAATAGCAGGTTTTATATTACAGATTTAAGCAATGCTTTATTGATTAGATGTTGAACAATTTTTATTTATTCAGCCTTGCAAGCAATTCTGGGAGGTGCCAGGTCCCCAGAGAGGGAATCTTGAATCAGTGCTTGAGCCTGTTCCTGCGAGGATGTGTCTCCTGGGAGCCTGTGTGTGTGTTTAGCCATAACTGCATTTTCACACCTTGAAAATAAGCCAGAAGAGTCAAGACTCTTAGAATGAGGGGATTTTCAGGGCTTTTGTGCAATGAGAGATATATCAGAAGGCATGGAAAACTGTATTAAAGGTTTGTCAGGAAAAGTTTGTTGGTCTCAGTATTTCAGCTGCAGAAATAGTCACAGATTTGTGATGTGTACTGTGACTTCCTACTGCAGAAAAGAGTGATTCTTACAGCCTTTTAGACAGTTTATCTTTGGATGACCCTTTAGTTACCAGGAATAGGATTGGTGCATTTTTTTTCCTTTTTACTATTCTGTAGAAGAACATCCCTACAAATCCTTATTATTTTGGGGGCCAGTCCAGTGTTAAGTCTGTTCAGCCAGAATTGCCAAGTCCTGAATACAGGTCATCATCAACTGGCAGAAATCATTCTGAAATTACCTGTTTGAGGGGAGGGAGATAGCTTTTTTAATATCTTTATTTATAAACAATTTATATATGTAAACAAGCAAACAAACCCCATGTAATTCCCCAAAGATAAGGTTCAGAAAACCACCTTTTGGGAGGCTGACGTGGCCTTGTATCCTATTTACCTTCACATATACCGTAATTTTTCTTTAAAATCTTTTATTTCCTCCATGGACCTTTGTCAGTAGAGTTTGCAGTGACAGTTCCCGAGCCCCTCAGTTACAGAGCATTAATTGTGGATACGTGTTCAGGGCTGTGTTGCATTTGTGAATGTCAGCAGAGCAAGTGAGTTCTCCAGGCTGTGTTGGAGTGTGAGATCTGTATGCAGATCTCCAGTCAATATAAGATTATGCAAGAGCTAAGCTGACGTTTCACCTTGCTGCAGCAGCTGCTGGTAATAAATCACACACTTTAAAGAGCAGTGCCCAAATTGATTTAAAAATTGGGTGGTGAACAGTTTGGGGTTTTTCATGCGCAGAAGGACACTAATTGTGAAAGAGCAGCAGTAAGTCTTTAAAGGGACTGTTTCTTGTAGTAGATTTGTTGTAAGAAAGACGACTCAGTCTGCACTAAGATAATGTGAACATAACTGTAATCTCCCAGAAATGGAGAGTGTTAAATTTATTAATGGTTTGAAGGGGAATTTGGGTTTTAAACTGCCTGGGTGTGTATTTGAGACTGTCACAGGTTTCACGGTAGCTGTGAAGCTATGTGGATGTGATGTGTTCTAAAATTAATAAATGAACTTGATACTTTCTGCACATGGTTTTAGTAGCAGAGCACTGTCAAGCAAGAAGCCTCATTGCTTCTTAATTCCTGGAATGTGCCTAGAGCATGCTCCTTCAATGCAGATAGTTCTCATTATTACTAGGGCAATATTCCAAATACCACACTCATTTTTTGTGGAAAACCATCTTTTCACTGCAGTGTTGGTAGACTCAGTCTAGCAATAGTCCGGATGTGTTCTAAGCATAATTTATGACAATGGAAGCTGAATGTACAGTGAAGAACATGTATTATTTCACTTTCCATATGAATTTCTGTGTCATGGACCCTGGCAATCACTTGTGTGGAAACAGGTAACTAAAGAGCAGCATTGGATGCGGATGGGAAAGCAGAACAACAAGTGGAGTTTTCCAGCTGCAGCTGAAGGTCTGCATTGCTATTCTGCACCTCTTAAGAGGCCAGTTGCTATCACTGCTTTTGTTTGATGTGGACACTTTCCTCCAGGGAATGAAGCAACTGTAGCTCTGTAACATTTGTTGAAATGTTGCTTTCCTTGGCTACAATTCGAGGCTGAACTGTAGTCATTGAACGCCCAGCAATTGGGTGTTTATATTATACTGTCTGCCTTTATAATACTAAAAGTTCATTCCCGTTCTGTTACTGTGAGCACTTTCTTCATAACTGCACATTGTTTTCTGTAGGAAATGGTTTTGTGTTCTGCATGGATGTTCTTTACAGAAGCTGTATAATTAACAGTTTAATTCCTAAAAAATGCTTCTAAATAATTTCAGTGTCTTTTCATTTAGACCTTCAAACATCCCTTCTCCGAAACCTGAAGTATTTAAACAGGGCATGATTTGCTAGATGGGAATTACATTAGGTTTCCATGCACGTTGCTGGATCGGGTGACGACAGTTTCAGAAGCTGATATTCAGGTCTGCTAAAGTACAACTTCCCATAAAGACAAACTGAGAACTAAATGTTTAGTAGGGGGTTGGAGAAAGGTGGCACTTTATTTCCCAAACACTGATGCGTGGTTTTTGCTAAGCACTGTTTTGTGTTCCATTCCTATAAATTGTACTGCTGCTCTCAGAACATGTTAGTGAGTCCAGCCCGCATGCTGTCCGTGAACTTTAAAGGTTAAGCTCTATACAATTGCTGTTCCCATGGCTTAATATTTTTGAACCATTATGAAAGTGAAGGACACATTTACTTTTTTTAAAACAAGTATAATCCTACAAGTAGCAAATGCTGTGAGAGAGCTGGAAGCACGCTTGTGTGCATACATTGATTCTGTTCTTTGTATACCATCTCCTCTAGAGTTCAGTTTTTCTTTTGGTTTATTCCTTTCTCATTTTTCCATTCCCTTTCCTGACACTGTCTGTTTTTCACTTTCAAATATGTTTCCTGCCTTCCCTCCATGTCCCTGGCTTCTTTCTCAGTGGGATCTTGTTACCATCACTGCTCTTGTTTTCCACTGTCTCCAACAGTGGCTTCTGCTCGCTGCCAGGCCTGATCCAGACATTCTGTCCTTTCTCCTGCTGGCTTTGCCTGCTGTTGTGGAGGCAGGGAAAGGTAGTCCATGTGAACTCTTTGACACATTGGGTAGCTGGCATCTATGAGAGGTTAAAAAATAAACAAAAGAAAATAAATGAGTAACTTGTCTACTCTTTCTTTGGCGCTGCTGAGGCAGTTACCTCGTATGGCACTCAGTGGAGAGCAGGGGGTAATTCTATGTCCTATACACAGAAATAGCTGCTCTTCACTGGCATTAGCAGAAAACCTGTAAAGCTTAGCTGCAATCATTATGACTTCAGGAGAAGGACAATTACATTACCTCGTTGGACAACCATATTTGATGTAGATTTTTCTTTAGGTTACTAGTTAGTAAAAGAAAATCGTGATGTACTGAAACAGTATCCTGTATTTCTAATGTGGTGGGGTGAAATGGACTTCCCTGAGAGTAAACTATTCCCATATTCTGCATGAGTTGTTGAACAGAGGATTAATACGCAGATCTATGGACATCAAAATTTGTACTCTACAGTCTCACAGGGACTGGAAGTACTTGTCACCTGGCTCTAGGATCTGATATGCTATGGAACCAGATTTGCCTCTTAAATAGGCAATTAGTTAGCAATTAGTTATGTAAACATAGTAGTTATCACCTACACTAAATACATCCAGGTATGTAATCCCTTCAATTCAAATTGAAATGTTAAATTCTACTTTGAAAAACACAAGCAGCCTCAGGGTTGAGAATTTGACATGCTTGTTACAAGCACAGCTGCCTTTTCTAAACCCTTTAATGTGTCTAAGAAACTGTGCCACTTGAACTTTTTTTTTTTTCACCCACAGAAAAATGATGAAAATGGGAATTGCTCTGGTGAAGGGATTGAGTTTCCAACAACCAACTTGTATGAACTGGAGAGCAGAGTTTTGACAGATCACTGGTCCATACCCTACAAGCGGGAGGAGTCTCTAGGCAAGTGCCTAATTGCATCCACCTACCTGGCAAGACTGGGTAAGTTCCCTTTCACAAATACACGGATTATCTGTTCAGAGGATTCACAAGTTCACGGATTATCTGTCTGTGACAGAATGTTGGGCAGTTGTGTCTTTTGCTTTAATCTTGCTGCTGTATACTTGCACCCTGCTCAAGAATCACATCTCTGGGAAAGTGGTTAACTGTGAACTGTGAAAACAACGTTGATCTCTTTTCTTTCTCTCTAAAGTAATTTGTTTACTTAAGTTTTTTTCAAAAAGTGGCGCACATGTTTCTTTATGTTCTAATGATTCTGGGAATTACATCTTTTCAGAGCTAAATTACTGGCTCTTTTTTTGACTTGTGCTGGTTATTTTCCATTCATAAAAACAAGCTGCCATCTCAATCCCTGCTGTACCATGCTTTTATAAGTGGTTGTTTTTCCCTGGTGAAATGCTTACATTGCATTAGATCTGAATTTGACTCTTCTGTATTCGGTACTTTGGCTGGGGTTAAGAGCTTTACGGAGGCACCACACCCAACAACTGGTGCATAATGAGAGTACAAGATAGTTTTTCAGTCAGGCCTGATGGCAGTCTAAAGGAATGTTGTAATCTCTTGGAAGAATAGAAGCTGTTAAGTGGTTCTGGTTTGCTTCTTTGTTTCCAGTCTGTGTTAAAAGGCTGTGCTTTCATTTGGTTTTGGAGGGAGGCTGGGAAGTATCAGTAATGTATGAATTGTAAACTCTGAAGCTTACCAGTTACTTATGGTTCTAATAATGCTTGAAGAAGTTGTAAGAGGTGGGACACTAATTCTTAGTTCTGAAAGGCAGGTTCTCTCGATTCATGCTTTTTGTGGCTTAAAAAGCATGCTGGTTATGAATGAACAGTAGCACGTTTGCTACTGCTAGTTTGGGTTGGTGTTCCCAAAAACTTGCAACCAGGTCCCTGAGGTCATCTTAAAAAGTAACTTTTATAAAGTACTGTTAAAAAGCACTCTCCTTTCTGTAAAGGTCTTTCTGATTCTGATGAGAATTGCAAGAGGTTTATGGACAGATGCATGCCTGAAGCATTTAAAAAGGTGAGTAGGCACAGCAGGCGAGTTCAGTGTTTCTTTGCATTGTTCATGGTAGAAAAAGTGTTTTGTAATCCAGACTTCAGGCAGCTACTGAGTAGGTTCTTAGATTAAAGTCACACTCAAATTATTTTCCTAGATTAAAATTGTAGAGGCTTAAATCATACAAGGTCCCAGTTCTGTAACTGGCCAACTTCAGCACATAGCTCATTTTCTTTTTTTTTTTTCCCTTAAAGGAAGAGCCCTGTAGTAATTACCAGAGCCCAAAGAGAGGTTTAGAGACCCTTGGATATGGCCACTGGTGGCAAGTTCATGGTCAGATTTCCATTAACTATTCTTTCTCTTATTTCTTCAGAGGGTTGCTAAATTCTTTTCACAATCCATTTAGAATTTTATCTTTCACCTCAGTTCTTAATGCCCTGTGTTTCTCTGGGCTGTTGTGAATTTTCTCTACAGAGCTGCCCAAACTAATTGACTTGCCACTATTCCATCCACTTCAGGTACTGCCTAAATTTCCTGCCCAGTTTTTAGACTATATATATAAGAACACATACCCTTTAAAAAGTTACTCTGTCCTAGTGTTAAAATACTGAGAATATGATTGTATTTAAGGAAGGTGGAAGTTTAAGGGAAAAATTATTTTTTCATTTAGTTATCAGAGTACTAATCTTACATACAATCGTTTTATATCACTTGGTATTTTTTGCATAAGAAATAAGCAATGTAGATTGTTCCTCCAGAAGGATAACCTGTAGAATCTAAGTTGAGGATGTGCTGAATTACAATTTGCTGAAATATTTGCAAGAAACTCTATTAGTGGTACAAAAAGTAATTGTATTTAAAGTATTAAGTTTTTTTATCTGCTTCTGTTCAAATACAGCAGAAATTAAATGAAGTTTGCAGATGGCAGCCAAGTGCCCTTTATAAACAGCCATGAAAACAGATTTAAAGAACATGTTTCAGTAGGTGGAAGCAGCACTAAACACCTCTCTTGCCTGGTACATGTGCTTTGTTTTCCGATAGAAGATGCTCAAAAAGTGTGAATTGGTAAATGGTTACCTCAGCTGAATCAGTGCAGCTTTGTGGCTGCCTGTTTCAAGATTTAATAGTTGTGTGTTCCATCTGCAAACAGATTAGTTTCATATTAGTTGTTCTCTGCAAAGGTTACGGTCTCTACTAGTGCATGCAAATGGAAAACAGTTTGATGGATTTTATTTTCTGTCACAAAATGTGATTTAAGGTGTTCTTCCGCAAAATTACAAACTGAATTAACTCTTAAGCCATTAGTGCAGAAAGAACATCTGAAAAACAGACCAGACAGTGATGAGTGCATTCCAAGGAAACGTTTGCTCTGGAAACAGTCTCAGGAGTTGATGAATTTCTCCTGGTATGTGATTGTGCTCAAACTTTTAAAAAATTACTTTTTTTTTTCCTCATTAGCTGTTGACATCCAGTGCTGTTCACAAGTGGGGAACTGAAATCCATGAAGGAATCTACAACATGCTCATGCTGCTGGTGGACCTGGTTGCAGAAAGAGTAAAACAAGATCCTATCCCCGTGGGCCTGCTTGGTGTGCTTACAATGGTATTTGACTCTCTGATGCAGTTTCTAATACCTGGGTATTTGGCATTTTGTATTTATGCAGCTGATGCTTTTTCCAACTGTGTAAATTGTAGTTCATTGTCTCAAAATCTGCAGCCATTGCTTGCTGCAGATATTTTACATCCAGTATGCAATTCAGAGGAGTGGGTGCTGTTCAAAACTTCTGAAAACTAGGAGTTTAAAAAAAAAATCACATTTTTATCACTTTGCTGTTTATGTTTTAAAACTGGTGCTTTGAGTTCAGTTCTCTGTTTTGTGGACCTCTGGCTCACGTGGTTATTGGATATTGTCTGTACAGATGGAAGCTTCAAAATGCTTTATATGGTGAGAAGTGAGAGGCAGGAGCAGGGAGCTTGTGTTCAATTTTTTTTTTTGCTAAATATTTAACTGTCAGCCAGGAGAATGCTCAACTGAAACAGTCAAATATTATCAAGATAAGTTTTGAAACTGGCATAAGCCACCTGTTCATTGCCATGGGCTTTTCTTTCAAGGCATTTAATCCCGACAATGAATATCATTTCAAGAATCGAATGAAGGTGTGCCAGAGAAACTGGGCAGAAGTCTTTGGGGAGGGGAACATGCATGCTGTCTCACCCATATCCACTTTTCAGAAGGTAAGCATGGCCATGCCCTAAAATGTCATTTTAGGGTGGATGTCTTTGTTTCAGATAAGATTGTTTGATTAGTAGGTATTTATAACTCAAAGTTTAAATATGTCACCAAGAATTATAGCAAATGGATGTTGAGTATGTGTTGATCTGTAGACATTAATTTGTGCTCTCAAATTGTTCCAATTCCCTGTTAAAAGCTACATTTAGAAATGGGTGTACTTTCATGTCTAAAGTAGCACAGCAATCTGTGTGTTGCTTTAGACATGAAGCACACAACGGGTGGATCTGTGTATCTAAGGACTGACATCTGTTTGGTTGTTGAGTGTGAAATGACCAAGATAACTCCAAGTGTTCGGTTCTAGCAGAGAATTTGTGCTTTTCTGATAGCCAAGGATGAAATATCTTCAAGTCAGACACACTGGCAAGGAGGCAGTTTTTGAGGTTTGCACTGTCTTGTCACAGTTGTTCCACATAGATGGGTCCAAAACAGCATCAGTGGAGTTGATTTCTCCTTCAGGAAACAGGTTTTTGTGGCCACAGAAAGAAAATCCTACATCTGCTGCTTTGGGAAAGGTGCTTTAGTAATGTTCCACACTGCTACAGTGCTATAAATACAGTTGTGTGTGAGTCAGCAGCCACAGTGTGATCTGTTGCCACAGCACATGGGCAGTGATGTCAGGCAGAGTCCAAAACAGGATGATGCTCATGAGAACCAAGCAGAGCTGCAGCTACACTTAATAAAGGAGCTGTTACAAACATTGTTTTATTTGTGTAATAGTACATCCATTTGAGGTGTGGGTTAATGGGCTGAACGTGTCTGTCCAAGTGTGTTTCAGAAGACAAATGTTTAGCATTGATGTTGCAGCTGCTAATTTGTTCATGATCTTATTGTTCAAGGAACCTCACGGGTGGCTGGTGGATCTGGTAAACAGGGTAGGTAAATGTAAACCAGAATTGTTGTTTGTCACTTGAATTCATTGGTCTTCAGAGATAGTTTCTTCTCCCACCCCACCCTGCCCTGACTTGTTTTTTCACTTCTCACTTTTCTGAGAAGCACAAAAAAATAGTTTGAGATTTTAATCCTGCCTTGTTAAATACATCTTGTTGAGTTGCTGCCTTCTCCCTTGAGCACCTTTACCCTAACGTGGTATCTGACTGGAGGGATTTGAGAGCCCAGCTGAGGCCCCTCAAGAAAAAGTGCCAGACCAGTCCACCGTTGCTGTATGTGGTCTGCCTTTCTTCCCTATGTCCATTTTTACTCAAGACAGAGTTTCTAGCTTGATGTTTAAACTCTGGTGCCCTGCGTAATTGCATTGCATTCCCCAGTGTGCCCCTGAATTCCCATGAAAATATAAAGCTGCTTTTGGATGGGATGTTCCATGGTAAAGGACACTTGTTGGCATCTCAGGAACTGTCAGTGGAGTGTTTTCTATAATCTCTTATTTAAAAGATAAAATACTGTCGTTCACTATGTAATACTGATTATTTTCTTTCAGTTTGCAGAGTTGGGTGGATTTTCAGCAATTCAGTCCAAACTCAATTCAGAAGATATTGAACTTGGGGTAAGTCCATCTTCTGTCATGAGACTTTTCCCTTTTCCATTGCACCCTTCATGGACAACCAGCAATGTCCCTTTTGGCAGTGCTTTTACCTTTTCTTTGGTACCAGAGCAACATTCCCACAGAGCCCTGGAGAAGTGCTGTCAGGCTGGAGGCCAAATGAGGTTGTACATAAGAATCCTGACTGAAAAGCAGTTGAGACTTCACAGAAAAGAGGAGAAATCAGTGTACCTTTCTGCTAGCATTCAGCCTTCTGGTTAGACATCAATCAAAGTAGTTTCATTGTATGTTCATCAGTATGTCCCTGGTTTTCTGTTTACTGCACCCATAGCTGCATTTAGCTGCAAGTGAATTGACTTCTGTCATTTATTACAGAAATTGCTGTTTAAGGAAAAAAGTCCTTAGGAAGACAGACAGTGTCTAATCCTAAACAACTTTTCAGGAGCTGTGTCTTAAAACTGACTGGTTCAACAGAGCTAAACTATTTTTGATGATGAAGTCTAACTTGCTTAGTTTTAGCTTCCTAACCTATATTCAGGAGACTTCCAATTCTTTCAAGCTTTGGAGAATGAGGAGGCTAAAGGAAAACGATGTCATGTGGAACCTTGTCCCCCAGTAGAAAATCAGTCTGCTTTCAGTGACATGCCACTTGGAGAGAATTCACTTTTTTTCTTGGGATATTGATGTTTTCTGCTTTATATAGAGATAGGTTCATATGTGAGCTTGACAGAAGAATAAGGAAAAACTTGATTTACGTCCCAGTCCTGTAACAGAAACTTTGACTCGACTTTGTTTAATGATTAATAACTGCTTACTTAGGAAGGAAATCTGGGTCAACGTCACTTAATTTGGGCCTTGGATTGCACTGCTGCACACTCAGTTCCACAATTCTTGATCCAGTGTGAAAAGAAACTGATTTTGATATTATTTATTGGCAAACAAATACCTTTATACATTTAATTTCTTGACGATAGATACCACTTTAAAAATCATGCATTGAAGAGATCTTGACATGTATATGACACATTTACAAAAGCTTTCTCCCACGTAATGCTTTGGGAAAAAAATTTGCCATATGGCTTTAACCTTAAATTTTGCATTCACACTTCTGATTGCTGTAGAGAGCAAGCAAAATGTGATATGTTCCTTTCCGTCTGTTTGTTTCTGTGACTGAAAGAGGATCTGTCAGAGAACACTGAACAGAGTGATGAGAGGACCAAGATTAGTGAAAACTGGGAAGGCATTTTTTATTTCAGACGAAAATATGTAACACATACTGCATGCCATGTATAATATATAGCACATACTCTACTGTGTGCCATGGAGTAAATCTTTCTTAAACCATGTGTGGTAAAGGACTTGCACACCAGAAACAGTTGTAGCAAATGACTGGAAATATATGATGAGATGAATAATACTTGTTCACCTTCATTTGCCTTTGAAGCTATGGATTACTAACTATGAAAAGATCTCTCTCACCTAAATACTTGCTGTCTTTCTTTCAGGCAATCTCTGCATTAGTTCAACCATTTGGAGTTTGTGCAGAATATCTTAACTCTTCTGTAGTACAGGTAAAATGTCTTTATTATGATTTATAAGAGGACTGAAAATTCATTTCCAACTGTGTTGGTGTGAAACTGGTGACTAATTTGAAAAGCCTTCAAACCTCACGTTGCAGAAAGTACAAGAACCATTTTGAGCATCCTGAGGTGTTGAATAAAGGGCTCAGACAATGTTCAGGCTCATTTTCCAAGCAATGGTCTGTCATCATGTATCTACGTCTGCAGCAATGAGAAGCTTTACCACTGCCATTAGTAATCTTCATCAGTATAAACCATGTGGGGAAAGAATCCAGCCTGATGGATGGATTTTGCTTTTAGTTTAACTTTCTGGCTGAGATCAAGCACATGGATATGAGAGTTTACACCGCAAAAATTGTGGTACAGGAAAAAAATTCACCAGGATCTCTTTGTGTGTGCAAACGTCCTCCAGGCTTCACACCTGCCCTCACCACCAAAAACTATTGACTTAAGTGACTGAAAGACTTTATTTGAAGAGGATGTCGTTTAGAAGGCCTTGGGAGTCAGAGAGGCATGTGCACCTAATAACTCCTGCGTTTTTAGAGGGCTGTTGGTCTGTCTCTTTGTGCAAACCTGCATTACAGTGGTCTGAAACGGGTTCTTAATCTAATTGCTTTTTTTTTACCCTGGACATAGCTACCAGGATAGTTTTATCTTTGTTGTAGGTCTTGCTTTATCTCTAGGTTAATGGTGAGCTTTCAGCTAAGTATTTCCTTTTTGCTGCAGTCACGTCTTTCGAGTAATTTTATTGATTTCAGGAAACATTAAAATGATTGTCATGCCTTTTCTCACATTCTTTAGCCCATGCTGGATCCAGTCATTCATAAAATGATTAAATATGTACAGAATGTAGAAGAGAAGGACTTGAAAGACAAGGTAATGTTTTACGTATTAAATATTTAGGAAGAACTTCCTGCCTGTCTTGGAAATGCTGTCAATATAAACTAGAATAATAGCTTTCTTTTCACTGGCAGGAGTGCAGCCTATTCTAAATTCTGACTGAATGACATAGATGAAAATCCATTTACCCAATTCCATTCAATATGCTTTTCAGTAAATATCTGATTTATGACCCTTTTTCAAAATATTTTGCCACTGTTGCTATCAATTTTTTGGTTTTGTTGGTCCCCTTGTGCAGCATGCTGAATGCTCACTTCTCTGACTCAAAGATATTTACTGTCTTGCAGTCTGTTAAATTCAAATTACTGTTGCAATAGCTGTTTGCTTCTGAGAATTTGGTAGTTGTTGGTAAAGTGTCTGTGTAACTTGTGGCTACTTCCTGCATTACCCTGAATTTGGCCTTCAGTTCTATTAAATTGTGTTGGCTTTTTACTTAGATTTGAATTGTTAATTTTAAACAGGAAAGTATTCATAGGTTGTTGAACCAAAAGAGAGCAATTTACTGTACCAAACCTGAACCTTTAACCAAAGCTTCATTGTCTTAAAATTTCTAGTGTACAAGTAATACTTTGAGATGTACCAGGTGCTGTGTTTTGATTAAACAGTCTGGTCGCTAAACCTACTCTTTGTGAGTCACTGATATCTGTAGCAGAATAGCAAAAATACCAATGCCTCTATTTGTCCCTTTTCTGTTGTTTTGTTTCAAACAGAGACTGGTGAGTATCCCTGAGCTCTTGTCTGGGATCAAACTGCTGTGTATGCGCTTCCAACCTGACCTGGTCACGGCGGTCGATGACTTGCGGCTGGACATTCTGCTGCGCATGTTGAAATCCCCCCACTTCAGTGCAAAAATGAATTCCCTCAAAGAAGTAGGTTGGCTTTTTGTCTGTCTCTGTGTGCACACGAGAGCCTGTGTTTAGGTGGGATGGGTTGTTAATAAGCCACTGAAACCACAGCCTGAAAAAAAGAGACGGCGCAATATTTCCTTGCAAATTGCGTTGCCTTAGCAAAAGCTCAGTTCAAAATAAACACCAAACCAAGTTAATGTGACAGGAGTTGTTTATAATATTAGTAGCCACTGCAAGGCCTCCCAATTAGACACAGTTTGAGAAGGGCACAATTCTAAGAAATGCAATTTTAGATTGATTTATAAGCAGTGGTCTATGCTATTCATTGACTATTCACTCTGGGATAATCCTGAGCATCCTGTGGCATATCCATTTTTTCTCCTTTTGCTGAGAGGAAATGAAAAAAAAAACCCCAAATGGAATTTAAACCTATACTGATGTCTTAGTCCACTCATATCAGGTCATTGCACTATGTAATTGTATTTTTTATTATAGTTGTACGTGGATGCTGTAATGTTTGAGTCCATCCTTTCTGCTTTTTTCTTTAATTAATGAGAAAATTGAGATGTTAAACCTCACTGCTGTTTGCTTCTTAATCATAAATTCTGTGTATCTGTGGCGAATTTATAGAAGTGCAGCTTTTGAAGATTTTAGCAGAAATGTGCTCTTTCTCCCTAGAGTGAGGAGCCTGTATCAGTTCAGTACTGGATAAAAAATAGGACACTGATTTGAGTGTAACAAGCAGAAGCCTGAAATAACCTAGTTCTGGCGTATCTGTAGAAAAATACCTGGCAGCACAGGCCAGCTTTTCTGTGTCAGACTGAGAATAAGATTCTGCTGCATCAGAGACTGATGACGTGGTGTTTCTGGTTAGGAATTTGCCTTTGAACAGCTTATTGAAAAACAAAACAAACAAACAAAAAAAAAAAAACCAAGACCCTGCCAAAAACAACTGACCCGAAAAATCTCAAACACCTCTGTACTCAAAATATTTCAGGATTCACACTTAAGCTTCATCATGAGCCTTTTTGAACAAATTTCGTTGTGTGTGTGTGTGTGTGATGCAGGTGGGAATTTTTTGTTAAAATCTCACATTTTGCAATTTCTAGGTAACGAAGTTAATAGAAGACAGCACTGTCTCCAAGTCAGTGAAGAATGCAATAGACACAGACCGACTGCTGAACTGGCTCGTGGAGAATTCAGTCCTGTCCATTGCTCTGGAAGGTAAGAACTCTCACAAAGCCTTTTGGCACGTGCTTTGAATGACTTAAATTTAAAAATCTCATCTCTCCCTCTCAGTACATTTTAATGTCCACTATTAACCAAAGAGTTCAAGGTTTTTGTTGTCTCCAAAATAAAGTAAAATCCTGCAAATTCTGTTGCTATCATCTAATCCTTTGTTTGACATCTGTGCAAATGTTTTTTGCTCTACCTGGGGTTTTTTACTCTCAGTTTGTATATTGTTAGCATCGAGAAAAGAGGGAAAAGAGGTGTTTTTCTCCCCAAGTAGTAACATTCTATAGGTGTGCTATCAGATGTATGAAGCAAAACAAAATAAAAATGGAAAAGCCTTGTTCTTCTTCTTTGTACTGGTAGACTTGTCTGTAACAGTAAAGAAAGACTTTCCAAATGAAGATAGCTTTGTTCTCTCTTTTTAAAAAGCTAGTTCTTTTAAATTCATTCAATGTATCTAATACTGTTAGAAATATATTCATTTAGTGGCCTTTCTTTGTTTCACAGGTAATATAGACCAAGCGCAATACTGTGATCGTATAAAGGGAATTATTGAGCTGCTGGGCAGTAAATTATCCTTAGATGAGCTCACTAAAATTTGGAGAATTCAGGTAAGCGATCAAGACTAGGCAGGTGCTTTTAGACTGTCTTACAAAAGCAAACAACTCTGATGAAGGGATTTTTTAAAAATAATCTATACATGTCTATTGCAACATGGAGATGTTGAGATTTTAACAGTAGAATTAATGCAAAGACTTCCTTCTACTTCTTCCTTTACCATGTAAAATCAATTGTTCTGGTAGTTTCTTGTATCACACCTGTTAAATCCTATGATGAAGTTCAGTTCTTTGCAACAGGTGTTAAGGGACTGCAAAAGTATTTGACTTGGCATAAGAGGTTGTCAGCTTGAAACAGGTGACAGACCAAATTCGGATGTTAGTGTTTGTGGCTGGAGGTATGAATTTAAAGTCAGAGTGTGACTTTAAAGAGAGTGGGCTCCAACTGTATGAATTCCCATTTACCTTCCTGTGCATCCATATAATTGACTGACAAGTCATCTTTTGGCCTTCACTTTAAGGAGATTCGACTTATTACTGTGTGGGGAAGGTGGTTTGAGTGTTTGTGCAAATGACATGTGGAAACTTTGACCAGAAACTAGTCTTCCACTGCAGGAAATGGTTTTCTTCTCTGTGCAAATGTTGATGTTTTAGACTAAACTCATTGGACATTGCCAGCTCTGCAGTGTGTGTGGCATAACAGCAAGTTTTTAACACTTAGCAGAGTTGAAATGTGATTCTAGCTCCCTCACTTTTATTCTTTAGTAAAAAGCAATACTTCCTCCCCCTCTCTGGCTGTTGTTACCATGGTGCTCCCATCCGTGTGGGAGGAGATTTTGTATTGCTCACTTTTGAGTAAAGCCTGGGAGAGTTCCAAAGATTCAACACCCCACACGTGAACCTCACCAAGCGATGGAAAAGGTGATGTTTGTATTGCTGCCACTGCAGCGGCTTGAAGCTGCTGTAGTGATGGCAGACTTGTACTTTCCTGCTTTAGAATTGCTTCCAAAGACTTCTCATCCAGGGAAATGAGGAGCACAGACAGTTTACTCTGAACTTGTGTTTCTAACATGTCAAGAGTTGCTATTCTCACTCATTAGTATAAATAGTAAGATAATGCTTACATGAAGGTTTTTCTCTATCTTGTTTGGGTTAAAGACCTGCCTTCTTGTGTTTTCCTCCTCCTTTTCAGTCAGGACAATCCTCTACTGTGATTGAGAACATACATACCATTATTGCTGCAGCTGCTGTGAAGTTTAGCTCTGATCAGCTCAATCATTTATTTGTTCTAATCCAAAAGGTAAGTTTTCACATTAATTCACATTCCTTAGGAAGAGAAGTGATGAGATGTACTTGTGCGTCCAGCCTACTGAAAGGCAAATGCCTTGAATACATTTACATTTTCTGTATAAATGTAAAATTTGCTATTAAAAAATAACACTTTTGCTACTAATTTTTATGTTAACCCAGAAGTCTAATCTGCTACTGTATTCCTAATTGACTTGGATTTTAAGTACATTAGGTAGCCAGTCCTAAGGGACTTGAAGTGAAATTTTTTTATTATATTTAATCCCTAATAGTATTGAAAAAGAGTTGAGCAAATTAGTGCTGTAACTCCCACCAACAGAAATAAGGAAATATGTGTGGTGAAAACATACTTGTTTGTATTTTGATTTTCCTGCAGTAGAGCAAACATGGATTATATTTTTGTGTACACTTGAGATGTAACAGCCTGACAAAGATGCTTTAATCATTATTTCTTTGCTGTCCAGAGCTGGGAGACAGAGAGTGACCGAGTGAGGCAGAAGCTGCTGAGCCTCATCGGGCGCATCGGCCGAGAAGCACGAGTGGAAACAACCACTGGCAAGGCAAGTGGATGGTTTTCCTTTGGGTTTTTGATTTCTTAAATGTAGGGTTGCTAGTCTCTGTACTCCCTAGGTCCTGACTATCCTTGCCCTTCTTCCTGCAGGTTCTGGAGGTACTTTGGGAGCTGGCTCATCTTCCAACGTTACCGTGTAGTCTTATCCAGCAGGCCTTGGAGGAACACCTGACAATTCTCAGTGATGCTTATGCAGTGAAAGAGGCAATCAAAAGGAGCTACATCATCAAATGCATAGAGGATATTAAGAGGGTTGGTTCATTATTTTATCTTTTCCAAAATGAAATCTTATCTAGCCTCGATGTTGCCCTTTTCTTGCAAGATGCACAAATTGTGTGTCCCATCTGTAAGTTCTTACCTTGGGGAGTCCACGAGAGGGGTAGGCTTTGTGTGAGCCTCTTTGTTGATCATGAGACTCATAGTAAGTCTCTTGCCTTTGTTTTAAGCAAATTTTCAGCACAAGGAGTGATCAGTTTATGGGAAACTACCAGGATGGGCCCAAGGTTAGAATTTGCAAATGGAACCACTGTAAAGGTATGTCAGTATTTTAACTGTCCCTTTCACGTGAAAGCCTAGATTAGTTGTTTTTGAGTAAAGCATGTGTTCTGGCATGACTGTTAAGTCTCAAAATGCGAATCGATATTTAAATCGTAGTAGTTTTGTATTTTAGTAAAATACTTAACTCTTTTCCTGTAACATAAAGAAGCCATTCCCAAGGCTGCCTGTGCTGTTTCCTGGCAGCAGCAGAGATGTGCATGGCTTAAAAGACTGCATATATTCTCTCCTGCACTGTTACATAGCAGGCAGTTTTTCTTGAGGCCTGCAGGAATGCTCCTGTCTTCTTTTTTTTCAGCCTGAAGTATGCTGTAAATAAAGAAAAAGGCTTTTACTTTTTTTGTTCATTTCTTTCATGATGAATCAGGTTTTGTCTGTGTTGCAGCATCTGTAGAGGATTTTAGATGTTTAGGAGGCATAGTATGTTG
The DNA here is from genome assembly GCA_014706295.1 of Lycocorax pyrrhopterus obiensis. Taxonomy (NCBI): domain Eukaryota; kingdom Metazoa; phylum Chordata; class Aves; order Passeriformes; family Paradisaeidae; genus Lycocorax; species Lycocorax pyrrhopterus. The sequence continues at coordinate 4,771,071 of JACSVZ010000013.1, forward strand.
GGTCTTGATATTGATCACACTTCTCTGTGTGTTCATGAATATGGATTTCACATTTTGGGTTCTCAGTGTCTGTGAAAGCTGTAGTTTTTTTCTTTTGGATCTTCTCTTATGCTTTCCTAATCTCATTCCTTTTAATTATATTCTGGCAAGGGCTTTTACAGAGGTGCTGCAGTGGGAAACACTAACAAAAGCTGTTAATTGTAAACTAGAAGGGATTGGGGTAAGCATACAGCAGACTTCTAAAATACATGGCGTTCTTATTTCCCTTCATCAGGGAAATGAAGACATAAACTGGGAGGGAATGTAATGTTAAGGCAGCTTTCTCAAATTTGTGAGGGAGTCTTCAGTGGGGAGCTGTCTGTTATGGGCAGGTTCCTTCAGCCTCTCTGAGTGTGTAGGTGGTATTTGGGTGTTGTCAGTATTTAAACCAGACATCACTTCTCTGAACAAGCAACCTCAGTACTGGTCTGTGTGGTCAAACTTTACAGAAAATGAAGCCTCCCAGAAAAGTGATGAGCAGTTCTAAAAAGGAGGTAGGAGGGTTATTCTTTGTAGGATCTCTTTCAAAATGCAGCTTAAGTATCCTTTGCTTCCTATCAGGGGGCTGCTTGCAACACCAATCAGAAATTTCTTGTCTCTTAAGCCTCAGTAGTAGTTGAGATTGTTTCTTCTATTTCTCTTGCTTTAAGTAAGTAACATCATTTACTGGATTTGCCCTTTTATGCCCTTTTAGAACTGCTTTGTCTCCCATAATTGAGGAACGTGGGGGTTATAATCTCTCCCTGGTGCAATTGAGTTCTTTTTGCCTACTTAATTTGCATGTTCTCTAGCAAGGAGCTGGTACTTTTGGGCTTGATAATAGGGATAGCAAAATGGTATATGTGTGTATCAAGGGACTTCTTGTAGAAAGTGAAGAAAGGCACTTTGAGTGTGTTCGAAAAGGGAGCAGGAACGAGTAACTGAAGCCAGCAGAGGTGGTAGCTGTTGTTTTGGAACAGCAGCATTATCAGATATCATTAGGCTTCCAGGAGTCTGAGAGGAAAGTTAATCTATTGTTGAGCATGTACCACATGTGTAATTGTTTTTACCTTTCCTGCTACCAGTCGTCCCAGCACAATAATCCTCAGTTTGTGTGGGTGGTGCCAGCCTTGCGTCAGCTCCATGAAATCACACGTTCATTTATTAAGCAAACTTACCAAAAACAAGACAAGGTAAGGCTATATGCTGACAAGATTTTTGAAGCCTTTGTTGTGTCTGTGTTGCTCTGCCAAACATGGAAGTTTGAGTTTTAAAAAAAAAAAAAATTAGCTAATAAACAATTTTAAAAGTAGTTTGGCGATGTAGCATAAACTGTTGGAGTAGAGGTGCTGTGCTGTCCCTTTGTGTGTGTGTGTGTGTGTACGTATAAATCTGTTTGCTGTGTCAGGACTAATTTATTTTATTCTCAGCTTTTTGTAGAATAATTAACAGACATGTTTGTGTTAAGAAATGAACAATGGCTAATGTTTAGACCAACTGCTTTGTAATTGAATTGACATTGGCTCTTGGAAAACAGACTGAACTACCAGTAATCACGTGTGCTGCAGAGTGGCTGTGTGGAGGTGTGGGACTTTGCAATCTGCAGCACGTGTGTTTCAGCACATGCTGAAAACACCAACATCGGGGGGTTGGGTGCTTGGAAGGGGATCAGCTGACTCTGAGGGGGGAGCATGACTCCTGATAAGAGATGTGTGTCTATCGAAGAGCAAACTGCTGTATACACATCCCTGTTTACCTATTATTTTAAAAACGTCTCTTCTCTTTTTTTTATTTTATTGCCAAGAGCATTATTCAAGATTTAAAGAAGAACTTTGAAATAGTGAAGTTGGTGACAGGAAGCTTGATATCCTGTCACCGTTTGGCTGCATCTGTGGCAGGCCCAGGAGGGCTGGTTGGAGCAACACTGGTGGATGGCCGATACACTTACCGGGAGGTACCGAATTTCTTTACCTTGTTGTTTCATCTTTGAGATTCACTGGTGAATAATTACTCCAGTTCTTTTATTTATAAATAGCTCTAATATTTATCTGTGAAGGCTTGTTGTAGCCTTGTTATTATACAGAGGAAAGCTGTGCAAACATGACAGTTCCTTAGCTAAGTCTTTACCTGGTGGAGAACTAGATCTCCCCATCCTAGGATCTCCAAGCCTGTTCCAGCTTCTTCACCAGCTTCAGTTCCTGGTAGAGGTGATACCCTTGAATGTGTTGTGAAGCTCTTAATACCTGAAACAGATTTGCTAATTAGCACATAGACGCCACACACGCAAATAGCAGTTTGTTGCTAATGCTTTGATAAATCATTTTTTCCACGCTACTTTTGACTTAGTGTCAAATAATATCGCCACCAGCAAAGTCAGAACAAATCCAAGGGGATTTGTTTGGGTTTTTTTTTAGAAAGATAGCAGCAAAGTATGTTTAAAATAAAAATAAATCTCATGAACAGTTTTTGTTTTCAGGCTTTTTAAAGTGTACTGTTGTTTGACAGCTAAATTTGCAAAAAAAGAAAAAAAATGAATGCTCAGAGTTCTTGTTTCAGAAAGAAAAGTGTTAAGCTTGCGTTTTTGTTTCCTCTTTCTCAGTATTTGGAGGCACATCTAAAATTTTTGGCATTTTTTCTGCAAGAAGCCACCCTTTATTTGGGCTGGAATCGTGCCAGGGAGATCTGGGAATGCCTTGTAACTGGCCAAGATGTTTGTGAGTTGGATCGAGAGGTAAGAAAAACTTGAAAAGTCGGTCTCTGTGGTTGCAGAAGGAATTTAAATGGATCATGAGCAGCATGTGTTTTTGTTGAGACATGTGGAGTATGAGTAGCAAACACAAACTAGTCATGCATTTTATGCTTTGTGTAGGCTAGAGCAGCGGAGGTGTTCACTTATGGCCAGGATGCTCTTTTGACATTAAATTTGACTGGAAGAGGGACACTGGCTGGCAGTTTAGTTGGAGATGCTGGTTTGAAAAGGGGTACGTGGAGGTTGGTGCAGTCACAAGGGACATTCAGCATTATTTGGGTGGAAAATGACTATGAAGTACCCTAAAGCTGCAATGCAGCCTCTCTAACAAGTGAGGTTACCAGGAGATGAGATTTTGAACCTCTTGCTGTAGATAAAACCTCTACAAGATGAGTCACTGTGGTATCTGACATAGTTTGCTGTAGAAAACTGAAATATTTGATGTGACAGTGGGGTAAAAAATCTATCTGCCTTTCATTCACAGATGTGCTTTGAGTGGTTTACAAAAGGGCAGCATGATCTGGAGAGTGATGTACAGCAACAGCTCTTCAAAGAGAAAATCCTTAAACTGGAATCATATGAAATTACTATGAACGGTAAGAAAGTGGCTTTGGTGAACAGATTTGGGGTTGAAATATAAACCAGAAATTTGCTTCCTAAGCCTTCAAATCAAACATCTAACCAGTTCTATAAATCAATAGAATAATGGAGTCTTTTTCTATCATTTCGATTTTGATTAGCTGTAGAGGGAAAGGTTTGTCTCCTGTATTTGGTGTCTTCATTTTTTTTAAAAAGCACAGAAACTAAGCCTGGCCTGAGTAAAAAACCTGCACCTTCTTTTTCACTTACAGGTTTTAGTTTATTCAAGACTTTCTTTGAAAATGTGAACCTGTGTGACCATCGACTGAAGAGGCAAGGAACTCAACTGGTGAGTGTGTTCTGGCAAGTTCTTGTGTCCTGCCTGTGGCCTCTTAGGGACAGGAGGAGGTGAAACGAGGATTATGTAGCAGCTGTTTGACACGGTCGTCGTTGTATTCATGTGCAGATTGTCCTTGTAGCATTAGCATTGTTAAATTCTGAAGCTAAAACTTGGAAAGTTAATTTCAACTGTTAAAATTCGGCAATTGGTAGCTGGAACCTGGTTTGTAGCTTGTAAAACTTTGCAGGAGGAATGACTGAACTATTTTTTTTTTAAATAATCATGAATTCTACTGTGCAATTTTTCCTTCTCCCTAGCAGAGAAAGTAATTTTTAAATTGTTTTTTATTTTTCTTCTTTGCATGGGAGTTAGGCTTATCGTATTTAAATTCTAACCAACTATAATTTTTAACTCTGATCCTTCAGTGGCTTTGTTAAATTAATGGTTGTATGTTAAGTAGTTTTCCATAGGCGTTTTAGATCTTTATCACAGAGAACTTACTTCAAATGCAGAATTTTTTGCCAAGGAACATAGCAGGTTTTGTGATGATTTATTGTGTGGTTAGTTACCATGTTGACTTTTTTGAAACAAATTCCATTCCAGATTAAATTTCTCCACGCTTTTAAATTTTTTAATTTTTCACTTGGCTTGACTGAGATTGTTCTTTGGAACCTGTTTTTCCACAAATAAACAATTTTGTTTTTCTTGTATAAATACACAGATGTGCAGCAGTTGGTTTAACTTTGCACTGTGCCAAAGTTTGGCAGCATGTTGGAACAGAAAGTTTTTAAGTTTTAATCAAAAGGTGCTTTTCCAACAAGATGTAAGACAGTTTTGTCCCTGTGGTTCAACTCACTATTGTGTAAGAAATCCAGTCATGTTTTACTGTTGTTCTTTCTTGTGTAGAGCGTAGAAAAACTGGAATTAATAGGGATGGATTTCATTTGGAAGATTGCAATGGAGTCACCAGATGAAGAAATTGCCAATGAAGCTATTCAGCTGATAATAAATTACAGCTATATTAATCTAACTCCTAGATTGAAAAAGGTAGGCATATATTTGTACATAATTGTGCTTTGACATTCATAAAGTCTTGATACTCTGCATGTTCAGCTGTGTAATTCGTTGGGTTCTAGGTAGTTTATGAGTAATTCCCATGATTTTAGTTTTAAGTTCTAATTCATTTGTACTTTTTGTCTTTAGGATTCAGTATCACTGCACAAGAAATTCATTGCTGATTGCTACACACGATTAGAGGTAAAGGACAAATTTTAATTATTCTTGTACCTACATCCCTTTGCTTCTGTACCTTAGAATAAGAATAATTGTCTATGATAATTCCATTTTTTAAAAACATTCTTCCCACAAATATTTTTTGTCCTCTGAGCTTTCCAGGGCATCCTGAGTGTCCCTGTAAAGCAGCCCTTGCTCTGCTCTGTGTTGCAGGCAGCCAGCTCTGCACTCGGCGGGCCAACGTTAACACACGCTGTTACAAGAGCTACAAAAATGCTTACAGCAACTGCTATGCCTACAGTGGCAACATCAGTTCAGTCTCCTTACAGGTAGGCCAGCCTCTCAAGGAATAAATATGACAGTAGGCATTTGCTCCCAGCTGCTTTCCACAAGATTTCGAGTGCTAATTAAAATTCTCAGTAATTGGTAGTTGTATATTCTGGTGGTTTCTCAACTGAATATTCCAATTGCTATGTAATAGGGGTTCCAGAGATTTGGAAAAACCTTTTTTTAAATAAAAAGAAACAATGAAACAAAGAAAACCAAAGCCAAATAGACATTAAAAAAACCAAAAAAACCCCAAAACAAATCAAAACCAAAAAAACCACCCTGCCTCCAACCCCACAAAAACCAAAACCAACCAAAAAAAAAAAACCAAAACAAAGCAAAAAAACCCACAGGTTTATTTTTATTACCAGCCTATTAATCACATAATGTTTCTGGGGCAATGGGGTTTGGTTTTGGTCCTTTTTAAATTAGGAGAGCAAGGATGGGTTTTTAACCTCGAGCCTAACTTAGTCATACCTGAATATGTGTAACTTAAACATAGGAGCATAGGGCGGGACCTTTAGAAACATGGAGCTTCCTCTGAAGCTGGCAACATCTCAAGCAGTACAACACAAGCCTCTTGGCCTGTTTTCCTAGTTCATTTCTGCTGAATTAACTCCAAGTTTCAGAAGGCACCTTCAAAACCAGACAATTCATGGTAGTTACCCGTGGGCGTTGGAAATTAATCTGCGAGACAAGTTACTCTTGTTCTCAATGTTTATCTTCAGGTCAACTAAACTTGTAATAATTGAGAGACTGCTGCTGTTGGCAGAGCGTTACGTGATAACAATAGAGGTAAGATGCGTGATTTCCTTCTAGGCAAGGCTAAGAACACAACTTCCAACTTATTAAAAACAGTAAAAGTTATTTTAACGTGCAACCCTAGTTACCAACCATGACAGAAATGTCTTGGTTTTCAAGGGTGGTATTTACTGTCATCCTTCTCTTCCTGTAGGACCTTTACTCTGTTCCCCGAACTATTCTACCTCATGGTGCCTCTTTCCATGGACATCTTTTAACCCTTAATGTTACGTATGAGTCTACCAAAGATACCTTCACCATAGAGGTAGGTGTGCACAGCTTGTGTGTGCCATGGACTGTTGGTTATGTAGCCACTATTAGTGACTTTTATAAATAGAGTAAGATGGTTATAAAGACTCCAGTCAACTTGAAAACTCTTCTTGAAAATGTTAAAAATATGAATACGGAAGTGCCCGTGGACCAAATGTATTTTGATCATCATTCCAGGATGGGAAAAATAAGTTTTTTGCTTCTTATTGGTGTTAGAGCATTTCTCTGCTGCCCTCCCCTGTCACTCTTATGGACAATACTTTTACCACCCTGTGCAGGAAGACTTTTTTGGAAGATTTTAATTCTTCTTGGCATTTACTGCTCGAGCAGACTTACTGAACCAGTGTTGTTTAATTTCACAGGCTCATAGCAATGAAACTGTAGGAAGTGTCAGGTGGAAGATAGCAAAGATGTTGAATTCACCTGTGGATAACATACAGATATTTGCCAATGACAGCCTGGTATGTTAACTACAAAGAATTCCCATTCTTTATGAAATTGAGTCTTTTCCAGAACTAAAGGATAAATATTTTCTTGCAGCTAACAGTAAACAAAGATCAGAAACTACTCCACCAGCTGGGCTTCTCTGATGAGCAAATCCTTACAGTAAAAACATCGGGAAGTGGGACTCCATCAGGGAGCTCTGCAGATTCCTCAACCAGTTCCAGCAACAGCAGCAGTGTATTTAGTTCCTCCTATGCAATGGAACAGGTACAGCACAATACAACCTGAAGCCTTCCTTCAGATTTTTCCTGAAGCAGAGATACTTGGGGGAGAGAGTAGGAGCTCCAGGAAGGTCATCCAATCTTTAGTAATCTGGTTTTGCTTTCAAACTGCCATTGAAACAAGTCATCTAAATACACAACTGCCTTGTGCATGCAGGTTGGACTTTATAATCTGTACTCTGTCACCTATGGTAGCCTGTTTGGTGTTTATTCATCTCTGCAGGGTCTTTCAAACAAACAGGACACATCTGGTTTAATTTTTTGTGTATTTCTTGAGGGTAGAGAATTCCACATTTTGATTACTAATAAAACTGCAGTGTGAAGGTAAACTAAGAAGCATCAACTGGCATGTTCAGATCACTCCTGGTCTGCTTTGCATTTGGCTTGTCATAACAGCTGACTTCAAAAATTGACTGTTAAATGGGAAAAGGAATAATGTGAGAATTTAAATGTTGTCTCAGCCTAGAAAGTAGCTGTGACTTCTGTGGGTCAGGTTGGCATCTGGGCCATTTGCTTCAGTGAAGAGCTCTGTTAAATTTACATGTAACAGAGAAGGGAAGAAAAGACCTTTGTATTTGTGCTTAATTCTCAGGAGAAATCCCTGCCTGGAGTAGTCATGGCTCTCGTGTGTAATGTGTTTGATATGCTTTACCAGCTTGCCAACCTGGAGGAGCCAAGGTAAGCAAATTAAATGGTTACTAGATGTTGAAGAACTGCTCACAGTGCCCAGTTTGAATACCCACTCCACTGTGTGCAGGCATCCACCAGGCCAGTGTGGCTGAGCCCATTTTGTGCAAATAACTTCTGATTTCTTGTCAGGATAACACTGCGAGTGCGGAAACTTCTGCTCCTGATTCCCACTGACCCAGCTATTCAGGAGGCTCTTGATCAGCTTGATTCCCTGGGAAGGAAGGTATGGATTAAATAATTGATCATGGTGAGCTACGCAAAGAGGATTTTACTATCAGGTTTCTTAAATTCCCTGTCAGATTATAATAACAGAGGGTTTGAAACTACTGCAAAATAACATTCATGTTAAGTCAATGTTCATTATTGACTTATTTCTAAGGAGCCAGAGGTGAGAGGGTTATTACAGGGGTTATAAGAAATGTATTCCCAATTACAGCAAAACACAGGAATCTAAAAATATTTCTTTTGTGGCTTTTTCCGCCTAGAAAACACTGCTTTCAGAATCCAGTTCTCAATCCTCAAAATCCCCGTCCTTGTCTTCAAAACACCAACATCAGCCCAGTGCCAGTTCAATACTAGAAAGTCTTTTCAGATCTTTTGCTCCAGGCATGTCCACCTTCAGAGTGCTCTACAATTTAGAGGTAAGAAAACAAATCTGCTTCTTTCTGTGTTTCTGAGCGCAAAGATTTAAGTATTTCTAAGTTTTTTGGGCAGGAGTCCACTGTGATGGGTTTTTAATGCAAATATCATGACACTGTCTGCTTTTATGCATGTGATAAATTTTACACAGAATGAAAGGGACAGAAAGTTCCCCTTCAGAGACTTTACTGAGAAACCAGGCCCCTCTTTATGTGATTTGCAAGGTGGAAGGAATGTTCTGAAGTAAGTGGAAAGGAGCAAAAAAAACATCCAAGTCTTACTGTTTAGGTAAAATTCCTGCTTGAATCTCTAGATCTTTGAATATGCAATTTTAGTGTGTGTATATATAAAAAATATGTATTAAAAAAAAGTTGGCCCTTAGAAAATTAATGGGAGCTAGTTTAAGTTGAATTAGTTTTGCTTGATTAGAGTTGTCAGAAACTTCTGTGCTGTATAAGTCTCCTATTTTCTGTCTATGGAGGAGTATTTTTACCAAGCGTTCAGCTGGGAAGAATTTTCACTATCCAAACATGCAGGGCTTTTACCAAGAGGCCTCTGGCTTATTTTGTCTGCACAGGTAGAGTGGAATACATAGAACTTTTTTACCCCTGAACATCTCTTAAATGCTTTAGCCAAAATGCTGAATTGGACCCTGTAAAGATTCTTTCCTAGAATTCGGTGAATGCATTTTAAGGAGTCCAGGAGTTCAGCTGGTGTCTTTTGTAGGACACTGTAACCTGCACACTGCAAGCTGGACAGTGTTTAGTTCTACTTGCAAGTCCTACTGTTTCTAAGGGCCCGTTACAAATGTGGTTTGAACAACTTGAGGCTGAAGGACTGATTGCCAGCTGCTTCCAGAACATCAGACAAAGTTACTCTCTTTCCTTCGTGGTATGTGCCAGGATTACTGTAGGAATTTTCTCGTAGTTGCTTCCCTTTAGGTTTCCACAGTCTAATGTTAGCTCTTCATCTTCCTACACTGTCATCACACTCCTGCCTTAGGATTCCCCCCTTTTCTGTACAGCTGGAGTGAAAGATACTTGATTATGTCTTTGGAATATGTTGACAAGTTCTACAACTCGAAGCAAATGGTTTAGGGTGTCTTGTTGAACTGACAGGTTATGTTGCAGTAGGATGGGACTGTTATCTGCTGCTTCTGTGCCAGAGAAAATAGTAAAAGCAAGTAAGAAATTGCTTGATTTTCTGGCAAGGGATGAGAAGTAATAAATTGGATTAGATGTGTAGATTATATGAGTGGACTCGTTCCTCAACTCCAGTCAAGCCAATTGGAAGATGATTTCTGTCAGGAAAAGGAATATGTGCTTTTTAATCCCCTCAGCTGGCGATCTGTTGAAAGTGTGGGAACCAGTCTGAACTGCTTTCTGAAAAAAATGTGCGCAGGAAATTTGCAGAACATATGAAAGAGATGAAAACCGAATGTTGCAGATGTCCAGGGGGTAGTAAGATTTCATGCCTGGAACTCTGTAAAACATTGTTCTGACCTGTGAACCTGGAAGAGATGTATTTTGTTTGCAGCTTTGTTGGCTTTCAAAGAGACTTTTCAAGGAAGTAAATAATATCTGGGGGGTTTTCTGGGGTTTCGGGAGGGGCTGGGGTTTGTTTGGTTGATGGTTTTGGGGTTTTTGTGGGGTTTTTTTCTGGTTGGTTTGTTTGTTTGGGTGTTGGGCTTTTTATGTGAAGTGAAATGGATTATAAACATAAATGAGAACTGACCCACAGAGACCACAGACTTCCTTCTGGCCATGTTTCTGAGTGTATTTCCACTCTGAAGTTTAGTGCTGATTTAAAACAGGAGGGGGATTATAGAGTGGTGGTGATCATAAAGCCTCTAGAATTGCCTGAGTCATCTTTTACAAAGAAACACTAGAATAATAGCAATACAATTATATTTCAGAAGGTGTGAATCAATAAGTAAGCCATCTGTAGGGTGTTTTATGGGATACTGTCAATTGAAAATCTGGAAGCAAGAATAATTTGGGTTCACAAGGAGAACCATATGAACCAGAAGATGGCATTCCATGTAGTCCGTCCTTTCCCTTAACCTGTAAACTGCAATGAGATCAGAATGCCCTTTGGTTCAGAATAAACATCTGTAATTGCCATAGTTGTACTGAATATTTGAGATTTATTGAATATATGAGATTTCTCTTTACTGACTACAGCTTTGTGTAAGTGTATTATTAATAGCTTCATTTGTAGTGGGGGTTTTTTTCTGTCGCTCTTTCAAGCCTTCAACACATAAAAAACACTGAGGGGTGGTGGTTTACATCTGGTTATTTATTCATTTATTGTAGGTGCTGAGCTCCAAGCTGATGCCAACTGCAGATGATGAAATGGCAAGAAACTGTGCCAAGTCTTTCTGTGAAAACTTCCTCAGAGCAGGAGGTTTGAGGTTAGGTTTCAAAACCTTGACTCAATTTGTAGCACTTCATTTAGTTAGCAGTTGTGTGTTGTTTCCCATTTCCACAAGGTAGCACACTAATACACCTGTCAGCTTCTTTTTCAGAGAAAAAATCCACCCAAGGCTATTTTACCACAGTCCAGTAGGTGCCATATGTAACAGAGTACATGCTGTTAAACCTCTGAATCAAATTAGGCACAAGTAAGCTTGTGAAGTGTAGCTTATACTAAAGTTTGGATTATTTTGGGTATTTTAGTGACATTTAAGTGTTTTGGTTCAAGTGTGTACACTGCACTCTCCTGTGTAGGCACCAGTGGACATTTTAAGCAGTCAAAGTATAGATCGTGCAGTGAGAACCAAATTAAATTTGTAATTACAGCCTTGAAAATGCAGACCTTTCAGATAAGAGTTGAGGCACAGTGTGAGTGGTTTGGAAGACCTGACAGTGCTGATTATGTGAGATTTATCAAGTATACTTTGCTCTTAGTAGTTCTATCCATGACACTCCTCTGCCCAAGAGATCCTGAAGCATTTTGCAGCAGGAGCAGAAAGCTTTCATCTGTAGATATAAAAGAGGAAAATGAGGATGTTGGCCTCCAAAGAAGTCAGTTTGAACTGGGACTCAGCTGAGTGAATAGGAGGAAGGAAGGATAGAGACAAATTAATTGCAGCTCTCCTGATGTGAAACATTTCCAAATGGAGTCTGTCTTATTGATTTGTTTTTAAGTTTGGTGGTGAATGTGATGCAGAGAGATTCCATCCCATCAGAGGTAGACTATGAGACAAGACAAGGAGTCTATTCCATCTGCCTGCAACTTGCAAGGTATGTAATTGCTTTTCATTAGAGAAAGTGCTGCTTTGTTGGCTTTTAGCGTGCAGCTTTTAGTGTTTAAGATTAATTGGTACTTTGAGTTACGTTTCATTCGCTCTGTGAGCATTCAAATACAAGCCTGATGTTTTTGCTCTGTGAGTGTAGGTTCTTGCTGGTTGGCCAGACAATGCCCACCCTGCTGGATGAGGATTTCATTAAGGATGGGGTGGAAGCTCTGTCCTCACGGCCCTTCCGCAATGTGAGCCGGCAGGCCAGCAGGCAGATGTCCATCTGTGGAACTCCTGAGAAGTCCTCCTACCGCCAGCTCTCCGTGTCTGACAGATCTTCCATCAGGGTAGAAGAAATCATCCCAGCTGCAAGAGTTGCCATACAAGTAAGGAAGTGTTCGATGACACTGATGTAGCAGTGTCATCTCCAGTGGCAGCTGGATTTTTAATTAATCTGTCTTTTATACAGGTTTTTGCCCTTACTCCATTTAAAAGCCTCTGAAAATTTTGACCATCAGTCTCTCTTCCAGGCTTGATCTGAATTTTAACATTCTCATAAATTATTTTGGCACTACAAAGGGAAGCAGTACCCCAAAAGTGCTTACAAGAAATAGATGTGTACAGAAATCTTGTGATTTATCTTCAGTCATGCTTAACTCTTAAGATCTTATTCTTGTTAATTTTCTGTGAATTGAAAGAATAAGGTTCCTGTTTGAACTTGTGGCTTTATAATCCATGATACTTTGAATTAGAAAGAATTGGACAAGTTGTTTTTTTCAAATAGCTCATTAAAAATTAAATGTACTTGATGGTACTGTGGAGAAAAAGGAAATTTTTTATTTTCAGTACCTTAAGAAAATGTTATTTGAAAACCCATTGAGTCCAGTTGAAAGAAACTTCATAGTTAATGTGACAAGTGTGCTGTGTTAGGTTGTTGGGCAGTGCTTCCCAAATGGATTGAACGACTGAAATCAGCATGCCTGACTTCAGATAGGTGAAAAGGTTGTCCACCCTCGTGGGAAATTTAAAAATTAATTACTTCTCCTAAGGCAGCAATACTAATCCCTCACTGGGGACAAAAAGACTCTTGAATCCTTGAACCTGTGTAGAGAAGAGAGAGAGGAAAACAAATGTGAATGTCAATTTGACATGATCCAGAAGATACATTCCTCTTATCCCTGTAATTAACAAAGGTTGTTGAATTCCACAGAAGTAACTGCTCCTTCTTGTTCCTCCAGACCATGGAGGTGAACGATTTCACCTCCACAGTGGCTTGTTTCATGCGCCTCTCGTGGGCTGCTGCTGCGGGACGCCTGGACCTCGTGGGAAGCAGTCAGCCCATCAAAGAGAGCAACACTCTCTTCCCTGCTGGGATTAGAAACAGACTTAGCAGCTCAGGTGGGTTAACTGTGTCCCTAAACCAATCTAAAAGCGTTTGGTTTAATCTCAATTGAACACTTCAGGAGCTTGAAGCTTGAATTCATTGGATGTTTATCCTCTTGGGTCTCTTCCAGCTTGGGACATTATACGATTAAATCTGAGCAAATTTATGTACATCCATCTGGCATTCAGAGAAGTTTTTAAATTGCGGAGAACTGACCAAAAGCTGAAAACATCAGAAAAAAAATGAATGAATTACAGCAGTTGTTTGTTTTTTTTAATGCAGGAAGTAACTGCAGTTCAGGAAGCGAAGGGGAGCCCTCGGCGCTGCACGCTGGGATCTGTGTGAGGCAGCAGTCTGTGTCCACCAAAGATGCTCTCATTGCTGGGGAAGCCTTGTCTCTCTTGGTAACCTGCCTTCAGCTACGTAGTCAGCAGCTAGGTATGGAAAAAAATTGGATTATTCACCATTTGGAGTATGAGCCAGGTGGGAGGAGGCTTTTGGATACAGTCGAGTCAAAAAAAATAGTGAGAAACTTGTAGCTTTGTTAGCTGAGACAGCTCAAGCTGAAAACACAATATTTCATTAAAAATTACAGGGATTGTTTTTTTTCCAGGACTGAAATAAGGCATGTAGTGCTGTGCCTTAGTGAAGTGTTTTGGGAAAGCTGACTTACTGCCAGAATATAAATATTTGCACTGCCTTTGAAGTATGTGATTCTGTAAGTGCTGCTGTTTGCATAGCTCGTGTTTAGTACTTGAGTCTGTGTACAGGAGGTGTAAACAGTGGTGGTGCAGGCAGGCAAGGAAAATGCTGTTATATTGTGCTGGCAGCCTCTGGTGAGGAAAGGAGATCAGGAAATAGCCTTTACTGCTTTTCTGTACTGATGTCCTCTAGGTCCTGTGGTGTTTTACAGCAAGACTGTAACTGACTTATTTTAAAATATTATTTTTAATAAGATAGCCTGGTACCTTTCTGTTCCAGGATCTTTTTACAATTTGCCTTGTGTTGCTGATTTCATCATTGATATTCTGCTTGGATCACCAAGTGCTGAGGTGAGGGTCTTCCTCTGAGAACTTTATAAATGCTCCTTCTGAAATGTGTGTGTTTTGATAATTTCATATGATGTGAACATAAAATTTTTTATTGCAAGTATTCCCTCAGCTTAATGTTTGAATAAGTAACCTCTGTAATTGTTAGTAATTCCAGTGTCTGGTGATGGGTTGATAGAAAATGCTGTAGTATTACATTTTCTAGGTTTGTTTCATCCATGAGATGCACAGGACTGTGCCGTGGCTAGTCTAAAGAAAATAGTCTCATTTTGGTGACACAAATTCTGTAAAACTATTATTTCAGGGAAAGTTTCAAGTAACTTTGATTTGGGTAAAATTTAATGGACTCTTCTGAACTTTTGAAAATTTATTCCAAGTGTTGGAACCCTCCTAAAATTCATTTTTTCCGATTTAAGATTACCCTGGATATTCTAAAATCTAGAGATTTTTATGCTTACTTCATTTCATCATGTGTCATCTATTTTGCATGAAGGCATTGCATCTTTCCCCTCGATCTGAATTAATAATTTGTGTTTATTAGAGGTTTTCACTCAGGGATGAACAGGGTTTGTTAAATTTCTAGAAACCTTGGCTGGTGGGTGCAGAGCTGATAGCCTGGTTTGCCCCATTTCAGTGTCCATTTTCTCTGTTAGATTTCTAACATAACAGAAGTGTGGGGATTTTTTTCAGCCTTTGAGTAACTGCTGGTGTTTGACAATGACACTGTTTCAGATTCGTCGCGTTGCCTGCGACCAGTTGTACACCCTTAGCCAGACAGACACATCAGCTCACCCAGATGTACAAAAGCCAAACCAGTTCCTCCTGAGCGTTGTTCTCGGGGCCCAGCTGCCTCTGTGGTCACCAACCAGCATCATGAGAGGAATCAACCAGAGGTAACTCAGATGTGTGTTTATTGAGGAAGCAGACCTGACATGAAAAGGGATTAGCACTTTCCAAGTGTTGGAAGTAGACATTCTGCAATTTCTAGACAAGTAACCGAGAAGTTAAAGCATGTTGTTGTTTTGTTGTCAACTGCTAGATAAGTAGAATTGCTGTGAGGTGAGGGAAGAAACCAGGATTAAATATGATTCCTAACATTCAGAAGTAGGTATTGGGAAGGCATTTTTTTTAAAGCTGCAGCATGCAGAAGCACACCTAGATGATTATGCTGCTTTGGGTTAGATGGACAGAGCACACAGACTTTAAAGACAACTGCTTAGAGAAAAGTTTATGATTTTAAGTATACCTTTCTTCTATTTATACCTGTTTCAGACTTTTGTCCCAGTGTACAGAATATTTTGACCTGAGATGTCAGTTACTGGATGACCTGACCTGTAAGTATGTGCAGACACCTGATTCAGGCATTCTGATGGCAGCTTCCAAACTTGTCTTCCTTCTGTAGAAAAGATGTAGAATTGCCTTTACAGAGGAATTACTACACCTTGAACTCAGAGTGACCTGCCAGTGTGCTGACTGTCCTGTGCTAGTGCCTGGCATGGTCTGTTCTTGGCATTGGGTACTGCAAGGCAGCTCATTCCTTCTGGAAAGTGAGCTGAGTTCCTTGGTGGAAGGGATTTACGTGGGGGCAAAAACCGTTACCAAACTGTTTGAAATTCTTTGTATTTATATTCTGCATTTCCAAAGCCGCTAATTTTTCCTGTGTTCCCTTTTTTTTTTTCTTGCAGCATCAGAAATGGAGCAGCTGAAGATAAGCCCAGCTGCCATGTTAGAAGATGAGATCACCTGGCTCGACAATTTCGAGCCCAACCGTACGGCCGAGTGCGAGACAAGTGAGGCTGATAACATTCTGTTAGCAGGACACTTGAGGCTCATCAAGACTCTCCTTTCACTTTGTGGGGCAGAGAAGGAAATGGTTGGTAAGTATTCCTCTTTAAATTGACTAGACCGGTGTGAATTCTGCATTAACACGTGACTGGACAGCACATGTGAAGACATCAGTAGAAGTGATCCAGAGCTATAAGGACTGATTTTGGTGGTACCTTTAACATTTGATAAAATATTTGTTGGTATGGTGCTATGCAGTGATTTTGTTGTTATGGAACATCTTTTGGCATTCACAGTGATAATAGAAGTATTTAACAGTAGATGTGGATTGCTGTGTTTCAGGTTCGTCTTTGATTAAGCCATTGTTGGACGATTTCCTGTTCCGAGCATCCAGGATTATTCTGAATAGCCATTCTCCAGCAGGCAGTGCTGCAATCAGTCAGCAAGACTTCCATCCAAAGTAAAAATTCTTCTTTTATGTTGAGTTTTGTCTTGGATCTCATGAATGCAAATGTCAGTATTAAATCCTACAGACAACAGGATTTAATACCAATGGTGGAGCATTTCTCTAGTTTTCTACACTTCCTACATAAATGCCCAAATAGCATTTTATAAGTTTTTGTGTGACCCGGTATCCTTGCATTTCTGTACTTCAAAGTCTGTGCTTTGTTAGATCAATAATGAATTTCAGGCATAACTGAATGCTGATTTCATGAGTCCAAAGAATATTCCTTTAGCTCATTACTGCTTGGGAAGTTGGCTAAATTGGAACATGAGCAGGAAATTAACTTCCCAAGCTCCTTGTAAAAGAGAATCTCAGAAGTTCCACTACTTTCTTTTTCCCTTCTCCCTACTCAATTTGTAAAAAATCTAACACCAAGCAAGTCTCTTTGCACCTGAGAAAGCTGATATAGCCCAGAATAGATCAACTGGAGAAAAAAGAGTGGACTTTCTCCTTCCTGTCACAGCTGTTGTGGCCCTACAGTATCTGAAAAGCTGGGTGTAAATTAGCTCCTGTGGAGTTCTGAGCTAATGCAGCTGGATTGCTTGTGTTGCACTGAGTTGGTGTTAGATCAGGCACATCCTCACTGCCTTTCCACAAACCCAAAAGAAGATTTCAGTGGAGCATTTGAAACCCTGAAATGAGTGAGACTTCATATCTTAGCGTGTTGCTCCATTGCAGTTCATCCCAAGCATGCTCTTTTGTTTGCTTAAAGTAAATAAAGCCTTTTCTTTGGCCTTCAGAAGAAAGGGCTGCTGTGTTGAATGATCACTGAAAAGGGCTGTGAGTGTTTTGTACTGATCTAGCTCAGGTCTAAGCTCATCTCTTGTAGCAAGGATGTTGTCTGGTCTAGCTCTTTCCAAGCTTCCCTCCATGTAAATAAGTCATTTTGTCTCCATCAGTGTTACATGATGGAGAGTATCTGTCTGTTTGTCCTCAGAAATGCAACCAATTCTGTGTCTTCTTTTAGAGCACCTCCTTTTCCTTGCTACCGAATGTTAGCAAGTGTATCCATGTCAGTAAGGGAGGCTTAAAGGAGTGTTCCTCTTGCCACTCTTCTCATTGGATTCTTCCCCATACTCCTACCCCAACAATGAAAAAAAATTAGCACTCTGCAGTCCCTCTGGAGGGTTTTATCACTTAAAGTGTCCTTTGGAACGTTAACTGTTGCTTGTTCTGAGTAATACAGCTTTCTGGAATTAGAAATAACTGAGCCATGTAGCCAGTGGATCTCAGGTGTGGTTTTCTTTGCAGGTGCAGTACAGCAGACAGCAGATTAGCTGCTTATGAAGTGCTGGTAATGCTGGCTGATAGCTCACCCTCCAATCTCCAGCTCATTACAAAGGAGCTGCTTTCTATGCACCACCAGTGTGACCCTGCACTCACCAAGGAGTTTGATGTAAGCAAGAAGCCTTTTTTCATTTGTGTTAGCATGGTTTCAGTGCTGTGCGTGGTTTACTTTGTTGCTTCATTCATGAGATTTCCATTGTCTTCAATTTAAAATGACACAAAGCAGATAAGGATAAATGCAGATCCATTTGATCTTCCTCAGAAGCAGATACTCCAGTGTGTCTTTGTAATTATCTGAGTAAGAAAGAAGTATTTCCTAAATATCACAAATTTTATTTATTTTTACATTTTAGGCCATTTTCAGCAGTGTTGTGCAATGTGTTAAATATTTAAATGACCACGTACAGTGCTCTTGCAGTTTTTCAGAATTTAACTTCCTGATTCTCCATTAAATTGTTCTTAACAGCTCATATACAAGGGGGAGTGGTTTTAAACTGAAAGAGAGTGGGTTTAGGTTGTGTATTAGGAAGAAACTCTTCCCTGTGAGGGTGGGGAGGCCCTGGCACAGGGTGCCCAGAGCAGCTGTGGCTGCCCCATCCTTGGAAGTATCCAAGGCCAGGTTGGGCAGGGCTTGGAGCAGCCTGGGATAGTGGAAGTGTCCCTGTCCATGGCAAGAGGTGGGACTGCATTAAGGTCCCTCCCAACCCAAACCATTCTGTGATTCTACAATATAAAGGTTGTTATAGAAGCTATAGAATGTTGTTGGAGTCTCATGTTTTTAATAAGTTACTGGCACAAAAAAATGTATTTGTCATTCTAGTATCTTCCACCAGTGGACAGTCGCTCCGTTTCTGGATTTGTGGGGCTGAAGAATGGTGGTGCTACTTGTTACATGAATGCTGTTTTCCAGCAGCTGTATATGCAGCCTGGTCTCCCAGAGGTAATTAGTCCAGCATCCAATAAAGTCCTCTTTTTGGAATTACTTTCATTTGAACTAATTCATCTTAGCACCATTTGTAAATAAGTTGTAAAAAAAAAGTCAGCCGTGTGTGCATAAATATGCACAGTAATTATATAAATTTTAAGTTGTAGTGCTGCGTGCCATGACAGCTTACAGTAATAATTTTTCTAAAAACCAATTTAATAAGGTTATTTGTTTCTTTCCAGGCCTTGCTTTCCATTGATGATGATACAGACAATCCTGATGACAATGTGTTCTATCAAGTTCAATCTCTTTTTGGTCATTTGATGGAAAGCAAGCTACAGTATTATGTACCTGAGAACTTTTGGAAGGTATTGCATCTTTTTGATTAGAATCTGTAGCTTTTCTACTTAAAAAGTAATCATTTATTCAGCCTTTTCTCATTGCAGAATTTATAGAGATAAAGTAAGTTCTAATTTAAAAAAATCAAAATATGTTAAAATAACAAATTTATATAAAAAATTATTTTCCTTAGTGATGTAGGTATGAAACAACCACATTTTAACATATATTTATACTTTATATAGATTTTCAAGATGTGGAATAAGGAACTTTATGTCAGAGAGCAACAGGATGCTTATGAGTTCTTCACCAGTCTTATAGATCAAATGGATGAGTACCTCAAGGTAAAAACCTCAGCAATTTCTTTCCTGGTTCATGTGCACATCCTTCGTATCTTTTTTCTCTTTTTGCTTTGATCTTTAGAAAAGAAGGCAGAGAGCCATTTGGCTTCTTTTATAATCTGCCCAGTATTCAGAAGTTTAAAATTCCTACTGATTTCTTGGTCTTCCACCCTGCAATATATCCAATTGATGTCTAACTTTACATCTCCAACAGAAAATAGGAAGAGACCAAATATTTAAGAATACTTTTCAAGGAATCTTCTCTGATCAGAAGATCTGCAAGGACTGTCCTCACAGGTAATGTTACATTTAGTGCATCAGTTACCAAGTTATGTGCTCCCAGAACTATTAAAATATAGGTCAAAGTAGCACTGGGAAGTAGACAAATGCCCCTGTGAGCATCACAGCTGTGATAGCTGTGGGGCAAATGCAATATTCTTTCCTAAGCATATTCTTATTCCTGCAAGATGGGTAAGTTCTACTCTGCTCTCTTCTGAATTTAGGTATGAGCGTGAGGAAGCCTTCATGGCTCTCAACCTTGGTGTGACTTCATGTCAAAGCCTGGAAATATCACTGGACCAGTTCGTTAGAGGAGAGGTTCTGGAAGGAAGCAATGCATACTACTGTGAAAAGTGCAAAGAAAAGGTATTGATTCTTAATTTTTATGAAAGAAGGTTCATGTGCAGTTTGATGTTTTCTAAGCACGGTCATGGAAGCCATGCTTAGATGCTGCTCACTCTTGCTACATTGAAGAGAAAAGGTTCAATGCCTGTAACTCATGCTGTAAACTAAAAATTTAGGGGGATGGCAGGATGATAAAGTATTTTGTGACATACTGAGATGTATCCCAGCCGTCCTACAGACACTCTGCTGCCCATGGCTGGATTTTCATTGTGCATCTCTTCATTGTGCTGCAGATTGCCTGGGGTGTCAGATAGAGGTGATATTCTTGTTTCTTTTTAAGAGAACTACAGTGAAGCGCACCTGCATTAAGGTCTTACCAAGCCTGCTGGTGATTCACCTGATGAGATTTGGCTTTGACTGGGAGAGCGGCCGTTCTATTAAATATGATGAACAAATAAGAGTAAGAAAACTTTTCTTTATAGTGCCTTCCCCAACTACTTTGTGCAGTGGCCTCTTGTTCTTCCTATTCATTTTTCCTTCTTTTCCCCACATTTTGATACAAAGATTTTAAGTTTGTGATACACTTACAACATGGTAGTGCTACAGAAAATAAGTGATTTTTTTCTTAGAGCTTTCCTTGTTTGCAACATTCTCAGGGTCCTTTCCGAAAGCAAGACAGAAAACCTCCTTAAAGAGAGTTTATTATTTAACTCTCATGTAATAAGTGTAAGAAGTTGAAGTTCCATGTTTTCCTTTGATGTTCCCAACGTGGGAAGTCTTAATACCATTCTCATAAAATTACAGGAAGTGTGCACACACTGCAACGTCTTGATTAATCCAAAATATCTCTTCAAACAGTTTCCCTGGATGCTGAACATGGAACCTTACACTGTGTCGGGGATGGCTCGTCAGGACTCATCCTCAGAAGTGGGGGAAAACGGCAGGAGCACAGACCAGGGAGGAGGAGGAGGCTCTCCAAGGAAGAAAGTTGCTCCTACGGAAAACTACGAGCTCGTTGGTGTGATCGTCCACAGCGGCCAGGCACATGCAGGG
Source organism: Lycocorax pyrrhopterus obiensis (assembly GCA_014706295.1). Classification (NCBI taxonomy): domain Eukaryota; kingdom Metazoa; phylum Chordata; class Aves; order Passeriformes; family Paradisaeidae; genus Lycocorax; species Lycocorax pyrrhopterus. The sequence continues at coordinate 4,791,975 of JACSVZ010000013.1, forward strand.
CACTACTACTCCTTCATCAAGGACAGGAGGTAATGGGCAAGAAGGTTCATGGGGGAGGTTTGAGAGCTGTCTAAAGACTTCTTGTTCTGGAAAGGTGCATGGATCCATCCAGAGCTCTACTGGAACCACTCTTCCCTTTCTCAACACCTATCATGAGGCAATGGCACAATAATATGGGGCATCGTAGTATAAAATTCTAATTAATTCTTATGTGCCTTGTGTTGCAGTTTGAGGGCTTCCTGTGACACTGAGTTGCAGGTTGAACAGTTCTCATAGTTTTAATCAAAGTTATTTAGTTCAAATGCAACTTTGACATCAATTGAAGTAAGCTTTCTTCTTACTGTCAAAACAAATGTGAGTTCAGGCTTGTCACTTCTAGGATATTCAGGATGGTTTGTTTTTTTACTGAGACAATCAAGTAACTTTGTTTCTCTTGTGTTTATGTTCTGTTTTGATCACAGAGGATGTGGAAAAGGAAAGTGGTATAAATTTAATGACACCGTTGTTGAAGAATTTGATTTGACTGATGAAACCTTGGAATATGAATGTTTTGGTGGAGAGTATAGGCCTAAAGTCTACGATCAATGTAAGCAGAAGTACAGACTGATTTACAACAGTTTCATGTTTCATACTGATTTCAGTAGCAGTAGAGCTTAGTCCTTTATAGGTACTTTGAGTTACTTGTGCTAATAATCCTTCTGAAGCATTTTTTCCCTAAAGCCTTCCCTTTACTGAAGGACATGACAGCTTGTGTATGGCCTAGTATGAATTGAACCATATTCACTGTTGTCCAGCACTTTGTAGACTTAAGAGCAGAGACTGAAAAGCAAAATAGCACCTTGTTAAAATAGTGTAAAACAAACCCCAACCAAACACAAAACAGCCCTTATTTTAGGCTAGTGAGAATGACTGCATCGAACATGTTGTGGCATCATATTGCTGAACTTTTCAATGCTTTAAGGAATTTATTCCAAGTACATTTCCAATATTCACCTGTTTCATAATTCAGACAGTTTTAATCACTGACACAGACTGATGTTTTGCTTTGACAAATTTATACTGCTGCAGGTTATATTACTTGTAACCCCAGTTTTGCTTCCATATGGGAATGGGAAAGGTACTAAACCTTCAAGGGCCTTCATGGACTGTGTTTTTTCCCCCACAGCAAATCCCTACCCCGACGTGCGCCGGCGCTACTGGAATGCCTACATGCTGTTCTACCAGAGAGTGTCCGACCAGAACTCTCCTGTCTTACCAAAGAAAAGCCGAGTGAGCGTCGTGCGCCAGGAAGCTGAGGACCTCTCCTTGTAAGTTCCTCTTGTATCCATAAAGGTTTCTCTCATGTTGATACCTAGACCTCTCCCCACAACTAAGAATTGAATAGTTCCTGTCCAGCAAAGCAATATTTTGACCCTTCTGTTGTTTTGGGTTGGTTTTCAGGCTGCTTGTTTACTACTACTCTGGCAGCAAGTTCAAGCTGACTGACAGCCTCAAGAAATATTCAGGCTGTCATCAAATTTTCCTTAAGATACCTAAATTGTAGATTTGTTGTAGGATTTCATTATTCACCTTCAGCTTGTTTATATTTCAGGTCTGCTCCTTCTTCACCAGAAATTTCACCCCAGTCATCACCTCGGCCCCACAGGCCTAACAGTGACCGTCTCTCCATCTTGACTAAGCTGGTTCGAAAAGGAGAAAAAAAGGGACTTTTTGTAGAGAAAATGCCTGTGCGGATATATCAGGTAGAGCACCCTGAAAGTGGCAACTAAATTCTGCTCATGTAAAATTTGAGCACCTAGTGAGAGAAACACAGGAACTTTTAAAGGTTACCTTGAAGTAATTCCCTTGTAGCAAAACAAAGCAATTCTGGATTCTGACACGAAGTTACTAACACGCTATTTAGTGATACATTATTGCAAGTTGTGCTCAACCTTCTCACGAAATTGACCCATCAATTCTTTCCTTTGAAGACATTGCAGGCAGATGAATCAAACATGGGATCTGGCAGCAGTCAGCATGCAGGCAGGGAGACACAGCAGCAGAGAAGGTGCTTCATTTGGAGTACACTTGAGGAGTAATGAAGATGATGGCAAATTGCAGTCATCCTCAAGTTCTTGAGTTCACAAGAATGTAGGAAGAGGAGGAGCAGTGAAGAGAGCCTGCATCACACACACAGGGAGAATAAATTCTGCAGGCTGTGTCTGGCCCTCCACAAGGGCTGTTTCAGTCACTTTGGGCATTCTTCTATCTGGGATTGTATAATTACAATGAACAGAACTTGGCTCAAATTTATTGAGAGTCTTTCAGCAAAATCTCCTTTGATAAAAGAAGGGTTTGGCATTTAAATACCTTATTGTGGCTGCAGCTTGTAATTACACCAGGGCTCCTTGCTCTCTGCATCTAAATTTGTTAGGCAAGCCTTTCTGGTTTGAGGCACGTTCTCTTGGCTTTTTTTATTAAAAACAAGCAAAAAATAGAATTTATGTGCAATTTCTTCCTTTTCTCCCTTAATGGCCAAATGATTAAGTCGCTCATCTGTTGTTTTGTAATATCTTTGAAAGAAAATCACTGGTTTTATACCAAATCTTCTAAGTCTCCTGTATGTATTTTCCCCTCTGCTGAAGTAGTGATTCAGAAGGAAACAGAGTAAGTTTGACACTGATTTTTAAACACCACACATTTACATAAAAGATGAAGTTTTAGTTAGAGAAGTGTATTTTGACAACATTTTTAATTTTTTTGCCTTCTTTAACTTTTATAGATGGTGAGAGATGAAAACTTGAAATTTATGAAGAACAGAGATGTATACAGTAGTGACTACTTCAGTTTTGTTCTGTCATTAGCTTCCCTGAATGCTGTAAGTACCTGGATTTTAACCTTAGAGTGTTCAAAGTATGTTGGGCAAAATGCCACAGAAGCTATTTGGGTCACAACCAGGAAAACTGGAAGAGAAGGGTTGACATGATTTTGCTTTTCCAGACAAGCAATTCCTTGTCTCCAGTAATTTTTGATGATGATGATGATAGCATCTCCAGCTTTCTCTTCTAGTACTGGGAGAAACATCATTTTGCCCCAGTAAAATTTATTTAATAAACCACCTTTTATAATGATGCAAACTGAGCTCTAGAGGGACAGAAATCCCTCTGAGTGTGGAAGGTCCAAAGTTGGTGTTAATTACCTCAAAACTGATAGAGTTTAATTGGAAATAGTTTCTTAATTAAGTTTTTCTAAATGGAGTCATAAACAAACAGCTTTTATTAAAGTTTTGAAATCCACAGATCTAGTTGGCCTTAGAGCAAGTTTGCTCCTGTTTTAGCATATTTATTAAGTAGCACAGTCAGCGCTGGAGACTGACTTAGCACAGAAAAATGCTGTGGTTTGTTTTTTCCAAATGAAGCAGATAACTTGACTAGAACACGTTGATGTGCTTAAGAGACAGCATGCATGCTGCAGGCACACTTCTGCTCTGGAGTAAGTTTGCTATTTCTTTCAGACTAAGGTAAAGCATCCCTATTATCCCTGCATGGCAAAGGTGAGCTTACAGCTGGCAGTCCAATTCCTCTTCCAAACCTATCTCCGAACCAAGAAGAAACTCAGGTAAGGCAAACGAGGAACATGGTTTAGTTTTTGGAGGTGTTTTTTCTCCTGGATTACTGACAGTTGTCCTTGTTTTGTTCAAGGGCTGATACAGAAGAATGGATTGCCACTATAGATGCACTGCTCTCCAAAAGCATTGATGCTTGTCAGTGGTTGGTTGAGTATTTCGTTGGGCCAGAGGGCCGGGAGCTTGTGAAGTAAGTCCTGGGAATTTTGTCTGAGGTGTTTTGTGTCTCATGTATGGGTAGAGCTTCCTAATGACATGATCTGGCCTATACTGATGTATTCCCGAAGAGTTGACTGTGCCTATTGTTTAAACAGACACTTTAGATAAAACTCTAAGTGATTATTTCTAGTATTTCCTCTGTGCAGCTTTCTGAGTAATTCTGAAAATCAAATTAGTGCAGAGTTACGTGGAGGAGGATGCAGGTGTTGAGTTCAGTGGAGTGACTTAAAGCGTGTTATGAGTTTGTCGAGTCAGTCCTGCAAGTGGTGGGGAAGGAGAACATGGTGGAAGTGCTTGGGGTGAGTTAAATACTTACCTGACAAAGATCACAGTTAAACTGGAGAGATTTTTTTTTCTTGCCAAGCTGAGGATCAGCTAATAGGTGTTTTGAAAACAAATTATTGGAGATCTGACATGCTGACAGAAGTGTGTCAGTGTAAAGAAAATGTTATCTTCAAATTTGCATTGAAAAGCAGGATTCTGTGAGAGCTTTTATTTTATTTGAATGAATAAATATATAAATAGGGGTTTTATAGGCCTTACTGATGTCAAGCAGGACTGCATGAATGTAAGTTAAAGCTTACCCACAAAAGTACCATACAAAATGTATCTGGACTATTCAAATAATAAATACTAAACACCACATTTAATCACAGCAGCTGTGTGTACATGTCCATTCCAGTTCTCTTTGCAGCTTCACCTTTTATCTTCCAGGACTTTCCTCCTGGAATGCAGCGTGAGGGAGGTGCGAGTTGCTGTGGCCACTATCCTTGAAAAAACCCTCGACAGTGCCTTGCTTTATCAGGAGAAGGTCAGTGAGTGCCCCCTCCTCTCCAAACACCCCCTTGCTTGGCTCTCCCTGGTGGCTCTTGCTCTGTTTGTAGGCAGAGCTGGGTGAGCTGATCCTGGCTGTAGCTCTTCATTTCTGCAATAGGTTAATGCTCATCTCTTCCTGCCCAGGAGGTATTTGAAACACTTTGGGTTTTTAAGCAGTAGACATCTCTTTACATTCAAAAATCTTTTTTTTTTTTCACAGTTAAAAACTTTACACCAGTTACTGGAGGTGCTACTTGCTCTACTGGATAAAGATGTACCTGAAAACTGTAAAAACTGTGCTCAGTACTTTTTGCTGTTCAATAACTTTGTACAGAAGGTAAGAAACCATTATTTCCTCATGGCTGTTTAAATTTTAAAGGACAATAATAAAGCAGCTAGTGATCCTTATTCATAGGAGGGTTAGCAGCACAGTGAAACTCTTTCAGAACTTCCGTTAAGAGTAATCAGGGTTGTTCTGTTTTGTTTTGTTTTTTAAGTAAATAGCTTTGAATAGTGGATTAGGATAAAATCACACAAAAACATACCAGCAAACTATACCAATAGAAACTGTCATTTCCAGAATCTGAATTTTGGTTTTCTGTTTTGAGAGGGTGTATAGGGCTGTTCTCAAAACAAAAAATTACATATATGTATATATTTTTTAAAATCCAGCATTCAGGATTTTTGTCCCATAGGGAGCAGGATAACTGACTGAACTATTTCTATTTCTCTATTCTTTTTGCCTTTTTTGTTTGTTTGTTTGTTTCTTTTAAGATATTTATTGTGCATTTGCTGATTCTGGTCTGATGTCTGTAATGCACTGTGTAGAATGAGACAGCTCTTTAGCAGTTTACCTTATTGATCTGTGTAGTGATTTTATGAGAATTTTGGTGTGGAAAATGCAGGTTTTAGCCTGTGCATTTTACTTCTGAGCACTAACTCTTCACCTGCACAGGAAAGTGACTTGCTGTTTTTGTCTCCACAGCAGGGAATAAGGGCTAGCAGTCTTCTCCTCAGACACTCTGCCCTGAGGCACATGGTCAACTTTCTCCTGGGCCCCAGCCGGCAGAGCAACCAGGTACAGTCGTGTCGTGCTGTACTTTGTCCATCCCCACGTTTTATATGATGTTTAAATTATGAATAAATACTTTTCATGTGGTAGAATAGACAAATCCTTTGATTATTCTATCAACCTCATGCAAGTGTGAGCCCACCTATGTGTATTTAGCATGGAAATAACTGTTTTGGCAGAAGTGAGCATGATTTTTTGATAATAACAAAATTTTTACCCACTCCAAAGTATTAGACCATGGTTGTGGACTGGAAGAACATTATTTCGGCTTAACAAAGTTGATTAAATAAACCAAAGTTAATTAAATCTCTCTTTGGCTCAAGCAGAATCGCAGGTGGAGTTCAGCACAGGCACGTGAGTTTGGATATCTTCACAACACTGTAGCACTACTTGTCTTGCACTCTGATGTCTCCTCACAAAGAAATGTTGGTAAGACTTGTGGTTTTGTCTTTTGGCAACTTGGCATTTCAGTTACATTGACTGGGAGAAACTTAATATCAGTGAGGAAAATACAGTAACTTTGAATTTAAGGCAGTAATGGTTAATACATGCTTGATTACTTCTGATTTTGCTGTAAATGTATTGAGAGGCTGTGGCAAACAGTATTTGAGGGAGGGCTGGAAATCTTGATACTAACATATTGTTGTCTTCTGCCCTTTCCTATGTGCCCAAAAGATCTTTCCTCATGTGAGTGAATCAAGCTGTCATTGGATGAACAGACTCACAGCCTCACAAGCTGTATTTTGCTTGTGCTGCCTTTTGCTAATCTAAAGGGGCATATTTAGACTAAGCTACTGAAAAATAAACAATTAAACACTCTCCTATATAGTTCTTACAAGAGGCAGAAATAGCCAAATAAATATAATAAAGGAATAAGTTAAAATCTTCAGTTTCCCGAAGGAGGAATTTGAAGTTGTCTTTTAGAAAAATAACTTAATTTCTGTCTGGGATTGAAAGCAGTCAAAAATCAGAAGGTAACGAGAATTATAAACATTCTGGATATGATGAGTGTGCAAAAGTGATTAGGAGTAAAACTAAAGCTCAAAGTACTGATAGTCTGTGGACATTTTGCTTTGACCTTCCTGCAGTTCTTTTGTCTGCTGTCACTAAAGTAAGCAACACTTCAGTATGCAAGAGATTTTTTACTTGGAGTGGTAGCACACAAGCTATAAACTATTTGAGATGAGTGTCATGAGGGATTTCGTGGTGCCAAATGAGCAGCAGTGCCTTCAAGGTGTGTTAGAACAAACTAATCTATGAGTGGATTGTTTTTGTATTTGCTGTTATAGCTCCTGGTCTCTTTAAGCAGCGTCCACCTCTCAGCATCACCACTTCAGGGCCGCTTCTGGCACTCCACGAAGAAGTGGAAGCCTTGTTATTCCTGTCTGAGGGAAAGCTCTACTTAATGGAGGTACCTATTCTAAATTTGCCCTGCTTGAACCTAAAAGCTGGTCTGATGTATTCCTTTGGCATATCCTTCCATGAAAAATACTGGATATTCAGAAGCAGGCAGCAGGGGGGATATGTGGTTATTCTGAGGCTAAACAAGAAGGCACCTTTAGTTTCTGGATCTCTTCATATTCTAGTATATCCCTAAGCTTTGGGGTCTGGTTTTATGCACAGTCTGGTTTTATGCACAGTTTGCAAAGGCCTGTGCAGCTTTTTACCATGTTAAGTGCAGGTGCTAACTTGAGTTGCTCTGACTGAATGGATCGTGCTTGACCACCCCGTTGGAGGTGGGCATCAGGAGCTGAAGGAGCGCTGTGAGGGCAAGGGTTCAGCCTCCTGGGCCATGCAGGCACTGGGAAAAAGAGCTGCATCCTTCCTGGGAAGGACAAACACTGTGTTACAGACTGATTTTGTCCAAGACAGCCGCGTGCTGCGTGTGAAGGGTGTGCTCTGCCCGCAGGTGATGCACGCGCTGCGGGAGCTCACGGGGTCGCTGTCGGTGCTCATCGAGATGGTGGTGTACTGCTGCTTCTGCAACGAGCACTTCTCCTTCACTGTGCTGCACTTCATCAAGGTACACACAAAACCAGGACAAGCCTTCCCCACAGGTGCTTCCTTCAGGCTTTGCTCATCCTGTGCCTTGTGCGTTATAACAGCACTGCAGAACGATTAGTACAGTTTGTTGGATCTGGGGAGGTGTTGGGGTTTAGGTTTTCATAAGCCTTTACTGTTTAAATTAACGAATTTTCAAAAATCTGTAAAGCTGTCTTGAAATTCTTTGCTTCATCAGTGTATCTTGCTATCTAAGTAACTTTGTTTCTTACTCACAGACTCAGCTGGAAACTGCTCCGCCTCATGAACTGAAAAACATATTCCAGTTACTCCATGAGATCCTGGTAAGTGAAGGGTAAAGACTTGGACAGGATAGATTTTGTATTGATGTATAACAAAAAAAGTCAGGACTGCATTGGTAACTTCAACATCCACACGTATTTTAATCCTTCAGTTTGAAGTTTTATTACTTCCTAAATTTCTGTCTTGATAATCCAGTGACACATGAAACTTCACAGTCTTGTTTTGCATGTTGAAGTGTTTAAAACCATTCCATAGAATAGATACAGCATCACACACAACTTACCTAAGTTGATATTTTTCTTTCCTAACAGGTTATTGAAGACCCATTACAAGTAGAGCGCATCAAATTTGCCTTTGAAACTGAAAATGGATTAATAGGCAAGTAAGCCAGTGGGTGAACACTCCTGTCTCCTACTGACCTTGATGGTGGTGGTGGTTCATACCATCTCCTGGTTCCTAATCCTCCTAAACTGTTCTACTTCTCAGGGAAAAGAGCTCAACACATTTGATTTAGCAACTGCCACTCCAAGAAATGCTCTAAGAAAATCCAAAATAAGCATTGGAATATTATAGTGACAGCAAACTGGAAAGGAATTGAACTGGGAAAGAGAGCTAACTTATTTAAATGAGGGGCAGATCAGGCTGTATGTGAAATGGGAGGGAAGAAAAGTACCTTTGATTACCATAGTAGAGGAACTCTATGAATCCTGCGACCTTAAAATTAATTTTTATTTCCTACATATCTCAAGCAATTGTCAATCTTTTTGTTTTGTCAGCACCCTAATTACCATAAAAAGAAACTGGTTCAGCACAGCAGGATGCTTGCCCTGCTAACTGCAGTAGAGCCTCACAGTGGGACAGGTGGCTCCCACCTGCTGCTGCTCATGCGAAGCGTTGTCTCTCCGTTTGATACAAAACTTTACTGAAGTGAAGTTACTGAAGCATTCAACAGCAACAGAAAAATCCCAGAAGTAATGAGGGCTTATTTCATGTGCGTCAGGAGAAGAGGCTTTTGTGTGTAAATGAAATATGGGGTGACACAGAGAGCACCTCTGATGGGGTAGTGCAGCTTGAGCAGCTCTTTCATGGCTGTTTGGGTGAGGAGCTGCTTCAGGTTGTGGCTTTCACCTTTGGTTGTTTTGGATTCTGTTTTAGTGAGAAGGAATATTTAGCTTTGTTCTTTATTTCTCTCATCAGTGCTCCCCTGTTTAGTAGCTTCCATGTATGGCTGATGGAAGAGAAGGAAATATGCAGCAGTGTAAGAGAATAGCTAAGTGATTATTTTAATTTCTGGGTAAATTGGTCCCACTTGGACCAATTCTGTGCTGTAACTTGGGCAATACATGACCTTTTTTCCTCTGTAGAGGAGAAGTGTTCAATTGGATTTTTATGTTGAAGGCTTCAAGAACTGCCCTGAGATTTGGAAGTGAAAGTTGTAGTTTTTACCTTGAAGTTTCCTCACAACAGCATTGAACAGCATCCCTCACCTTGACTAGTTTAATCCAGGAAAGGGAAATCAGCAAATAATAGGTTTTGGTTGTCCTTAATAGGATGTTTGTGCGTAATTTGCAGTATAGCAGTGCTGTAATTTTAATCATCTGCTCTGCTTCAACTGTATTAAAACTGGCAATTTGCAGTTCCCCAGCAATTTTTGCCAGCTTTGGAGGTTTCAGTACAGTGTTCTTTGCTGACTGCTATGGACAGAGCAACTTTTGAGTAGCAAATCTGATTGTAGCAGCTCCGTGGAAATCGTTGTGCTTCTCCTCAGTCAAAGAATTTTGTTTAAAGAGATGGGAATTTGTGGTATAGAAAACTTCCTGGTAGGAATGGCCTGAGGTTTTGCCCAAGTCTCCCATGGAACAGTTTCATGGCTGTTGAATTCTGCTATGCTTGTTTCTGTGAAGAAGCTTTAAACATTCCTCTGGCTTTGCAAACTTTGATCCAGGTGCAAGCTGGTGATCTGGTTCATTTTTGGGGGTTTCAGACAGTTTTTTTTTTCCTTCAGACAAATGTAACCATAGTGATTATCTAACATAGAATGGATTATAGGGGAAGAATAACTGCATTAGGGCTGTTTAAAATTCAGGTACTGCATTTGAAAGATCAAAGTGAAAATGCAGCAGTTCTATTTTTAATCCAATAGAGTTGTGGAAGTACTCAAGACTGCCAGCACTACAGCAGTGTGTTTAACACAAATTCTCATGCTGACATCTGTAGAAACAAATTCTATTCCCTAACTTAAATTTTTAGCTTCATCTTTGTGTTTTCAGCCTGGCTGGTACACGGAAATCTGGATTGTGGTTTCTAATCCATGTGTTTCTCCCCACAGCCTTGATGCACCACAGCAACCACGTGGACAGCAGCCGTTGCTACCAGTGTGTCAAGTTCCTTGTTACTCTGGCTCAGAAGTGAGTAATGAAAATGTCAGAGTTTAACCTCATCCCTGCCTCAGACCCCTCTGTGACTGTTATAAAACCTACTACTCCTGTTTTTGATCAGTTTTATCCTTTGTTACTGGTGCTCAAAGGTCTTGGTAGTACATGTGCCAGTATGAAGTGAAATCTTTACTGGTTGGTACCTGATGGGATTTCTCAGGTAACAAATGATAATTGCTGTTTATAAAGGAAAAGGTCATCCTGCAGAGCAGGAGTCTGACATTAACACCAGATAAACATCGGGAAACTGTCCCAGATTTTTCAAATATTATGATTCCTAAATTCTCTTTGTTTAGAACTTGGCTTATGTCCCGATAAAGCATAATTCTGAAATATGTGAACCTGTGGGGTAGACTGCTTTGAGTAAATTTTACTAGACATTATTGCTCTTGCTAATTCAATTAACAACGGGGCTGTAGAGTTGAAGTCAGTTTGCAGTGATAACAGCGGACACAGAGGGCAGCAGTGCAAAGAGAGAGAAGTCTTTGTATTTTTTTTGTGTTGGCCAGAATGCCTTGTTCCTGACTAATGAATATGATTCCAATTCCCAAGGTGCCCTACTGCAAAAGATTACTTCAAGGAGAATTCCCACCACTGGAGTTGGGCTGTGCAGTGGCTACAGAAAAAGGTAATTTGGCTGTAGCAGGGAAATTGTCACTCGTTTACAACAATAATCAGGGATGGATAATCTCCATCCTCTGCATGGCTTTCTCAGATGGCTCTAAAGACAAAATACAAGCTACTTCATTTTTTCCAAGGACAACTTGGATGCAGCTAAATCTGATGCAATGCCAGAACTTCAGTAGCCCCCCACGTGTTCCAGGCATAAATGCGTTTACAGTGAATAAAACCAAGTGTGAATGGTTGTAGTGATTATTCTTTGCTATGTGGGAAGCTTTCAGTGCCACTGTATTCGTGTTAGAAGGCTTCAGTTTTTTAAAAGAGCAGTTTTCCACTGCCTGTGTGTTGATGCAGGAGAATGTTTAAATGATTGGATTCCTTACAGAATCATCACAGCTTTGCACAAAGCACAGCTGTTGACTGATACAGCTTTTCCTCCCACACGTGTAGTGTTTGTTCTTCTCTCTAAGCTGAACATAGTTTGGCCAACATATCTTTCATAAATATCCAAGGACACTTTGGAAACTTGGAGCTCAGCAGAAGTTGGTTGCTGGTTTTCAGCTGAGGGACAGTAACCCTTGTGGCTGCATTTAAAGTGTCTGTGCCCCAGATCTCCAGCTCATTGCCAGAGGATTCAGGAAGCTTGTTCCAGTCTTAGTTCACCCACCATCACAAGTGGTTGAGGCTTTACACAAGTAAAAATCAAGTGGCAATTTTGTGGTTTTCTTGGCTTTTTTTTCAGATGTCTGAACATTACTGGGCTCCCCAGAGTAACGTGTCCAATGAAACATCCACTGCAAAAACCTTCCAGCGCACTATTTCAGCACAGGTATGTGGCAGTCCTGGCAGAGATGTTAAACTTGCTTACTTGTTTTCCTGGAAGCATCTTTGGGTTTGGCAATTTTAGTCACCATCCCTGGAAGTGTTCAAAAAGTATGTGGATACAGCACTTGAGGCCATGGTTTAGTGGTGAACGTGGTGGTGGTGCTGGGTTGGCAGTTGGACTTGATCTTAAAAGGTCTTCTCCAGCCTTAATGATTCTGTGATATTCCAGTGCACTTAAGACTGTTTTTCCTTTAGAAGCTCAGACCCTGTGCTTGCTCCTGAAACAAACTAACCCTTGAGTGATATTAGTCAATACTCACAATTACGGGTGGTGACTCGGCTGTCTCACTACATCAACTATTATGGCTTTAAAATAATAATAATAAAATAATAAAAATTTTTAAAAATAATAATTGTGAAATGAAGGGATCACCATGGCCGCTGACATTCTCTTGGGGTGTTTCCAACTCAGGACACCCTGGCCTATGCCACAGCCCTGCTGAACGAGAAGGATCAGTCTGGAAGCAGCAATGGGTCAGAAAGCAGCCCCGCCAACGAGAACGGAGAGAGGCACCTGCAGCAGGTAAAACGAGGGCAGAATTTACCCTCTGTTGTGTGGCTCTGTGGGGCAGCTGGTCCCTGGGGCTCGGGGTCAGAACCGTCACTGACCATACACACAACAACTGTGCATCTTACAAAAGTAACTGTGTCCCTCTCTCCCTGTCCCTTGTGTGTTGAAAGGGCTCAGAGTCTCCTATGATGATTGGGGAGCCTAAAAGTGACCTTGATGATGTTGACCCTTAGAGGAGATCCCTCTGAACACAGGAACCGACTCAAATATTCAATGCCTGGTACCTACTGGAACTGGAGTCGTGTTGCTTATGCCATTGGAAGTCTGGGGGAGCAGTGGCTTTACAGGACCAGAGGAGATGCTGGAGGAGGTTGTTTCCCTGAAAGATAAAAGCATTTTTTAGCCACAAAGGCTTCAGATCAACAAATGCTCTAGAAAACTGCATCTTCACCTGCAGTAGCTTGTGACAGTCCAAAACACCGAAACCAAGTTTGTCAAGAAGATTTTATCAAATACACAAACGCTAGTGGTTGAATTTTTATGTGAACATTAAATGAGTGAATGTAAAACTGTTGCTTTTCTGTGATGCTGCAAAAAAAAAATCTTTTGGTTTTTATACAGGAAAAAAAAAAGAAACAGACTGCCCTTATGTATGGAGGGCAAATTTTTAATCTTTCTGATAATATTGAATAGGAATATTCAAATTTCTGTAAAGATGTGTGATGACTTACATTTCATTGTAAAATATTAGTTAAAGAATGGGTTTACATAAGGACTTCTGTATTTAATATGTCTCCCTGCTAATTTGCAAAGCTCTTGATGAGAAAGATCAGCAGGATTGCTCTGTAAGAAGAGTGATTCCTGACAGAATGATTTGGTAAAGGAGCTCTGGAATGAGTCGTCTTTCCTGGTACCCTTCTAAAAACCCTTCAGACAGCTGGGAAGGGCAGTAAAAGAAAAGCTTTGTTCTCTAGGTATGCAAGCATTTATTATTCAAGGAAGTTGATGAATTTAAAAAAAAAAGAAAAAGTTAATGAGTAGTTTAAAAGAAAAAAGCACTTTAAGAAGGAATTCTGTTGCAGTTTTACTCATTAAATTTTTTTGACCTTTGGAGACATATTGAATAAAATGTAGTCTCAGTCATGGATCTGCAATCACTTGCTTATGCTTTGAAATTACTGAGAAAGTTGGTATTGGTTGTATATGATGAATAATTCCTTGAGTGAGCTGGGAACACTGTTGTGCAGATTTTATAGCAATTTTAACATGGGGAAAGAAAGAATTGGCTTTGTTTGCATTTTCACTTGACCAGGCAACGTTTAAAATATCACAGCTCTTTTGATTTGCTCACAAATAACTGGAAACCAGTTGGGATGATTTGAGCAGTTTTGTTTTCTATGTCAAGTGCAGTTCAGTGATTTCTGGCTCTGGATTCAAGCTTCTTTTGTGCCAACTAACTTCATCTTTTGTACATTTTGTGTTTGTCACATTTTCTGCACTGCTTTTTGCCTTTATTTATGGATTCTGCCTTACTTTAAAAAAATTATATAAACAAACATGCACAGAAACGGGGGACATCTTAAGAGGAGTGCCTGGGTACCTCCAGAATAGACAAATTTGCCAAGTTAAAGGCACAACCAGCCAAAAAGTGCCTTTTTTTGTTTCTTTTCACTCGCTGCTGCCAAAACATGGAGCAGCAGACAGCTTTTCACTGTTGTGCACTAATATTGAAAGTAACCAGTCATTTCACTGTTGGAAGTAACCATGGGATGTGATGTCAGCTGTACAGCATTATAACTTATTGTGGGGTAGGAGAGCCGGCGTCACGGGTTGCAGGGGGGCACCGTAGTGAATCTCTCACTTTCCCAAACAATGTCTTCGTAGACACACGGCAGAGTTAGCATTTTATAAATGTTTCTGATGATGTGCTGGGACATTTTAAATGTGATGTTTTAAATTAATTTTGAATAAATCGTTTCTTACGGACACCCCCTCCTTCCTTCCCCCACCCCCAAACACTTTGGTAACGGGTCACGAACCTTCCCGAGAAGTCAGTACACAGCGGTGATGGTGATGGGAGAAGCTGGTCGTGTTCCTGTGGGTTGGCACCACTTGTCACTTCAGGTTCCTGTTATTTCCTATGGAAACAACATCCTCGGTAGCTGCAGGCCCAGGGAAGCATTGGTGGGAATTCCATCAGGATGGCTCATCACCACTGTATGCTTGAAACCAATACAAACTTTTTCACGGTTCTGCTCACGCTTGTACAAAGTCAGTGGTTATAATTTGCAATAAGATGATACTTGGTCACTTATTTTTGTTTCCAGCTGCTGTCATTTGAACCTGCTGAAGATTATTTTTTGGAAAATAGAGCTCAACGAAAAAAACCTAGTTTTTGTGTAAATTGTGATGCATTTATATGTTGTAATTTTTACTGCCAATCTTTTTGGATGAAAATGTTTTTATACAGCTTACAAAATGTTCAGTGAGGAGCAGCCACAGCCTGCCTGTGAGCAGTCGGGGAGATATTGTCCAATTAATGCATAGACATTTGGCACTGGAACAATAGGCAGTCTTGATGAACAGTCTTGGGATTCCTGGTCAATGGAATAAAGTTATTCCTTTCACAGAAAACTAGTGTAATCTTTAGCCTGTGCACACACTGCTACACTCTTCGCTTGTTGATCCTCCTGTCCTGAACCTCCTTGGGCCAGCCCTGCAGATGCTGAGCTCCTCGAGGGTGCCCTGATTGCCATTTTGGCTCCTGTCCAGAGTAAATGGAAGCTGAGCTGCCCTGGAGCTGCCCTGCTGTATATCCTTATGCCACGGTGTGTGCTGGGGCTCTGTCACATCTGTATCTCTCTGCAGCTCCTCCTGACCTCAGCAGAGTGCTTTACCCTGGCCCCACTCACAGTGGTGGATTAGAGCGGATTTTGTGTGTCAGATCCAAGATTTGTGGTCGAGCTGGGCGTGAATTCATCCTGCCTCTCACCGGGGCAAAGGGCGGAGAAGTGCACACGGAGCTGCTGTTCCGCTCTCACCTGGGAACCAGGAGCTGCAGCCAGGGCTGCCATCCCCCCTCTGCCTTTGTCCTCTGCTCTAAGGACAAGGACTTTCATTTTTCCAGCCTGACCCGGTCCCTGCTCTCCACTGGTGCTCCTGAGAGCGTGGACTGGGCATTGCAAACTGCTGCCAGGACCGGGATCGGCGTCTCTGGGATCAGCCTTGCTCTCCTGAATGTGAGAGGCTTTTCCGCCTACTCACGTACAAGGCACAAAGCAAGAGCTAATCTGTTAATGTTGTTTCCTTCCACCAGGCTTATGAAGGCTTGAACTGAGCTGGGGAAGCTCTGTCTGGCTTATCAGGCGTGGAACATGCTCATACCTTGTGCTGGATCCTCCCCTCTCGCAGGGAAGTCAGCAGAGCTGAAATCCTGATGTGTGTTTTGAGAGGTGACAGCCCAAGGTGTCTGCTGAAAAATCACCCTCGGTGTCAGAGCTGTCCAGGAGCTCTCAGGCTGACATCCCTTTTTCTTTTCTGCCTCTTTGTGCAAAATTCAGGTTCCAGCTGATGAAATTATGGGCTGTAATTATGTCCGTGTTATATAATTACATGTTTAGATTAGGGTTGGGCTTTTGCCAGCTTTAGTTAACAAGTTAGAATTAGTTTCAAGCTTTCAAAGTGGTGCTTTGTGCTGGGTTTGTCTTCCCTTGCCAGTTAAAGCCTTAGTAAAGAGCTGCACGGGGCTTTTGGATGGGGAAAAACACCCAGCCCAGCCAAGTCTGACAGGTTAACCTGCTGCTTGTGGTATCAAGCTGTATTTTTTTTCATCTATCCTCAGATAACACCACAAAAATTATATATTGTAGTACCAGGAGGCTGCTAAACACTGAGAGAAAAGTGGGACCCAGCTTTGGTGGATTCTGGTGCTTCTCAGCCTTTCCCTGTTGTCAGCATCTCTCTGAGCCAAGCTTTGTCTCCTTCCTGGGGCTCCAGCGCTTCCCAAGTGAAGGAACAACAGCAACACGAGTTCAAGGGCACATTCCCCAAAGCTGGATGATGTTTGTTTCCACAACTGGAAGCTCTTGCCCTGCACCACTGTTGTTAAAACAAACTTCTGGTCTCGCATGTGTGTGGACAACACAGTCCCAGAGCACTGCCCAGCTGTGGGCAAGGGTGCCTGTGCTGTCTGTGCTGACCTCCAAAGGTGCCAGTGGTCATCCAGGAGCACTTCGGCCCCCAGGCAGGGATCAGATCCAAGCTGGGGGCCTGTGGCTACTCGCTAACAAAGCAGAGCTCTTTGGGAGAGCAGAATCCCTGCTGGATGGGTCCCCCTTCCCTCTTCCAGACCAGTTGCCCAGGGGGATGTCTATGAAGCCAGACCATGGACCACAAGAGCACAGGTAGGTCTATGAATTTTATTTTTAAAAGACATTTAAAAAAATGTTTATTTATAAAATTCCAAATGAATATTTAAGGTACAAATGTAAAAACTAAGGTGCTATGAAAGCTTTTTCTTCATTCTATTTTTTTTTAAGGAATTACAGCCTCCTACAGTTCTATGTGTCTTGGGAAGACCTGAAACTTTTAACACATAACACCAGCAGATCATTAACTTTGACTTAACAACAAAAAAAGCACTAACAAAGCAGTAGCTGACTGTAGCAATGCAGATAAAAATCTAATTAACCAGCAGGCTGTTTAAACTACAGCCCTTACACTTGACTCAAAAGTATTCTCCTAGGAATACGATTAGGCAATTATAAAACTGCCCAAAAATGGCTAAACTAGGATTTTCCAGGGGCTAAGCAGCATTAGCTGGCAACTAATGAGCAACTAACCAGGAAAGGAAGGAGCAATCCTCACAATACTTTTTTCTCTAAAAAGGTGGTGGATTTGTCCTATGCTGGGTGGCAATGGCTGGTTCAGTCAAGGTGTTTATAGGAAGAGCCGGTGCATGGCAGGGAAAGGATTCTGGGATGACTCCAGCGATGGGACAGGGCTCCAGCTGCATGGGGGGTGCTTGGAGAGCTCTTGCAGAGCCACCCTGGATGCTCGCCCTGGATCCTGACCCCACTGTGTGCAACTGGGAGATGAGTTCATCCCCCACCAGCACAGCAGCAAAGCATGGAGATCACCAGCCACATTTTGGGGTGTGGATTGTGCTGGAAGCCCTGGAAAGGCACCGAGCCAGGGACACACTGGTCCAGCAAAGCATCCATCCCTGCTGTGCCACAGGAACCTCCTGCCTGGCTCAGCCCATCCCATCCCTACAGCCGGCTCCGGCAGCAAATGGCGATGGCCACGGCCAAGCTGCTGCCAGGGACAGCGGCGGCCACGCAGGAATTGTCCACGGCGTAGGCTCCCATGGAGCCAGGGCTCTGGGAAAGGGCGTTACAGCCCGTCAGCGTCCAGCCATCGTCACAGGACACTGTCACCTAACGGGCAGGAGAGGTCATTGTCCATGGGTCAGCAAAAGGCCAGCAGCCTGCCCATCCCCCATGTTCCCCCAGTTCAGAGTGATGTGACTGGTGTCACCCAGCTGGAGGGCGTGTCCCATTACAGGTGGGGACACCAGTGAAGGCTGGGGTTGGGACAGCCACAATGGGCTGAAGCCGACCCAAAACCCATCAGGGTGGCAGAGGGACAGGCAGAGACAAGGACAACACCACGGGGGAGGAGCATGGCCCGTTCCTACCTTCTCCTGGGATTCCGGGGCCATGTGCTCCTTCAGCCGGCACTCGAGGCTGGCAGTGGGGCAGCACAAAGCGTGTGCCATCGCCTCTGTCCTGCTGGCACAGCGGCTGGGCCCCCTCCCCAGCCCCACCACGGGCCTGCCACCAGCACCCAGCACCACGGATGGGGAGTGGAAACTGCACCCTGCCCGGGGGGAGAGGCAATGTTGGCACGGGGCAGCCATGGCAGCATCCCAGTGCACACACTGGTGCCAAGGGATGTCCCAAGAGACCCCTGAACCTTCCCCCCTCCATGCACACAGCACATGTACACACCCTTCCCTGCCACCCCAGCACCCGCACCCACCGTTTTACCCCCAGATCCCAGAGTTTTTCTGGAAGAAACCCCCTTGTTCATCAGGCTCAGAGGTCTGTAACCCGGTGTGTTGGGTGTTACCAGTCAGCACATGGTCCCGTGGGGAGCACTCGGCCCCCTCGGCCGCCGGGGAGCTGGCGTTGATCCGGCACTCAGCCCTGGGCCAGGTGCAGCACCTGGCGATGGCATAAACCCTCCGGCCCCGGAAAGCGCTGTGGGCCACGCACTGCTTCTGCCCGTCCTTGTCCTGGGGATGGGGCAGCGCAGCGTCACGGAGGAGCTGGGGACACCCCTCCGCGGCCAGCGGGCACTCGAGGGGCAGCACCTCTGCCCCCGCACGCTCTGCTCACCTCCATGTGCTCCCCCAGCCGGCTGCCGCTGCGGGAGAAGCTGGAGCAGCTGAGCATCTCCTCGGTGCTGGCGCAGCGAGCCACGGCCGTGGCGTGCCGGGCGGGCCCCGAGCGTGCCGACCACACCGAGCGGCAGAGCAGCTGCTCGTCTGCAACCGGGCCGGGGCGTCAGCGGCGGGGGACACCCCCAGTGACACCCCCAGTGACACCCACAGTGACACCCACAGTGACACCCAGCGCCCAAGGCACCGACCGGGCTCCATCGCCTCCCATCCATGCAAACGGCTGCACCCAGGCTCAGCCGTCCCCGGCACAGCTCGGGGGACATTCCCTGCCGACACACGGCTCTTTCACCCCGGCACTTCTTCCCAGCGAAGGAGAGAGCTCGGCCGAGAGCCCAGCAGGCAGCGAGGTCCTTACCTGCTCCCAGCCGGGTGGGCAGCCCAGCCACGTCGTTGGGTGTCTGGAGCCGCTGCTCCTCTGGGAACCGCGCTGTGTCCATGGCGTTCTTGGTGGAGAAGCGCAGGAGGCGCTGCCGGAGCTCGGCGAGGCTCAGCCGGGGCTCGGCGCTGAGCAGCACGGCAGCGATGCCTGCGAGAGCCCGGGAGGCTGCAGTGAGAATCAGAGGGGACACAACCACCTACACACCGCTCCCATGGGCAGCACAGCGCCAGGGACACCGGAGAAGGCATCTCTGCCGCGCATCGCCCACACGCCCAGCCAGCTGTGCAGGCTGCAGCACCCGAGTGAGGCAGACCAAACCCATGCATCATGGGACACAAAAATGCCTCCAGTTCAGGCACGCCTGAAGCCCTGTGCCAGCACCAGCAAGCGGAGGGCCAGCCCTCCCTGCCCCTCGAAGCGCAGCTCGCCTGCCACATGTGCGGCCGCCTGCGACGTCCCGCTCTGCGCTGTGAAACACGTGCTGCAGTCGCTGGAGGCGCCGATGATGTCGTCCCCCGGGGCAAACAGGTCCACGCAGCGGCCAAAGTTGGTGCCCAGGGTGCCGACGGAGGCAGGCTGGTCCTGGCTGTCGGTGGCACCGACCGTGATGACCTGCCAGTGACAGGGGAGCACCGGCGGGATGGCAGGCCCAGCCCCAGCCCACGCGGCTGACCCGGAGCTGGCGGGACGAGGTGGCACCCAAGCCTCAGGGGACCCCCATAGCCCGTACCTCCGGCTCGGACGCAGGCGAGTACAAGCAGGCATCGTCCTTGTAGTTGCCGGCAGCCGCCACCACCACCGCTCCCATCCGCGCCGTCCGCTGGCAGCCCGCGTTCAGCGCGGGGCTGCGGGCGCCGGCCAAGGGCAGCAGCACCACCAGCGGCGCGTAGGGCTGAGCCTCCAGCGTCCTCTGGATGAACTCCAGGGCTGGGAGGGACAAGACACTATGGCAGGAGGCTCCGGGAGGGATCCTGCTCCTCTCCGGGGCATGGGGTCACTCACCCATGAGGGTCCCGCTGACGGTGCCCTTCCCCTGGCAGTTCAGCACGCGGAGGCTGCGGATGTTGGCGCCCGTGGCCACGCCGGCGTCGCGCCCGCTCAGCACGCCGGCCACGTGTGTGCCGTGGCTGTCACACTTGCTGGCCTGGCACAAGCACCGCAGTTTCATGCCCCAGCCCATTGCGCCAAAGCAGGTTTGCAATCCCGCAACATCCTTCCCACCCCTTCCCACCTTGATTCCCTCTTACCTGACACGCACCCATGCCACCCTAGAATGCTTTCCTGGAAAGAAGCCCTGCCCTACTCAGCCATTTCTCCAAACAGACCACCTTGGGGGTCCCAATATCCCCCAGGACCACAGTTTCTGTTGCCCATCCTGCCCAGCATTTTGTCCCAGGCCAAGCGTCTCCCTTGTCCTGGAAAGCCCCACAAGCCTGGCCAGGATATGATGGATGCAGGGGGATGGTCTGGCCAGGGTGCAGCACATGGCACCTCGGAGCTCACCTGCCTGTGGAAGTGGGTGCCGTCCTCCTCGGGGATGCTCTCAAAGCCAGTCACAGTCACCCTGCCCTTGATCTCCCGGTGGGTGCTCTGCACGCCGGTGTCCAGCAGGTAAATCTCCACCAGGTCACCTTTGTCTGCCAGGGATGCAGCCAGGGGGAAAGGCAACCACCATCACGGTCAGCACAGGCCACCTGGGATGCTCCCAAAGTGCAGCTCCAGACCCGTAGCACCATGGGGCAGAGGAATATTCCCATCCCTCAAGTGAAGGGGAGGAGACCTCACTCTTCCCCAAAGAGTCGCCCCCCTCACACACCCCAGCGCTTACTGGGAGGGCTGTAGGCGCCTGAGCTGGGCTGTGGCAGCATGATCCTGCCCAGGTTCCAGGGAATGCTCTGGGCAAAGACATAGGCGTCCTCCTCAATGTACTTCACGTGTGGCAGCTTCAGCGCCTGCAGGGAGGACACAAAGCTCCGGTTTCCCCCCAGGGCTGGGGCTGCCACCCCCACCAGTGCCCACCTGTCCCCTGCCACGACCCTGCTGTCCTCCACTCCACGTACCGTGTCCAGGACGTCGCTGCTCATCCTCACCAGGAAGGCTGGCAGGAGGTGGAAGACGTGCAGCAGCTCTGCCAGGTGTCCCCGCCGAGCCGCCCGGGCCTGCAGCCGCCGGGCCGTGCCTCGCACCTCGGCCTCGCTGCCCGCCCGCAGCATCACCACGTAGCGCCCGGGCAGCCGCCACGACGCCTGCGGGGACACGAGCACCGGGCTGGGGTTCGAGGGACACACACAGGAGCGTGGCTGTCCCCCCACCCCACGTTCCTCACCTTGGCGGCGCGATGGAAAGCAGCGGGTGCCGGGGGGGCGGCCCCGACGGCGGCTTCCCCCTCCTCGACGGCCCCCGGGGCCAGAATCAACTCCGCCAGCGCCAGCACCAGCGCCAGCTCCAGCGCCCGCGGGGACATTCCGCACCCGCGCCCCGACGCGCAGCGCCGGGAGACGCCGGGACCCTCAGCGCCGCGGGGACCGCGACCTCCTGCGCGACCGCCGAGGGGCCGGAGCGCACCCGCGGGGCCGAGGGGCCGGAGCGGAGTCGAAGGGCTGGAGAGGGGCCGGGGAGCTGGAGCGGAGCCGAGGGCTCGGTGCGCACCCGCGGAGCGCACCCGCGGATCTGAGGTCCCGGAGCGCACCCGCGCAGGTCCCGGAGCGCAGCGGCGGCCGCGGCTCTGCCCGTCGCGCCGGGGCTCAGCGCGGCGGGGCGGGGATCATGCCACGGCCGCCGGCCCCATGGGCTCAACCGGGCGGGTTAAGCATTAACGGGGCCGCGGGAGGGGGCGCGGGGCGGTGGGGCCGCGGGGAGAGGGCAAATGGGGCCGCTGCTCACCCCCAGTCCCGGCGGATCGCTGGGGGCTCTGGCGAGCAAAGCGCAGCCGCTCAAGGACTGTTTTCAGAAAGGGCTGAAAGCTTTAATGTGCCTCCTACTGCCTTACTCCACGAATAAATTCCCGTGAAATCCTCTAATCCTGTTTGGGCATTTTTTACAGAGTCGTCACACATCGCAAATGCCCTTTTTGCGGGATGATATCGGCGCTTCCCACCTCTGCCCTCCCGCAGCATCAGGATCCCACACTGCCCCACATCCCCAGTGACCTTCGGCAAACCCCGTCCCTGCTCCCGGCTTTTCAGGGAACCAGGAATATATTTATGTTTTGACTGGTTTTTTACAAGCTCCTCAGAGGTTATATGGGTTTATATGGATGCATATGTTTTATACGGATGGCTGTGTTTTGTAGGGATGTGCGTGGTTTGTATGAACATGTGTTTCACACGGGTGTACATGTTATAATAATGTGTGTGGTTTGTATGCACATAAATGTTCTACATATGAGCATGTTTTATAATTTTGTGTACGGTTTGCACGGATATTAATGTTTTATTTAGGCACGTATAATGTTTTATAATGATGTGCATGGTTTATATGGATGTGTGTGTTTAATATGGATGCAAACAGTTTGTATGGACTACGCTGATTTTTTTAATGAGACCTCACGTGGGTGCCTGAACTCTGGTTTGGGTAACTGGAGGGACACCAGACCCTGCTTGTCACCCACTCTGCTGCAGAGAGTTGACACTGGAAGGGGTCAGCGCTCAGGACACTGACCATGGGGACAAGTCTCACTCCTGATTTTTGGCTCAGCTTCTTCAGTGCCACTAAGTCCCACAACGCACCACTGGGGCCTCAGGAGGCTTCCGGGACAGCTGAGCACGGGGGACTCCGTCTCAAGGGGACAGTCTCCCTCTTCCTGCAGTCGCTCCCTTCGTTTTTTCACAGGGGACAAGCTGTGTCCCAGGGAAGGATGGAAGGAGCTCAAAGAGAAGGGGGTGGCGGGGGTCCCCCCAGCTCCACGTGCATCCCCACGTGCTGAGGAACCCACGGAGGTCTTGGCATGAACATCTGGCCCCAGCTTCTGAGCAGGGAGTGTGAGAGATGCCCAGCTCTGGAGCTCTCTCCGGGAGCGAATATCTGCAGAAAAGTTATTTTTTTTAATTGAGAAATTATACAGAAATAACCCAGAACTTGCGCTTTGTACAGAAGAGATCTGATTCAGTCTCGGCACCCTAGGGAGCCTCCGGCGTCTGTGTCTGTGGAAAGGCGGGGGGTTTCTGTTGACGGGGGAGGAACGAGAGAGCTGAGGAGGCATCGGAGAAGGCTTCAACAAAGGAGAAGGGCTCCTAAATCGCTGCTGCCGCCCAGCCGGGGGGAGAGGTGGGGCTCCGGGCGGTGCGGGGAGAGGGCTGGGTGCGCTGGGCCGAGCACAAAAAGTGCTCCCCCACAGATTTTTTGGGGAGACCCTCACGCGTGCGACCATCTCGGCATTGCAAACCGAAGATGAGGGGGATGAAGCGCTGCGCTGCACCAGCCGGGAATCGAACCCGGGTCGCAAGAATGGGAATCTTGCATGATACCACTACACCACTGGTGCGCTGGTGTCGCCTCCCCCCGCCGGCCACCAAGGGCTCGGCCGTGACCCCGTCCCACGCGGGCGGCACCGCCAGCCCCTTCCCCGGCCATCGGCCCCCAGCCGCGGGAGGGTCACACGCGTGGGCGGCGGGCGGGCGGTCCCCCCGCCCGGCATAAGCTGAGCCAGACCCGGGGCTGCTCGCAGCGCTTAATGCCATGCAGGAATGTCCCGATTCCCACAATGTTTAACCTCGGCCGGCGCGGGAGCCGAGTCCCCCTGCTCAAGGATGCTGTGCCGGGGATGGGGGGATGCACATCCAGCTGCGGAAAGGGTTCCGGCGGGGAGAGGGTCGAGGCCCCGTGTCAGCCCCCTGCCCCTGCCTGGAGAAATGCTTCTGAAAAACAGATTTCTTTTGCCGAAAGTGGGAGGGAGTACCAAGCCACGAGGTAGGAACCTCTTCTGTAAGGAAAGGCTGGGAGAGCGTTCAGCCTAAGAGAAGGCTCCAGAGAGACCTTAGAGCCCCTTCCAGTACAGAGACTACAGGAGAGCTGAGAGGGACTTTGGACTGTGAAGCCCTGGCAGTTTTCCCAGGGAAGCTGTGGATGTCCCATCTCTGGAAACATTCTAGGCCAGGTAGGACAGGGCTTGGAGCAACCTGGTCTAGTGGAAAGTGTCCCTGCCCATGGCAGAGGGCTCAGAACAAGGTGATCTTCAAGGTCCCTTCCAGCCCAAACATTCTGTGGTTCTATAGGTAAAAACTTTTTTATCTCTACCAGATTGCCACACTCCACAGGAGCAGTGACACAGAGTGACATCCTGCCCCGGGCACCCTCTGAAACTCAGTGAGACATGGCCCTGTCTGAACAGCGTTCCCAGAGCCACCACTCTCCCCTGCATGGGGAAGGACAGGCAGGAGTACGTGTAATCAATCTGGTGATGCTTCCTCCTGGAGAGCCTCTCACAATCCTGTGGCAATGTTTAGCCAACACTGGAGCCTTCATTCCCCACCTTCATTCCTGTTGGCCATAAACACCCCGAGTGCGTAGGTGCTCCCTGTCACCAAAGGCTGCTTTGGTGACACCGAGGTGAGCGAGGGGTGCAGGAAGAGCAGCAGGGGCGTCACAGGGGTGTGACACCTCAGGTACAGCCTTTTCCTGCACACCCTGCACTGTACCAGCACAGCACTCCCTGGGTGGCACGGGGAACACAGGAATGTCCTTCCAGGGCTCTCATGCTCCGTCCCCCTCGGGTGCTGGAGGACAGGTTTCCCCCACTTTCGGGCTTGGGGGGCTGGAACTGTAGGATTTTTAAGCTCCCTTCCAACTCAGCTCTGTGATTCTATGGAATTTGCTGAAGCTCTCCTCTGCCAGCAGACGTGCTCCCAAGCCTCCTGGGGCCATGCCAGGCACAGGCAGCATCCAGCCCAGCTTTCCAAAAACAGAGCAAGGGACTCTCAGCATCCCAGTGCTGTTGGATCCACTGATGCTTTGATCCAGACCCAGCTGCCCCAGGGAGGCTCAGCCTCTCAGATCCCTGCTGTCCCAGGCAGCCAAAGGTTGTGGCTCCCACCCGTGCTGCCATCTCTGTGTGCTGGGGACAGGCTGTGGAGAGCCCCTGTGTTGTCCCTGTGGTGGTGACAAACCAGGCTGAGATCCACCCACGTGGTTTGGAACAAACACTTGTTATTCACAGAAAGTTTGGGGAAGGTGAGTGACAGCGTGCAAACCCACCTGCAGCTGTTGGCACTGACCCAGCAGACACCGTCCAAAGCCACCACCTCAAGTGCCATCACCAGGGGTTTGGCTCAGCTGAATCCTCCTCCCTCTGCCCCCAAAGGTCCTGGAAGCTGGTCCTTGTGCAGGAGACTGGGGACAGCACAGTCTGTCCCTTCCATCACCCCTCTCCCAGCCTGGAGATATGAAGGCTACCTGCTGCAGGAGACTCAGGATCGAATTTTAATTTCAGCAGAGCTTGGATAAGTGGGAAAAAGACTTTGAGGACATCTCTGCCTCGTAAAACCCACCTGCATTGAGCGCATCTTTACCTACCTAAACCTGATCCTGTTCCAAGCAGCACAGGCAATCCTTTCCCTTCCCAAGAACGGTATTTAGCCCAGATCCTGCCCAGCCCAGCTTCTCTGTGTCCACCCAAAGGGCTCCAGCAAGGAAGCCTTGTCCATATGCTGTGGAATTAGGGAGGTGGCAGTATCCCTTCGGGATTTTGGGGAATAACAGTCTCCTGAGCGGCTGGGTGTGCACAACGGATGCAGCATGGCACAGGGACAGGCAGGAGCCCGGGGCCACTGCACTTTCGAGGCCAGCCCCCTTTCCTCCAGGCTGTGACCTGTGTGTCACCTCCACGAGATGAGTCCATGCTAAGTGGCCATTCTCTCCAGGAAATCAATTTTCAGGCTCAAAAACGCGGTCGCTGTCCTTGAGCGGAGCATCCGGCTCCTCCTGGAGCCCGTAGTAGAGGTCATCCTGCTCCGCAGGGCCTTTCCGGGGGGATCCGGGGTGCTCTCCCCCGGCCGGGGAGCTGCTCGGGGTGCGGCCGGAGCGGGCGGCGGAGGGCAGGGTCCGGCTCTGTGGCCTGGGGCTGCCGGGCACGGAGCCCTCCAGCGATGGCGTGTCCATCTCCTCCAGCAGGGATGCCAGCGGGGCATCCCCCGGGGCTGGCCGGGCGGGGCTGCGGGGACAGGGTTACACCAAACACGGCTGGGCAGGAGCTGCGGTTCCCCCTGGAGCTGGTGGCCGCTGGAGCGCTGCTCAGGCAGCATCCCAGCATCACCAGTCCCCTTGCTGGGTGGCTGGAGCGCCCTGGGATGTCCCTATCCCACCCCCTGGTGCCTGCCTTTATGGAGACGCTTGCCTGCCAGGTTCCTGCTGCCCATGGGATGAAGTAGTGGCTGTCTTTGCATTTCCTGCATCCCGAGGGGAAAGCAGTGCACCCGTCCCAGCTGTAGCTACATTTTGGCAGGGGCCCGAGTCCTATGCCCCGAGCCTGCACAGTGATCCCCATCACCCGCAGAGCCCTTTGGGACCCCCCAAACCAATGCTTGGGCATCACACGTGGTACCTGGTTTGAGGGGCACGTACTGGGCATCTCATTTCTATCAAAGTCTGACCAGGAACTTTGGGGTTATTCTGGTGAGGGATGCTGTTTATATTGAAAAAACTAAATAAAAGCAAAATGCAAACATCAAAATGCAAATTACAACCAAAGGCCACCTACATTTCCTCCTGGGAAATAATTTGGTTCAGAGACTCCTCGTGGGTTGAGACACCATCCAGGCTCCAGAGGGGCCAAGGGTCTGCGGGCTCAGTGCTGTGAGAGCAGCAAAGACCCCTCTGCCTCCTCTCTCTCCCCCAATACTGGGGGTCTGCCCCCCCCCTTTTCACCCCACATGCCACCAATGCCACCCCAACCCCATAGGCATCACATACCAGCTGCCTGCCACTGTTTCCAGCCGAGGTCCCAGCTCTTGGAGGGGGTCTCCAGCACCCCCCAGCTCCCGGTGGATCTCTGCTTTGGCCTGCACAGCTGACTGGGAGCAGCTGCGGGATCTGGGCTGGGCCATGGGTGGGAGTGGAGCCGAGCTGACCACCTCCCTCTGGATCTGCTCATAGGATGGCAGGCTCTTCTCGTAGGTGTTGATGGCCTCTTGGTTGAGGCAGGGGGCAATCAAGCTGCAGGCAAAAGGATAACGGGGTGCTGAGCAGTCCTGGACCTCACGGAGCTGGGAGATGCTCAAGCACAGGCACACAGGGCTCAATCACCTCAGGGAGTGGCTCTAGAGGCCACCAAGGCCACATCACTGCCCACACCAGCAACAGAGCCAGGAGATGCCCGCAGGAACATCACTGGATGCTCTGCATCCCCCAGCATCACTCAGGCTCAGCCTTGGGGGGGCTCAGGCAGCCCTTGCCTCTCCCACCCTGATCCCTGCTTGGCATTTTGTGCTGCAATCGGTGCAGCTGTCCCCAGCCTCAGGCCCTGCCCTCAGGGCACACACATCACCCCGTTGTGGGACCCACCGGGCGTCCTTCTGCGGCAGCACCGTGGGTTTGTTGTCCAGGAACCGCGCGGCCTCGAGGTCCGCAGGGACGAACGTTATCTGGGGGGAAAAGAAAGGCAGAGCCTGGGCATCACAGGGACCCTCGGCCCTCATAGTGGGAAAAGGTCCGGAGTGTCCCTTCAGCTGGGTTTAGGGTCTTTTCCTACCATATTTGGATGCCTTGCTTAGAAATAGCTTTTTTGAGGGAAATCAACAAGGAATGAATGAATCCAGCCCAGCCCTGAATGAATCCAGCCCAGCCCTGCTCTCAGTGCCTTTCCCCCTGTGGCGTCACACACGTCCCCAAGCCCAGAGGGAGTCCCAAGGCCCACACGGGAGCTCAGTGGTCAGGGACAACACCGAGGGTGTCCCATCCTTGAGCCTCAAGCACAGTGGCAAAGCCACATCTGCCTCCTAGCCGGGACTGAGCTCAGCCGTGAGGGGAGCTGGCTTCTGCTTCACCCCAGTCCCAGAAGAACACAGCTGCTTTCAGAGGTCCTGCTTTCCCAGGTCCTGAGGTCGCTCCCCCACATTTTGGAGGGCAGCCAAGTTGTTGACAGGCCATCCAGCAGTGCCCAGATCAGTCCTACAGATGCCCTCTCCTTGGAAAAAAACCCTTTTCTGCCAGACCCGTTTCCCAGGGCAGGGACGCGTGGCTGCCCTCCGTGCCAGCAGTGCCCTCTGCCAAGGAGACTGGCAGGTGAGGGCTGGGCTCAGGGGGGCCAGGACCCTCTGACCTTCATGGCCACAACAGCCCCTTCTTGGAAATCCTGGGAGCCTGCCAAGCCCCAGACCCCAAGGAAAGGGTGGCATGGGAGAGATGAACACAAGTTTACTTCCTTGGGATTATTCCCTGCTGCCTGTTTGAAAGCAAAGTCTAGGCTGTGTAGGGGGTGAAGGAGAGGGGCCACATCCTGCAGGCATCAGCAGGGCACAAGCCTCCCAAACCAACAATTCCCCCTCCAGATTGCTGCAGCTGGCTTCCCCTAGGGAAGCTGAGGCACAGCCTGAGGCTACACATCCACAGCAGCCAAAGCCCCCCAAACCCAGCTGAGCTCTCAAGCCCCGCAAAGTCCTCAGCAGTGGGATGGATCCTACCTTTGGGTAGCACTGGCACATGCTCCAGGTGATGCCCACGGCTACGAGCAGGACGCCCAGCACGCAGAACGTGATGTAGATGTGGGGCTTTTCCACACTCATGATGAACATCCCCGTCATCACCAGGAAGAAGCCCAAGATGATGAACCCGTAGCGGAAGGTCTTCTCCTCTGCCATGGGCTCCGGGTGGGAGAGGCAGGAGGAGAGGTGTCGGGAAGCCCGTTCACCTGCGGCTGCTGCCTGCTGAGCACACCTGCAGGGTGAGGCAAGGAGTGGTTTCTCTCTCTGGAGGCTGCCAGGAGCTGAGGATCAGCTGCACATTGAGCTGGTCCTGCCCAGGGCTGAGCCAGCCAGTTTTTAATGGGTTTGTAATGAATGCAAACACTGACCCGCCGTTCACACTCCAGTGGAGCCGCCCGGCACGTGTCCGGGTAACCTTCCCTGCAGGCACGCTCAGCCGGACCCCATGCCTGGGGAAGGGACAGGGAGGGAGAGGGGAGCACGGCTGCAGAGGTGGGGACCTGGGGATCAGCAGGTCCTGTTGGGATTTTCCCAGCCCTGGGCGCTGGGGCTGGACTTGGTCATAAATCAGAGCTGGCAGAGCCCCAGGTAAGGGGGATGCCAGGGCCCAGCGTGTTCTCAAGGGCTGTGGGGCTGCAACAGCAAAAGAGGGAGTCCTCCAGGGTCTTTTTGGAGGCCAGTGGGTTTGGAACAGACCCTGCCTTGCTCTGGCTGAGTGCTAAGGCTGCCTCACTGGGCAGCAAGTGGGCTGTGAAGGGGGGACTAAAGCCAGAAAAGGATGGACTGAGGTTGCTCCACCCAGGGGGAACGAAGACAGAGTATCCCTGTGCTCTGTGTTCACTTAAGCTGGATCTGGGGTGTTAAAAGGTGTCTCCTTCCCACCACACGTCCAACAACCAGACAGTGTTTGTTTTATTCCCTTGATTTATTCCCTCGTTTTATTCCCTTGATACACCTGGCTTATGACAAATAATTGTATTATAAACAGGATGTTAGACGTGGCTGTGGCTCCTCGGCCACTGTGCAGCCCTGCAGGGCCGCTGGGTGTCCGGGCCAGCCCTTTATTTCGGTGGGATGCAGGACCTGGCAGCAGCCCCTGCCACAGCTGGCTTTTCCTCTGGGCAAGGCTGCACACCCATCCGTGGAGGGCAGGGAGCGAGGGGGCTGTGCCACTCGGGATGGCTTTTATAGGAGGCTGCCTGAAATGCCAACTGCGCTTGGATGCTCTGACCACAGGCACGACCCACTGAGCATCTCTAACACCACACGAAGTGAGGCGTGAGAAGTCAGGATTTAGGGAAACAAGGTGGAAGGGATGGAGACAGGGCTGGAAGGGGCATTGCAAAGGCAGAGAAGCAAATGGTGCAGACAAAGCTGGGCTTTCTCTGGCCACATTCCTCGCTCTTTGCTGCAGCTTTCACTACTGAGTGGGCAGCCCCCGGCCTGACAGGAGCTCCCCAGGGCGGGCCAGAGCAGGGAATGCAAAGCCTCTGAAACCAGCAGTGGTTTTATTAAAAATATGAAAGCTTTCAAACATGCCAGTTACCCCCGACGCTCCGAACACATCGCCCGCAGGACCCACAATCCCAACAGCGCCGGACCCATCGCTCGGAAAGCCAGGAAAGCCAGGCTGACCCTTCCCACTCCTCCTCGCCCACCCTCCTCTCACCCCCACAGAGGAAGAGGCTCAGTTTAAAGCTGAGGGACTGGGCAGCCACCCGCAGAGTCCCAGCCGGGCCTGCCCCCGCTCAGACCCCCCGGACGCTGATGTTCTCATAGCTGGGGGGAGGCGTTGCCTGCGGCTCCTCGGGGTGCGGCGCGTCCAGCCAGGACGGGCTGGGGCGGAACAAGGCGCTGTCGGAGGAGCTGCGCCGGCGGCCGCCCTGCCAGCCCTCGTCCTCCTCCAGGTAGCGGTACAGGGGCGGCGTGAGCTCCTCCTTCCTCCCCGGCGGCTGCACGTAGGCCGGGGCACCGTGGGCAGGTCTGCAGGTCAGGGCTTCTTCATAGGTGGGAATGGCACTGGCGTCCCACGTGCTGCGAGGGAAGAGGGAGAAACCCAGCAGTGTACACCGTCAACATCCCAGCACCCAGATGGAGCATCCCAGCACCCAGCTGGAGCATCCCAACACTCATCAACCAGAGCCATGTCAACATCCCATCACCCAGAGCATCCCAGCACCCAACAACTGGAGCACCCCAGCACTTTTCAGCTGTAGCATTCCTGTGCCCTGTCAACCAAAGCTGAGTGTCCCACCAACTGCAGCATCTCAGCATCCATCAACTGGAGCATCCCAACCCCCCATCAACCCCATTGTCTGGAGCATCCTTGAGCATGATTAACATCTGTGCTGGGGATGGCACATGGGCAGCTTTTGCATACTCAGGGTCAAGGGGTGACCATGTCAGCTCCTTCCTGGCATCATGAGGGTGCAGAGACATCCATGAGGTCTTGAAAGAGGGTCCCACGGGCACAAGAGCATGCTCATCATGCCTAACCCCTAATTCACCCCAGAAGAACAGGGGCTGCAGACAGCTGAGGGAGCAGTTTGGCACAAGAACCCGAACAAGCACCAGGCACCCCAGGTCACTGTGGTCACACCCCATTCCCATGCCAGCCAGAGCCCTCCCTGCACTGGCCGAGCCTGGTGCCACTTCCAGCAGAGCTTTGCTGAGCAAACACGACTTGTGTACAGGGAAAACCTCCAGAAAACCTTTGCCCTGCACAGGGCCCTGCTTGGCACCCTACAGAACGGCACAGTCCCAAAGCTGGGAATGCTGTGAAAGCAACTCATCGTTGCAGATGAAACCCAGCCCAGTGTGCTGGGGAGGCAGCAGGCATGGGAGGGCACAGCTGGTCCAAAGGAAAAGCCATGTGCTCCACAGGGATGCCTCCATCCTGAACTTGGCAGATCTCTGTCCCAGACAGGCTGCCCTGGGCTTCTGTGCCAGGGATTTTGCCAAACAGCCTCAGCTTGCACAGGAATGCTGCCTTGGAAGTGCAGAGAGGGGGATTTATCCCAGTACAGGACGCTTTGCTGAGGCTGGAGGAGCTGCTGCAGCACCAGCAGTGCTGCATCCCACCCAGCTTGGGAGCTGGGAGCTCAGGGAGGGGGACATTCCCCAAAGGGGCACAGCAAAGTCCCTCCCTGGGACAAGCAGCCTCCCCCCAGATACCCAGACTGGCTCACAAGCTCACAGATATCCAGATGGGCACTGAAACCCCTGGAGAACCAGGAACGTGCCTCCCACTCCAACTGTGTTTTTATGGTTTCATGTTCTTAAGAGTTTCTTTTAGTGCTGCTTTTCCCCAGAGCCCGATTTATGCTGGAGCCAAGATCTTTGCTGTGACCCCATAAAGCAGCCCTGGGAAGGGCTGGCTGGCTCTGCTTCCACAGCCGTCCCTGGAAAAAAAACCCCTTTCGATTAAAAAACTTTTAAATCAAGAAGGGAGAATAAATCTCAGGCTCACACTGGAAGATTCAGGGAACCCGAAAAGCAGCAGTGGAGTTCAGGGCAGGGCAAGGAGTCTTTCCATACCCTAAAATCGGCTTCATAAGTGACCCTCTGCCTACATTCCTATCTCGATGCCATTCCAAGGATTATTTTCCTTATTTTTTTTCATTTAACTCCCTTGTAATAAAGATTTTGCTTCCATTAAAGATGTTATAAACACCCTCATCCTTACAGAGCATTGCAGACCTGGGAGACCACGACTGGAGCTCTGAGTGGCCCCTCTCCACCCCCACATCCAAACCTTCTGCCAGAAAACCAATGTATTCTTCTGCTCGGTGGCCCTGCTAAGGAGATGTGTCCCTTGGCATGTGATGGCCCTGCAGGGCAAGGAGAGCTGGATGCAGCCGAGCCGGCCGCGGGCACGGCCAGCGTGGGCGCGGAGGGGGCGGGCAGGGAGGAGACTGCGGGGGCTCGGGGTGACATTAATGAGCAGCAGCATCTGCTCGGGGAGCAGCAGGACGGCACGGAGCAGTGCTGCTGCTCCTGTGAGTTCACCAGCGAGCAAGGCTGGGAGCAGGTTTAGGCTCAGGGACAGCCAAGCCCACCCTCCACCTCTGCCCGCCCAAGCAGGGGCAGGGACGTGGCTCCCACCTGCAGTTCCACTTCTCCGGAGGCTCCGCCGTGAAGTACTGCAGGTCCCTGGGGAAATGGTACTGGTAGCGCCGGGACACCACCCTGGCGTTGGCCTTGACGGACCAGAGGAGGCCGAAGATGAGGAGGATGCCGCCGATGCCGCAGCAGAAGAAGCTGACGGAGCGCAGCAGGGCGCTGGAGGAGGAGGAGCTGGGAACGGCCTCGGCTTCCCGGGGAGGCAGGAGGCGAGCCCCGCTGCCAGAGCCCACCTCCCCGTCACTCCACCAGGCAAAGCACAGTGTCCCCGTCACCAGCAGCACGGCCCCTGTGATGGTCAGGCCGTAGCGGAAAGAGGCGGCCGCCATCCTTCAGAAGGAGGTTTTAGGAGGGGAGAAGAGTGAGGAAAGGCATGAGAGAGCCCGCGTCCTGTAAGACAAGAGGGGGGCCAGGTTTGAGAGGGAGAAGCTCGTGGAAGACCTGCCAGAGGAGAAAATGACTGAGTTAGGACCTCTCCGGGGGTTGCAGCCTCTTTAGCCATTATTACTGACCATCAGAAGGGGCATTTCCACCATCTCAGATGGGAAGCCCTTGGGAAGAGCTAAGTCAGCACCAGGTTGGACCCATAAACTTCCCAACAGCCTCATAAAAACATCCTGATTTTCAAGGAACCACATAGCACTCCCACAAAGGCAGGGCGGACACCCCAGCTCCAGGCACTTTCACCACTCTTCTCTTTGGGTTTTATTCCAGACTTCCTCCCAAACTTGGAGGAATGACAGCTGGGTTTCCTGGGTTTTCAAAGCACAGCTTATGGAAGAGGTCAGAGAGAGGGACATAAATTCAAGATGTGATCACTTCTGAATTATCAGTGTGCCTGTTTTCTCCTCCAGAACTGATGACATTGGAAAAATCTGCTCAATCTTCATCCACATGAGGTTTGGCACACAAAACGTTGCTCCCCTGGGTCAGCTCCAGTGCAGACCTTCTCAAGTTCTCCTGTCAAGACCAATCCAGAAGGTGTTATCACCACTTTCACCTACCCTATCAGGGTGGTCTGGGGTTGGTTTGACAACCAAACAGATGAGCTAGTGCCACATGTTTCTGCTGGGTGGCCCTTCTCAGCTAAATGTCATATGCAGAGAGCAACCATGCTTCCCTGGTGCTGGAAAACTTGGGGAGGAGAACTGATTTCTGATCTCAGTCCCCATTACTTTCTCCAGCAAAGAGCAAGCATCTGCTCCCTGAGCTTGTGCATCCCCAGCTCCCAACTAACCAAGGGAGCAGAGAGGTCCCACCATGTCCCCTTGGCCCTGCTCACTGCCCAGCAAGAAGACGCAGGTTCAGCTCCCGCTTCTCAATGGACAAAAAGCTTTGGACCATGTGGGAGTTAAATACCAACACCCCCAGACAGATTCAGTCCTGGGTGGCTCCACTGGCGAAGGTTTCTCATGGTGGCAAGTGCCAGTGGAGAACCTGCACATGAAGGATGGCCAGGACAGAGGAGGAGCTCAAGCAGAAGTGGGTGGACAGATGGATGACCCACACTCAGCTGTCACCTCTGCCTTCAACACTCTGCCTGTGTGTGAGTAACAGGAAGATAATGTGGTGGCTTTGGTCTCCATTCCTCCCAGGCAGGGCTCATCTCCTACACAGGGGTCTTAAATTGTACCCTGTGATCTGGAAGCGCAGAGCCAGAGCTGGGCAGGGAGCAGAAATCCAGCATGGACTTGGTGTCATCAAGGTCAGGTGGAATTATGTTATTTCAAGATATTATTTATCAGATGGGCCCACTAAATGGAAAGCCAAAATTACCTTGTAGTGAAAGAAACACTATCTGATCTAATCGACATTTAATGAAGGAATCCGATGAGAAGTGGGATTTAGGAAAGCTGCAGGACTGGGAGCCTCAACAGCTCACTCCAGCTCTTGTCCCAGGGTCACAAGCCCAAATTGCTGCCCAGACTCGTGGTGACCAGTGGTCACCAGCTGTGGCCACCTGCTGTGAAGGAGGTCACACTCCTGGGCTGAGAAAAGGCAGAGCTTCCCTCCGTAAGGGGGGGCATGTTTGGATGCTCCCTCCTGAATGGCAGGGGCGTGGCTGAGCTGAGATGGAGAAGGGGCTGTTGGAGATGGTATTAGATGCCATCAGGGATCAGCATCCCCAAACCATCACTGAAAGTGGGCAAGACACAACAGAAGAGCTGGACTCAGGCTGCCTTGCAGCAGGAGATGCTCAGGAGAGTGCAAGGACCCCGCTGACCTGTGAATGCAGCTCCTTTGGACAGGAACGCGTTTTCACAGAAAAAATTCAGCCAATATTGTTTAGAGAAAAAAAATTGCCCAAAAACCCCCTACAGCAAAGCTCTCAATCCTACTGCATGGAAATGTCAGGTCACTCCAAACTGAAATCCTGGACTGAACCAGCACCAAGAATTGAAATGTTCAGCTCTTGCAATCAACACTCTCCTCATTCTGGGGTCAGACTGGTGAGGTTTGGGAGATGCTCTGAATTCCCTGGCCAGATTTAGGAGATGCTGTGATTCCCCTGCCCGGGCACGGGGAATTTTGCATCCTCCAGCACTGAGCACATCTGGGAGCGCTGGCAGTGAGGGGGAGGCAGAGGGAAGGTGGAGAAGCCTCTGGGAGATGATGGATTGACAGCTCGAGAGAATAAACTCTTCTCTCTTGACAAATCCAGCGCGGCTGAAAGCTCCCCCAGGCTCCCCGCACGTGCTCCCGCAGCGCCTGTGCGGGGGCAGCTCCGCCGCGCTCGGTGACATTGCCACGGCCGGGTGACATTGCACCGTCCCCTTGCCAAGCCCCCTCTCGGGCTGGCACAGCTCTCCTGAGCCTCTCTGAAAGACCCACGGTGTTTTCTCAGCACACCAACCGCTGGAAGAAAAGTCTGAAGGAGCAGAAGCAGCGAGCGAGGTGCGAGGCTGGAGCAGGACCCGCGTCCCTGCTCCCGGAGCCTCTCCCGGCTCCGCTCCCGGGGCACTCAGCATCTGCACAGCAGCTCTCCCTTCCCGTGAGCATTCCCAGCACAAGTTTTCACGGAGGAGCTACCCATCAGACCACGGCTCCCAAACACCCTTCTCCACGCTCCAAGCCACCCTGACATTTTGCTCTGCTCTGTCTCCTTCTTTGACCTGCTCTGAAATAGTTTTCCAGGGAATATATTTGTGTGTTGCATGTACAAACAGATATGAATGTTGATAGTTTACACAGTTCCAGTGAAATGCTGAGAATAGCAGCCCCCATATAAAGTTATGCAGATGGTGATTCATAGGGTCTACTAAGCATTACTCAGAAAAACGCTCTTTTCAAGCAACACGAGAAAAGAAAAGAGTTTTGAACCTCTCCCACCGCCATCAAGCAAAAATCCACCTCCACACCCGTCCCTCCACGGCACTTACAGACCGTCCTTCCAAGCGGGGCTGGAGACCTTTAATCACAGAAGAAGAACGCTGGGGAGAGACGCACCAAAGCGTGAGCATGTCTTTAGGGAGATCTCTTCCTGCCTTTATCCAAATTTGCTATTTTGTTGTGATAGTTATCGGTGAGGGTTTGGTTCCCACTCAAAGCAAAGTAACAGTGATGCCTTGGAAGAGCATCCGAGAACTCCGGCGTGCTCAGCCTCCCGAGGCAGGTGCGGACAGAGGCGAGCACATGTCTCCCCTCAGCCAGGCTTCGGGGCGATGCCTGAGCCCCACGTCCCCGCTAAGGAGGTGGCCGTCCCCGGCGGCGCCCGCGGGGGTCTGTCCCCCGGCACAGCCCCTGTCCCGCCCGGCACAGCGCCCAGCCGGGGGGTGCCCGTGTTCCCCCGCCGCCCCGGCCCCGCCGCGTACTCACCGCCGCCGGCAGCCCCGCTCCGGCCGAGCGGCGGCTCCGCTGAGCCCGGCCCGCGGGGCGGGCGGGGCCGGGGGCGGGCGGGGGGCGGCGGCGGCTCGGGGCGGGCAGGGACCGGCGCTCCCTCCCGGCACGGCACAGCCCGGCGGGCGGGCGGCTCCCGGCTCCCCGCAGCGCGCTCCTGCTCCCGGCCCGTCCCGTCGGGGCGCGGCGCTCCCGGCAGTTCGGGATGCTGGGACGTCCCTGCCCTGGGGACATCACTGCTGTCCTGTGTGTGGGACACCCACGCTGCAGCACAGGAGGGTCTCTGCCCCAGCCTTGCTTTGTGACCACTTTGTTTCTCCTCACCTCTCTGTCAAACGCTGATACTGTCCCTTGCCCTCGTTCATGGAATCAGAACGGTTTGGGTTTGGAGGGACCATTTAAGGGCCATGCAATCCAACTCCCCTGCAACCAGCAGGGATATCTTCAATTAGATCAGGCTGCTCAGAGCCCCATCTCACCTGGCCTTGGATGTTTCTGGGAATGGGGCACCCACCACCTCTCTGGACAACCCGTGCCAGTGTTTCATCAGCCTCATCCTAAAAAAAACTTTTTTCTTTATAGCTA
Organism: Lycocorax pyrrhopterus obiensis; assembly: GCA_014706295.1. Lineage (NCBI taxonomy): Eukaryota > Metazoa > Chordata > Aves > Passeriformes > Paradisaeidae > Lycocorax > Lycocorax pyrrhopterus. The sequence goes on from JACSVZ010000013.1 coordinate 4,829,466, forward strand.
ATCTAAGTCAACCATTTTTAGTTAAAACCATTACCCTGCAGCAGTCAGGACACCTGGATATCAAACAAGCTGAGGGTGCTCTGATCTGCATTTCAGGATCTGGATTGAGGCATAACTCCTCATCACAGAGCTGGAGGGAGATTTGATCGAGAGCTGCTGTACCGTGCTGTGCTGTGGCTGTGCATCTCACACATCCACAGATCCACAGATCCACAGATCCACAGATCCACCACGCTGCTCTTGGGCTACAGCTGAGCATCACTGACAGGCAGAGCCATTTCTGTGGGTACCCTGGGCTGCTGTTCCTGCACTGCTTGGAGCTCCTCACCTCACCAGCTCAAAAGCAGCTCAAGGTTTACCTGCACAGGCTGCAGGGGCTGATGCAAAGCCCCGCTGTGGAATAGTGGCTTAGAAGCCACTCAGCCCAGCTGAGAACATGTGAGTGTTCACAGTCCAGACACTGTGGAGTTTTACAAAAGGCAAACTGAGGCACATGGAGGGCTGGCTCACACAGGAGTGGCCCTGTAGCAGGTTGGGTCTCCCTCAGAGAGGAGCATGGGGCAGGGGACCCCAAGGCAAGAACCCAGTGATGTGGGGGCACTGTGAATCAGGAGTTACCCTGTTGAAGGACAATAAGACAACTTTTTCTGCTCGTTACCAGCTCAGATATTGTATTTAACTGAAATTTGATTCGAATTTCTGCATCTGAAGCACTCCAAGGTGGCGCTAGTGCACAGCTCCATGCTATTCCCAGCATAGGGCTGCAGAGTGAGGTGGCTTTGTGCCAGCACACTGGTTCTCCAGCCCCATAACCATCCACAACCTTCTGCCTTCCCCAGAGGTCTGGCCTACAGGCAGCCACAAACCCATGCCAAATATTCCACCACAAAGTAGAGGCTGGAAGTGTTGAGTGCTACCAGCACCTCTGTCTGCTTAGCAGCACCTTGGCCAAACTGCATTTTCCCTCTCCGAAAACGTTCCTGCTGGTGGACAAGGTGCTGCAACATGGGGCACAGGGAAAGGTCTTCTCCAGAATAAAGACAGAATATCTGTGGAAAATATGTAAAACATCCCATGTATGGTGAAATTGCAGTGGAGAAAACAAGGAGATTTATAAAAGACAGTTACAGCCCCTGCAAGAACAAGAACAAAGGAGGAACGGGGAAAGAGATTGTTCCAGTAATTGCCTCCCCCAGGTAAGGATGCTGAGCCTGAGCAATGCTGCTGGCACAAAAAAAGTGCTGCTTTTTGACTCACTGCTCACCTAATTTTGCTGCTGCAGCAAATCACATGTAAAATAGTGCATTTCACTGTATAATCAAGATAAATAAAGTCAGCTTTTCCAATAGGGGTGTGTGTGCAGATGCATGGACCCTCTGCCCTGTCACGACAGGGTGGGTGATACCAAGAGCACCAAGTCAAGAATGAATTTGGATGCACCAAGTCCAGAGCACAGGCTCCCTGCCAGAAACCTTATTTGTGGGACCTGGGCCAGGCCACAGGTGTCCATCAGTTATTTGGCACACAGGACACTCTCCCCACGCCCAGCTGCCCCCAGCAAGCACCTCTGGCCATGCCCCCTGTGACAGAGTCACTAAAGAGGCACTGATGTGGCTTCAGGGGTCATTTCTCTGCAGGCATAAGGTGTCCATGTTGTCCAGATCCATAGAGAAGCCATTCCCAGGGGCTGGCCCACCTCGTGTTTCCCTTAGCATGGGCCACTGGGCACAGCAGGAGTGGGTGCAGCCTGCCAGGCTGATAAGGGGCTGAAGCACGTAGCCATGAGGATGTGCAGATGGGAGAGAGTTCCTGCATCCAGCACATGTAAAGCAAAGGAGAAACCTCCTGATGTTTATCTTTGCCTTAATTTGCATCTTCTTAAAATGCCTAATTAGTTGTGCTGGTTGATGTACTGGCTCAGGCACTCCTATTTAATCCAGTCAGCAAACCCAGGCCTTGAAAATATTTGTCCTACATCTTCACATGATGCAACATTCACCAGTGTCCCTTGGGGTTGAACCTGCAGCTGGACACGGATCTCTCTGTGGCGGTCCTGCTGCATGGGCAGCTGAGGGTTTGGGAGCACTCCCTTGTGCTCTACAGCAGGAAAGGCCAAGCATTTGGATGTGAAAGGGGATCATTCCCCTGACCACAAAGTGGTGTGTGTTTTTTTGGCTAGTTCACCTAGAAGTACTCCTTCTGCAGGCAGCTGTGTTTTTGCCCCGAGACTTTACTGACTGCCAAAGTCCTTTCTGTACCTTAATTGTACATTTTGTACTTTGTAACATATTTTATTATTTAGTTCCAATGGCTTTTACAGAGTTTGAATTCTAACAGAAGAGCAAGAGTTGTATAAAGTTGTCTAATATCAGTTTCTGAAGTGGCTCCTGCACTAGCTATGTCCATCGACTAGCAAGCCACTGGACCCAAAACCTCTGAGTGTTTTAAAGCTTAAATGTTTGCTTGATGTCTGCAATGATGTCCCAACCAGCAGCCTGTAAAGCCGCACCACACTGAGGAACACAACTGTGGTGGAAAGTCTTGGAAAGGGACTTGGAAAGTACTGATACCATCATCCACAGAGGGCTTTATGGACAAGCAGTGTTCTCAAATTCCTTCAGCTCTTCATTTGGGACTTGTGTTAGCACAGGAGCACCTGGCTGAGGTGTCAGCTCCTGTTGGGGCTGTTGTGTAGATAAATGGGATTGATAAAGCTTTGGGTTTCCTGTAAGGGAAATCTCTGTGTTGCAGATGAGGACAGAAGCAGCTTCCTAGGAGCTTTCCAACAAAATCTAAAAATGGTTTGAAATTCACCTAACAAGGGATGGGGGAAGAAAAGAGTTAAATCCTGATGTCTCAGCTCAGTCTTCAGTCAGACAAAACTTTTCCTGAGCTCCTGGAGATTTTTGCCTCAGGGAAGCCCCGTGTCTGAGCTTCTTCCTTTCTCCATGAAGAGGCACCACAGTTGTGTTACACGTGGGTAACCCACCACGCAGCGTGTTCTACATGCCACAGCTGCTGCAGCTCTGCTGGAGTGTGAGCTGAAGTGAGGAAACATTGATTTCCAGCCCTGCAGGCTCCTCAGTCAAGCTTGATGTTAGTCACATCTATCACACCTGAGCAGAGAGAGCTCTGGGAGACCTGCCCTGGCTGCTGGAACACGGCAGCAGTTTGCCTTACTCCACACATTGGATATCTGAGCTTGAAGCTCCTGTGTACCCTTGATTCCAAATGCTGATGTTCAGAGAAGTAGTGAGCACTTTGATTAAACACAAAACTGGCTAAATTCGCTTCCCAGTGAACTCAGCATTAGATGTGAGATGAACTACAGCTATGCTGACATCCCCGAGACCCGGTGCTTCTTCGTGCCTCTGCTGCATGCAGCTATTACAGAGCTCTCCAGGCAGCAGGGAATGGGTTGGGCTTTGTTTATTTTTCAGCCCAAAAATGCAAAAGAGAAGCTCGAAGCAACATTAATCTCAAATTTTAGAGAAAAACGGTGGAGCAGCCATCCAGCTCTCCTGGTTGCCACCACGTGTGGAGCCCTCGGTGTCCAACACACACCTGTCCCAGATGTGCCACAGCTGTTTTCCTTTTCCAATGCCCCTGCATTATCCCACTGCCTGCCTTGGCACTGGGCTGCCCACAAGTGCTTGTTCACATGGCTGTGCTGTGCTGGGAGGTGGCTGAGGGACATTACACTGCCAGCAAACCTTGCAAACATTTTGTTGGAAGCATGAGAGCCTGGGGAGAGACACAAGGAATGGCTGAGAGGAGGAGTGCTGTCAATGAATGTTTTAAGGTTGTTTAAAGAATCACCGGCAAAGGTATCAGCAAAAACAGATTTAATATAAAAGCGACAGCACAACAAAGTTTGCTGGCAAGGTTCACTCTATTACTTACTGGATGGTTAAAGCACAGAGAGAAAAAAAGCAAACAAAAAATCTGACGTTAATCAATCCAAACCGAAATAAACCCAAAATTATCTCTGTGGAGGCTGGGCTGGGGAGGGGAGACAAAAGGATAGGAGAATGTAAGGATATAAAGAAATACATCCTAAAGGCACAACGGTACTTCAATAAACAGCATTTAAACTTAGCAGCACTTAAACCTAACATATTTAACTTATGTTATCAGTTAAGTTAAACAATGTAGCAAAGGATTCATACAGGATTTACTACACCACAGCAGTAACTTACTTACAGGCCTAACTTACTGACAAATCTAAAGTACTTAAGAATCCAGGAGAGCAGCATTCCCAGGACATTTGATGTAGCATATGCACACTTGCATGCACACAGACGTAAAGAGTCTGTACATGATACTTGTAAGAAATTCCCTTCTAATTCAGTGAAATACTCACCTGGGATGCCTTTGCTGCTCTGCTGTGCCCAAAAGCCTGTCTGCTTTCTTCAAAGCTCATCTGCAACATCAGCTGTTGACCCAGCAAGAGCTCTGTGATTCCTGCCCGCACACCTTGCCTCGCTGTGACCCAGAACACTTACATCTTCTTACACGAGTTTCTAGGTAACTGAAGACAATTTTGAAACTCTGCAAGAAATGACAGGAGGTGAGTTTGGGAAATAACAGGCTGCAGCTTCTCTGTAATGGCATTAAAAGAGTCAGAGCCAGGCTGTCAGAGGGTATCAATACTCATCTCCGGTGCCACAGCTCCCTCAATGAGGAATTTGCCTCGCACTCTGGTTAGCTCTGTGGTATGAGGCTCTGAGGAGACCCCACTCCTGATGTCCTCCTGATTTCTGCCTGAAATAAACAGCACTAGCAGGAGATTTCTCCTATGGAGGTGGAGGAGCAGGATGCTCCCATCTCTCCCCTTGATCTGTCAGAGAAAAACAGACTCTGTACTGGCTTGGAAGAAAGAGGGGGATGTGGATGTGAGTAACAGGCATTTGCAAAGATTCATAAGAAGAAACAGCTGGAAGACATTGCCTAAATTAGTTACCTTCAGACTGAAAAGAAAGGTCTCCATCTACCATATGCAGATGACTTACATCAGCACCTCAGACTGCGACAGGACCTCACAGAAAGCACCCATAAGCAGCATCCCTGAGACACAGACCTGCCACCCCAGAGGGAGAACACAGGCTTCCCTGCTCGACCTCCCGGGGAAGTCACCCAGGATCCAGAGAGTTAATCTTGCTCCCCAAAATGTATCCTGTCCTTTTCTTTGGCTACTCATCAGATTTGAAAAGGTGTGGTTTCACTTCCCTGGCGCTTCTCCTGTGCCAGAGAAGTGTCAGCTCTTGTTGGCAGGCGACTCATTGCCTCACAGAGAGATGAAACTCTCCTGCCCTGTGATTCACTCTGCCAGTTCCAGCATGAGGGAAAATTCATCCCAGCCCTATAATCTGCATTAGCCTGGATGTAAGTGGACACCTCGGTGCAATAAAAGTTCAGAGCTTATTACAGGCTCTGGGCTGATACCATAGATAATGATAATTAACCACTCTGGGATGAGAATGGTTTATTGCTGGCTGATTTCTCAATGCTTTCCTTAAGCATTCTGTAAAAAAATGGGCCTTGCCAAGGATGGGGAGGGCAGGAGGAGACAGAAGGCAGCTGTGTGAGTCTGCAGCTCAGCACATGAGGGGCTTGGAAGTGCACCTGGAGTTTTACACGAGCTGGGGGCAGGATCAGTGCATTTACCCACTCTCAGATTTATTTGTTTCGAGTCACAGGGTTTCTGTGCGTGGGTATTTAAAGGCCACTGTTTCCCATGGGCAGGGTGCTGCAGCAATCAAAAAATTGGGGTTTGGTTGTGTCAGGAGGTACTGAAATTGCTCCAGCCAAGTCTGCCATACTGGATTCTACAGAAATTTCCTGTATTAAAGGAAACCAAGCAATCACACCCTCATCACCTTCTGTGCAGACACCTTTTCCAGTCACTGATTTGCTGAGCTGAGGACCAGCCGATTTTTCCAGTCCTCGGTCTGAAAACCATTCTGTATCTCCATGAGATGATCCACACGTGGGAGCACATCTTGTGGTTCTCCACAGAAAGGGGCAGGAACCTCTTCTCAGAGCCTCCAGCTTCCTTCTGCTCAGTTCCATACACGTGGGAGTTGCTTCCAAGGCACATCTGCTGTTGAAAGGAGCCGAGCAACTTGGAGGGAACAAATACTGGCAATCAGCTTTCGACCTGATTTTATACTGAGTTTTCTAGTGAAAAAAAGGACATTTGTAGTCTATCAGCACAGCACTGAACCACATTAAATACGCCTCCATTTATCTTCAATAAGACCAATACAGTTCCTTACTATTGGAACAATGGTGTATTTTTGTCACCCTTAATTATTAACTTATCTGGCTGTGATTTCTTCATTTATTAAAAGGATATTCTAGGTGACTTTAAGAGCTATGCAACTCTTATATAACGAACATCTTAAACTCTTTTTTCCCAGCCATTCTTCTCCTTTTTTTTTTGCTCTGCTCACAGCTTTTCTGTTTTCCTTTGGCATAGGTAAGTAAACCCAAAGGGCCAGATCCTACAGTTACATTGATGTTTTTGGAGCATGGCCTGGAGTTTTATCAGTTTACATCATCTGGGAGTGGGCCCATGAAATTTTTAAAACATTGAAATAAATGAGAGCAGACAGGTGACAGAGTGACAGCACCAGACAGAGAGAATGGCCACAGCCAAGGCAGTGCAAGTCTTAGCTTTATTTGGAGGAAAAGGGCCTGCAAGTACATCTGGTACTGGGAGGCTAAACACACAGGCAGATTTGCTGGGAGCTGAAAACAGGAGAAAAATGTGGCCTGTACAGAGAAACAACTTGTAGTGCTTTCCTCCGGTGACATTGGCAAGCCTTCACCACCACGTTAGCCCCAAATGATTGCTGCATGTTCCCACAGCATTTGCCACTCCAAGCAAGAAGATTCCAGAGGCAAGTGATGGGAGAGGGTACCCCACAGTCACTCCCCACCAGCTGTGGTTCACAACTGCCTTTGTGACAAGGTGCATCCTGGAAGCCACTGGCACTGGTGTCCATTGCATCATGAGTCTGAAATAATCCACTTATTGCCTTTCAGTGACTGCAGCTCCTTTCTGATGCCCAGGGCAGTCGGTGTCCCCAGGATCTCACTGATAGAAGGAGACAGGGGACCACCACTGCTTCTTCACCCACTTCTCCTCACTCTCAGGGCTGTGAAGCCAACTGATGGCTGCCACAAGCTCGCTGTCCCTCACTGCTCACCCAGAGGAGTGTGGCCTCCCTCAGCCTGTAGTTTGAGTGCTGGAACCCCAAGTTCTTCAGCAACCAGCTCTCCACGCCCGCTACCGTGCCGCAGCCATTTCATTTCTGCCACAGAGGACACTACCCTGGTGACAGTGAAGGGAGGGCTGAATTCCTTTCCCAGTCTGGCTCTCTGTTTTGACAAGTGATTCTTTTTATAAATCCCAGACAGGGTATCCTTTCAGAGGCAGCTGTAAAGCTGGATTTAATACATGTCACAGAGAATACACGAAAGCTCTCGTACGTTCTGCAGCACTGGGGGTTTTTTGGTGGCTCTGTGAACGTGCTGACCAGCTGCTGACCTCGCCTCCTGATGCAGAGCACGGCCACTGAAGGATGGGACACACTCTGCCATCGTCAATATTCCCGATTTCACTTCCCACCCTGCATCTGCTTGCCCCCAGGGTGGTGATGGGCACCTACAATAGCTCATCACTGGAGGAGCAGGGCCTTGTGACATGATTGGTATCAGAGCACATGGGATACAGCCCATGTATCCTTGGTTCCTGCAATTATTCCTTCTCTTGGTGAAGCCCTTCCCAGCGTGAACAGGGTGACTGCAGCCTTGAGAGGACAGAGGAAAGCAAGGGAAGAAGAGCAAAGTCACCCCAAGGACTCTGTGCTGGACAGACCAATCCACAGGGAGAGCTTTCCCCAGCACAGATGTTAAACGAGTCCTTCCACATTAGGTCCACCTACACATAAAACAGCCTCACCAATCTAACCTTGCCTAAGCCTTCAGTTGGTGTTTCACTTTCCCTGAGAGCTATCTGGAAGTTCCTAAAGTAACCAAAAATGCATTTTCCCTTTTTGTCTGATTTCCCCAGCTACAGCTGCTGTACCAAACCCTCTGCCCTCCTCCTCCTCAAGGCACCACACACCTCTACTCCCTCACATGAAACATTTGTGAAACCTGAGAAATAGGTCCTGGGCAATGGATATCCCACCGATAAATACCTTTCAAAAAAACCCATCTGGAAGCTGGTCAATTGAGCAACATCAGGTAAACACAGGGAGCCCCGCTCCAGCCCACGTTCCCCTACAGGCTTTTCCTTCAGGGCAACCGGACATACTTTGGATTTCTCAGCAGAGGGAGCTTCTCACAAGCACTTTGAGCAACACCTCCCTCCAAGCCTCAGGAACGCTCCCGTTTCAAACAGCACCAGCTTTGCACCAAACCAGCTGAAGGAGAACTGCAGGAGAACTGAAGGCAGGTGACTCCTAACCCCGAGTAACCATCGGCTGCTTTGTTTATGGATTTAAGCAGGCTTGCAGTCTTCCCAAAATTCTTTATTAGTTTTCATAGCTATTCCTGTAAAATGCCTGTCCTTTCAACGTCCTGGTACCGCTCAGCAGCAGCTCTGTGGCAGTCAGTACCAGGGCTGTGAGAGTTTCCATGAAAAAATGGGCTTTTTAATGCTTTTCAATGCCTTCCTTTGGTGCCACTGAAGGCCTCTTGGTATTTTTCTTACAGAGACAGAAGTCCCCAGCCTACTTTTGTGTGTGCAGCTCAAATGCTCTCTATGTTATCATCATGTAGTGTGGCCAGCAGGATCAGGGCAGTGATTGTCCCCCTGTGCTCGGTGCTGATGAGGCCACACCTCGAATCCTGTGTGCACTTCTGGGCCCCTCATGACAAGAAAGACATTGAGGGGCTGGGGCGTGTCCAAAGAAGGGCAACGGAGCTGGGAAAAGTTCTGGAGCAAAGTCTGAGGCTGAGGGAGTGGAGGGGAGCTCGGCCTGGAGAAAAGGAGGCTCAGAGGGGACCTTCTCAGTCTCTACAACTCCCTGAAACGAGGTTGGAGCCATGTAGGGGTCAGGCTCTTCTCCCAGGGAACATGGGACAGGAGAAGAAGAAGGAGCCTCAAGTTGTGCTGGGGAGGTTTGGATTGCATATCAGGAACAATTTCTTCACATAAAGGGTTATCAAACATTGGAACAGGGTGCCCAGGGCAGTGGTGGAATTATCATCCCTAGAGGGGTTTAAAAGCTGTGTGGATGTGGCACTTGGGGTGGTGGCCTTGGCAGTGCTGGGGGAACAGTTGGACTTGATGATCTTAGAGGGCTTTTCCAACCTAAACAATTCTGTGATTCCATGACTGTGTGTCCCTTTTCCCGGTCTCGTTGGACAAACAGCTGCATCTCTCGTCCAAAAGCCTTTCCATGGTTACCACCAAGCCCTGCTGGGTAAGGAACAGAGTCCTGGGCAGGGCTGGCAGGACCATCTGGGATGAGCTCTCCCCAGGAGGATGGCAAGCTCCGGCACAGTCAATGCCAGGCCCCTGCTCTGCTCCCAGCGCAAGCATGCGTGGGGTGAACTCCACCAGGGAGCTGATCCAGGCAGAAAAAAAACTGATTAAAAAAAATTGTTTAATTCTTCAGTCAGATCAGTTCTCCAACCTGTTTTACTGAGTGACAGCAGAAGCACTTGTATTGCACAGCATGCCCAGAACAGCACGAGTGGGCGGATGGGATGGCAGGAGAGGGAGGGAGGGAGGAGAGGAAGGGAAAAGGACTGCTTTTTTAAGAAGCACTAACAGCTTAAACACCCTTTAAATTATAATTTAATTGAAGAAACCAGGGATTTTAGTTTCACCAAGATACCAAGGGAACCTTAGCTCTTCCAACCAGATTTGCAGATGATGTTTTCCTAAGCCTACATAGATCGTTGGATGATGTTTTGCTCAAATAACTAGAATAACTAGAATTTAAAACCAGCAGCATTTCTAACATCTATCTCCCCTTCCCTCATCCCCGTCTCATTCCTGGGTTCTCTATGCCTGGCATCAGTAGGTACACAAGCAATTTGACCATAATCTGAACAGTGGTTCACTCCTCTGCTTTAAAGCAGTTTCACATCACAATTTTTGAGCTCACCTACCCCCTTCTTGTTGCCTAGGACCTTACAAAAACAAGAGCAAAACATGAAAAACATTATAAGCACTTTTAATGGTTCTTCATAAAAACAATTTCAAAACAGTATTTACACTGAAGGCATAAATGTCCCCTTAGGAATAAATGATGCCGTTATTCAGTAAGCCCAGTGCTTGATCACATTCAGATCACGAATAATTATTTAGGTCCTACAGAGAGGTTAAAATAACGTCCTATAAGGCATGGGGACCTTCTTTTGCATGAATAATTTCAGTCAGCAGATGAACTGATAAATAAAAGCGGATCACATCAGATAACATCAATCAGCTCAGATATTAAGAAGAGCTAGTGAGCAGACTAGGCACAAGTGCAACAAATATAAGTTGGCTGTAAATAAATTTAGTCTGGAAATTAGGAGATCATTTCCAAATATGAGAGCTGTGAAGTCTCCAACTAGTCCTTCAATAAAAGCAGTGGGACAAAACCCATAAAAGCAGTGTGCTAAAATTTCTGTCCCTGGAATTGTTCCAGGCCAGGTTGCACGGGGACCTGAACAAACTGTTCCAATGGAAGGTGGTTCCGCCCACGGCAGAAGGGCTGGAACTAGGTGATCTTTAAGGTATTTCCAACCCACACCATTCTGTGAATGATTCCATAAAATCATGAAATGGGGTTCAAAACAAAGCCTTCCAGCTGTCTGAAGACAGCTGAAAGGTGTGGCTGGCCTCCCACAGCTGAGCTCTGAAGCTTGATCCTTCCCTGTCTGCAGTTCCCATCTCCCAGCTATCAATCATCTACAGACCGAGGTAAGCGTTTGTCCTGCTGGCAAAGAGGAAGAGGCACCACCTGACACGTGTTACATCACCATGGACCGTCCTCACGGAACACTTTGATCCCACATTCCTCTCTGAACCCAGCGGTGCCGTGGCAAAGTCTCTGCCATTCCAGGGTCCCTGACAGCACTGGCTGTGCCAGGACCTCCTGGGGCTGCCACTGGACCTCTGTCACTGTCCTCTCAAGCAGCACATCCCCTGAGCGATTTTAACTTCAAAAAAAAAGCCTCATCTTTCTCACAGACTTTATTTATCTTCCCTCACATGGTCCCAGCATGGATGGGAAATTTCTGCTGGGGTTTTAGAGCACAAGCTGTGTTTTGGACGGAGATGTCCCCTTCTTTATTTTAGAAATGGAACCGCATGTTACTCTGGACTTTCTGTGGGAGACTGCCGGGTTCTCTGGTGCCTACAGCACCAGAGGGATGTTCAAGTGAGGGATGTGGAGGTGTTTTGCTCCAGACCCCAACCTAAAGGCACCAGGGTGCACCCCTTGCCCGGGGGACACTGGCCACCACAGCACCTCCAAGGGCCTGTCCCCAGCCCTGACTGGGGGTCCCGTCTGCCTCAGCCCTTGTCTTCTGCCCGCTATCCAACTCAGCCCTTGCCTCAGGACCAGTCACCAGCCCTTACCGGGGATCTGACCCGGCTCCCCCAGGCCTGTCCGGGCTCTGACCCTGCCCAGTCCCCACTCCCAGCCCTGGCCAGGGCTCTGACCCTGCCCAGTCCCCACTCCCAGCCCTGTCCAGGGGTCTGACCCTGCCCCGGTCCCCACTCCAAGCCCTGCCCGAGGGTCTGACCCTGCCCAGTCCCCACTCCCAGCCCTGCCCGAGGGTCTGACCCTGCCCCGGTCCCCATTCCCAGCTCTGCCCGAGGCTCTGACCCTGCCCAGTCCCCAATCCCAGCCCGGCCCGAAGCTCTGACCCTGCCCAGTCCCCATTCCCAGCCGTGCCCGAGGGTCTGGCCCTGCCCAGTCCCCACTCCAGCCCTGCCCGGGGGTCCGGCCCGGCTCCCCCCGTCCCCAGGCGGTGACACCCCCGCCCGCGGGGGGCCGGTGGCCGCGGCGATGAGGGGAGCGAGGGGCCGGCCGCGCGCAGCCAATCGGAGCCCCCAGCGCCTGGTCCGATCTCCGCGGAGCTCTCCGATTGGCCGTCGCCCTCCCCTCGCCTCACTCCTCGGCCAATGGGGGCGGAGGGGCGTGGTCCGGGCGGCGAGCGCGCGAGCGGCGGGCGCGGCATGGCGGGGTCCCATAAGGGAGCGCGGCCGTGATGGAGCGCGAGCGGGCAGTGGGTGCCATGTCGGCGCTGTGGTCGGTGGGCGCGGGGCTCCTGCTGCTGCTGCTGTGGGTGCGGCACCGCGGGCTGGAGGCCGTGCTGGTGCACCACCGCTGGGTCTTCGTCTGCCTCTTCCTCATGCCGCTCTCCATCCTCTTCGACATCTACTACCAGCTGCGCGCATGGGCCGTCAGGCGCCTCCACAGCGCCCCGCGGCAGCACGCCCAGCGCGTCCGGCACATCCAAGAGCAGGTGAGGCTTGACCGGACCCCGGGACCCCCGGGGGCACCACGACTTTGCGAGGGGAGAGCGAGTCCCTGTCCCGCTCGCTGTCGTCCCGCGCCCGCATCCCTCGATGCCTGTCCTCCCCCCCGCCATTCCGGGCCCGGGGCAAAGTCCAGCTGGAGCGGGGAAAAGCAAAGGGATAAAGGCCAGCGGGGCTTTCAGCCCCTTGTAGCGTTCTTGTCCCGCTGAAACTCCTGTGGAACTCGCTCCGTGCGGCTGCTGGCACTGCGGTGTCCTCGGGGACACGCAGCAGGCTCGGGGACACACGTGTGTGCGACATGGGAACATCGTTCTCTGAACCGCGGGCTCAGAAGCGTGTTTTGATCCCACTCATATCCTGCTGCTCGGCACTACCGGTTCCAGGAGGTGCTTCGTGGCGAGATTAAACTTTTCCTCCACCCAGAAATGCAGATGTCTGTAATTTTTCTGTGCTCTCCGGTATTTGTGGTAATTCTGTCACGTCTGCTTCTGTTTCCTGCCTTGTCTCTCGCATCACAGATACAGATGGATGTTAATGTGCATGGCGTTATTCTCGGAGGGTTTGGGGTTGTCGACTGGGCTTTTTTTTTTTTTTACCAGCTGTAGTAGCAACTCAGCTTTGAAGAAAATGCAATTGTTTGTTCTCCAGGTGTTAACCACTTCGGCTTTGCAGAACTCGTGGCTCATATGTATGGCTTGCACATTTTCCTTCTCAACTTTTCGTACAATCCTAGGAGGCTTTGGGTTGGAAGGGACCTTAAAAATCATCTCATTCCAACCCCACCTCGCCATGGGCAGGGACATCTTCCGCTTGACCAGGTTGCTCAAGGTTGCTTCCACTAGACCAGTTTTTCTCTCTTTGCCTGTTCATTTGCAAGCTTAGGCCACTTTTTGTGTGTTTGGAGTGGTTTTGTGTGTTTTGCTATAATTAAGATTCTAACAGCGATAATACTTTCCTTAGAGGAGGTTTTCCTGTGGGTTTTTTTAACTCTCTGGTAGTGTCTTGATAGCTTTCTGAATCCCTCCCCCAAAAGAAAACCCCAAAGCTACAGGATATTAGAAATGCTTCCTCTATGTAACTAAACCACTCTGGTCGTACTTTGTTTAGAAGTTCAGAGGTCTGCAAAGAGACTTCCAAAGCATCCCTCCTCTGACAGTTGTTGGCTCTTGCAGGTCCGGGAATGGAAGAAGGAAGGCAGCAAGAGATACATGTGCACGGGCCGGCCCGGCTGGCTGACTGTGTCACTCCGTGTTGGGAAGTACAAGAAGACTCATAAGAACATCATGATCAATTTAATGGATGTTCTGGAAGTAGACAGTGAAAGACAGGTAACAAATTCCATCACAAAGCATTCACTATAATGGATTTTACAGTTTTCTTTACAATACTCGGCGCTGGAGAGATTAGATTCCACAAAGAGCAAAGTTTTGTAGCCGACCCATCAGATTTCAGGGGTTTACAATGTGTGCTTGGATCGTTTTATCCGAAAAACCCAGCATATGGAATCGCTTGGCTTTTATGTGCTGAAGTCTAAAAGACCAGATTGATTTATGGGTTTGGGCACTGAGCAACAAGATGTTGAGGCAGAGGAGGAATCACTAAACAGTTCCCACTATTTTTAGTGGCGTGCTTAGGAGAGTGAGTCTCTTGAGTTCTGGTAACAGATGGAAGTATATCCGGTTAGCCATATTTTGTCATCATTAATGCTGAACTCTCAATTTGTGTTTGTTGAGAACTTGGGGATGGGGTTTGTTGGTTTTTTTTTGCTTTTTAGGTTGTTCGTGTGGAGCCTTTGGTGTCCATGGGCCAGCTGACTGCATACCTGAATCCCATGGGCTGGACTATTCCTGTGGTACCAGAGCTTGATGATCTCACAGTAGGTAAGGATCGTTGATGACAAGAGACTGATTTTGCTGCACTTTCATTAGGGTTTTTTATGCAGTAAAACATTGCATGGTTTTAAGTGTTCTAGAAATACTCTGTTGAACGCTATGTTCTTCGTGGTATTTATGTTATAAGCACTTTTTTTTTTTAATAGTCTTAAAAGAGCTTATAAAGTGGGGGTTTGCTCTCATAAATCACCCACGTTTTGGAGTGTGTTTCATTTGATTTGTTGTGTGCTCTCTTGATAAGGTGGCCTGATCATGGGAACTGGCATTGAGTCTTCGTCCCATATCTATGGACTTTTTCAGCACACCTGTGTGGCATATGAACTTGTTCTTGCTGATGGAAGCCTTGTGAGATGTTCACCAGTAAGACAAAATGTTACTTTGCTATCATTTACAATGTCATTGACAGTTATCGTTGTGGATATATGATTTAGTATGACATACTTTTTGCAGACTGAAAACTCAGACCTATTTTATGCAGTGCCTTGGTCTTGTGGTACTCTGGGTTTCCTGGTTGCAGCAGAAATAAAAATGATTCCTGCCAAGAAATATGTCAAAATACTTTACAAGCCAGTGAGAGGACTGCAGAAGATTTGTGAGAAGTTCACTGAAGAGTCTAAGAAAAAGGAGAATAGTTTTGTGGAAGGACTTTTGTACTCCTTGGATGAAGCAGTCATCATGACAGGAGTCTTGACTGATGAAGCTGAGCAAAGCAAGGTAACTAAAGGGAAGTTACTCACAATGAAAAAAATACTCCCAAAGTCTTAACTGAAGCTGTACTAGATGCTAGGATAAAACCATTATAAAATTGGAACAATCTCTTAAGATAGGATTAAGAGTTAGGTCTGTCCATCAGAATATTTTAATTTACAGCCCTTTGCTACTATGACAGAGTCTGTTCTCTAAATCTCTTCAATTGATGAGAGATGACCCACTGATTTGTTCTAGCAAATAATTCAGTCTACAGCCTCTTCACTGCAGTACCTGAGGAGGAAGAGAAGGATCTTTTCTCATAGACTGAACTATGCTGCTTTGAACTGCAGTTAGTCAGAGTAACTCTCTTCCCAGCAAGCTTTTAATTCTGTTAATATTCATAAAAACACATCAGGGACATGCACAGGAGGGTCATGCTAAGTGTTCCTGCAACCCTGCACCTGGATGTTTCTCCTCTGCTGTGTGAGGTTTTGGATTAATGGTGGGTTTAGAGATTGGCATTTTAGGAATTCAGTTCTGTCACATTCATGGGCTCTTAAATAGCTTGTCAGTGGCAAGCCTTACTTAAACCTTAATGGCAAGAAAGGTAAGCAGGAGCCTTGCAGGTGGAGGAGTGAAGGCTCCCTAGATGTCTTGTGACAGTCTCATCCAGAGGGTATAACACAGATTCCTCCCAGGAAAGCAATCTGGGGACATACTGTGTTGTCTGGCAAGGTGGAACCATAGTCTAATGAATGCGTGTTTTCTTGTAGATAAACAGAATTGGCAACTATTACAAGCCATGGTTCTTTAAGCACGTGGAGAAGTATTTGAAAGCGGACAGGACTGGAGTAGAGTACATTCCTTCCAGACATTACTACCACAGACATACTCGCAGTATCTTCTGGGAGCTCCAAGTAAGACCAGTTCCAAAATTCAGATACATCTGCAGGAAGGTGCTCTGCCCTTTCCCAGTGTAGGTACTTCTTCCCCTTGGCAGCAACTTCTGTCTTTCACGGCAGAAAAAAACAGCAAAGCTTATGGCAAATTTACAAGTCCTGCCTTTGGGTACAGCAAATCCAAAGACACCTCTTCACATATAAGGCGTTGTGTCAGAAACTCCTAATTTTTGGTTTAGTGCTTTTCTGAATTTAGACCTTAAGTATGTATTTCAGCATTAAACTTTTGTACTTACTGAGTGATTTTCAAATTCAGATGGTGGGAAAAACATGAATGTGAAATTCTGGCTGAAAAACTGCCCTGCCTAAAGTAATTATGTTGTCAGGTCGTTACTTGGAATTTCACAAATGTGTTTATTGTCATGTGTACTTACGCAGAACTTTATTTGACATTCTGAAGTATTCCCGTTACTACATTTTGAATCTCTGAAGTGAGGTAACAGATCCTTTCAGCTCCTGCAGAAGTGAAACAGGAGTTGGCTGTGTGGGTGGTAATTAAAATTTTGCAGCTTTAAAATGCTTTTGAGAAATTTTATGTGGTTAGTCTTGCAAAACCTCTGTAAGGTTAGCTCCTTGTGCACTCCTCCCTTGGCTGTTGCAAGATAATAGCCTGTTGTTCTCTGAACTTTATTATCTGGAGTTATTTATTTGGGGCTGGGTACGTTGTGATTCATACAACTGAAAATCAATGGTAACCACAGGAGGCTTGGGGCAGGGCTCTGTAGCCAAGTGCAGTCCAGGCCCCTCTAATTTGCTCCTATTTGTATTTTAGGACTTCACATCAGTAATTAAATTTATTGAAAACCTGGCTTAATATTGCTCCGAGGATTCTGAAGTGTTCTTTTGTCCCACTTACACATTCTTCAGTCAGACTGTTTTTCTTTCCTCTTTGAAGGATATCATTCCTTTTGGCAATAACCCTGTGTTCCGTTACCTGTTTGGCTGGATGGTTCCCCCAAAAATCTCTCTGCTAAAGCTCACCCAAGGAGAAGCCATTCGGAAGCTGTACGAGCAACACCACGTTGTGCAGGACATGTTGGTGCCAATGAAGAGCCTTGAAAAATCCATCCAGACCTTCCACGTTGACCTTAATGTAAGAACACATGGTCTTAGAACGCAGCGAATCTGGGGTTGTTTGTGATAAGAACTGTGACTGTTGACCTTAAGACATAATATCCTGCTTGTGCAAAAGGTCCCGTTATTGTGTCCTGGGGAGTGCTGTGCTGTGTGAGTCCATGATGCAAGGCTGCAGCAGAAATAAACACAGCTTTCTGGAAAAGAGAAGAATTAAATAAAAGAGTCAAACTTTAGTAGAAGCCAGCACTTCTAAAAGATTTTATCTTAGACTAAAATTTGAACTGATCTTCACCTAAAATGATTGGTGGTCTCACTAAACACCAACTGTGGAGATTCCTTTCCCTTTCTTGCTTTTATTTCTGAATTTATTTTAGTTAGTACAGAATTTCAGTTTTGACAATTCCAGTTTCAGACTGACCTGGAAAAGAAATCACTTCCTTCTCTTTTTGCTCAGAATGTTTGTTCAGTTGTTGCTTTGAGATTGGGGTGGTTTGTTTGTGGGTTGTTTTTTTTTTTTTCCTTTTAATTTTAAATATTTAAGGGGAGGAGATGTAACTCTAGGAGGACATTTTCAATCTATTTGTGTTACGGTCATTAGAAAGTCCAGCTAAAAACAACACCAGGACAGCTGGGAAGGAACAGCTGAAAGCAAGGGTTTCAGTCCCAGATTGGGAAGAAGTTCTCTTAACTCTTCATTTTGTCACATTTATTATAGAGCTTAAAGGATGATTGTGTTGAAAAATAACTGATAAAGTGTTTTCCTGCCCTCCTGCAGGTGTACCCTATTTGGTTATGTCCTTTCATATTGCCCAACAATCCTGGTATGGTCCATCCCAAAGGCAATGAAACCGAACTCTACGTGGATATAGGAGCTTATGGAGAGCCCAAAAGCAAACAATTTGAAGCCAGGGCTTCAATGAGGCAAATGGAAAAGTTTGTAAGAAGTGTGCACGGGTAAGGACCCCACTCCTCAGAATTGTAATAATCTCCTATAATTCACACCCATGTGGTTTAATCAGTTATTTCTCCCATAGAACTTTAATATTGCAATAATTTAACAACCACAATAATTGGAAACTAATTAAAATTTCTAATTTTGGTGAGTTTTAAATATGATTTCACTTTATTATTTGATTACAAAACCAACACACTGGCTGAAGTTCTTGCAGTGTTGTTGGGAGCTGGGTGACTTCAGGTCACCCTTCAGCTCCAGGCTGCTCTGGGAGTAGAGTCCGCTGCTACAAAATACATCCTTGGAATACCTCATTCAGGAATCCCAAAAGTTTGGACAGCTTCCCTGCCTGCCCTTGGGACTGTTCTCCCTGCAGTCCTTGCAGCATCACGCGGCGGCTCTGCCCCATCCTTGCACCAGGATGTCCTTGCCCAGGGGGCCAGCCTTGGCTGTCCCTGCAGTCAGTCCCTGTGTGCTGGTGGCATTCTTTCCTCCTTCAAAACTTGTGCTCCAGAGCTTCTTTTTCCCTGCCTCGGTTCTTAGCACACAGGACCACAGTGGGCGTGAGGCATGTGCCCACCATCTGTCACGGACTCGAGCCAGCCTAATTTGCTGGAGCGGTGTCAGTGGAGAAGCAGCCACAGGCTGGTTTCTCAGGAACAAAAAGCAACTACACGGTATTTTTACACCATCAGTATAATTTATCCCCGTTTCTGTTTTGACCTACTTCTCAGTCTAACAGTGATCATGTCCCATGTGGCTGAGCAATAATGGCAAGGCTGCTTCGAGATGATTTGGGGACTGCAAATGACTTGGAGCTGCAAGAAGTGATTTGCCAGAGAACAAAGCAACCCAAAGTTAATTTTAAGCTTTTTTTTTTTCATTAACTTGAAATTAAGCTTTTAATTTAAAGCTCCTTACTGACAAAGTTTGGTCTGTTCTACCTGTCACTGGGAAATGAACAATGGATAAATGGTTAATCTTCCAGTTTTGTAATCACACAAAACAATAGAGCTTTTATGTTAGGTCATGTTTTGCTGCTGTACTCTGATGGAAGCTGCAGTTTAGGGAGCACACTATGGAAGTGAGGAAGAGTCCACAGCTAAAGAAGGATTTAATTTGTAAATGGACCTTTGTTACACTGTGCTTTGTTTACACTATGAATTTATCTTCTTGGTCTGGTCTCATTTGGTGGTGTCTTATCTTCCTAGTCCTGTTCTCAATGTCCAAAGAAACGAAAAAGTCAAAGGATGTGTTGTTACATCTGTCTTGAATGGATATTGTAATGCAGGCAAATATGAGATTCTGTGATTGTATCTCCATGGATCCTAAGAAAACAGGCAGAAAAAAATACCAGGTTCCTAAAACATAATTGGCTGAGTGTCCCTGCATAATCCATGTGAGCAATTGTATTTGCTTGTTTTTAAAAAGCACTGTTGATGTTTTTGTTTTGTTAAGTATTTGCTATTCATAGCTTGCACTGATTTTTTTTTTTTTTTTGGATATTCTATATCAAATCTTGTGGCTCAATTAATACTGAATCTCTGTCTCTTCTTTTTCCCTTCTCTCCAGTTTCCAGATGCTGTATGCAGATTGTTACATGACCCGTGAGGAGTTCTGGGATATGTTTGATGGCTCATTGTACCACAAGCTGAGGGAGCAGATGAATTGCAAGGATGCCTTTCCAGAAGTGTATGACAAAATCTGCAAAGCTGCAAGGCACTGAGCCTGGCTGAGCTCACCAAGCAATCAGGGAAAGAGGAGTTTACCTATAGCTAGTCAGTATATCCTTTAAAAAAAAAAAGCTTTATTGCTCTCCAAATAAGCTCATTCTTATTGATGTTTAAAGGTATGAATTCCTGCTTTACACGTTTATGTTTAGTATTTCTTCGTATGTTTTAAAAGCAGTTTTCCAAACTCAGAGTGATTGTTTTTAAGGAATCTGAAGTGCTAGCCTTTGTATCTAATGTAGTGACATAGGTGAGTTCACCTATTTCCAGGCAGAAGAAAAATAATGGGAATGGATGAAGACACTGGAGTTACACCAGCTGTGTACCATAGCGATATTTAACTTGACTTCTGAAAACGGGAGGGAGGGCTCAGAAATAGGTGCCAAAGCTGAACACATTGTCTAATTAATCATGTTTTTAAAAACATTTGCCTCCAGTCAGTATCCTGTAGAGCAGCTCTGCAGTGGCTCATCCACATTCCATCATCCTCTGGCTGTGTGCTTGTGGCGCTGCGCTGCTCGGCTTGTCCTGCACGGCAGCTGAGCTCCCCAGCCCTGGGTTCTGCTGGAAGACTGAGCATTGAGGTGTGAAGAAGATGCTTTTTACTTGTGCCTATCAGATTTGTACTGATTTTTGATTATGAAGTGTGAATGGATGTAGGTTTTTAGGTATTTCGTAGTTGGCCAACAGTGCATTGGTTTTTTGCCCCAAAGTATCAATGTTCTGGCTTTGTAGACCACTGAAAAAAAAATTGCTGCTATTTCATATAGCCAAATTTTAATTTCTTTGTGGGTCAGTTTATTTGGGTTTCTTTTGGGTTTGTGTTTTTTGGGGTTTTTTGGTTGTGGCTTAATTTTAGTGCCTTATAAGTACTCAGTTGGAGGAAGATATGGCTTATCTCAGACTGTTCTGTCCTGGCCTGTAGGAGAAGGAAGTGAAGGCTGCGTCTGTAGGAGGTTTGTTACAGCAAGTGGCTGTGGATAAGAACTCTTGATGTGAATCCTGATACACACAGGCTTCGGTTCTGACTCGAGTGACGTTTTTGCTTTTCATTTTAGCTGGGTTAGGTTGATAGGCTTTGTAAAAGGACTGTTTCAGTCACCTGGAGAGGGAATTACAGCAAGTACTGTTCGTTCCCTCTTCTGCTGCTCGCAGGTGAAAATGGCACAGTCACGGACTTGATACAGTTGAGTGTAGAAGTGTGGAAATGTTTTGACCCTGTAGCCAGAATCAGGGTTCCAAACCAAGCCTGTGTCTTGTCCAAGCAGTACTGAAAATTGTTACTTGAAACCTTACTGAGCCTGAGGGAGAAGACAGTCATTTTCTTGAGGCTTGTGTAGGGGGTGACATGGAGAACTTCTCAAACAGTTACCAGTGGGAGGTGTAATTTTATTATGTCTGCTAAACCAATGATTTTATTTATTGATAGATGGATGTTTAAGGTCCAGATGAAACCAATGATAAAGCAGTAGCAGGAGTAAGCTTGGGCTGTAACTCAGTGATGCACAGTGTGTGCAAGTAAGGTACCCCCTCAAATCCTGCACAGGGGCAGCATTCCACGGGGAGACACAGCCAGTGCAGAGTGTCCTCAGTGCTGCCCGAGCCGTGGAGCTGTGTCAGTGATCCAGGAGTGTCTGCCACACCTCCTGGCTGCACCAGGGGTACACAGGAAGGCAAGTGTTGATTCTCAGGGTGTGACCTGCCTTCCTGCCCCCTACGAGGGAATTGTCCCTGGGGTGAAGCTACGATTTAGCCCAGTGCTTGTATGATAGTCTGCACAGAGCAAGAATGGTTTGGTTAGCTTTGAAAGGGCAATGTTAAAACAGCTAGAGGATATGCAAATACTTCTACTTAGGCTGTGTTTCACTTATGTACTGATGATCTTTAGGTATGCACTGTGTTTGTTTTTTCACTCCTTAATTTATTGGCAAACTTTGTAGGCCGTGATTGGGTACTGCACTGTATCAGTCACACACATGCACACACATCATTGCTGTTGCTCTTGGTTTTTGGTTGTATGGGCTATTGAAAATAAAGCTCTGGCCGGCGTACTGTTCCAAGGGGTGTCTTTTAATGAGTGATTGCTTGCTTTTCAACAGCTGTTTATCATTTCTCTCGTGCTTCTTGTGTCGTTCCACATGGCCAGTGATTACTGAGAAAAGTCTGGGTAAGAGAGCCAAGGCATTGTGAGGGAGGTGGTGGGAGGTGATGTTTGTAGGAATGTCTTTGAAGTCTGTGGGCCTTCACTTATCTTTGCCCCAAGACACCTGCAATAAAAGAAACACCTCATAGCTGAGCCTTTAACCCTTCAGTTGTGCCCCACTACCTCCACACAGCCTCATGATGCCAACTGTCCCAATTTTTTACACACACCACCCCCTCATTCTTTCCCTGTGCCATTTTGTCCAAGGAGGACAAACCCCCATTTTGGATTTAGGTGCTACCCATTGACAATGGGTAGTTACTTCATCCTTCTCATTTCATGCTAATAAATCTAATCCCTGCCTTGAATGAGCAGCCAAAAGGGAGAGTGAAGACTTAGTGCACTCTTCAGCCTGAGGAGTTTCACACCCACCTCTTCTGTCTCCTTGATCAATGCCTTCATGGCAGCTCTGTAGGCTCAGTGGGAGGTGTTCCTGCCCCTTCCTGATCACAGCTGGTACACCTCCCAGTGCTCTTTTCCCAGGCAGAAGCTCCCAGGCTCTCTCCTGAAAGCCAGGCTGCCAAGTGCCTCAGCTCTGCTGAAGCTGCAGTTCAGGTGCCAAAGCCCTGCCTTGCTTTAATCACACACTCCGTGCTGGCCTTGGCTTAGGCTGCATTTCACAACCCTCCTGTGTTGTCCCAGCATCGTTTCTGTACCCCCCCCTCACACACATCACTGCTCAGGCATTTCCCTTGAGAGACCTCCTCCTTGGGAACAATAGTCAGGATTTCCTTAAATCGCTGCAGTTTTACCTGTGTTCCATTATCTCCCCCCACCAAATGATAATTGCAGATTAATTAGCATCCTTAATCAGCCACAACTAACATGTAATTACACCTAGATTTAATTATTCCTGTCTGGTCTAAACACTTGTACAAGACCTGATAAAACTTAACTCTAGGAGAACCAGCGTGCTCCCAGTACATTTTTATGGCCAGCCTTTGTTGCTACTGCCACTTTCTGCTCATCTCACTTTCTCCATTGCCTTCAGGTTTTCATTCCCTGCTGTGCTTTGCTATGGTAGCACTTTTTCAGACCCAGTTCTCTGTGGAGTTGTGGTGGACCTGGGTCTACTCAGGTGTGGTAACACCACCCATAACAGGTATGTGCAACTCCTGTAAGTAGCAGCAGAGTTCAAAAGGATGTGTTTAACCCTGAGTGAGCTGCGTGTGCCACCACACCTTCCTTGGGAGGATGTGCAGGATCTGGCATCCTCTTCTCCTGTATGTAACTTCTCTAAAGTCCCAGCTGAAAATAGTTAATTGCTGCTCAGTTGCAGTGTCGCTGCCCCCCTCCTTTAAGTCACCTTGTTCAGCCAGGCAGAGAGAGGACAGGGAATCCTCTCTCTCATGCTTCCTGTCGGCCCTATCTATCCCAGGGAAGGCATGGTACCACTCCAGCAGTTTCTCTCTCTTGTCCTTTGCTCCTGGGCCTGCCCAGGTCCCATCAGCCTGTGCCATGTGAATTGCAGGCTCCTGGCAGCTCCTGGCTGCTCCTGAGGTTCCCCCAGTTTGGGAAACGCCCCATGCACCAGCTGATTGTGCCAGCACCAGAGCCACTCACTTTGGTGAGTGATACAACAACAGTGGCACATCTTAACCCAAGGGAGCCCACACTGCAGGGGAGGGAGGAGAGGACCGGACACAGTAACCAGTGAGAACCCAGCCAATCTCCTTGGCAGTTCTCCCAGGAGCAGTTCTGGCCACAGCAGGCCATAGAGAGTTGATTATCTCTGCAGGCTTGAGCACACTCACCAGTCACCTACTGCCGGCTGCAGTGAAGGGCAGCAGTGTCACAACCTCCCCACTCAAGCGTAATCCGAAAGTTCCCCACCAATTACGAAGATGTCTTGACCTCTTTCAAGCTGCCTGTTCCTCACTCAGCTGGATAAAGGAGAGCAGCCATGTGGATTTCTGCTGTTCATCCCTAGCCAAGGTGGACTATTTCAGACTAAAGCTTTCCCTGTCTGCTTTGAGCCCTTTAGGCTTTGTTCTGGTTCTCCGTGGGGAAGCTGCCAAGATGAATACAGCTCCAGGAATGGGTACTAAGGGAAGGGCTCCTACCTGCACTGGCTCTGCAATGTGCTGATGCTGCTGGAGGATAAACTGGCTTTTAAGCAGCAGCAGAGTATGACTTTTTTGAGGATACAAGGAGCTCCTGGCACCTAAAAGGACTCAAACCCAGCTGCCCTCATCCATGAAGTGCATCCACTTGCTTGCAGGCGAAACAGAGCAAAACTAATGGGAAGGGTTGGCCAAGCATCCCTTGAAAAGGGCAAAGGCCTGAGGATGCAGGCAGAGGTACTGTGGTCACTGCTGAGCTCCTGGCAGGCTCACCTGCCTGCAGGCACTGTGTGCTCTGTGGTGGATGCTCAGCACATCCCGTGCTTCCAGCCCATGGTGCTCTCAGCTTGAGCTGGGTGTCCTGGATCATCCTGTCCTGGACCATTCCCTATGCCAGGAGCTGCTTCCCAGCAGGCACAGACAGTCTGGGAGCTGAGAAGAGCTACATCACTAAGTCCAGCTCTCCCTACACATCCAGCTCTCACCTGGCTGCCCATGTCCCCAGGACTGCCTGCAGCCACATGCTGACAGTCCTGGTCCCCAAGGACTGCAGGGATGGTGGCAGCCCTTGCCATGGCAACCATCACCGTGGCACCCAGCATCTCCATTCCCCAGGGAATGTCCCCTCCCCTGTGCAGACAGGGCTGGAAAATAGCAGGGTCATGGCAGGAAAAAAAAGTGATGTCTGCTCAGGAGGAGCTGTCTGAAAGCACCTGAGGGTTACTCAGGAGGGAGCACCTGCACCTTGGGTAGCTGCCAGGGTGCAGGGGGTGTGCAGTAATTTTACATCCCCCAGCAACTCCCCAAGGGGCAAATCAAAGGCAGGACCTGTAACCACCACTCCCCTGGGCATAAAAACATTGTCCAGCAGTTACAGTAATATCACTGGAGAGGATTCAGATCCATGAGCCAAGTGTGTGAGCCAGCACTGTGGGGTCACGGGCCCCACGAGCTGTGTAGGAGCACATACACGGGCGGCTGGGATGTGCCACCACTCTGTGCCAACCCCAAGCCCAAACTGCAGATCCTCTGCAGGATGGAGAAAGGTTTGACCACTGAATGACCTGGCCTCTCACCTGCCTTGACTTCTCTTCCCCAGCCCTGGCCTGGGGCTGCCTGGGGATGCTGCTGGAAAGGGGAGAACCATTTTCCACCACCCCAGTGGCTACTCTCACACTGACCCCTTGATCTCTTTGGTGCTGTGCCAGGGACTGATTCAAGGCAGCTGCTATTGCCTTCATTTATCTTCTCCCCATCCTTGGCATTTTGCCTCCCAGAAATCCCTCGGGGCAAAGAGGGAGGCCCCAGACAGGAGCTGAGCCCCTCAGTCTCACCGTGTGCAGGGCACACCCCTCTCAGGCCATGCGTTTGGCCCCGATGCCATAAATCAGCCCCAGCAAAGCAGCGGGTGAGCAGTTTTGTGAAAGGCTGCAGGGACAGCAGTACCTTTATTAGGTTCCCCCAGCACAGCTGGAAGAAATAAGGAGCCTAGACAGGCTTTCAGGCACATAACCCCTGAGCTGAGCCCCGCATTCAGTCCTGTCTGCTGATTTAATAAGAGATCAGCTTTCCCCACAGATCACGTCTCCTGTGTAGCCTTAAAGCCTCCTGGTTAAAACACTGCCCCGGCGAATCAATCCAAGATGGTGTTGTCCCTTTGATCAGCACAGCAGGTAATAAGTCACTGATGGAAATGTGTTTCACTTCTCTGGCTCCAACAATAGAAATGGAGACAGCCCTCCCGTCCTGAACTGCCTGGTGAAAATCTCACAATTCCTGGGCAAGCAGGAGATGGACAAAGGGATTTGCAGTGTGGCTCTGGAGGTCCTGAGGGACACACAGCAGCACCTGGGTGTCCAAGGTGTGAGCAAATTCCCTTCCCACAAGGATCCATCCTGCTCCTCCAGCCTCCAGGAGAGCCACAGCACCTCTCCCAAACAGCGTTGGCAGTGCTTGTCTGAGTGTGGTGACAAACACGCAGGGAGAAATAATTGCCTGACAAAACCAGTGAAGGCTGGTCTGGGAGGGCAAGGAAACCTGGGCCAGATCCCAGCTCTAGCACTGAGCTGCTGAGGGACTCCCACAGGGCCCTCTGGGCAGGCTCTGGTTGAGTCACCTCGTAGAACTGGCTCGACTGTTTAATGACTGTAATGCTTCCAGATAACCTGGAGCATCCAAGATGTGCTCTTTAATCCCTTGCTTTTGCCCATTTCCAGCCCTCTGTAAACAGGAGTGCTCATGAGGACTTCACATTCTAGAAGAAATGTGAAGATTTCTTCAAATCCCATTTTTAAACAAAATAAGGATACATTCTTATTTCCCTATATTTAAACAGGATTATTTAACTCTTCATTGAAGTGCTGTCTCCTCCTCTAGTGGAGTACTTTGCTATGTGCTCACAGTTGCTCTCAGAGATGTTTAACTCCCTCTGAGCTGAGGGAGGAGGCTGCAAAGTGCAGCGTGGAGGTGGTCACTGGCTGCCAGGCAATGTCTGTCTGCCAGACTGGACTGGAGAAAGCTGGAATGAGATAAGAAGGCTTTTGATCTCTCAGCCCTCCTTCGGCACCCTCCGAGTGGTTCTGCCCCTGAACACTCGGGACATGCTGCCCCAAGACTGAGCCTGGAAGGGGAAGCAGATGGGCTCATTGCTTTCAAGGACCCATTTTGTCCTGTCCTGGCTCTATTTACTATTTTTTACTATTGCATAAGGGTGGACACTGTGCAAGAACTGTTCCCGGTGGATGAAACTCCTGGGCCAAGCTGTGGAGTTTGACCTGGGCGATGTCATTCCCAAACTACAGCTCCTCAGGGACAAACAGAAAACATTTGCCATCGAGTGCTTTGAGCAGGTCATTGGCCTGGGCAGCGTGGCTCCACTGAGACCTTGTGGTGCCTCCTGCAGACTCAGCTTTGGGCAGGTGAGGCCGAAGACAGAAACGCTGAGGCAGAGATGAGCAGGGGGTTAAGAAAGATGAGGAATTCCCAGTCGGCGCCTGCAGAGCTGAGGGCAGTCTGCCACGACCACACTCTGGACGTGACCCAGCTGTCCAAAGCCATGACCAGAGGGGGAGGATGGAGCTGGTGAAGGTGCTGTCTGAGGTGATAAAGGTCAGTTCTTCCAAGGGCAGGACGGACAAGTGGTCCCTGTCCCTCCGAGCCAGTGCGACGGCAGCAAGTTCCACAGCAACAGTCTCTCCCAAGAACCAGGACCTCCTCAGTTTTCCAAGCCCTTGTTAATTAGGAAGGGACTCCCGAATCCTGACGGTGCCAGTCCTGTGCGAGCCCTGGCCGTGTCCCGGTGCCACCCACCGCCCCCACTCCGCCCGCCCGGCAGGTGGCGCCCGCCGCGCCCGACGGAACCATAGAGAGCGGCGCGCGCCGCCCACGTCCGCGTGTATCCGCCCACGTGACAGGGAGGGGCTCCTCATTGGCCGTGCCGGCGGGGCCGGGCGCGCGCCCCCGCGGGTGTAAGTGCGCGCGGGAGTGTTTGCATGTGCACGTGTGTGCGTGTGCACGTGTGAGTGTGAGAGTGTGCACTTGTGTGCGTGTGCACGTGTGAGTGTGTGCGCGCTCACGTGTGCGTGTGTGCGCTCAGGTCCGTGTGCGCTCAGGTCCGTGTGCGCGCTCAGGTGCGTGTGCGTGCTCAGGTCCGTGTGTGCGCGCTCAGGTGCGTGTGCGCGCTCAGGTCCGTGTGCGTGCTCAGGTCCGTGTGCGCGCTCAGGTCCGTGTGTGCTCAGGTCCGTGTGCGCGCTCAGGTCCGTGTGCGCGCTCAGGTGCGTGTGCGCTCAGGTGCGCCCCTGCGGCATCCCCACGTGCCCGTGGCCGTGCAGGGGTACCCGCACACCCCGGAAGGTGTTCCCGTGTGCTGCACCCGGGTGCGTGTGCAGCCGCGCGGGTGTGCCCGTGCAGCGCTCCTGCGTGTCCGTGTCCGGGTGCCTGTGTGTCCCCGAAGGCGTGCAGGTGCGTGTGAGCGCACCCAGGTGTGCCCGTGCAGCACCCAGGCGTGCTGGCGTGCCTGTGTGCCTGGAAGCCGTGCAGGTGTGGCCACCTGGGTGCGTGTGCCCGTGTGCAGGTGTGCCTGTGCTGCATTCACACATCCGTGTAAGGGTACCCGCGTGTCCTGAGAGTGTTCGCGTGTGTGCCCCCAGGTGTGCGTGGGTACGTGTGAGCTCTGGTGCCCGTGTGTGGGTGTCAGGGTGGCCGCAGACTCCGTGCTGTGCCCCTGCTGTGCGGTCAGCACTGACCCCTGCTCTGTTCCGCTCTCTCTTCGCAGGGCCCTCTCCATCCATGGAGGCCTTGCTGAGGAGGTGCCGTCTCCCGGCGCTGGGCGCCCGCCAGCGCGGCATCAGGGCCCGGCATGGTGGCAGCCCGGGCAGGGCCAGGCGCCTGCTGCTCTCGCAGCTCTTCCAGCCGCTGGCCCTGCCCATGGGCGGCCAGGCGGGGTCCGAGGGCCGGCCCGGGGAGCCCACCTGCCGCAGCCAGCGGCTGATGCTGCAAGGGGGGCTCATCCACCCCACCAGCCCCGGCTGCTACTGCTACCTGCCGCCCACCGTCCGCGCCATGGAGAAGCTGATCAAGGTGATGGATGAGGAGATGCAGGCCGTGGGCGGGCAGAAGCTGAACCTGCCCAGCCTGTGCTCAGCGGAGCTGTGGCGCGCCAGCGGCCGCTGGGACCAGATGGGGCCGGAGCTCTTCCGGCTGGTGGATCGGCACAACCATGGCTACTGCCTGGGCCCCACGCACGAGGAGGCGGTGACGGAGCTGGTGGCCTCGCAGAGCGGCCTGTCCTACAAGCAGCTCCCGCTGCGCCTCTACCAGGTCACCAGGAAGTTCCGTGACGAGCCCAAGCCCCGCTTCGGTTTGCTGCGCAGCCGGGAGTTCTACATGAAGGACATGTACACCTTCGACACCTGCGAGGAGGCGGCTCGGCACACCTACGAGCAGCTGTGTGACGCCTACTGCAGCCTCTTCACCCGCCTGGGCCTGCCCTTCGTCAAGGTGCAGGCGGCCACGGGCAGCATTGGCGGCACCACGTCCCACGAGTTCCAGCTCCCGGCGGACATCGGCGAGGACAGGCTGGTGCTGTGCCCTCAGGGACATTTCGCGGCCAACGTGGAGACGCTAAACGGGGAGCAAACCTCGTGCCCCACGTGCGGGGAGAAACTCACCGAGACCAAAGGGATTGAGGTGGGGCACACATTTTACCTGGGCACCAAGTACTCCTCCGTCGCCAACGCCGTCTTCTCCTCTGCCGAGAACAAACCCCAGCTGGCAGAAATGGGCTGCTACGGCCTGGGCGTCACTCGCATCCTGGCGGCCTCCATCGAGGTGCTCTCCACTGAGGACAGCATCCGCTGGCCGAGCCTCATCGCGCCCTACCAGCTCTGCTTCATCCCCCCCAAGAGGGGCAGCAAGGAGGAGGAGGAGGGAGCGGCGCTGCTGGAGCGGGTGTACGATGACCTGGCCGAAGCACTGCCCCACCTCGCTGGTGACTCAGTGCTGGATGACCGGACCCAGCTGACCATTGGCAAAAGGCTGAAGGACGCCAACAGGCTGGGCTATCCCTACGTGGTTGTGGCTGGGAAGAGGGTCTGTGAGGACCCCCCGGTCTTTGAGGTTTGGAATCAGAACGCCGGCGAGGTTTTGTATCTCACCAAGGAAGGGGTCATTGAGTTGCTGAGTAAAGTGCAAGTCCCTTAAATGCCTCGTCTCTGAATCTGTCGTCTCTGCTGCACTGAGTTTATCTGAGCAGCCCATGTGATGGCTCTGGGTGAGCAGAGGCGAATCCAGCTCACGTCAGAGCCAGCCACGGTGTCCTGCAGGTGTACCAGGTGCTGAGGTTGAGCTGGAGTCAGCCCACATTCCCCCACATAGCTGGGGACTCTCCTCCATCTGCGTACGGGTCCCTGGAAGCTGCTTCTTCCAGCACATGTAGCCTCGTGTGGCTGTGGGAGCACCGGCAGGGTCATTCCCTCACTGCCTGGCAGGGACAGACTGGCCGTGGCCTCTGTCAAGAGCACAGGACAGCCAAGGCTGCCCAGGGGGACAGGAGGGCTCCCCTTGCTGCCAAGTTCTCAGCATGAAGGATTCTAAGAGAGAGACAAAGGAAGGTGACTTTCCCCTGTTTGCATCTTTGGGAACACCCAGGTCCCATGAAGGTGGAAGCTTGCCATGGCAGGCCCCGGGGCTCCCATGAGGAACAGCTTGCTGCCATCCCAGCAGCACTGACTGGACAGGGAGCTCCTTGCAGGGAGTCACCTCACCCTGTGCCACAGCTCCGCGGTGTGAGATCTAGAGATCATGAGCAACAGCACTGCCACTGTAATAAAATCGCAGAATCGTTTAGTTTGGAAAAGATCTTTAAGATCATTGAGTCCAACTATTAACCCTGAGCTGCCAGGACCACCACTAACCCATGTCCCCAGGTGCCGTATCCACTGTCTGTTAAATCTCTCCGGCAATGGTGACTCCCATCACTTCCCTGAGCAGGCTGTTCCCATGCCTGACAACCCTTTTGATGAAGAATTTTTTCCTAATATCCCGCTGAGGTGGGGGCGGTGGGTTGGAAGGGGTGGGGCTGGGGCTGATGCCGGTGGGATGCCGGGGCTGGTGAGATGCTGGGGCCGGTGAGATGCTGGGGCCGGTCGGAAGGAGCAGGGCCGGGATTGAGGCGGGGGCTGGTGGGATGCCGGTTCCGGTGAGATGCCGGTGCCAGTGGGATGCCGGGGCCGGGATTGAGGCGGGGGCCGGTGGGATGCCGGTGCCGGTGGGATGCTGGTTCCGGGATGCCGGTGCCGATGGGATGCCGGGACTCATCGGAAGGAGCGGGGCCGGGCCTGGTGTCGCGGGGGCGGTCGCAGGCGGGGCCGGGCGGCAGCGGGAGGAGCAGCAGGAGGAGCAGCGGGAGCATGGCGGAGGCCGAGCAGGACGGCGTGTCCGGGGCCGCGGAGCCGCCGCGGTACCGGGGAGCGCTGCACCCCGACACGTGGGAGCAGGTGAGGCGGCGGGCCGGGCGCGGGGCCGGGCGGGCCGAGCTCAGGGCGCTGTGTGAGTGTGTCCGCCTGTCCGTCCGCAGGAGCTGGAGGCCATCCCCATGTTCATGAAGCGCTGCCCGGCCCAGATCGACGCAGCGCGGCAGCCCGAGCTCGCCTGCCTGCAGTCGCTGCTGTTCGACGAGGAGCAGAGCCCCGCAGGTGCGCACCGGCCGGGCTGGGGCTCGGGGGATCCCTGTCCCACCCTGACCCCGCTGCATCCCCGCAGAGCTGGCCAGGATGTACAAGAACGAAGGGAACGAGTACTTCAGGGAGAAGGACTACGGGAGAGCGGTGGCCGCCTACTCGGAGGGGCTGCGGAGGCGGTGCGGGGACGCCGATCTGGACGCGGTGCTGCTCACGAACCGAGGGGCCGCACATTTCCACTTGGGTAAGGGGCCTCTGACCTCCCGGGAGCGCGGCTCCGCGCTCCAGAGCTGCTTTTTTTCTCCCCGCTTGGGGTTTCCTTTTTGTTTGTTTTGGTTTTGTGATACGGCAGAGTAAGTAGCGTATTCATGAGGAAGAGACTCCTTGAACCCTGAAGACCTGGCTCACTTCAGCACCTGGCTGAGTGTAGGGTTTGTGCTCTGCTCCTTCCAGCTGTTACCTGCTGCTCGAGCCTTGGCTCCAGGACAGGGCAAAACCGGTGGGTTTTAGAATCATAGAATAGTTTGGGTTGGAAGCAAGCTTTAAAGGCCATCTGGTCCAACCCCTCTGCAAGGAGCAGTGACATCTTCAACTAAACAAGTTTGTTCAGAGCCCTGTCCAACCTGGCCTTGAATGTTTCCAGGGATGGGGCTCCTACCACCTCTCTGGACAACTTCTGCCAGTGCCCCACCACTCTCACTGTAAAAAATTTCTTCCTTATATCTAGTGTAAGTCTACCCTCATTTAGTTTAAAACCATTACTTGATGATGGAGTTGTTTACCACCCTTATTAATTCGGTGATTCTCTTACAGCTACCACCATCCTACCAACAGTGCCCACGCAGCAGGGAAGGTGTTCTGGGCCTTTCAGTGCTGCTGTGTGTTGCAGTAGGGAGATGCTTTGCTCACACCATGTTATTTACCTCTCACCTGTATGATTGATCCTATCCTTTCACCTCTTGCTCTTAATTTGCTCTTTTTTTTCACCCTCCTCTCACCTCACTGTGATTGTAGAAACAGTGAGGTGTAGGGTCTCTGCATAAACTACTTTGTCACCTTGGTGTCTGGTTGGATTTTAAATACAAGTGAAAGGTTCTGAGCACTTTTGCTTGCTTTACAGGTAACTACCGTTCTGCTCTCAATGACGCCATCCAAGCCAAAAAGCTGAAGCCCACCCATCTCAAAGCCATCATAAGAGGTGAGCGTTAAAGCTCGTGTTTCTGCGTGGAGCACAAGGGGCATCCTTCCCAAACACTTGGCTTGTGTTAACTTTACTGATCGTGCTGTTATTGTTACCAGCCCTAAAACAGGCTGTTGTTACATGTTGCTTTGTTTCCTTGCATGTTTCTGTGTGTTTAATAATTGTGTTTATAAACCCTAAGTTGCTGTGAGTGGACATCATACTTTGTTCCTGGACAGAATTCGTTGCAGAAAGGGAAAGCAGTTACTGGAAGAGATCTCTTCACTTGTTTTGTTATTGCTGTTTCTCCCCAAAACAGAGCTCTGCCTTTTGCTTTGCATTTTCAGTCAAAATATCCTTTTTTCCTCCATCTCCTATATCTGTCAGGGGCACTGGACCTGTTTCTGTAGAGTACAGCATAACTTTTCCTGTTTTCCACAATACTGTTTTTTGGGGTCTGTTCTTTTTTCCTACCCCATAGAAACCCCCCTTTTATTTTTCCTAACAACACAAATACTGAAATGTTAATTACATTTTGTAGTAACAGACACTTTTAGCATAATTCTGCTGATTGCTGTGACTAAGTGATACAAGAACTGATGAAATATTTTAGATTTTCTTCTCAACCGACCTGCTGGAAGTCTCTGGTTGAACATGACCACGCAAGACAAAAAAGCTTAGTGCAAAAGCACCAGGCCAAACACTGTCTTTATAACCACCACTTTGTGTAGTAGTTGTACACTGACTCCAGCACTAGAAACTTACAATATTAATCCTTCCAGGAGCTCTCTGTCACATGGAGCTGAAGAATTTCTCAGAAGCGATAGCATGGTGTGAGGAAGGCTTGCAAATAGACTCAAAAGAGAAAAAGCTTGTGGAAATGAGAGCTAAAGCTGACAAATTAAAGGTAAGTATTAAGGCAGCCTGTCATCTGTAGTGCTTGTCTCTTTGGGATCCTTGGAGGGAGAGTGCTCCATCCA
This sequence comes from Lycocorax pyrrhopterus obiensis, assembly GCA_014706295.1. Lineage (NCBI taxonomy): Eukaryota > Metazoa > Chordata > Aves > Passeriformes > Paradisaeidae > Lycocorax > Lycocorax pyrrhopterus. Next base: position 4,862,869 of record JACSVZ010000013.1, read on the forward strand.
GGTTTCTGTGTCGTGTGATGGCCCCAAACAGGATTGAGTGGTGGTTCCATGTGTTGGGATGTGCAGGGGAAGGAGCTGGAGGGGACTGTCCTGGGGATCCAAACTGATTTCTCCACCCGTTGCCAGGGAAGAGCAGTGCTGGGCACTGAGTTGCTCTGTGTGACCGTGGTGCCTCCTTTTCTTACCTGTAGCGAACTCAGGAGCGGGATGCAAGGAAAGCAAAGGTGATGGAGAGGAAAGAGCAGTGTCAAAAGGAAATTTTGCTTGCAGCAATAAAGGTGAGTCGCTGAGAGGGGCTGTTTTTGTGTGGTTTGGGGTTTTTTTAAGAGCTCTCTCGTTTATCTCTGAAAGTTGGTTCTCATACAGTGGCTTTTGAGGGCTAGAGCCAAAAAAAAAATGAGTTAAAACCATGATTCTCCAGATCTGCATGGCTCTAAGCCCAGCTCCCAGGTAACAACTAATGCAAAATACAGACCCAGTGTTAGGAGATGGGCTGAGCTTTGTGAGTGCTGTGGCTGCTGAGCTGTAGCATCACATCAGCCCAATGAACCTGGCTTTCTTTGCTGCATTAATTCTGCGGAAGAATAGAAGATAACCATTCAATAGGGTAGAGGAGGGAATTAGTCCTGGATCCTCTCCTTCCTCAGTCAATGTTTGGGATACATTAAAATAGTTTGGGCTCTTACATACAGTCAGATCTCTTCTGCTGTTATCTTTCCAAGGAATAGAGTGAGCTTTCTTTAGTTCTCTGGAAGACTGGATGTTCTCAGGAGCTGGTGTGTGTAGTTGCACCCGAGAGTGATGCCTGCTAGGCCCCAGAGAAAAGGATTTTAGATGCATCCCTTTCCACAAGTTTTCTCAGGCTCTTCTCTCCACATGTGGGCTCCTCTGGATTCCTCCCTCTCCTCATTTGTTTCATGAGGAGTTTGGATATCTGGCTGAGGTTCTGGATTCTACGGGATTCTACTGAGTCTGATACTGTGGGAAAGCTTTGGATGGCGTGTTTAGGAGCTGACTCATTAATTAGAACAACATAATTTGACCTTTTACTGACTGCTAATTTTTTGTTCTTATTCTCCCCACAACTCTTTGATTTTTAGTTGTTTTTTTGTTTTTTCCCTCCCTCCCTCCCCTCCAGGAAAGAAATATCAAGCTGGTTCTTGAGCCTTCAGATGAAGAAGAGGAAGTGTCAGATGGCCTGGCTGAGATATCCTTAGATGGGTTCCACTCTGACAGTGCCACGGGGGCAAAGGTGCACTTAGATGCTGATGGCAACCTGAACTGGCCTGTCCTCTTCCTGTACCCTGAGCACGAGCAGACAGATTTCACTGTGGCTTTCCATGAGAACTCCAGGTAAATGCACTGCCAGCAGCCTTCTTGCATAAAGGAGGTGTTTGAGCAAGTGAGAACGGGCAGCAAGTGAAATGCTGCCATGCTGGTGGAGCGGTTCCAGATTTCTAATGGCACAGCTGACCCTGCTTTTGAGCTGCACTAGATGACCTCCTGAGGTCCTCTCCAACCTGAATTATTCTGTGATTTACATAAATTTACAGTGCAGACAAACACATTTAGCCAGGGTGACTAGAGGGGCTTGCAGTGCAAGCTCAGACCAGTAATTAATTAGTGGCCAGGGACACCTGTGACTACATACATAAATACCTGTGGATTTTAGAGATTCATTAAGGTGCTGTTTCAAAGCCCTCCAAATATGGGGTCTCAGAAAAAAAGATTCAATGTAAAGACTATAAAAAGCTTCCAAAGGGGACCTCTCCTAACCAGCAGTGACCCCAGAGTTCTCCTCAGGGCTTTCATCAGATCTGATTGAAGTGCTGCAGGCCTTTCAGACTGTAAGCGAGGGACTGGCACGCTGGGAATTCCACTCTCCTTGATGTTAACCTCTTTTTCTGATCTTCTAGTGTTGAACAGACTTGGAATTTGTAACTTTTTGTTTGTTGGAAGACATATTCCTCAGATCTATTAATAAGTTTAGGACTTAAAATTACAGTGCAAGCAGGTTAGTAAAGTTGTAGTAGTTTTATGGTAGTGTTCACTGTGCCTTTTTGTGACTAAAGGAAGTGGAAATGGATTTTTAGAACAAACTGGCCTCCAGCACTCCTCAAGTACCAAAATAAAGAAGCCTTTGACACACAAACATATTCTCATCACTCTGATCTGGTGATGCATGGGACTGTGTCAAAGGAAAATCCATTTTAGACAAAATGCAGGGTGTTTATTTTGACATCTTTTTCAGTGCGAAAATGCAAAGTTAAAAATAATTTGTTGTTGCACTGCTCAAGTTTGAAGCCAACAACCTGAGTTACAACAAGGCCTTGGATTCATTGGGAAAGTGATGAGTTTGAAGGGAAGGAACTATTGGTGATCTAAACTTACTTCCAAGTCTGTTGTTTAATTTGCTAATGTATTTTTGCCATCATTCAAATGCAACTGTACAAGTTATTGAAGCTGAGCACTTTGTGTCTAAGCTCACCAAGTGTATTTTGGCTTTTAGGTTTATTGATCATTTAATGGTGATGTTTGCTGAGTTACCTCCTTGGGATTTAGAAAAAAAATACCTTCCCAACAATCTTGAGGTGAGAAGTTTGACTTTCCTTCAATTTCAGGGTTGTTGTGTTGTGGATTTTTTTTATTTCTGGAGTGAGAAAGTGCACGGCTCTGAGGGTATGAAAGTGTTGGCATCTGTTTACCATGCACAGGTGTGAAACAAGAGAGAGCTGCCCTCAATTAAAAACTCAAACATTGCCCACATGTGCTGACAGAATTCACTTACGAAAATGAAAGTTGTCTTCCACTTACATTGTATTTGACACAAGGTATTTATAGATATTGCTTAGATTCCATTTTTGTAACAATAACTAAGATTTAGACCATCAAGCTTGCCTGGTTTTTTAATTGCATCATGGAGTTGCTCAATACAAATAAGAAAATATTATTTAAAAAATAGTTTCTTTTCAGAACTACGTGGAGTTACTTAAGCACATAATCACATCAAGATAATATTTCTCTCTTAACACTTTAGCAAAGGTGAGTTGTGAGTTGGTTGTGGCTGCAGCAGGTTTTGAGAATTTTTCTGAAATTGTACGTAGAAGGATATGAATGTTTATTTTTCATTTTCCACTTTGGTGTCACCCGTGCCAGGCAGCAGCACAGCCCTGTGTACAGTGGGCAGAGAGGTCCAGAAGGACAGTGGCTGTGTCCTTTTCCAGGTTAAAACCTGTGTGTATTTACAGTCTAAGGCACCGTTGCTGGATTGTAGTCTCTTAAATCAACTCTCTTTTGTTCAAATACCTCCAAACCCACTCAGTTTATCACATAACATTGCTGCATTTCCCTGTTAAAAAGCAGCCCTTAGATTTGGATTGATAGCCTGTAAAGCATGGGAACAGCCAGTGTATTTTGCCTTCCTGCTGCTGCTGCCAGGAGAACCTAAGCTGGTTTATACAGGGAAAACTCAGAATTCACACAATTTCTGCATTGTTGATTTTTGCATCCGACAGTCAGGTCAAGCCACAGAGGTTTGATAAACCCCCAGCTGATAATGGTGTGCTGTTACTGGGTTCTCAGCAGTGTAGTACTTCCCTTCATGTACCTTAGGCATTTAATAATCCCCCCAAATTTTTTTCCAGCTCTATTTTGAAGATGAAGAAAGAGAAGAAATGTATGAGGTGAACCCAGAACACACATTGCTACAAGTGCTGCAGCACGAAAGGTGAGGCTGTACCTGTCCATGTCCAGGGGAAAAAAGGCAAGATATGAGCTTTAAGTCCAGTTTGTTGTTAAATAGTCGTAACTCTTCTCTGACTTAATAGTCCTACCTCTTGAAGGTATAAGCTGCAAGGATTTTGTGCCTAGCTTTAGCAACTTGCATATTTTTTCCCAAAAAATATGAACAACTCTTTCCAGGACTGGATGGAGATGGGAAAGGGAGCTGGGCACAGCTGAGCAGCACAGAAGGGCTATTCCAGATTCCATCTACACAGTACTATTTAAAAAAAAAAAAAAGAACCAGGCAGCAGCCTATAAAGAGCATGTTGAAGGTTAACAATGCTCTCGCTGTTCATACTGCTGCGTGAGCAGCCCCTGGCACAGCACGCAGAGCTGTTCCCCTCTGAAACTGCCTTTAAAGTGTTGTGCTGTTACTGAGAGAGAAGAATTTGCTGTTTGTGAAGCCAGAAAGTTTCTGTACAGCCCGTGCTGCTGAGTTGCACCATCTCGCAGCTGGCTGGAGCTGCTGCACAGCGTGGGGGGCTCGGTCTGTCGCAGTGGGAGTGGGATCTCCGTCACTCCACAAAACTCAGCAGTGTCCATGAGCCCTCAGATTTCAGGCTGTGAGGGCATTTGCAAAAGAACCCTCCTTCCAGAGGGAGAGCAGCAGCTGCTTTAATTAAAAGAAGCTGTTGGGAGACGGTTTGATTCATAAAACACTCCTCCTCAGATGTGCTTAGCCCTGGCTCCAAGAGGCTCTGCTAATCAGCACAAAAGCTCCTCACCAGCCTTTGGGAGGTCAGTTTTTATGGATCTGGGCAGAAGTCACTTGCTTTGCAGGACACTGGGCCAGCTACAAGGAAGCCAAGGACTCCTTTTAATCTTTGCAGGTATTTTGTAAAGGCCGGGACCCCGACAGTTTTGGTATTTGTCAAGCGTTCTCCTTTCTCTAAGAAATACTTCTCTGGCAAGAAGGTGCATCGACTGTAATGGGCAAGAAAGAAACAAGGAATCCTGTGCAACAGGATGCTGTTTGTTAGCCCAGCTCCAGGCTGCAAACTTCTGCTTGAACAAAAATACCTTGCACTCTTCAGGGGAGGAAAATAATCTTGGCACACAGGGAAACTTCCAGGGGAGCAGCATAGGAGAACGAAGGGGAGAACATGAGGGGATTATTTGTTTAAAAGGAAACCCAGCTGGCTTGCAGAAGGTCTCCTCTATGATGGGCTGCATGTGGTTTTGAAATAAGCCTGAAGCAGTGCCAAACACTGGCTGTGGTTGCAGTAACAGCAGCTGGGAATGTTCTTCCTCACCTGAGAAGAACCACAGATTTCCTCGCAGGTGGGCTGTTGTTGCTGGGGTTTAACAGCAGTGGCCTGGGGAGATGCCTGCCTGTTGCAGCAGGGTGGATGCAGTCAGGTTCCTGCCTGGGACTCAGCAGCTGCTGTTTTGTCACTGCTTGGCTGTGCTGCTGGCCAGGGTACAGCAGAGCTCTTTGTGTGGAGCAGTGTTTGACTGACCCTTTCGATACCTTACTGGTTGTCCTGCGGAACCTGCAATAAACATGGCTATTTTAACTAGACTGACTTCTGCCTAATGAATGAGACAATGTTTTGTCTCACTTTGTGAAATACAAGAGAATGACAGACACTGATTGTAAACCCCAACGTAACAACCTTATCCATTACATTAACTGGTACAGCCAACATACGGGGTCTTCTGCGCTTCTGTATTAGCTTTTGGCTTTTAATTAGAAGCAATTCTCAATCTCTCATTTCTTTCTCTTCTGCAGTCTCTCTGTGACTGCAGGAATACACTGCAGCTTTAGACACAGCTAATGCACGGGGCATTAGAAAGCTGTTCAGCCATAAAACACTCCTGCTTTGATCATGGAGGCTGGCTGCAGACAGCTCTAGAGAAAACATTTCCATTTCACTATTCCTAAATTTCTGCACCGTGCACAAACACAGCGAGAGTATCTCCACCTGAGGCTGCTGCAGTTTAATGTCCAAAGCTCAGGGTTGCTTTACAGCGAGGCAGCAGGGGTGGGCTCTGGCCAGCCACCCCCTGGCAGTGTCCTGCCCTCCCTTAGAGGGCAGAGAGCCGGGCAGCCAGGTGGTACAGGCTCAGCCCGTTGCACACGATGCAGCAGAGGTTGCAGAGGGAGGACAGAGCGTGGTAGAGGGCGAAGCGCCGGGCCAGCTGCCTGTAGCTGGGGTTGGAGGCTCGGAGCTGCCTGCGGGGCTCGCTGGCCGCCAGCCCCACCTCCTGCCCCAGCCCCTGGCTGCGCTCCACCCGGTGCAGCTCGGCCACCGTGTCGGAGGTGACCTGCCCGAACCACTGCGTGTTCAGCACAGAAGCGGCGATGCAGACGAGGAAGACGATGATCTGCGAGGGAGCAAAGCCCGCTGTGAGCACCTCGCACGTGTGGTGGGTTAAATTTCTCCCCCAGCCCCCCCGGCTCGCTGCAGTCTGGGTGCTAAGGGCCTTTTTTCAACCAGAGCCGTGCGTGGATCTCCATCGTGGGCAAACCAGCCTGAGTGCAGCAGAGGAAGGGGTTTGGGCGCTGGGCAGCTCGTGTTTGAAAGGAGGAGGCTACCTGGGTCGTGTGCTCCTCGCCGAGCCGCTCGCTGGGGTGGGACATGGCAAACAGGGTCAGGTTGAGGAAGGCACAGGTGGAGCTGATGTGGAAGTAGTAGGGGAAGAGCTCACGCTGGATGGAGCCGAAGGTGTGGCGGGGAAGGTGCCTGCTCATCACAAACCCTGCGAGGGGGACAGCAGGTAAGTCCTGGGGCAAAGCCCCCTCCCCTGTGCCACCCCCCGGGCAGAGAGCACAACAGAGCCCAACCTACCGGCCACGAAGGTCACCCAGACCTGCATTCCCCAGGAGGTGGAGAGGAAAAGCAGGTGCAGCAGTTTGATGGTGTTGGAGGGCTGCGTGTCACCTGCCATGGCGTCCTGGATGGGGACAGGTCCCTCCATGTCAGCCAGGTCACCCCCGGATTCGGCGCTGAGCTGTGGTTGCTGCTGTCACCTTGCTGCTCGCAGGGCAAATGCAGTTCAGGTTCACGAACCTGCTTACTCAGGGAAAGCTTTGGAGCTGGCACAGCCCCATTCCAGCCTCACCACCGCACACCCGACTGGGCTGCAAACCCGGTGTTCAAACCCCTCGTATCTCAGGGGCTGGGCACTGCGTCAGCACCTAGGAACCAGCCGGTTTGGGTGGACTTTTGGCAAAGTCCAGCCAACGCCCCGACTGACCCCTGGCAGCAGGAACAAGCAGAAAGTCAATAAAAAGGGGAAGAGAAAAGCCCTGACAAATACACCTGCCCACGCTGTGGCCACCAAAGAGGCCTCTTGGCCGGGGGAAGCCCCCCTGTTTAAAAACAGCAACAGCTTCTGCACTGTTTAACCAAAAGCCTGGGGGCTCGGAGGAGCAGGGGGCTCCCAGGCTCACCCCGCTGCCCCAGACCCCGCACAGGAGCACGGGCAGCAGTGGGTGGAAGGAGGCTTTGAAGGAGCTGCCTGATCCACTGCAAGGAGCGCTCTGAAAATTAATTAAAACAAAGCTTCTGGGAGTAGCCCATCAATAATGCTGCCTGCAGAACTCCTCCTCCTCCTCCTCCTCCCCTCGGCTGGGCGCCTCGGGGCATGAATTACAGCGGGGCTGGCCTTGCGAGAGACACTGCTGTCTAATTCCATCCCACTCCTGCAAAGCAGATAAATATACCCTGTATTGTGATATATTAGCTCCATGTATTTATTTAGGCATCCATAAAATCAGGTCCTTAAACCTTCTCATGATGGCAGCACACTGGAGAAGGCGCCCACACGCAGCCTGGAGTGCTGGCCTGTAAATCCCCAGCCATCTTCATGGCCTTTTCTTTTCCAAAAGCTTCTTGGCATTTTTGGGATGTTTCCCCTGCTCCATCCTCCAGCAGCCCTGGATGGCAGGGGCCCAGGGAAGGCAGCCGTGGTCTTTAGGTGGGGCTTTGTTCCCTGCACCATCCTGGGCAGGAAGGCAGTGATAGGTTCTGCCAGCAGCCTGCACAGAGCCCTGCTGCTCCCAAGGTCCCAGATCTGCCTCTCCAAATGATTTGCCTCCATGCAGGAATTAGCAGCCGAGAGCTCCAAGGTGTTTTCATGCAAAGAAGCCGCAGGTTGGAAGGTTGCTCAGAGCAGGGGGTAATTCCCTTTTTTTTTTTTTTTTTTAAGGGCTGAAGAAAAACGGTGATTGATTGCTGAATTGGTCCTGGAGAGGTGCATTTCATGGGGAGGGCAAAGAAAGGGCTCTGGGAAAGGCTGGTAAGGACAGTCACCATCAGGTCCCTGCTTCTCTGTGGGATGAGGCAGTGGAGATGGGCACTCCAGGGATGCTCCAAGCTGCCCAGTCCTGCTGTCCATGCCCCCCTGAGGGCCAGCAGATGCTGCAGGGCTGCAGTTTTCTCCCAAAAGCACAAACCACACGATGCCTCGCACTGCTGCAGCGCTCTGCCGTGCCCCCAGGTCACTCCTGCTCCATCACCCTGCATCCCCAGGGACCCAGCCAGGCTGGAGCCAGGCCTGACCGGGGCCTCCCAGCGGGAAAAAGCACAATACTTGAGGAGAAGGAGAGGTCAGTTAAAGTTTAATGTTCAGGCAAATACATCATCCCCTCCACTTAATCAAGCAGCAGCAATTCCTAACGGTAAGTAGAAAAGATGGCCCTCATCCCCGTGATAAAAAGGCAGGATTGCTCTGAGTTTTGGGAGATAAGAGGGCGCTATAAAAATTGAATGTTTTGTACTATGTTCAGCCTGAGATGGCTTTATCTTTGGGAGGTCGGGGCACAGCCATGCCAGGCCTTGAGCTGAGATGTTTATGATGGGAGGTACAGCAGAGATGAGGGGTTTATGGCCACAGCCAGCCCAAGCATGGGAGCCACTGGCTGGTGCCCACAGCAGAGGGGCAGGAGCTCCTTCTATTTATAAACCAAGTGAGGAATTTGTGTGGCAAAGGGACGGGGTGTTGCAGAGGGACAAAACACCTGGAAAAGACCCTGTGCTCATTTCTGGTACCCCACGGCCTCACCTCACCCCAAGCACAGCATCACCATCACTTGCTCATGGTTAAGCTCTACAAAACCCATCCTTGGGGATAAGCACAGGGCTCTGCAGGCAGAGGCAAGGGCATAGCTGGCACCTGCTGTGCCCAAAGCTCTGTGTGCCTGAGGGCTTCCAGGGCTCACTCATTTTCCAGCAGGCAGCAAGCCTTCCAGAAACCTGTGCCATCAGAAAACCTCTGGCTGTGTGACCCAGGAAGGCCTGGGAGGGGGCTCTCCACAGGGATGCTCTGAGGGCAGATGTCTCCTGGGCTGTGACTGATGAGCAGCACTTCCACTGTCACCCCTGCTTCATTCTGGTGGCTTTCCCAGAGCATCCCAGACTTAGGGGAACAAGGTTTGGCTCTTGTCTTTTCATTTTCCAGCGCCTCTGAGGCAGTTTGGGGTTTACATCTCAAGGTGTTGGTGCACCCAGCACAGGGGGATGAGGAGGGCTGCCCCAGACATGGCAGCAATACCTCAGGGCAGTCCCCAAAAGCCACTTGCATGGAGCACCACCCCTTTCCTGCAGCAGAATCTTGCCTCAAAGAACCGCACATCACCCGAGCCCCAGGTGTGCCGTAGGTGCAGCATCCCTGCTCCAAGATCAGCACACAGCAAGCCCCTGGAGCAGACACTCACCCAGAGCACATACGGATGTTTTTCCTTTCAATGCACTTTTATTGTTGCTCCTTCCACAGTCCCATGGGGTGGGATTTCAGCCCAAGAGGAGCAGGGGCAGTTTGCCAGCCCTGCCCAGGAAAAGGAGCAGTCCTGGGAAGAGTGGGATGTTCCACCAGCCAGCCCTACACTGGGGAGAGGTACAGCACCCTCCCTGTATCACTGCCCCCTCTCTCCCTTTGCTACCTCAAAAGGAACCAGTTATGCCCCACAAAGAACTAGTAAAAAAAATAATCTGGTTTGGGAAGATTTTGGATCATATGAAGATTCAAGTAGCGTTACGTGAACTAGAAAACCCAGTCCTGTACATCAGCTTATAAAATTTCTAAATAAAATTAAAAAAAGAAGGAAGAAAAGATATGACACATCAGTGCAAGGGATGAGGTGGTACAGTAGTGCCCCTCCACCCCAGCCCCTGGGACCAAAGCCCCCAGGGAGGCAGGGTGTGGGTGCCACCATCCCACGTCCCCTTCCACCACAGAAGTGTCCCCTCATCTGTCTGTCCATCTGTCAGCAGGGGGTCAGCATGGCTCTAGAAGTCCTGCAGCCGTGAGATCAGGTCCTCCTTGTTCTTCAGCAGGAACTTCTCACAGGCTTCAAAGGTGGAGCAGATGTCAGAGGACAGTCCTGCCACATTGGTGGTGACGTAATTGAGGTACCCTGGCATGGCCTGGTTGTAATAAGCCACCTGCGAGGCACAGGACAAGGTCAGCAGGGGCACAGGAGAGGGGGGAGCCTCCCCCATGGGCTGTGGGAGCACAGCCACAGCATCCCACCTTGCTCATCTCCTCTGACTCTGGCCAGATGCAGAACCCGGAGCAGAGCGTCTCCCCGCGCGTGAATTCGGCTCTGGCGGGGTGGGTGGGCAGCGTCACCGACCGAAAGGCCACCACGTAGGGGTCCCTGGGGAGGACAGAGCCCAGTGAGATGGCCCAGCTTGGATGGCAGGGAGCAGGGGTCGGGCTGGACACTCACCCCTTGCTGCAGGGCTTCCGCCGGGACGCCAGGATAACGAAGTCCTGCGGTTTGTTCTCGTGCCTGAGCTTCTGGCTCACCACGTGGTAGATCATGTCGTCATCATCAACCTTCTGGACAAGCTCAGCACTCCTGTGAGGGAAGGAGACCGGTCGCAGAAACCCTGCTGTGCCCCCTGAATCTGGGCCTTGCACATTTACAGCCCCCCAAGATATTTGGGGGGACCCAAAAGAGATATTTTCTTCAGCAAAACGCAGCCATCAGCCCAGACGGAGCCCACAGGACAGGGACACAGTGCAGGGTCTCTAAGAGCAAGCAAGGCAACACAGTGGCTCCCAGGAAAGCCCCAAGGGACGCTCAGCCACAAGCCTTGACCTCGGGGGTGTGATTTTCGGGGCGGGCTGCAGCACTCACACGTAGTGGCTGTCCCACTCGTGCCGGCGCCGCAGGTTGGACAGCAGGGAGAAGGCTCGGCTGGCCGTGATGCAGACGGAGATCTCGATGCGGAAGGACAGGAACTTGTCCTCCTCCAGCGTGTACATCCGCACCTCGGGGAGCACAGGGCACGGCTGGGACTTGTTCCCACCAGGGTTGCCCACGCTTTGGGGGCGAGGGAGAAGGGACAGGGTTTAGTACCTTTTCCTTTTCTCTGGCGAGTGCCCAGTTCGCTTTGGCCACGAGCAGCTTCAGCGCAGAGACGTTGTTGTAGCTCAGATAAACCTGGGGCGGGGGCAGCACGTCAGGGGCAGGAGGGGGAGCAGGAGGGGGAGCAGGAGGGGGAGCAGGAGGCACCAGCTCCCACATCCTACCTTGTTGCTTTGGTCCCAGGGCACGGAGAGCGGCACCTCGGTCTGTTTGCAGGAGACGATGTATTTCCTGCAGCAAAGGAACAGTTTCTCTTATGAGGGGACACAAACCACCCCTAGATTGTCCCTGCACCTCAGCCCTGAGCCCCCCTCTCCTCCTTCCTCCATCCCCACATCCGACTCAGCTTGGCTGCTCACCGGTCCAGCCGAATTTTTTTCCTAGCGCTGGCTTCTCTGTACCTCCTTTCTCCATCCTGATAAATGGGAAAAGGCAATTAAGTTAATAGGAAAAGGAGGATGAAAAAAAAATCACGTCTTTTTGGGAGTGAGAAAAACATTCAGCAGGGAGGGGCTGGAAGGTGAAGCCCCCTTGCTTGCCAGCTGCCACCCTGGCCACACTGCAGTGATGGTCAGTGATTAATTGTGAGTTATTTCAGCATTACCACCATGCTCTGATCAAGTGATGGGCACTGGCACACTAGGGAAAACCCTTGTTGTGGCTTCAAAGCTGCAAACAGCCCCTGAAACACAAATTGTGTTCCCTAACACCTGCAAATGTCCTCTCCTGGGGAAATAAAAGCCAAAAAAAAGCAGCTTATTTTGAAGAAAGTGCTAGTGTGGCGTTTTAAAGCGGGCATGAGGAGGTTTCAGGGAGCCCGACTCTGGCCATGAGATGATCTCCATCACAGTGGGAGACCCTAGTTTTAAGGCATCAAAAAAATCAGGCAGCTGGGCAAGGATCAGCCCAGGAGAAGCTGAGACGCATGAGTGTTTGCTTTGCTGCTGTGCTCGCGTGACAGATTTCCCTAAATGTTTGGATCCCAGCAAATTATGGATTAGTATGCTTTGAAAGGTAAAAACAACCTCAACATTCCTTCCCCTAAATTATAGAAACGATGAGCTGGAATTTGCAAGCAATACTCTGTTAAGCCTTGCATGGCTAATATGTCTCCATCTCTGCGCAGGCAAGTGGTTTATTTTATTAGTTATACCGAGCAATCAATTTAATTCACTTGCTATCGAGCAATTTCATTTCCATCACCATAAAACTGCGTTTGTTTTGCTGCGAATCCAAGAGCCCTTCGGGGCCGAGCGGGATTCCCGGGGGTCCCGTGCTACCACGGTGGGGAGAAGCCAGGCCTGCTCATCCTTACCCCCGGCTCAGGTGCCACCATGGGCAGCGTGCGGGGATGACCCTCCTGGTCCAGCACCACGAAGGTCATGAAGGCGCTGTTGATGTGCCTGCGGCTGACGGACATCTCCTGGCCGTAGGCCTCGGCGCTGACCCCCACCTCCATGCTGCCGGAGAGAAGGGATGAGGGAGCAGAGGGCCGTGGGGAGGGTGGGAAGGGGACCCCCGCCACCGGCACCCACCTGTTTTTGAAGGCGTTGTTGACGATGGCTTTGAGCACCAGGCGGTCTCCGACCTGCGACGGTCCCCGAAAGTGGAACATCTCGATGGCCCTCAGTGTGGGGTGGGCGTGGCACAGCCGGCTATGGGGACAGGTGTTACCCCCCGGCCATGGCCCCAGGCCCCAGCAGCCCCACGCACCATCCCCGACCCAGCCAGGGCTGAGCAGACCCCAAAAAGTGTCGCCCCTGGATTTCAATGGCCAAAGCCAGCCGTGAGAAGGAACAGTGAGCCAACTGCAGTGAGTGTGAACCCTTCCCTGGCGTCCCCCAGCACCACGCACCCGTGGTACTCCCTCTGCAGTGTCACCCAAGGGTGACATGCTGGGGACCATCCCTTTGGAGGGTCCCTACAACCTGGCTGTGGCCAGACCCAGCCAGATGTGTTCCCTCCAGGCAGATCCTGAACCCCTGTTGGGTCACCTGGCTGCGATGGTGGCCACGTTCTCCATCCAGGCCATGATCTGCCCACCGAAGGTGTTGCCCTGGTGGTTGGCGTGTGGAGGCAGCACCAGCTCCACACTCTCCACCCGCGTCTTTTCCGCCGGCACTGCCCCGCTGCCGTCCCGCGTCTCCAGCTCTGCCACACGGGAAAAACAGGGTTCAGAGTGTCAGATGGACAGTGGGACCCCTGCTCCCAGCACCTCACCAGCCCTTGTCCCTCTCCCACAACTGCCCTCCCACTGCAGCAACCCCCCACAAACCTCCAGGCCTGGGAGTCTGGAATGGTGGGGCTGATCCCTACCCCTCCATGGCCAGGGCACTCCCAAACCTCCATGAGGTGATCACCACCAGCATCCTGCTGAGGAAGTGGGATGTCACCAGTGGGTGTCAGGGCTATTTTGGAAGCCCGGGCTGTGGGACACGGTACCGGTTTCCTGGGGGCTGCTGGTGAGGAGGTCCTTGAGGGTGTCCTTGTGGACCAGGCGCATGCGGCGGCGCTCAGCAGCGATGCTGTACTCGATCTTCTCCTCCTCCGTCTGCGGGGTCAGCGGCTTCAGCCTCACCTGCAAAGGGATGGGCAGGGTGCAGTCCCAGTGGGGGACCAGCAGCAGCCAGCAGGTGCCCTCCATGCCCGGAGCAGGGCCGAGAGCCCCCCACCATGCATCGCACAAACACGGGACACAGGATCACTGACCCATGAAGGAACAGCAGTTGCTGTGATGGAAAACTGAGCCCAGCCCAACCCCACAGAGGCCATTTCCTTCCTGCTTCTGTGCAGGGGGCAACGGAGTCCCCCCATCCACCAGCCACTGCTCACCTTGCTGCCCAAGGGGCCCTGTGCCACGAAGGTGGCATATGCCTTGCAGATGCTGCAGTGCTTCCCGCTGCACAGGTCTTCGTAGCTCACCTGGATGCCCACCTGGGAGAGGGCACACACCCCTGAGAGTCAGCTCTGCTCCTCAGGGACCCATATCCCACCAAGCACTGCTGGCCAGAGCCAGCCAAAAAAGATGAACACATGGGATTAAAGCTGGGAAATGTGGGAGGAGTAGGGGATTTGGCCACATGGCTGGTGGGGACGGGCACACAACAAAGGGGACAGGGGCAGGGGCACACCAACCTCCATGCTGGAGTTGAAGGCTCGGTTCACTTTGGCTTTGATGTTGACAACTTGCCCGACACTAAAAACAGGAAGAGGAGAAAGTTTGTGGGGTTACTGGGGGACAGGAGCCACCGAGTGGCTCCCACTGAAGTGCCACGACACTACGGCTCACTGCCCTCTGTGGTAAGGCTTCCTGGGACTGTGGGACATGCCAGATGGCCAGCAGGACACAGGGACAGCCACCCCCGAGACGTGAGAGCAGTGAGATGTCACCCCTGAGCAGCTGCATGCAAGTGGGTCCCGGGGTCTGGGGTGCTGCCAGGACACCCGAGGGGTGCAGAGGTGCCCGAGGCTGCTTGGCACCCCCTGCCCATGTGGGCATGCACGCTCCTGCCAGAGCAAACGGCTCCTCCAGCCTTGCATCCACTGTCCTGCACAACTGGACCAGCCACAGGGCCTCCCCACAAGCCATGGATACCTTGGGATGCTGGGAGATGGCAGGAGGCAGGGTCCAGCCAGGGGCATTTTGCACCATCTCTTAAATGAAACATCTGCTGGCAGCAAAATGCTGCTCTCCCTGTGCCTTCGGTAGGCTTCAGAGTACACACACAGAGACAACTTTGGCCCTGCAGCCTGAGCTACTCCAGACTGGTACCCATGGAACGAGCAAATTAAACTCTTTAGTGACACTGACAGCAGTCTTTACCAAATACATTATTACATCAGGAATACTCCTCATTCCCTAAAAGAGGCCAGTGCTAGAAAACTCGGTGGAAAAATAAACCCTGTAACCACCACTTCCCAAAACCAGAAGCGAGGGAGCGTCGGCGTGTGCTCTGACACCAGATTTTTCCCCGTGGCCTCACGCATGACTTCAGGCTTCAAATGAGCTCTGTAAATGACACGCTCGGCACGTTGGCTCTGGCTGGAGCAGGAGTGGCAGGAGCTGGTGCCTCTGGCTGTCCCCCAGCACGGACCCTGGGCCAGTGGTATGCCAGAACGTTAGCAGGGTTACGTGAGCAGCCTCTGTTCACATGCCATGCCACGTCAGTGGGGTTAAGGCTCCCAACTCACGGCAGCGCTGCGCTAGGCTGGCTGCTCTAGGGCCAAACACGTCCGTACCCGACAGCGCTCCTCCCGTCCCGCTGCCCAGCAGGGCTTACAGACGGCTGGCTGGGGCAAAAAGAGAAAGCAAATGTGGGGAGAGGGTTAGCGGCGATGGAAGCAGCCAGATGGATGCTCTGGATGGGTTTGCGGCGAGGGGCATGCAAGGGCAAGGGGCCAGGCAGGCAGGCTGGCAGTCCCACATGTCTACATATAGCCCCAAAAATACTTTACCTTCTCTGTCCTTATCAAACAGTAGAAGCCAGTGCCATAAATGCCACACGAAGCCCCACTCAAGGGTACGTGGGATCCTCCCTGGAGGCTGCACTTCCGCACGGCAGGGCAGAGGGGTGGGGAGAACCTGCTGCCCAGCCAGCGAGTTTTAAGCCAGTGATAATTTGGGGTCTCCTCTGTGCCCTCAAGCACTTAGAGCTCCTGCCTGCCTCTCCCCTGCAGTGCAAGGGCAGCAGAAAGCACAGACAGCTGGGCGAGGAGATCCGACACAAAACTTCACCTTCCAACAGCTCTGCGGGAAATCCTTGCCAGGCCCCTTGCTCGGAGCCTTAAGCTGGACCACAGCAAGTGGGATCTGAGCCAGGAGCAGCACAGATTCCCTGCCCCCTTGGAGCAGTGCCCAGCTCACCCCCGAGGAGGGACAAATGCTTTGCAGGGCTTGATGTAATGCTGTGGAGTGGGCTTGGGTCTGTTCTGCTCCAAAACCCAGGGGAAAAGGCATCCCAGGCAAAGCTGCCCCAGGAGCAGGGTATCAATCCCACCTCTGCCAGTGGGAGGTGGCACCAGGGCTGCACCACGTCTCCACACTGTGGATTTGTCATGGAGCTGAGCCCCACGGCGATGGGCACCTCATGTGAGAGGGCAAAAGTGTGAGTTCACACTTTGAGTGTGAGTCACACAGTGCCATTTCCTGGGAATGACAGTGAAACTCAAGAGTGAGTCAGGCTTCCCAGTGCCAAACAAATCAGCTGACAGCCAGGGATCCCAATGCCAGTGCTGGGTACCCACACTGGTGCCTGCCCCAACACAGCAGGGAGTGGCTGGACAGTATGGATCCTGTACTGCATGGATCCTACACAGCAAGGCAGGAGCTGCTGGGCAGCATGGATCCTATATTGCATGGCATGGCAAACCCCCAGGGAGCCCCCTGGAATGGTACCCAGGTGGGAACAGACAGGCAGCCCCTGCACAGGGTGTGGAGGGGGCTCTGAGAGATGAATAAAGGCAGGTGGCAGTACCTGGGCTTACTGGGAGTACAAAAGGAGACTACTTCGGGAATGCTGGGTGGGAATGGTCTCAATACTGAGAGCCTGTGGATGATGAGGGCGGAACCCTGGGAGGGTTCTTGTCCCCTCAGGTCAGGAGAAATGTTGTTCCCTGACACATCCCAAGGGCTGCATGAATCAGAGGGGCACCTCCGTGGGACAGCACCAGGGGATGCCAGGACCAGCCTGGGATGGGATTTTGGCCAAGCAATGCCCAGCCTGATGCATCTCACAGAGCCGGGAGGTCCCAGCTCCTCCAGTACCCGCAGGGTGGGTGAGCCCCACCACGCCTCAGCCACCCACATGGCCACTACAGAGGCACGATTTGCAAGATTTGAGTTTTCCAGAGCACTAAATCAGAGCTGTTTCCTGAACAAAGCCAGGGAGGAGCTGGCGTTGGGGGAAATACCGGGAAGCCAACCCAGCAGGAGCTCCCCAGGCGACCAGACAGCGGATAAATCAGAGCAGACAGTCCGTCCGCAGCCCTGCGGCGGAGACGGAGCCTCGGTCCCTGGCTGCCCTGCGAGCCTGGCACTGCCACCGCGCCTCCTCCTCTCCCAGGCACGCTGCTCCCTGCTCCAGCTCCAGGCCCTGTCCACGTTGCAGCCGGCAGATGGGAAAAACCCCTGCGTTTCCCTGCGCATGCCCTGCCGGTGCGCAGAGTATTTACCTAATGGTGTGCTCGAAATAGATATCGTCCATGGAAGCCGTGACGCACGGGCAGCCGGCATGTCTCTCGGCTGGAAAGGAAAAACAAACTGCATCAGCAACCCGCACCAACGTGCTGAGGGTGCAAGGGGCACGAGGGCTCCTCTGCCCCAGGCTGGTGACACCGGTGACACCCAGCCAGCATCCTTTTATCTGCTCATGCCCATTTCTGGGGACAAGAGTGGGATTTGGGGCTTCTCCTCCCCCAGCAGCACGGGTTTGCAGATGTTTGAAGGTTTGGAGGGTGTGCTGGTGTTTGCCTTCCCTCCGTGAGTTTGCAGCTGTGGGGATGCACCGGCAGCTGATTCCATCTCCCCATACACAGCAAATATCTCAAAGCTGCTCTGCCAGTGCGACTTTCCCTTGGGACTCCAGGAACCTCAGACTGCAAAACTGCTCTGGGAACCTCATCCAACTGCAGAATTGCACCCATTTCCCCGTCATAACCTCCCCGTGCTTGGCTGAGCTGGTGAGCTCCATTGCTTCCCGCTGAGTGGAGAAGCTCAGCCCACTCCGGCTGCTGCCGGGATGCCAGGGATGCCACCAGCCTGGTCTCCCCTTGCCCTGCACACCAGGCAAGAAAAAGGGAAGCATTACAGACAAAGCAAGCATGGATTTTGATCTGTCCCCAAGCCAGCGTGCATGCTGCAGTGCACGTCTCCTCCCCTTCTTGTCCTGCTCCTGTTTGCTCTCTAATTACTCAGCAAAATGGCATGACGTGGGTCCCCAGCTGGCGTCACTCCGAGGCACGGTGCTGGACTGCCAGGGATGCTGCCGATGAGTTGGATGCTGTGGATCCTGCCGGGTGCCTTCCCTGGCAGCCCAGCAGGAGGACGGCTCCAGAGGGAGAGGATGGCTTACCGGAGAGGCAGGCGGCCGTGTCGATCCACTTGAGCAGCTGGCCGGTGCTGAGCTCGCCACGGTGGTTGGTGTGGCAGGGCAGCACCAGCTGGCTCATCTGCACCTCGGTGGGGTTTCGGGCAGGCGAGGGGCTCGCCATGGCCCCCGGCGCCTCCTCCCGCTCCCCTGGCTCCCGGGCACGTGGTGGAGAGGTTGAGCCCTGTGGAGCACAAAAGCTCCGTTTTACCCAAAGGGGAAGCAAATCCCCTGAGGGAACAGTGACCCATGAAGGCACTCCTCACACAGAGCCGGGAGAACCCCAGCCCTACACACTCCCAGGCACCGCCAAAACTCACCCAGTCCTTGCCAAAGACAAGGTGCCCGCAGCCAAAAGGGACAAAAATCCCTCTAACAAAAGCTCCATCAGGGATTACTCCAGGTTTCCAGGCCATTTATCACCCAACCCCACTGCCCCTTCCCAAACACCACACAAAACCCCTCCCAAAGTCAATCACTCCTCTGGGAAGGAATTTTTCTCCCTGACAGCTTCATTTTTAGGATGCTGCAGCACAGGGTGGGTTTGCTCTCCTGGGGCTGGAGAGTGCTCCACACCTTCCACCAACACCCCGCCTTTGCCAAAGGAAGCACTGGAAGCTATGTGGTACAAGAAGCAGAGGAGAAGCATCCTCAGTTTGGGGTTGTTTGGGCAGTAAAATACGTTCCTTGCTGGCTGGTCCATTTGCTGGGCGCAGAGCGGCTCCCCTGGCACCCCGGTGGGAAGCAGGGTGGGAGAGGGAGGAGGCTGAGGCGGTGCTGGCGGGGAAAATAGCTGATGAGAGATGTCGAGTGAGTCGTGTTACACAAGGGGTGAACTCAGTTAGCCCGGTGAGTAACTGAGGAGACACGAGGAGCTGTCTGGGCTTTGTCACAGCCCTTCCTTCCGCTTTCTGCTCCCGCTGCAGCTCCCGCTCACAGCACTTGTTGCGAGAGTCCCACTCCAGCAGCTTCTCTGCCCTTTGCTTTGCCCGGATTCTTTTAAAGATGGGTTTATGCTGAAAATGATGCTTTCCCGACTACCCCGAGCTCACTGCCTCTCAGAATAGCATTTTTCTCCAGCGGGTCTAACCTCTGTTTCCATAGCTACTGGTACACGACATCCCGGGAACGGCACAAACCTCGCCTCAGCAGAGACGGCGGCGAGCGCGCCGAGCCAAGCTGATGGCAAAGGGCCCCCATCCCGCAGTGAGACCGACCCCCGGCCACCAGAGCCCCTCCGGCAGCCTCCAAACCCCTCTGTGAACCTCCCGGGCTGCTTCCCAGCATGCAGAGGCGCCTACACGAGTACCACAGAGCTATTTTGGGAAGCCGGCAGGCTCCGGGGTACGAGCCAGCAATGCAAAGAGCTCCAAAGCCGCCTGCTGCAGAGTGAGCAGACAGCCTGGCCCGAGATCCTGCCGGTCATTTTCCCGGCGTTTGACAGTTTTGAGTATTAGGGAAGAAGCTGCTAGCTGTGGGAAGAGCCCTGGCCCTGCGGTAGCCAGCATGAGGCCGGGGATGCTGATGGGGAGGGAACACGTTGGGAGAGGAGGCAGGTCCGGTGCAGGGCTGGGAGCAGCTCCTGGCACAGGGTGGCATCTGCCCAGCATAGCCTGGGTTAGTAGCTGCTGGCAAAACGGGGAGCCACGGGTTAGTTGCACAGCACGAGGGGTACCTGGAGGCCATTGCAACAGAAGCTCAAGATCTCTTCAGGGACTATAATATTCCCCTTGACCATTTTTAAGAGACACCTGGAAAGGAGAAGAGCGGCTCTGGTTATGGCAGGACTGGCAGAGATGGGGGTGGCTGTTTCCTGGCAGGGACAAGGCAGCGTGTGTGGTGGGTTGTCACAGCCTGTCCCTACAGCCCATGCTGACGTCCCTCCCCACAGGACTGACCCCTTGCCAGCACCTATCAGGGGGCTGTCAGAGCTGAAACAGAGAAGGGCAGACCAGGGCAGGTGCCTGCCATTCCGTGGGGGTCAGGTCCCACACTCACCAGCCCTGAAGAAAGAGGCCCAGCTGTTTTGGGGTGCCAGACCCAGCACAGGTTGCAAGGCCGTGGCCGACCCCTCGGTCAGTGACGCTGTGTCAGTGCTTCCCGTGTTGCTACACGTGATAGAGGACTGTGCCTTGAAGCTCCCCTGGCCGGAGCAGTGACACCGCTGCAGTCACAAGACAGCCGGGAGCATATTTTTGGCAGCAGGCGGGGCTGAGGCTGCCACGGGTGGTACTGGGGGCAGCAAATGGGAAGCACCCGATGCCAGCAGTGCCGCTGTGCCCTGCTCCAGCCCCTCTGCCTGTGAAGCCCTGGCATTCCCCAAGGGCATCGTGTGCCCTTGGGTGCCTGCAGGCTCCCAGGCCACATGCATGGTGACTGTGTCCCAGCTGGACATTGTGGTGGCATTGCAAGGAAAGGTAGCATGGGAGCTGCAGCAAAAACAAGCGGAAGAGGCTTTATATTTACCGTTTGCTTTTAAACACAACACTGCCAGGCCCTTGGCACACCCCCAGCTTCCCAGCACACATCCCTCTCCCATGCAGGTACAACCAGGCTGCTGGAGGCAGCTGCTCTTTTACCGAGGCAGGGGATTGACTGATTTTGGCAAGGGGTTAAAAAAGTGGAAGCTGTAGATTTGCCTCCTGCACCATCAGGAGCTGGGGCATCACACGGAGTGCACCCAATGTGGTCGGTACAAAACCAGTGTGCTCGGGTCCCCTACAGACACAAATGGCACCGCTGAGCCTCTCGCAGCCTCCCACCCCTGCCCCAGCAGCACCGGGTTTGCTTTCCCCAGCCCCATGACTTTTTCCCTAGCCCCATGACCTCTCTAGCCTTGTTTTTGAGGTTTGGGAGCTTCCTGATGGCTCACCTGCCCTTGCAAGAGCCCGGTGCAAGAGTTACTCTCCCGTTTTACAAGACAGGTTTGCTGCCCAATTGCAGACACAAGGTGGTGGCTGGGGGTGGTCCTGTTACACCCCACAGCCCCAGCCTACAGCACCAGAGGGACATTCCTTGGAAACCCAAACCTGCTGCTGGCTCGGCAACCGTGTCACCGTGTCCCCTGGGTTGCGTTAGCAGAAGGGGGGGGAAAATACCCAGAGCTGTCTGCTTTGCATCATCCCCCTGCTATTTCCCAGGCTGCCCCAGCCCACACTCCCACCCCGGGGAAGGGGAGTGCCCCGGCCGCGCTCCAGAGACCCGGAACCATTCAGCCAGTGGGTATTTACGGAGTATTTGTTATCGAA
This sequence comes from Lycocorax pyrrhopterus obiensis, assembly GCA_014706295.1. NCBI lineage: Eukaryota > Metazoa > Chordata > Aves > Passeriformes > Paradisaeidae > Lycocorax > Lycocorax pyrrhopterus. The sequence continues at coordinate 4,884,306 of JACSVZ010000013.1, forward strand.
ACTAAGCGAGCAAGTGTCTGCCCTCATTAAAATCTTCAGCCTCACTCAACTGTCACATTTTTAAAGCTGTTGACTGATGCAGCCCTCGGGTCACCATGGCAACGGGATGCAGTACCCAGGTGATGGTGCTCTTAGTCTGTCACCCCTCGACTGACCCACTTCTACCCAAAAAAAAAAAAAAAAAAAGAAAGTTTGCATTAGAAAAGAAACCCTCCCAGCAGAATATTTTCCTTGACTCCTGCCACGCTCACTTCCTGTGCTTCTGGAGGCATAAGGAGCCCACAGAGCAAACCAGGGAAGACACAGAGGGGAAGACACACCAACAACTCTGCAAATACTGGAGAGAGGGACCCCACGGCACCCCACAGCTCTCCTATACCCTGGCAGAGGTGTGTCCCACAGCACCAAAACATCCACAAGCTCCAGGGAAGGTTTCTGCCATGAAATTCGGTGCTGGCCTCTTCAGAAATCACCAGGGGACTGGTGCATGAACATCCTTTGCAAACCCTCGTGGGTCCCGCAGCTCCCTGGGATGATGCTGGGCAGAGACGCAGGAGAACAGTTTCTTGAGCCCACTGAAAGCAGGGTGTTTGCTTTAGCCACCCCCAAGACAGTGGATGAGAGGGAGGGGCAAGGGTGAAACTGGGGTGGGGGTCCCAAGTGCTGGGCTTTGGAGGGGCTCTGGGCAGAGCAGGGCAGCCTTGCACCTTGAGCCACCCACACCTGCCCTCAGAGCTCTCTCACCACCCCACTCCCACCTCCCAAACCCTAATCCCCATTTTCCCTCTCCTGGCTCTGTCTCCTACCCCCACCCCAGCCCCTCGGCGTAACTTTACCCCTCCCTGGAAGTACATAAAGAAAAAAAGGGGGGAGATGGTGGGGAGGAAAGCGGCGACAATGAAGTTCTCATGGGGGATTATTGGTGTATAATTGAGCAATATCCATGGTAACAAGCAAATCTGCACGCGTTAAAGAATTAACCTGACCTACTTTGGGAAATTCTGCCATCTCGACAGGGCAGTGAGGGCTGTCCATCCCCCGACACCCGGCCCACCAGTCCCACTGCCAGCAGCGGCAAAGCCCTGGTGCAAGCGGCACTGGAGATGTCCAGCACAGCTCAGCCCCATCACCGCATGCCCAGGGGGATGGAGCGGGGTCCCCAGGATGAGAGCTGCTGCTCAAGATGTGGCCCCACTGGGACAAGAGGGACTGAACGGCCAGGTCACAGCACGGTGAGGAAACACAGCAGCTCCCTGCAGTGCGTCTCAGCGGGAGCTCCGGAGGGTGGCCAGCCCAGAAGAAAGGCCAGGACACACTGCAAGTGGTATTTCTGGAACCACACATCATGTTTCCTTACAGTTCATGGAGCAAAGCAAGGTATAGGGCCAGGAAAGTGCAAACTGAGGGTCAAAGGCAAGAGTGGGACACAGGATGACTCCTCTTACAAGGGGCTGATGGTTTTCCAACCATCACCCGTGGGAAAGCTTCACTCAGGGTGAGTGCAGTGGGAACACCTCCAGCACCCTCACCTCCCTCTCCACCACAGGGTAAAGCATCCCCAGCCCTTGCCATGCCCAGAGCCCCATCCATACCCCTGCCCAAGTGCTCTCTACAGCTCCTGTGAGGCTCCCAGAAGGCTGGTGCCAATTTGCTGGCATGGGGGCGAAGTTCCCAAGGGAGTGTCCCAGGGGACAAAGGTCTGGCTCCAGTGCCGGGGGAAAACAATGCCACGTGTCACCCCAGTACAGCCGTAAACACTGCCAGGCCCAAAATCCACATGCTTAGGGACAGCCAGTATCTCCCAGCCCAGGCACCTTTGCTCTGCCACCCATGGCGCTCCCAGGGAGGAGCCTGCCACAACATCAATACAACCGTGTTTCAGACCACCACGGTCAAGCCCACCAAGCTGGAAACCACCACAGTGGAGACCAAGCTGGTGCAAAGGTTTACACCCTGGTGGTCTTACCTGTGTGGTCTCCACAATGGGAGTCACCATGGTTGAGACCACTGGGGTGGAAAACACTCAGGTGAACACCATGGTGGTGTGCTGGTCTCCATCATGGTAGTCACCATGGCCAAGACCACCTCATTTGAGGGTGGAGATCCCCATGGCATTGTGCCACCCACCCAGCCACCCACCCTGCCCCAGCCAGCCACAGCACATCCCTCTGCCCTCCCCATGCCGCCACCATTGCCAGCAGCCCTGTGCCCACACTTCCCAAATATCTGCCCCTGCTTTTAAGTGACAAGAAGCTGATTCAAGCCAAAGCCCCCTAGCAGTCCTCCTGTCACACCCAGGAAGACCTGGGGGGGTGTGATGTTCCCAGCTCTTGCCCGCTGTCCCCGCTGCAGCTGGAGGGTGCCACGTCCCCACGAAAACCACGATGGAGCAGCAGCACAGCTCGCTGCAAACCCCAAGGGCAAGAAAGCATCAGCCGGGTGAGCAGGGGGCCACAAGAAGCTTTCACCCCTCTTCTTCCCCCTGGAAGAGCTGCCCAGCACCGATGCAAGCCGGGACAAGCCGCCGCTCCACCGCCGGGAGTGGAAGTCTCCCCAGCAGCTCCCGCTCACCCAGCCCTGGGGTTCCCCGCCTTGTCCCCATCGTCCCCAGCTCCCCCCAGCCCTCACCTCAGCCAGAAGAAGCTGAGCATTTGCGGGAGGTGTTGAGGCGACGGCTGGCTCGGAGGAGAAGCGTCCGGACACCTGCGGGCGCGGGCGTCGAGGCCGGGCTGGCGCGGAGCCCTGGGACGGGGCCAGCGCACACCCCCTCCCGCTTCCTTAAATATGGCCATGCAGAACTTTTCTTAAGGTAGCGCTTGGCAGATCTGCGCTCGCCTGGAAAATGGCCGGCGCTCGGGAGGTTGGCTCTGGATGCAGGAGGGAATGTGTCGGGCTGGCTGCAGAGCCAGGGAGAGCGGCGGGAGGCACCGGCGCGCTGCCAGCAGCTCTGCGGAGCGGGGTGCTGCTGGTTCCCTCATCCCTCCCCAGGGAGCAGCTCCTGGGATGAGGTCCCTTCCCCAGCCCATTCATCATCCTCTTCTCCCCCCATCACCTCAGCACGGGGCACTCAGTTAAACTTGCCTAAAAATATCAGTATTTTCCCCAGAGCCGCAGGTGCTGACACCAAGCTCACTGTCCGGAAAAGCCTCGGCAAACTTCTCCAAAGCCAATCCCATCCACACAGCTGCTCCCTGGCCCTGCTGCCTTTGAAGTACCTCTGACAGGGCTTACCACAAAACCCCCCCCCCCTTTTTTTTTAACAAGGAAATATAATGCAAATTGCCTTGTCACCACATTAATGACTATTGGGTTTAGTGGAGATGTTGTTCTATTTGTATTTGATTTACACACTTTTACAAGTGAATCTTGGTAATCAACCTACGAGAGTTTGATCAAAGCTCTTGGCAGGCACCGGCAGCACAAGTATTGCCACTGGAAAGCCAGAAGAGAAATAATCAAGCAATTTCAACACGAAATAAGGCCCCACTTTTTTTTTTTTTTTTTTTTTTTTTTTTTGTTAAGTAAGAATAACAAAGCACTGGAACAGGGCAAAAGCCCCTGCCTCAGCCACCTAAATTTAGGCTGGACATGGAAAATGTTCATCAAAACCCTAGACCCAGGCAGAGGGGAGATGGGACACCTTGATACCCCTGCAAGGGCTGGGCCGCATAGGGATGGAGGTGGGGCCCAGCTCAGGGTGATGCTCCCTGAGGAGGTTTTGAGCCTTTGGGGGATGGAGGAAGCAGCGCTGCACAGCACCAGGTGATTGATCCGATTATGGTGATGGAGATTCTCTCTGGAAGAAGATTGTTGCCTGAGGACTATAACCCCACTGAGCATTCACTGCTCAGCTACTTGGATAAAATGTGCAATTCTTCATTCCGAGAGCAGGAACGGAGCAGCCCTTCTGCCCTGCACAACCCCTTCCATGTCTTGCAGGTGGCTTTGCACACCCATATGCGATTTAAATTCCACCATTTCAGAAAACAACACTTCCTTTAAAGCATTGTCTTTTGGGACAGCAAATAGGATATTTCTCACCACGATGGTTTTCTACCCGCTTGCACCAGCCCAGGTGCCCTGCAAACCAGATGGCAGCAAGCACCCTCCAGAACATCTCCCCACCTTTAGCACGGAGGCCCCTGGCCAGGAAGCTCTCCAGGGTTCTCTCCCTCCCTCCTTAGGACTGTTTGTTTCTGCAGCCAGAGATTAGGATCAAAAGGTTCGTTCCATGCAGGGAAAACGATTCTTCCCACTCCTCCGAGTCAGAGGGAACGGCACAATTAGAAACACTTCAGATGCTTGACCCACGCTCGAGCCTCCAAACAAAAGTTGCGAGGAGAAGGTTGATGTTTTCCAGGCCCAATTAGCATAATGTTGTAATTCTCGATCTCTCAGGCTGCCTGCATCCCTTCGCCCCGGCCGCCCAGCAAGCGCACGCCGGCACCAGCTCCTTCCTTCTGATCCATCACCATATGCCCGTCTTTTACAGTTCTTTGGTGCGTGATGCTCAGAGAGTGGATAATTAGCTAAATGAATTAATTGACATTCATACTCGTAATTAGCAACCGGTTACAAGCAGCTATTCTCCTTGGGACAGCTAAAATTTCTCAGGGATTGGTGTTAAAACACTGGAAAATCGTTCGGGGTAAATAACGAGGGCCGTGAGCGCTGATGGCGCCCGGGTTCTGCCTCGGCTGCAAGAGCCGCCGCACGGCAAACAAGCCCGTGCAGAAGCAGGGCAGGCTGTGGAACGTGTTGGATCTGCCGCTGCTGCTCGGGAGGAGCAGAACTTTCCAGCTTCGGAAGAAATCCGGGCCAGATGGGCGGCCTCCAGCCGGCGGCTCCCACCAGCTCCCGGCTAACCCTTTCCACCCCCGCTCACCAGAGAGTTCGCAGCGAGGCCCCGGCAGTGGAGGCTGCTCATGCAAAGCAATGGGAATTGGATGTCGTGAGTGTTAATTAAACCATTAATTACTGCTGAGTGGGGGGGGGGGGGGGAGTGACCTATTGGTTTTATCGCTTCTTGGAGTAGTTGGGAGGATGAATTGCTCAGGAGCTTGGCAGTGGGCGAAAGGGGCTGCAGCATGAGGTAGATCTTTGTTGAAATGCAGGTTTTTCTCAGATTTCTCAGATTTTAAGGGGATGCTGTGCAGCCACAGTTAATCCCAGCACCCTGCGAGGCCAGGAGTGGGACCCACACTAGGGATAGGGTTAGTGGAGATGGAGACTCCAGCCCTCCTGTACTGCTGAGGGAGACCACACCACCAGGGGCTTGGACAGGCTTTCAGGGTGTCCCAAACTGCCCCAGCAGGGATCCCACTCCCAGCCATGGGGTGCAGTCATCACCCACAAGCCCCAACAATCAGCACCCACAGCCTCTGGAGTCACAGTCCCTGAGACAGAATGTGCAGGGACCCCACGCCCCCAGAATGTAGCAGGGGTGGGTGAGCTGAAGGTCTCTTCACCCGGGAGAAGGCTCCCCAAACCTGGGTGCTGATGGGAAGAAGGGAGGGCAGCACACAGACACCGCCATACAAATGGCTCGTTATGGAAAAGAGGAGAAAAAGTGGTACTAATGCACTTCATAAATCAAACTCTCATGTCTTGCTGCATCAGGAGCTCTGCACCACCAGGGAGGAGAGCCTGGGCTGGGGGTACAAAGGACACCAGGGAGGATGAGCCCTCCAGCCGCTTGGGGACCAGCATTGGGGTGTTCTTCCCTGCACCATCCCATCCTCTGCTACCCACAGCGGCTGCAGCAGCTCTGGCTGGCACAGAGGCAGTGGCATAGGGTGACAGGACAGGGTGATAAACTGGCACCCCACGAGCCTGGGTCTCCCTCAGAGAAGGGCTCTCCCACGGCTCCTGGCATGAGATCAGGGCCGCATCACTCTGCCAGGAGTCCTGTTCTTGGCTCCTCCAAGCTATCAAAGCTTTAGATTTCCCTGGCAGCGCCTGGAGTTTAAAGGCTGGGGAAAGGGACAAAAAAAACCAATCTCAGAAGAGAGGCAGTGGGAAAGGCTGGGCCAAGGAGCTGTCATGCCACCCCTTCAGCTAGTACACACCCCAGTACGTTCTCAAACACACCGCACAAGATAGCAGGAAGGCTAATTTTTCTTTAGCTGCAGGCAAAAAAAAAAAGAAATCAATTACAAGGTAACCTATTTTTCAACTTCTCCATTGGTATTTACTTAATTCCAAGGCTGGCTTGCCCACCCTGCCAGGGAGAGGATGAGAGAGGCTGTGTGCCACGGGGCTGAGCCAGGCTCTGGCTCGCTGTGGGGTTTAGTTTGGGTTTAATTGAGACTCCAAAGCCCAGAGCAATGAGTTTGTTGGAATAGGACAGAGTGTGACATGGGGCACCCAGGCAGAGCCCAGCCCTGACAGGGATGGGGAGCACCAGGGGTTCCTCGGTGCTTGCAGGGCAGCAGGAAAAGCCCAGTGGGAAGCAGGACTTTCTGGAGAAGGTTTGGGAGGTGCTGGTGGCCCATGTGGGCAGAGACTGCAAGGGGGGTCCATGGGGACAGGAATAGCTCCAGGGGTCCACAAGAGCAGGGAGAGTCCCGGGGAATCCATGGGGACAGGAGCACTCAGGGGGTACATGAGGACAGGGCCATCCCAGGGCAGTCCACGAACACCTGGACATCGGGAGGGGTTACACAGACACAGGACACCCGTGGGCACGTGGGGACAGGACACTGGGGGTACACAGGGACAGAGGCACCCACCGGGGGGGCACAGGACATCCCTGGACACAGGGACACAGGATCCCGAGGGTACACAGGGACAGGAACCCCTCGGGGACCACACGGACACAGCACCGCGGGGGAACACAGACACCCCGGGGGGACACACGGACACAGGGCACGGGAGGACACACGGACACCCCCGGGGGACACACGGACACCCCCGGGGGACACACGGACACAGCACCGCGGGGGAACACAGACACCCGTGGGGGACACACGGACACCCCCGGGGGACACACGGACACAGGACACGGGGGGACACACGGACACCCCTGGGGGACACACAGACACCCCGGGGGGACACATGGACACAGGACACGGGGGGACACACAGACACCCCTGGGGGACACACGGACATCCCCGGGGGACACACGGACACCCCGGGGGGACACATGGACACAGGACACGGGGGAACACACGGACACCCCCGGGGGACACACGGACACCACCGAGGGACACACGGACACCCCCGGGGACACACGGACACAGGACACCGGGGGACACACGGACACCCCCGGGGGAACACACGGACACAGGACACGGGGGGACACACGGACACAGGAGCCCGCGGGTCCGCGCGGTGCCAGCGCCGCCGCGCGCCGCCAGGGGGCGCCGTTGCTCCGAGCGGCGGCGCGCGGCCCCCGCTGACCCCCCCCCCCCCCGCCCGGCCGCGGCCGCCCCGGCCCCGCGACCCGCCCCGCCCGTCCCCGCCCGTCCCCGCCCGTCCCCGCGGCCGGGGGCGGGCACCGCGGGGGGACGGCGCCCTCCGGTACCCCAGGGCCCCCACGGAGCGGGGAGGGCGGGAGGGAAGGGGGGCCGCGAGGAGGAGGGGGCGGGGCGGAGCGAGGCTCCGCCAATCAGCGCGCGGCGGTTTCAAGAAGCCCCTTCCCGCGCCCCGCCCCGCCCGCGCGGCGCCGCGCGGCCCCCGGGGGGGACACGGGCCGAGGGGGGAGGGACGCGGACCGGGAGCGGGACCGGGGTCCGGCCCCCGCCGCCACCCTGCTGCCCGCCTTCCTGCTGCCGTGGGGGGAGGGGAGGAGCGGGAAGGCATCGCGCCCACGCGTGCCCGCGGGCCGCGGGGGTTCGGGTGCTGCCAGCGCCGGGCTTCGCCTCCCGCGTCCCGGGCTGCCGGGCCAGGGTGGCACTCGCCCCCTGGTTATGGTGGGGACGCCCCCCAGGCCTTTGTCAATAATGCAGTGTTATTAATTATGCAATTTAATTAATTATGCGCCGTGCCAGGCATCTACCAGCGGATCGCTGCTGCTGCTGCCTTCATAAAAGCCTTTTGCTGGCTGGGTTGTGCACGCAGGCCTCGGGCTCCGGAGCCGCCTCAGGCACCCGGCGATGTTTTGGCACTGTGATGTTTCGGCCAACGCCGACCTCCCCCCAGCACCGAGCTCGCCCCAACCGCCGGCACAGCTGCGCGCGTAAACAGGAAACCCCAAAACCGCAGCTCCCGCCAGACCCAGAAACCCCAACCCCACGGCAGCCGAATGACTCCTTCCCAAAAACATCAGCGGCTCCGCGGGCGTGGGGCCGGGGTGGGAGAGGGATGGGTGGCAGCCCCCCGGTACCGCTGGCCGCCGCCTGCTCCGAGTTCATTTGAATGCGAGCCATGCAGAGCGCTCGCCACCGCCACTGAGGTGTGGAAATCTCGCCCAGATGAGGAGGGGGGTTCTTCTCTGCTCACCAGGTTTAGAGGGAAGGAAAGCCATTTTTAGAAGACAGGGAATTTGTTAGCATCAAATCCAGCCCCTCTCGATGGCTCACTGTGTCCAGGGAGGCTGATGAAAACGGAGGTGGTTAGTTTTGGAGGGGTGCAGGGATGTGCGGTGCCCCAGTGTTGGCTGGAAGCCCCTCTCCATCCTCCGTATAGCAATCTCACAGTTCATCTGCCCTGGAGTTTGAGTTTCCATGCTGGAAAAGGGATACCAGTTGGCAGCAACACGAAGATAAACAACCTATAGCTCAGCAAAAATTAAAAATTCGAAATCCAAAATAGCCGCCAGTGGTTCCGGTGGGAGGGCAATCCTGGGGTGCAGTGTCCGGGCAGGAATCAGCCTGTACAGTCTGTGTGCAAGCCGGAGATGGCATGAATGCCCATCTGCAAGAGCATCACTGGCCCACACACCCACT